>JAUMTR010000010.1:8272219-8293324 GCA_032270685.1 Microctenopoma stevenorrisi
AATGTTTATCAGTAAATTACAGAAAATAATGAACTTTATCACAATATGCTAATTTTTTGAGAAGGACCTGTATGTCACACTGACAGAAGGTTGCACCGTCTCAAGAACATAGACAGGGTCGTAAGTCCTTAACCCATCAGCAGGACCAGTATCTGCTCCTTTGTGCGGTGGAGGAATAGGAGGAGTACCGTTAGAGCTCTACAAAGTCTAGTGGACAACTGGAGTGAATGTCTCTGACCAAACCATTAGAGACAGACTTCATGAGGGTGGCCTGAGGGCACGATGTCCTCTAGTGGGACCTGTGCTACCAGGCCGGCACCATGCAGCCCGGCTGTCATTGACCAGACAACACCCAGCAGATCCAGCACTGGATCTGCTAACCGATGAGAGCAGGTTCCCTCTGAGCATGTGACAGATGTGAAAGGGTCTGAAGAAGCTGCCGTAAACTTTACGCTGTCTGCAACATTGATCAGCATGATCGTTTGGTGGTGGGTCAGTGTTGGTGTTGGAGGGACCCACAGACCTGTATAGGGTGGATAATGGGACCCTGATTGTCATTAGGTATCAGGATGAAATCATTAGACCTATTTTTACACCCTTTGCTGGTGCAGCGTGTTCTGAATTCCTCCTGGTGCATGATAATGCATCCTGAGGGGCAAGAGTATGTAGGCAGAAGAAGGAACCAGTACTATTGATTGCCCTTTACCCTCACCTGACCTAAACCAATAGAATTTCTGGGACGTCAGAATTAGGTCCATCTGACGCAGCTGTGCAGGAGCTGAGTGATGCCTGTGGGGGCCAAACAAACTACTGACATCATTTTAGTTGCTGCAATGACATTTCAGCAGATTGGACCAACCTGCTGCGTCGACTTTTCACTTTAAATTTCTTGGTGACTTTGAAATAAACTCTGTAGGTTGATCATTTTCATTAAATGATGTGGCATCCTTTGGTCCTAACACACTATCCAAAACATATCAGTAGAGATACCCAGCATGGTTTCTTTTTCCAGTTGAGGTCTGATGTGTTTTCTGAAGTGTTCTCTTCACTTTTTGAGCAGTGTGTGTTTGTTGCAGCCCACAAAGTTCAATAATGGCACTAATGAGGCTCCACCTGTGCTCAACGTCATTTAAAACTATTTCCAATTGCTCCGAGCAAACTTGTTAATCAAGTTACAAGCTCTTGCGCAGCAGCACACACTCACAGGTTCACGCTGATCAGGTGTGTACTGGAATGACATGTCACCACCTACATTCAGTGGTTAACTCTGATCTGCCTCTCTGCTGTGTTCCTCTTTTGCTTCTCGTTCCCTCTGATCAGCCAAAAAAATAAACCCGAACAACTAATCATTTTGCTCACATACGGGCAGCTTCACTCATACCCGATCTGATCTGAGATTACTATTCCTTCTGAGATTAAAATGGTCTTTAAGCCGTCTCCCCTGCTACGGGAACATCTGATCCAGCTCCAGAGTCACGGAGGGATCACACAGACACGTGTTTAATTTATTTGTGATTGCTCAGTGTAACATACTGTACTGTGCCCTTTTACATTAAATAAGCCTGGTCTGGTTTCTCTTGTGCTATTTTACAAAAGGACAACGTGTATTTTAAGGCCAAACCACTTCTGTGACACTAATAACAATACGTTTATTGTTCCTCTCTAGGAGAATGGCTGTTCTTCTAGTGTCCCTTTTCCCTGTCTGCTGGTTTCACTACCCTGTTCTGGTTGCAAAAATAAGTGGGGGTTTCCAAACACAGCCTGCTTTAAGCTTAAATCAAACCCAGCTCATTTATGTTTTACTGAATATTACATGTATTTGTTCCGTTTCTACAGTGCAATAAGAAAGGTGAACGTGTCTTTCAAAGATCACAATTATATTAAGAACAAGAACAACTAACTGTCACCAACAGATGGCCAACCATAAGAATACAGAAATGTATATACATATTTTCACTTACATACATACAACTCATCATATTCGAGAGAGTGCAAGACACAGAAAGGTCTGAGCTTGTTTAAACTACATATGTGAGCTTGTATCTTCAGTGATTCCAGTGAAAACACGCTTTGTCTAATGCAACACGTCTAGTTCTAGTTGTGTGTCTCACTGAGTCAAACTAAAACCTGTCCAACCACACATTTCACAAGTACATATCCACCGGTGAACGGGTGAATTTCAAAAAGGAACATGTGATGTTATCAGTGCTGGGTAAAACTGTGTTAACAAAGCTATCTCAGAGATCTAACCAGCTGTTTCCGTGGCGTTACGACTGATGGCGGCAGGTATGAGCCCACAAGTCACTTGAGTAACCAGCTACTTAGATGGCCAAAGACACACGACGGTTTTAATGGTCCCACTGGCTCCACAACTACAGTTTAAAGCCGTTTCTCGTGTTAAACTGCCGTTTGTTGGCAATTCTGTGTTGTAAAATATTTTATGTCTCACCATTTTAGTTCACTCGGCAATTAACAGAAAAAAACATTCACATATCAACTGAGGCACAAAAAGAAGCCTTTATGTGAAGCAAGTAATGTGAAGGTAAACGCCACTCTTACCGCTCTGACTGGGACATTAACGCGTCTTTGTCGACGCTCTCTCTCCAGTAACACGGTAAATTCCCTTCTGCGTTTCTTTTATCGCTCCACTTCCTCCGTCAAAGCAACAACAAGCACCCGAACTTCTACAGGCGAGAAAAACGTCAAACAATATCCCCTTAACATTTCATTCAGCTCTTTTCGGGAAAGACGCTGGAAAGTCTGCGTCTCGCTGTTACGGCAGGAGGGACTGTACGAAGTGCGCGTGCGACACAGGTGAGTGGAGGCCCCGAGCGCACGCGGGCTCGAGCGCGAGCGCGAGCGCGAGCCGTGCTGCTGGTCCAGCTATGCAAACAGGAGGAGAGGTAAACAGAGGGGAAGAGATGGAGAGGAGAGGAAGGGCCGCGCACGGACACTGAAAAAATGGGCCCCTGGGCGGTGACAGGCAGGCCCCGCCCCCCCGTGGAGACCAGCCGTGTAGGGTGTCTCTCCGGTCTGTTTGAAGAGAAGTGTCATACGGTTGGGATCGTTTTGTGTCTGGTACCTAGATTTCAGCTCCAACATGCAGGTATCACACGTATACAACAAGAAATAATTGAGCAGCAGCAACCTGTAAAATGTAATAAAAGTACTACATTGGCAGGCAAACTACTACTGCCAACATAGTTATAATGTTTTGCTATGACAATAATCACTTTAAAATACACATGCAAAGTACTAGAAATAACAAACTAACCAAAGTTAATATACAATTAAATCACGAGAGCTTTGTTTAATTGTAGGTCCGTTGTTTGGGAGTATAATAATTTAATGTGTGCCTAATAACCTCACAAAGTTATACACAAAGCAGCAGTTTTGACAGATATTGGAAACAGAAGTACTGTTAACACAAAAATAAGACTGCATTTACGAGGGGGGTGTTTATCATTAATTCATCTCTAGTACCATTTATGAAACAACCATCAGAGTGTCACTTTAAAGGAGCGTGTCAGCTCATCAAAGCTAGCTTGTATAGCCAACCTAATGAATCTCTAACTTCCTCTGCTTAAAAAGTCTTTCTTTGTTTGTTTCTCTCCTCTCTCTTTGTGCCCTCTGTGTTATTTTTCAAATCAAACAGTTTTATTGGTGTAGTAATATTTCCCTATATTGCCAACATGCAGTTTTACAATGACAGCAAACACGCACACAGGTCCCTCATTTTGTAGAACTACACAAGGCTTTCATCTGGTACTAAGACTTGCAGCTGTCTTAGTACCAGATGACAGCGTTGTGCAGTGCAGCAGCTGTACCTGAGTCTATTGACAAAACATACACAACAATATTGTTCACATCAAATATTTGTACTGCATAGACTTACTGTATGTATGTATACAGTGGTGTGAAAAACTATTTGCCCCCTTCCTGATTTCTTGTTCTTTTGCATGTTTGTCACACTATGTTTCAAATGTTTCTGCTCATTGACTTTTATTTCTTTGTGTGCTGCATGTGCACAACACACCAAGAATCACAAGTATGTGTTCTCATTGCAAAACAAATAATAACCCACATAAGTAACATAAGGAATAATCTGGATATAATGCATCTTATAGTTTTCTTCACACTGGAGAAAATATTTGTATCACCTGTGTTAGTGAACTGAAGTTTAACTGTCACCAAACCTATGTATAAAACACTTAAACACATCAAATGTCAAATAAAAAAGATAGCATTAACCTGGTGTGTGCTGAGAGGCTTTTGACAACACCCACATTCCACAGATGATACTGTCATTTTAAATAATCATTTAAAATGCTCACTTAACTCTCCATTAAACATACAGGTTTTCAGAAGACCTGGCTCAAAAAGGGCTGTTTGTGACTTATAAACCGCCACACACTCCCCCGACCCATGATAACCTTTTTACTATTTCTTCTTTGGATGCATCCTCAATACTCATTCATTAATTTACAGAATGCGTTAAACTGGTATTACAAAAATAAACCCAGAGGTGAGACATCACTAGACATGCTGATGGGCGGACTGGACAAGCCCATTGAGCAGCATTTATTTTCTTTCAAATGACTGTGTGAAAATATTCTCACTCCTCAGGAGGTTACCAAAATAGATGTGCTGTCTTTGTGCTGTTCTTCAAAACTCACCCAACCGGTTGAAATGTATCTATTCTTGGAATGAGGAGAGTTAAGCCTCGTACAAAAAAGTAACAACTTTACCGCAAGTATATTGTTTAATCATTTATCCTGTGCACTGGACAAACAGAACAGAAAAATCACAACAGCAAAGGAAGTCAACGAAGGCAATGAAAGCACGAGGGAGAAAAACACAGCAAACATGCCAACATTGTCAGTTTTTCTAGTTAAATGCGCACAACCTCCTGTGTAATCATACATCTTGTTGTGTTTTTGATGAGCTCAGTGACATAGAGCTCTAAGATACGGGCATAAACTATAAACTGCTGTGTGGTGGGGATTTTTGCGCTCATCCTGTCAACGTGTAGTCATTTTAAATGAAGGCAACACAGTCTCTCATATCACTGCAGAGAGGTTCCTCCTCATGGGGTTTGAATTTCAAACTACGATGAAACACATGAAGCTCTGGAAGAAGTTTTAGGAAATGGCAGAAACAGGAGGCTAAATAGACAATATTTGTTCCTGTGTGGGTTTGTCTTTCTTGGAAATGCAAATGGAAACTTGTTTCTAAATTATGACTGTTGAATTTTTTCTTATCTGTTTATCTCTTTAGTTGACCTCATTGTAATTCTATTCTTTCCTCACGGTCACTGTCTCCTCACACTTCCAGATATATTGTGGTAAAGTGTAACCTCTAGTGGAGACTGCATGAACAGCAGTTTAGTCATTCAACTGTTGTCCAGTTATAATGCATTTAGCAGAAATTGTGCAATTTGTCTGTCACACGAATTACGTTGTTGTTATTATCATTTGAGTTATATTTCCACATGCATGTCAGCTGGACTTGAGCAGTAAATTCTGTATGTGAAAGTGTATTTGACCCATTTCACTTGATCCAATGTGCGTGCAATCCTGCAGGAATCCCGCTGGCATGTGGGAGACCCAAGTTCGCGACCAGGTTGGTTGTTTAACATCTGTAGCCCTTGTAGCTCAATAGGTTAAGTGTCAGTGTCGCAGGTTGAAACCCCGTCTGACTCCTTGTCCATCCATCCCATGATGTGAGTTAATAATGAAGGTAGACCTTCCTCTCATCATTCTTTACCCACATTTATCCCAGTTTAAATCTAGATGATTAAAGATGGTTGTTGCTGTTAGTATTTTTTTGCAATATTTCTACAGTATTTTATCCATAATAACGGTGTTTTAGTACTGCGAAGAAACGTTGAAAATGCCATGAGAAAACATTACATTTTTCTCTTTGCACTAATTAAACTTTTTAATTGATAATATCAAAATAAACAACTTGTAACATATTCAAATAAAAAAAGCAGAGCAAGATGATCATGTGAGAGCCTCTACATGTTTCCATCTCATTTATTTTTCCATTACTGTAAAGCTCCAACTCCACATCCATGCACAAATAAACAGACCCGAAAACATCAGACCTAAAATAAATTAAAAATAAAATAAAGTTTGGGTCCCCCCCCCCAACATCTCATAGGCGAGTTACAATATTTTCAGTACAATTACAGAAAAATATCTTCAATATTACTTATTATTCTGAAAACCAGACGGCCGGTGAAATCACAGCTCACGTTAAAACAGCCCTGCAGAAGGTAGTTTGGTAACATAATGTAGCGGTGTTAAAGAAACACTCTTCTTCACTCCTCTTCTCTTAAACTCACCTAAAATAAACACAAAAAAGAGCACACGCTCTAAGAAAGTACAGGCTACAGTATGTAGCCTTAGTTAACATTAATAAACGTGATGCTGGTAATAATGTACATGATGCTGTTGAAGAATGTTCGTGTGTAGTCCTGCGTGGACAGGTGAATGTTATGACAAAGAAAATTGACAGTAAAATGTATAAAAATGTATAGTAATTACAAAAGACATCAGATGTACTTAAGAACATTGATTAAATGAACTCACTTTCCACCTCTGTCAACAATTACTGCTCGTGTTTATATTCGTGTACAAAGAGGTTTATGAAGACGCCAAAATCGCATGCTAACATGAAGCCAAACAGGAATGATTATTAAAAGTCAACCCACCCCGTGGAAACTATAAATGTAAAAATGTAAATCTTACAATGCTGCTTATGTCTAAAGTCCAATCGTGAACGTTAGCGTCTTTGGTGGCTATAAAAAACTTACCTGTTTGTTTCCAATCGGGCAAAATAAGTGTTCACAGAACAGTGGAAAGGAGCGAGGTATCATTTTTTCATGTTTTTACAGATATCAGTTGCCAGTGGGCAGAAATAACAAACGTGAGATAGAATTCACAAGGCACCTAACTCTGTGTTTAACTCCGCGTTGCAATTAAGAACACAGAGGTAAATAAGTCACTCCTCTCCTGTAGGTCATTCAATAGAAAACTCAGCTGTCCTTAAAATGTCTAGTTGTTCTGCTGCTCTAGAATGAGTCCAGACAGCACATTGATGTCCGTCTCGTTAGGGTTGCACTGCAGCACCAGCATCAGCATGTTGTCCTGATTTGGAAAAACCTGACAGAGCCTCTCTCGTAGCATGGCTGTTACTTCTGGACTCCTGTTCACGCCTCCACCTTCATGCTGCCTGGGCTGATGTGCTTTGTCCCGTCCCTTACCGTGCCCTCTCCCCCTGCCTCCCCCTGCTGCATCCACAGCACCTCCCAGTGTTCTGTCGCGGAAGTTTAGGACCTCTGTTTGGGAGCGCGTAGGTTTGGAGGACGGGAAAGGTGTGGCTACTCCGGCAAAAGAATGGTTCCCTGGGTCAGGAGGCCTGAGTAAAAACAAGTTATTCAAAGAACATGATGTTGTTACACAGAGAGTGTAATCGTCATAATGGGGCACTTACAGAAGCAGCCTCTGACTGAAAGTCTGAATGAAGGTTTATATTTTTTATTGACATAAATATCTAGGTTTATTTTCAAAGTATTTAATTTTAGATGATGATTATTTTTTTAGATCTTAAATGAAAAGGTTACAGTACTTCAAATATTTTTCTTTGGTCGTAGCTCAAAGAAAACATTCATGGTGGACACGTTCCATGAGTCTTTATAAAAACAGCAAGACCGTGGAAGTTTATTGTCACAATAGTGAAAACAATGCAAACCCCGGTGAAGGTTGATGTTGAGAATGCTCAACTTTGCACTTCATGCACCATGAGTTGACATGAAAGTAAAAGAAAAGTGTGTGTGTGTGTGTGATAGCACCTGTGCTCTGAACGTAGAAAGTCATCCAGATGAGGACCTCCTCTACCAAGAGGGTCGTCTGGGACCATGAAATGATCCCCAACAAACGTATACTGCAGAAGTCTGGGCAGGCAACATCAGAACAGAACACTGTGATTGTTGGACTGGCCCTTCAAACAGCTTTCCTCACAACAGAGTGCAGACTTAGCTTCTGGACAGGTCACATTTGAACGATGCTGTTATACCTCTTTTTGATGATGTCCCTCCACACAGCAGACTCGTCTGAAAGGTCTCTCAGGTTGTCATTAGTCACAATCACCCCATCTGTCTTTTGAGCAGACTGTAGCATTAATCTGCAGGAAACAACGTCAAAGATATTAAGAGACATAAAAAAAAATATCTTGCAAAGCCACTGTTTGTCATCGTGCTTCGATGAAGTATGAAGCCTCACTAGTGCGATGTACCACACTACTGGTTCAGAAAGTGGTTTTTGATTTGGCCTGCTAATTCAAATATATAGGACAGTGAAACGCAATAGAATGAATGAATATGTTTTTGCATGCTACCAAAGCACATTCACTCTCACCCTGTTTCTTTTATTTTCACTCTCCCTTTGAACCATTGTATTTTCAAAAATGTATAATAATAATAATAAAAAGGGGATCAATAAAGAACATTTACACAGACAACTCATGTTGTAATAGCTTCTCACACAAACAAAAACAATTTAAATCCCGGTCCTCATTATACCCCGAACTGTGGCGAGACAGCTTCGAGAGAATCACTGGACTACCCTACAGTCTGTGACCACTAGGGGGAGTATACACTCGAACCCAGAGATGGACCACTTTGAGAACCAAATGTCTGTGAGGCTTCGAAGCTTCACGAAGCTTCATCTCGCCATCACTTCTGTGGAACCTCACAGATAATTAAAGACAAAAAACACAACTGCCCTGTGCCAGCATCATGCCACACCGCTGGGTACGTTTTAAAATTAAAAATTAATTTAAAATTAGGTTTAAGTTGCTGCTTTGTGTGAATTAATGTTTTTTTTGTATGTTGATGGAGTTGGAGCACGGATTTGAAGCACAGCTACAGACTACGTACAGTTTTCAACAGAATTTTGACAAACCTGGATTATTAGTCACATGCTTCTGTATTAATGTGTAAAAAATATAAAAAAATAGAACTTTGTTAGCAAAATAGAGAGCAGTTCTCTGTTGAACATTTGGCAGGTTCATTTAAGTACTACGCACATTAACAGCCAAATCACAGAAGGGAAGACGGAAGCTCAAAGTTGGTGTTTCTCACTTTTGCACAGATTTTACCAGTGAAACCAGTAACTTTCTGCTTATACATCGGCGCCTTTACTCAACACAGACACAAAAAATTTCAGGTGAGCATTTATCTACCTGTCATCATAAGAGCTTATCCTCTTACCCTCCACCTCTCTGGAGGGGGTGTAGGAAACTAGACCCAACTTCTGCAGCTCGGTCAGATAGTGCTGCTCTGAAAGGCAGGAAGAAACAATACTAAGCTTTAGTCTGAACAACAAAAAACATTCACTCCCACACAATCACATGTTTGTCCAGTGTTTGTTGTCCCCGTGTCACAGTTGTGCACAGGAACCAGTCCAACCATTCAAATTTAAAGCTGGAAGAGATCAAGCGATTGTTGGGGTTCGGGAGACTTCAGCTAATCGATTTGTGGAGGACAGGAAGGGTTACCTTTGATCCTGGGGTTGCTCTTCTGTCTCCACTGTGGCAGCAGGGCGCTGATGTTGCGATGGCCTCGATCCCAGAAGTGCTGGACGGCCAGAGCGATTCCTCGACACGAGAAGAAGTGACCCAACCCGTGACTGTGAAAGACAGAGATATATATACATGTTTCATAGAAAAGAATCAGACATGGACCAAGAGCAAATTAGTTAATAATAGATTATGTATTATTATTATTGAATTTGTGCATTGTGCTCTTTGTCTCCTGCTCATCAAGTTTCTACATCTGCTATAGTTATTCCCTCAGACACTTCCCATATTATCACTGAGTTAAGCTAAACACTTTGTCCACTCCTTTCTGTAATCCCCACCTCATGGCCACGTTGCTGCCATCAATTATGATGGTCCTCAGCTTGGGGTCTCCGGGCTTATCTGTGAGCTGGAGGTCAAAGAGAATCTGAAGTCCCTCCAGGAAACGCTGCTCCCCTGTCACTACCACAGAAGAAGATATGAAACCCCGTCTTTGCCTCGTCCTGGTGGGAGACGTGTCGATGAAGACAGGGGGTTCGGACTTTAATTCTTTATGTTGAGTCGGATGATTTGGTTTTGAGGCGGACGCGTTAGTCTTCCCGCAAGGTTTATTGAGGTGAAAATTGCTGAGTGGAGGATCTAGGGACGAGGCATAAGTAGGCATGGGTGGCCCTTTGACTTGAGGCAGGACGACTTGATGAGGAGTTTGTGACTTTGAAGGCTGCTGATGCTTTGGCTGTGACGTGTATTGAGTCACAGGGAACTGCTGGAAGGTGTGAATCTGAGAGGGGGACTGTGGTTCTGCAGTCAGCTTTAGCACATCTACCCAACCTTCGTCGTCGGATTCTCTCTTTTCATCACCTCCTGTAGTTGTAACTTTCGGTCCCTCTTTCTCCAGGACCACGTCGTCCATCTCTCTTGGTCCCTCCCTGAAGACATCGGTCTCTTTGCTCTGCTCTCGCTGCAGCTCCAGGAGCAGCTGGTGGGTGGATTGCTTGGGCAACATGCTGTAGACTCGGGCTACTTTCTGCTCGGTGTACCCGCAGCTGGCCGCAGCTTTCTTTAGCACTCCCAGGACAAAGTCTTCCTCCTGCTCCTCCTCGTTTTTCTTAGCAATACCTTCTCCCTCCACCTGTTTCGTGTTACCCGTCGCTCCATTACTCAGTGCCTCGTGAACTTCCCCTAACTCTCCCTCACTTCCGGTCACCTTATATCCACTTTCCACTGGCTCTTCGTCGTCTCTGTGCTCGGTCTCGCAGGGTCTGTTCGTCTCGCTTAGTTTCAGGGCAACACTATGTTGGTTTTTGGGGCCTGAGACGCCGTGAGTTGTCTGCTCCTGATCACTGCGATCTTGCTCCTGTTGAACCAAGTCCAGTATCTGTGAAGCTTCTTTAGGCCCCGTTTGGGCAAGCACTTGTTTCACAACATCTTCCGTGTACCCCATGGCTGTGAAGAACTTCAGAAGAAGCCAAAACTCCTTATTGCCCTTCAACAAATGCATCTCCTGCTCTTCCTCATTCCCCAGTCCATCTTTACTTTTGGAATCGAATGTTTGCCTCCGCTCTGCCTCCTCCTCTCCCACCTCCTGTGGAGAGTGCACGAGTCTTGCCTCTGCGCCCTCCGCGCTCCCTCGAGGGCCTGTAGACATGGAAGGAGGATGGAAGGAGTCCTTGGCTGCAGCTTTTCTTGAACCTACAATTATCGTTTCAACCCGCCGATCAGACACGTGGGAGGACTCGGCGCTTGTGTACGTAACGGCTGAGGATTCATCAAGTACTCCATTTATCTGTGTCAGTCCCGACTCTTTCACCAAATCCAGCAGGATTTCCTTCACCGACCCTGGTAGCACTAGAAGGTCCAGGATATGTCTGTCCTCCCATTTCTCCACCAGAGTTTTGAAGGTCCGACGTGACTCCATGGACTCACCTGAGCTTCTGTCCCCAGGCTCAGAGTGTCTGGACTGTATGCCCTCATACCTCTCAACCAGCTCTGTGATAAGGGAGTAGGCCCGCACCACTGGCTCCGCCAGACCTGATATAAGCAGGGATCCTGGCGAACCAACCTGGTTAGGAGAGAGGACGCAAAAAGACACTATGAGACTGAGAGGTTTATCACACCATAAGATCTTAAGTAAGGCTTATCAAAACTTCTTTAACACACAAGCCCTGACTAATTAATGTAGGTGCTGGCCAAAGATGTAAAAGTAGAACAAACCTAAAGTGACTCACTTATAATAGTCTCAGCTACATCTTTCCAAGTAATTTATAAGAACACATAGAAAGTAATAGTAAAAAAAGAGGAGTCAAAAAGTCACAACTTTCACTTCTGAGTTCTGTAGTTGCATTGAAATAAAAATATGAAATTATATAACATATGAAATTCCAGTGATTTGATCACAGTATCACGTAAAGATGCAGCTGTGACTTCAGAAAGGATGTAACGCATTTTTGATTATGACGTAACAGTGATATTGACTAATAGTGTAATGTTTTATTAAAATAGCAAGAATGTAATTCCAACGTCTCACATTATTAGTCACAATCATTCTCACATACCAAAGAACCAAAGATGGAGGCTGAGTGATGCATGTGACAGGACAAAATATAAATGTTAACGTATTATTGTCACATTATTATACTACTAACTAATTAGAAGAAATGTTCCTCATAACTCGAGAACGTGCCTGAATCCTCTTTATTATCTGCTGCCGCTGCCATTGTTGTTTTCTATTTGTTATGACTCATTTCTCATGTCACCTCCTGCACTTTTTGCTATGTCTACACACGTCTGAGGGAATATTTGTGCCCTTATTAAATCTTCCCTGCAATCTAAAAGGCGTGGTTGTCGAATCACAAACTCCCCATACCCACTGCTTACCACCATATGCGCTGACGTGCATTTTATCAGACAGTCCATGAACAACCCTCTGGCTCCGCAGAAGACGCTGTGGAGGACACTGGGGTACGAGACTTCCTGCTGCTCCTCCTGGTTCACCACTCCTTTCACAAATAACTACAGAAAACACAGATGTTATGTTATTCATTTCTTAAATAGTGGCTAGCGGTGGTTTCGTGCTGTACACAGATAATAGAGAGGGCATGAAATGAGCTCAAGGTCCACTTATTTATTTACTTTGGAGCTTTCAAATGTATCACACGGCCCATGTTATTATTATACTGTGATACTGGGTAAACAAGTGAGTGGACCTTCAATTTAGAGTCGTGGGTGTGATCACGGACAAGGACAAAACAACCACGAAGACACGCAAAGCTATGGTGAGTAGACAAAATAAGCACAAAGAAGGAGGGAAATGGCAACAAACGAACAGAACCACCACACAGATGCAAAAATAGTCCAGAAGGAAATTCAGTAATTATTTCATGTCTCTGGCCCTTGCTGGCTTTTTGTATGTCGGCGTGTGTCCTTATAAAAAGAGGAAGAACACTGACACATGCTTTGTATATTTATATGGGTACAGTAAATACCCTACTCGTATATAATCATACTGACAGTCGTGAACACTGCTCTTTACCCTGTTGCTTAGACGGTGTTGCGGTTACCAGAAACATGCTGTAATTCAGGTTGAAGTCATCTGCCCTTACGGAAAATTAACATATTAGATTTTCATTTTGCGTGTTCAACGATGCTGTGTGTGACTGTGGACTTGAACACCACACATTAGTCACCATTTTAAACCCCTAATGAGTCACTTCTCAGGAACAATGACATTTCTCTATGTGCGCTGCAGATTACAATACCAGAACCAACAATATGACTTTACTGGTGTTTAGGATTAAGGTTTACAGACTTGTTCACAACTGTTGTAAAACAGAGCTTAAAAACATGAAGAGAGGGCAAGACTTGTTCACAGGTTGTATGTGTTTTGAGCCATATCATGTTAAATGGTCCCATTACTGTGGGGGCAGATTCATGAGGAACATTGCACAAATCAATTACCCAACTCTTGCCTAATGCTGTGTAGGAAACAGGAAATATTTCTTACTTTGGCAGCTTGTACATCCACACTTGGCCCCTGTAGCTTCAGCCATATCTGCCCATTATTGCCATGGGGCAAGTCATCTGCCCCAATGGCAAACTTCACCCCGAAGATCCGCTCCACTGTGCTGTGCAGGGAGGTCAGAGATCCCCGAAGCATCCCAGCACACGCAAACTCATCCTCCACCTCCGCATCGCCACCTCCGTCACTTCTCTCATCGTCCATCCCTCGCTCTTAAATCAGCGCCACACAGCTCAGCATACTGCAAAAACACGTTTCGTCATCGGTTCCAGATTAACATCACGCACCTTCGTGGCAAAAAAACAAAACAAATCACAGAGCCTCAGGAGAAAGAAGAGAACACATTGCTTCACTGACTTCTACGTTATAAATGTTTGCTGTATGACAGTTTGCACTGTAATAACACGATGACATAGAGAACAAACATGGTGGACTAAAAAAAGGGCTTCCTCTGGCATTTGAAAATGATTCAGCTGTGAATCAAGCATTTGTGGTTTTGCAAGATGTGTCAGAAACTTGAGCCAACAAATGGGGGTAAATTGAGTTTCCCAACCTTTACACAAAAACACCACCAACACGAGGATGGGATCACAGGAGACGTTGAAGCAGCAACAGGTAAAAACATCGGTACAAACTGCTCACGTTGGCACCGACAAAGACATGTTGTCAAACCAAACTGCCCACAACAAGAGATTCAGCCTCATGATAAGAAGGTTAACTCTCAGCATCGCCGTGAAGGGAACACTTCATTCATATACAGTTTTAGCTCCTGAGTGTATTAATGTCACAGCTCTCAATGCTGCTGTTACTTGTGCACAAAGGGACGCTGCTGATTTCACATGACAAGCGATGTTGCTGCAAACCTGTGGGGAGATAAAGTGATAAAGTTTCACGCCTACAAGCTCGTTCTGTGCGTTACACAGTAAACATGCTCTGCAGAGCTCACACGTTGCACTTTGCACAGGCTCAACTGACCTACACAGACCTAGAGAGAGCCCCCACCTCAGCGTACAAAAATAATTAGACATTTTCTAACTTTTTTATGTGTGAAGACTATTTTTACATGTCAGTTTATATTTTGATTGATTTCATTCAATTCATTCTGAGTATTTCAACAAGGACAACAGGAAGAATAGTCCTGTTGTCCAGGTAACTAAGAATAGTTACCTTGGCAACTAAGGAGAACAACCAACACGCAGCTCGTCTGACCTGAAGCAGTGCTGCTTTGTACAGGCTTATCGCATATTTGCACATATAATCTTAATCTGGAAACTAAACACAGGTGCTAAGCAGCTATAAAGGACATATAGCAGGTGTTGTGACAGAAAAGGCACCTCATCTCCAACTAGGAACGTGACATATCCATACATCCAGAAACCATATTATTAAAGGGGTGCATTATTGCTCTGAAATGAACTCTCCTAAAGACGAACTGCCTAGGTATTTCCATAAAGACATAACTGCTAAACCTACTGTACACCTTTGCTTCTCCCACCTCCCCACACGGAGAGAAATGAAAGCTACTGAGGCGCTTCACAGAGCCCAGAGATCACACACAGCAAACCCTTGCTAGCACTACCCGAAAGCTCACCGACGTTTTTAACGTCGCTAAAAGTAGAAAAATGTATGTGTGTGTGTGTGTGTGTGTGTGTGTGTTTGTGTCGTCTCACGTTAGGTCGACTCGCCGTGCGCCTTCACAGTTTCGTTTCCAGCAGCCACATCTCGGTGCTCCAAGCTTCCGCAATCATCAGTGGTCCGAAGTTCAACATTTCACGCTGCGTAACGAGCCGAAACGACCCTGTCTTCCCCGCTGGGGCATGAGAGGAGCGACACGGCGTGATGTCCTCCTTCATCCAGCGCGCAGGACTAAACCGAAACCGAAGCAAAACAAACGTGACGTCTACCGAGCTGACTCGGTGGCCGAAACACTTATACACGGCCTGGTGAGTTATTCTGTGAGGCTGCTCAGAAACCGCGTGTAAAAGTGACTCCCGCGCCCCAAATAAGCACAGACACCTTTCTGTCAGCGTAAAATGTCGCGTTCATAACTACAGAAGTGCAGCTTCATCGCTGACTTTGGGTCTAAGATCAGGTTTCAAGAAACTTTGTTGTTTACCTTTGTCAGAGTTGCGCGTGAGGTCAGGGGGATTTCCACTGACGTCACGGTTTTTCTCCTGTCTTTCCCCGCTGCTGCTGCTGTTAACCATTTGCTGACCGCTGTGCCCAGTCAGGGAGAAGGAGATCTGAAGGTGGACACCGACATCCTCACACCAAGCAGACATTCACACAGTAAAAAAAAAACAAACCAACACAGTTGCTAACAGTCTTTCTGTCTGTCTCTCTGGGGTTGGTAGAGTCTGTCTGCGTCGGAGACAGGAAATGAACTCCTACATTACATCCTGCGTTACTGCGTTGAGGTAGAGATGTAATATCTGACAGACGAAATGAGAAACAGTGCGTTTAAAAGGAAGCACACGTATGCAGATTGTCTTATTGTGAACAAGAGTTCAGCTGTTGTCTTCAAACTATGTATGAGAAACACCAGTAAACTAGCATTTACATGAAACATTACTAAGAGGAATATGGGCACTGTGGCTTTATTTGGTTAGTTTGTTTGTTTTAGATTCTTCCGGTCGACTTATGTCAGCAGGATCACTAAATTTATGTATATATATATATATATCATACCATCATTAATGCAAATTAATTAACACAATTATCACACATAGTGAACACCTTCAGTCAGGTGTGAATGTGGGATTTTGTGTTAACCTCCAATATACTGTTTTGCGTTTTTACAGAGTGTGCCATCTGCTGGCTAAATGTATCACAGTCCTTATAGTCTTTTTTGGGTCCATCCATCCAGTATTTTAACTGCATGTTCACACGAGAGTTAGGGGAGTGCTGGGGTTTATCCCAGCGGTCACTGGGTGAGAGGCAGGGTACACCCTGGAGAGATCACCAGTCTATCAAAGGAAATTATTTTTGGTATAATTGTAGCTACAGAAGCCTCATGCTCATGCAGTAGAGAGGTCTAGTCGTAATAAAAGCTTCCCTTGTTTGAATGTTGGCAGGGATCATTTCTTCTGAGAAAATAAGACAATAAGCAAAAATATCTAATTTGAGACATTATACATTTGAAGAGTGTTAGCCTAAGTCAAGCTACCACCACTGAGAATCAAAACAGCATATATAAAAAAAGCTTCACACAACATTTAGGAATACAAACACGCAAGTAGTAGTCATTTAATCAGACAACGAGGAACGGGGTTAAACAAGTTAACCCAGAAGCAGAAGTAAAAGAGGCTCTTATGGGATGGATCTAGGCTGCACGGTTTCACTTGTGCTTTTGCTTGTTTTGATGTAAGAGGAGCTGCTGCTGCTGCTGCTGCTGCTGTGAATAGTAAGTCATTTAATGAACAGGAGGGTTTTTACACATTTGTATTTGTCGGTACGATTGAGTGATGAGGAAGAAGGGCCTATCCCTAACGGTGAGTGGTTCCCCCATTAAAAATATCACCCTGAAGGTATTATGAGTGTTTAACGAGCATGTTGTGTTGTATGGAGCAGGAAGCTGCGACACTTTGTGGTGGTTTCTATTGTGAACATTTGATTCATGTGCTGTGTTTAGGTGCAGTGAGCGTGGTGTTTCAGCTCAAACAAGTATAATATGTTAGTAGATGTGATTAGTGGAGAGAGAAATTCTGCTTATCAATCTGATTCTACCACTAACAGCGTGGTTCGTTCGCTTCCTGGAATAAACTGACCAGATAACAGAAAGTACGATACACCTCTGAGAGGGAGATAAAGTTTCCAAACTCAGCTTGGCAGCGACGTTCAGAAAAAAGTGATCAAATGTAACGGGTTACATTACTTTGGTAAAATAGTTAAAATAATAACATTACTTATTAAATTTCTAACAGGGTAATGTAGCTAGACGATGAAGTTAAAGGATTAATTTAATTGTTTAGGAAGTGTATGAATCGTTTTGACAAAGTAAAATAAATACTTAACCGTTTTAATATTCATTTTAAATACTGGAAAATACCCTAAAATGCATATTACTAGAGTGAACTAGACTAGAGTAAACTAGTCATAGTTTAGGAATGGTGTCACAGCCTAGAGGAAACGTCTCGCTCATCAAAGCTGCAGCGTTTTGTGCATAGCAACCGTATTTTAACTACTTCTTTCTGTTATAATTCTGTCTGTGTAGTTTTTCAGTGGTTCTAATGTGAAAATGTAAACAACAACAAGAAAAGAACATGTCTCAGTTATAAATCCAAAGTCTGTTATTAGAATAATATATTATAATGATATTCTAGCATTAATAGTTTAATAGCCAGAATTGCACCTGAAACGTGTTGTACACATTCCCTCTGCAGTGAATTATGGCACTGTCCAGCTGTCTAGCTCCATTGTTGATTAAAGACTCCAGCCTGGGAGGCTGGGAGGTGATTGGCTCTGGAGGGTTTGGTCAAATCTACAAAGCTCGGCATCATCAGTGGTGCTGTGATGTGGCCATTAAACTTCTACATTACGATGACGGGTGAGTAGTTACAAAGAATTTTTGTTTACTTCAATTAGAAGCGTACATTACTGACAACACAAACAAACGCCCACAGGAGGAGTTCGTCTTTGCTGCGGGAAGTTGAAATGATGCGTCAGGGAAGTAGCCCCTATGTTATTCAGGTCCTTGGGGTCTTCAAGGGTCGGCCGCCATCCTCAGGACCTTCAGCACAGCTCGGACTGGTCATGGAGTTCATGGAGAGAGGAACGCTGGCATCTATTCAGGTAACCTACAAAATAACTGCTTACCTTCTGTACCTACTTGATTCATTTATAATAATAATAATGAATACTTTATTGATCCTCTTGGGGAAATTGTTGATTGGACAGCTGCTAGACCTGTGTCTGCGCTATTACGGCTATCTTGTGTGTCTTGTGGACAAGTAACCTGGTGGGTCTGGGAACCAAACTTGCTCACCCTTTTGGTTTGAAGACGACTGCTCTACCCACTGAGCTATCATGACGCCCCCATGTACATCAGGTCCGCCGCGTTCATCCAGGCTGAAATGTTTCAACAACTGGTTCCCAGAGAATAAAGATTTTTGTTCTCTGTTGCTAATTTAATAATAATAATGACTAGCTGCTAGACCTGTGTCAGTGCTACTATGGAGTATTAACACTTCAACATGTACCTTTGTGGCCACTGAGATTAGAGCCACTGACCCCTGGGTTGGAAGACGACTGCTCTACCCACTGAGCATGTTATGAGATTGATGTTGGTGTTTAGTGAAATGTCTTCACAACCAGCTGATCCTTTACAAAGTCATTTGGTGCAAATATTCAAAGTGAATCTTAACACCCCTGATGATGATGTGAGTTTTTATATGGTCAACAAAAGGTCAAAAGGTTCCCATACTTTGACGTCTACTTGGTTTCTATTGATTTTACTGGCTAACTGTCATTTACTAGATGAACGATATATATGAGAGATTGGCGATCCCTTACTGTATATATCTATATATCTGACATTTCTTTAACAGAACGACTTTTGTGGAGCTCTGCCTTGGCCACTGGTCTTCAGACTGGCTCATCAAGTAGCTCTGGGTATAAATTTCCTCCACAGTCTCACCCCTGCCCTGCTCCACCTGGACCTGAAGCCCAGCAATGTGCTGCTGGACAACTATCTCAATGCCAAGGTGAGCATCAGGCTGTTATCAGGCATATTAGTTCTCTGGTAGCAAAGTGTTTTAACAACACATGACGCTGAGTGGAAGGTTATGGTTGCATGTTTATGGGTACCAGTAAACATACCCATGCATAGTCTCTGCTATGCAACGCTATGTGCCATGTGAGGTAAGTGTTTGGGCCCTGTTTGTGTTGGCAGTTTAGCATTTAGGGACCTCCATAGGTCTCATACAAAATGATGTTTGTTGTTGTTTAAATCTCCATAATTGTCAGTACATGATACAGTAGATCTGCTCATTTCAGCACTAATGATGTTTATATTAGGTGAAATATACAACTATGGATGTGCATTAGACTGTATAACCAGTGTGCCATTTTTTGTATTGTCACAGAAATTTGTGCTTACTGTGTTTTTCTCTCTTCCCCTTACTGCTCGCTTACCCTCTGTGCTAACTTTCTTCTCCATTACCCCTTTTCTCCAGCTTACAGATTTTGGCCTTGCCCGGTTTCATCAAAGTGTCACAAGAGTTTCCAAGAAAGACAGAGAAGAGGAAGGGGGAACAATCAGCTACATGCCGCCGGAGGCGTTTGGGTTGTCGTACAGTCCTACGCAAGCCTCTGATATTTACAGGTACTCTTCATGCACATACTTGTTAAACACAGACTCAGTCTTGACTATCGGTATAAGTCAGTTGTGATAAAACATGTGATAAACACCACCTAAATGCTTAATCCTTCTTTGAGCTCATTAAATATTCTGGCACTGACTAGTTCTGGTAATAATATCCTAATTTCTAATGGTTTGCTTTACAGCTGGAAACAAACTGTGAGCCAGATATTAAAATTACCTGGGTGTGATCATAAATAATACATTGATACAATTAGTGATAGTGATGGTGATGATTCTGTAATGCAACTCACTCACTCTCTCTTTCAGCTTTGGTATACTGTTGTGGTCGATTGTTACTGGAAAACAACCATACGCCTGTAAGTGACAATGAAAGTTTTAACTGTCTTTGTGAAGGCGTTTTTGCATAATCACACATGGGGCAGGAATGCTGGAACTTTACATGTGGCACCTCACCTGGCATTATTTTCGTTCGGGAAATATGATCGTAAACATTTTTAATGTGGTCTAAGAACAACTAAAAATATTTAATGAGAATTTTCCATTAGCAATATCTCATTGTGGCAGAAGAGGAAATAAATAAATAGCAGTAAATAGTTAAAAAAAACAGATATAGTCTATAGTAGGTAGGTTATAGAATAGCAGCTATTTTGAGGATATTATATAATGCACATATGATGTACAACCCAGTGACACATCTAACATCATTTGAATTGTTTCTCTCCTGTAGATGCTAAGTCCAGCATAGTGCGGCTTCGTATCCCAGAGGGAGACCGGCCGTCAATGGAGGAGATCAGATGTCAGGCCACAGGACTCGCAGGGCTGACGAGCCTGATGGAGCTCATGGTGAGATGTTGGGATTCAAAATCCACAAAAAGGCCCTCTTCCTTTGGTAAGAAAACTACTCAAAATGTTGGAAGTGGAGCTCTCCAGATCTCCTTTAGATTTGTTTTTGTTTTTATCTCTAAGCATTGCCATAAAAGTGGCACAGACGTTGTTTTCCTCCCTTGTCATTATCTGCACACCATTTGTCCAGCCCCGTTCACAGTAAATGTATACATATATATATATTTATTTGAGCACATCAACACTTTGGAGTCTGTATCTATTCAATTCAATTCAATTCAATTCATCTTTATTTGTATAGCGCCAAATCACAACGAAAGTCATTTCAGGGCACTTT
>JAUMTR010000010.1:8296604-8307683 GCA_032270685.1 Microctenopoma stevenorrisi
GTGTCTCTG
Source organism: Microctenopoma stevenorrisi (assembly GCA_032270685.1). Lineage (NCBI taxonomy): Eukaryota > Metazoa > Chordata > Actinopteri > Anabantiformes > Anabantidae > Microctenopoma > Microctenopoma stevenorrisi. The sequence continues at coordinate 8,296,614 of JAUMTR010000010.1, forward strand.
AGCCAGACACCCAGCGCTAGCTCCTTGTAAGTCGCTTTGGATAAAAGCGTCTGCCAAGCACAGTAAAGCAAAGCAGTTAATGTAATATACTGTTTAGCAGTATGCAAAAAAATAATCATTTATCATAACAAACAAGTCTGTGTCTGTGTTATATATATATATATTGTTATATATTCATATATTTATATTAGTGATGGGACTTGTGTGTGTCGAGTAATCGATTGTCAGAAATATGTGACAAACATAGGACCCAGACCCAGACATGTAGGCAAACGGTCAGCTTTATACAGAACAGAAGGTAGGAGTCCAAGTAGGGATCATTGTGGCTACAAATATCAGCTTCAGTCAGTTTCAGTAGAAGAGTCTAAAGACGTAACACACACACACACACACACACACACACACACACACACACACATACTATACAATCTGGCAAATCAGCAGAGAAAAACAAATAAGGTGTTTAGAGTATGAAAATGCAGCTACAAGTTACGTGATTTTAAAGAAGAAGAATCAATTTTATTGTCATTGATACATTTTACAACGAAATTTGTTCTCTGCATTTGACCCATCACCCCTTGGGGGGAGCAGTGAGCAGCCACAGGCAGCGCTCGGGGAGCTAGCGCTGGGTGTCTCGCTCAGGGACACACCTGGTGTGGGGGGCGACTGGGTGCCTCAGCAGGGAATCGAACCCGTGACTGTCTGTAGGTGGCGCTCCTGTTTGTCTGTTGAGCTGTGATGTTTATTCCTCACATCTACCAATCTCTATTTATTTCCAGACAAATCACTTTTGCTTCTGCTGAAGATATTAATACACGACCTTTGACTAAAGCATAAAATACATTTTAACAGGACAAATAACGAACTCAACACAGCAGTGTTAGTATTGTTTAATGGATAAGAAAAGTAAGCTATTTGATTTTGACTATATTCCACTTACAATATAATGTTGTTAGCACGCTTTAACATGTGAGTTTGATCCTCTCTCTGTCAGTTTTTAGTACTTCAGAGAGACATTTGTTACAAAGTGTTGAAACCAAAAGTCAGATAATTTTCTGCTCCAGACACGAATCTCTGAAGTGCTAACACAGGCCTCTGCTGTGCGCCGGGGCGTTGAGACTAATCGGTTGTGACAGTCCAGTGTGAACTCAGCAGGCTCGTGGCACCGGTTTTTCTTCCTTCACTGCCAATTCTCCATCTGTTACCGGATCCACCACATGGAGACGCGCGGTCGGTGAGAGTCAGTGGGGACAACAAAACATTACATAGTACCATATAGCTGCAGTATTATTGTTGACATTGAACCGGTTCAGGGAAGGCATCAGTGAAAGTATCAGTGATACATTTTAGATATAAACATAATTAGTTATAATTATATAATTATTATAAGTATAGTGTTGGTCCTCTGTTACTCTTAATGCACTTCTTCAGGCACATAGCAGGGAGGCACAACAATGAGTCCGCACACATCTGCCTCATTTCTAGAGCACAAATAAAGTGTGGAGGTGGTTCGGAGGTCACACTGGTATCAGCACGTACCAGCGTCATGTGGTAAATTTGTAGTAAGTTATCTCGCCTGAGTGGTTACTGATAAAAGTGTAATAGAAGTCGAAATGCAACCTGTGTGTAATGTAAGGTAATAATAACAAGCATGTCTATGCATGTTCACATGTGTGTGTCTGTGTGTGTGTGTGTGTGTGCCTTTACAATTTCTAGCCAAGCAGTGTTTATAATCAACAGCCCCTTCTCTTAACTATGTAAATGCACAGACATGGTGGCATATACAGTTTTAGATTCAGTATGACTTGGACGTCCGGAGGATATCTTTATTTCTATGTAACAGACACAATGGTTCCAAAACACTACACAAGTACTGCCAGCTAGAACAGGTAGACAGGTAGATGAATAGAGAATGGACAAAACACTTTTATTGCCACAGACTATGCTATTCCACATATCATGCATTAAAGAAAAAATCACAAATCTTGGACACGACTCGATGTCAACATGTTACCAGAGTCAGACATAAGACAATAAGCCGTAAAAGTGCAACAGAAATGGAAATCACATTGAAAATATTCACCCATTCATCTTAAACATGGGAAGATCCACTTCAGACCCTGCTCAGCCTTAGATATGATGGGAGGATCATCCCCCCTACAAGGGGAAGACCAGAAACCCAGAGAAAGTGGAGTACTTCCACCCTCCCATCAGATTCCCCCTTTCCAGTTTGAGGTAAGCCTTGTCACCTCTCTCCATCAACACCAGCCCGGCATTTGTGGCAGCTTCCCTGGTCACGTCCTGGTCCCCAGCAAAGGCCGAGATCACCGGCCAGCCATTGAGCACCAGACTCACCTGGAAAAGACAGCACAGGTGAACAAGCAGTGTGAGGTGGAGGCAAGCTGTACTGATAAGTGGGACCCTTGTCAGTACAGCAGCAGGACGCTTTTCCCAAAACGTCAAACAGTTGTTCTTACTTGTATTGTCTGCCGATTGTAAACTTTCACAACATGATAGCTGAAACTGTAGACTCCTTTTCTGGGGGCCACAAAGATACTCCTGGCAGGATCGAAATGGCTGCCAACATTTACCAGGATCTAACAGGAAAAGGAGGCAGAGAAAAGAGTGATGAGGACATTGAGTGAACTATTTAATCTGCCAAATTCAGGACTATTAAATTTACATTTAATTACGTTTTCAATACTTTAAAACTCTCTCCGACTCTCCAGCTTTTGCTTGGTTCTCAAAGTAATTTGGTTTGAAAATGTTCTGGTAGAATATTTAGTACTTGACGCAGTAACTAATGCAATGTTCGAAGCGGATGCGGCTAATGATCATTTGACACTTTGTGAACTCATTCTCATTAGTTTTCCTTACGGTCACAGATTGAAACATCATCAGCTGGAAACTCGAGACCTATAATTAAAAAGTGACACACAGTGTGTTTGTGACCTGTTTTTTGATTGCTGCCTGCTTGAGATTCATTGGCTGAAGTTTTAATGTCATTGAAAATACAAATGCATTGCTGTGTGGTTTCCGGTGAGTGGCTACTGTAAGTGACAGTAAACCATGTGACAGCAGCAACAGGAAGTGGCGCTCCTGTAAACTCACTCACTTAGACAAAACTGCGTATAGACCGTGTTATCATAGAACCGCTCAGCATTTAATCCAGTCCAGATGGGGTGAAATTTAGAGGTTAAAGGTTAAATAACACACTCCTTCCTTCAAGTGTTGGACGTCTACAGTACATACACACGCACTGCTGAAACCCACCTGGTCAAAGTAGATAGTCATGGTGCGGTTGCTCATCTCCGAAGGTTCATGATTAGTGTTTCGGATGGCCGAAAACGCCACGCGACCGGTTCCTGACCTCACTGACATGCCCAGAGCATTGCCCGAAGGCTCTGCAGAGGGGGTGGAGTCACACACCACCAGGCACTTTCCCTCCAACACGATGGGCTCTGTATCGTTCTGGCAGACGACCTCTGAGGGGCCCCAGCAGACAAGAAGCAGCAGTCCAGTATAAAAGACGTAGCAGGGAAAAGTGGGGCGAGATGGACAGGGCATAGTGCTAAACGGGGATGTACGGGTGAGTGTTTGGAGGCTTTGCTGGTGTTTTCACTCCAGGAGTTGGTCTAAAAGATGCGGCAAATATGTGTTTTCTTGGAGAGTACCTCACTTAAGCAACAGGATCATAATCTCACCTGGGAACCACCACAGATGTCTCATAAGTAAGGTAGTTAGATAATCTTCAACTAGCAGGTCCGCAGACAGTGGGCGGAGTGTCTCCAGAAATCAGTTGGCACCAAGCAAACAACTTCCCATAACAGCAAACAGGAAGTTTTTAATTCTCTATTGGTGGAGGTGATTTAATTCCTTGCAAATGACGTCAGCTGACACAAATTCCAAACTGGTTTGGAGACTGTCAAGGCTTCAGGCCTGTGTGAATCACAGAAAAGATTTTTACACTTGAGTAAACAACATTTATGTACTTTATATATATTATTGTACAGGCCATAATGTACATTGTGAAATTAGACATAAAATGCCCACAAACAAGTGTGTAGTAAAGAAGAAATACAGTTCATAACATTTGTTGATGCAAAATGTTCCCAAAGATTAAATAATGCACTATAAACAAAAACATCCCTGTTCTTAAAAACTACGCTCCCGGCCAGCTAAACTGCAAACACGAGTACATTTGTGAAGGAAACATAAATGCAAGGAATAGCGTAGCTAACATTCAGCAAGGTTTTACTTGAGTATTTGTAGTAATTGCACTGTCAGTGCACTGTAAGCTTTCTGGGGGATTTTTCCTTCACTGGTTTGTAAATTTACAAATTTTACGGCCATATGATTCCTCTGTGAACTTGCAGCTCAGACTGATCTGCAACTTGTCTTTCATGCCAAATTGGAAAATTGTTGAAAGATCCAGGTCAGGACAGACAGTAAGATAAATAAAAGATAAAAACAGCAATAAGAGGAAGGTGAGTAAGGGATTGGCAGTAAAAACCCATATTCATATGTTAGAGAAGATGATACGTCAAAGAAGCAGGGACGAGGTAATGCTTTGGCCAGGAGGTAGGCCAGCGTGAACGCTGCCAGCTGGATCCAGTAGGAGGGACGGTGGACGAACACAGTCCCACCACCGAGAAGCCATCTGTGGGTGAACATTCTTTCTCCCCTGCATCTTTCCAATTAAATCCATGTATCTGCACTTGCATTCCTTCACATTCACACACACACACACACACACACACACACACATATATATATATATATATATATATATATGTGTGTCTGTCAGTACCTGAACATCGGTTCAACACCAATTGCCCACATTCACACAGTTGCTGTATTATCCTACGTTAAACATATACTCTGTGCAGCATTTCTTACAGTGAAGGTTTGTCAGAATTACGGAGGAATTATCACATGCTTCTCTAGAGAGGAATGCCTGCAGTTAGTGTCTAAAGAGCAATAACGAGAACAATAGAAAGTACATGCCTTTACACAGAATTGAACTTTCAGCATTTGTAAAGACAACCCACCTCAGTCTGATCGCTGTCTCTGCTGCGGCATGCAGAAACGCTTTGCTTCAGTAAAGTTGGAACATCCCAGAAGTCCAGTTCACATTCCCCTTCAGTTTTATGTCTGTTCTTCTCCCATCACCCTCTCTCTCTCTCCCTCTCTCTAACGATCTTTATGTTCCAGGGAACCCCTGTGTTTGAGCAGACGTTAAATCACATCACGATCACTGCGGCCCTTCTGTTCTCACGTCTCCTCAACCCCCTGCCGGATCTATTTCCCCTCCCTCTTCATCCCGTGCTTTACCTCAGATATCACACCTCAGATGGTTGGATGAGAAGCAAACAAAAATATCTGGCATTTCTCACAACTAATGTTGAACAAAAACCACAGTTAATAGGTGGCTCCTGCAAGAAACGTGGAAATGTTCATCAAACAGGCCCCTTGTTTATATGATACATACTGTTTTGTGTGAGATAGGGGATCAGAGCTGAGCTTCATTATGTAGTTATACAGAGACTTTGGAACGCCATTTGCAAATGAGAAGTCTATGCTCTCTGCCAAAACAGCATGCACGTAAGCCAAGTTATGAGCTGCTCTATTATTCAACCACAGCAGCCAAGGCCCAGACATGACACATTAAACCAAATAGTTAATAACGTGTGAAGAAAACTAGGTCAAAATGAAAGCTTCTCTACCTAATAAGATGTTTTCGCATTTGTTGAAGTTGTTCACCTTATTCAGACTGCAAAACGGAAATATGCGCTGAGTAAGGAGCCGTTTAAAGGAAGACACAAAAAACTGCCGGTTCCACCTTTTAACTTTCAAAACAAAGCTTTTATTTTTGGTTTCACTGTTTTATTAAGCACTTTCTAAACATTAAATCTAGGTTTGACAGTATTGTTATTATTATGATTATTATAAACAAAAATGAAAAAAACAGTTTTTGTCTGCCACAGGCAAATATATAAACATACTATTACAGTACAATAAATGTTTGAACCATATTTGGTTCAAATATATTCTTGAATAAGAATGATAATATTTGTTGTTCTTATGATACATCATTCTTATGATAATCACTCGATGACTATGTCCTGCTCCTCCCTCAGGACAGGACAAATAACAAGCGGAGCCATGTTTTTCCCGTTCTCCTGAACACAGGGGTTAAAGTAGGGGTAGAGAGGCTCGGTGAAGGTGCAGCTGCTGTAGGTGTAAATGTGAGTCTTTGCTTGCGCGTCATAGAAGGACACGGATCCTTTCTCACAGTCCAGGAATATGCCGACCTTTTTAGGGGTTTCCTGGAGGCGGATGGTGGCGGAGGGGCCAGCGCAGGCAGACAGATTGCCACCTTTTCGTCGACAGATTGCCCAGTAACCACTGGCAGGGCGTACCATGATAGACCCCTTCCTGTTAATGGACTGCCTGGCCACGCCAAGATCCCAGTCTGTTTTATCCCCAACCTGAAAACACAGCACAGACAATACTGAATTAGGCAATAAAGTAACAGGTGGCTTTTCTGTTATTTTTTATTAAAACACACAGAGGAATTTCATTTAAAGAGCACTGCTAGATTTAAGCGTGCTTTTCGTGAGTGTTGGCTCCTACCTCGACCTCCCAGTAGCATCTTCCAGATGTGAAACTTTGTTTCGCCAAAACACAGACGCAGGAGTCAAACCGCTGCGGATTTTGTGGGCGCGGGGTGATCTTCTTCTGGCAGCTGACCTGTGGGTCATTTCCATTATCAATAAACCATAATGATCATCATATCAAACATTAGCACCATTTGCAGCATTGTTGTCATCATGCATTATCTTTCTTTTTTTTTTTTTTTTACACTACACGTTAACAATGCTTCCAGCGCTGTTATATGTTTAATATTAGTTTCACCTCAGTCAGAACTAACGGTGTTTCTTATTCCTAAGTGTGGGACATCTGACCATACCTTCTTTCCATCTGTAGACAGGAGCAGCCAGCCTGAAGCAGTGTCAGGATCCAGAGTAATGTCAACTGTTGAGTCATAAAACATACATTTTTTTATGATTTTAAACAAGCGTATGGATTTTTTTTCTTAAGAAGTGTGACGTTTGAAGGTGTTTTACCTGCATATTGATTCATCTTGTCTGCCTCTGCAAAAAGAACACAGTTTCATAAACCAGCTTTCGAACTGATCTCTTCAATACTGAATTGTTAAGTAAATAATCATGATCTGCTAAAGACTTGCTCACCTTCTGCCCACAGTTTGTTTTCAACATCCTGACATTTGTCCATGAACTTAGAAATGGCTTTCCTTACAACGCCCACGCAGTTATCGGAGTGGATGGAGACTTTCGACCACTCTTTGGTAGATGGGAGTCTACTGAGAGACGGGAAACTCTGAAACGGGAAAGTGTCTCATGAGCTCAGGTCTTTCAATTTTGCTGAAGCACAGAAGTGTGCAAATATACTGCGATTCACTAACCTGCAGAACATGAAGAGGGTTCAGAGTGGACTCCAGGTGGTGAAGTTCGCTGTTCCTCTTCTGCAGTCCATTGATTTCCTGCTTCAGCTCTTCAAGCAGCCCTTGAGCACTTTTCATGCTTTCTTCCTGCGCCAGATTGAGTTCCTCGACGAGCTCCGCCTGGTGTCTCTCGACGGCCTTGATGAGCAGGGTGCAAACCTGAGCACTCCTCTCAATCTCCCTCTCTGTGATCTTCTGTTGATTAGGTTGACAAAGTGTGAGTTTCGAGAGAAACACCTCTTGTGTCCAGGACGAATGTCCACAAAATAAAGCAGAACTTACTTCACTCAGAACCAATGATTTATTTATCTCCTCCATTTTTCTCAGTCTGGCCTGGATCATCTTTTGAATTTCAGCCTTCGTTGCCCTCACATTGGTCTGGAAGACATATAAAAAAATAAAAATCACATGTAAGTTTTTGCAGGCAGGCAGAAAAAAAGCTATTTGTTGTTAGGTAGATGAAAATAAAAATGTCTTCACCTTGATTCTATTGCTCTCCTTCTCCATGGGGACGATTTTGTGGTGCTTGTGGTCCCTCTCAGTGCACTTCACACACACAGGTGTGCGGTCACTCTTGCAGAACATTGTCAGCGGCTTGTTGTGGTTTCTGCAGAGGTGACTGGTGGGAAACGTGGCTGGATCCGTCAACCGGTGTCTCTGCAGCTCTGCATCCCTTTGGTGGGCGCTCAGGTGAATTTCACAGTAAGACGCCTGGCAGACGAGGCACGACTTGACAGATAATGACTTTTGCCCATTACATATATCACAGGGCACTTCTTCAGTGTGTGAACCCGGATATATACTATACTTCCTGGTTGTTGGTGGCAACACAACATGGCCAACATTCCCCTCTTGGTTTGTCGTGGGTAACAGAGATCTATTGATTTGAAATAAATGTTGTTAATTCTCACTGAGATATTGTGCTTTTGTGACACAATTCCGATTCCTGACCTAATATTCAAAGCAAACCTTTTTAGGAGTTTGATGATGTCAGCAAATTCATGGTTGCGCCTGACCGGTGGGCGAAGTGAGAAAATCTCTTTGCACAGTGGACAGTCTGCCTTTTCCTTTGTATCCCAATAGTCTTCGATGCAGTCCTGGCAAAAGTTGTGTCCGCACGGGATGGAGACCGGATCAGTGTAGATGTCTAGACAAATGCAGCAGCGGAACTTCTCCTCGAGCTGCACCGGAGTCATGCTTCTGACTGCAAAACAACATTCACACATTGTTTTATGTAGGACACAAAGAGTGCTGCGCCATTTGGCTTAAAACAAATAAATGCCATGCATATTGAGAATGGTTCCAACTTTTGTATGACTCCTTTTCAGAGTCATTGTTCTACAAATACACAAAGCCCTGGCAGGCATGTGACGCCTGATGGATGTAAGATATTTTACATTGACGATGTCACTTGACTGCATGTAAAGATTGAAATCACTGATTATCTGTTTTTATTATTTGTTTTGACCTCAGAATTTCTAAAAAATGATCGACTTGGTTAATGGTAACCGACACTGACTCATATAAAGTTTCTTTAGTGATGCTTACATATACCTATGCTCACATATTTGTTAGCATCTAAGTGAAGAGTCGTTACCAGTCAAGCTACTTTGTAGTCACTGGTTTATAAACAGTACTGGATGGTTCTTAAATAACAAATAAAACATCACCCAAAAGTGGAGCATTAATATTTCTTGATATTTAACAAAATCAATGTATGCCTTTTAAAGGATTTTTAATTTGAAATAGGTTGCAAATTAATAATAACTTGTTACGTGTCAGTTTGTTTTCATGTTCAGCACATTGAACTTTCAGAGGAAAAAAGACAAAGACAAACTAATATATCTTCTTATGGTTACATTTCTGATTCATAGCGTAATTCACAAATCACTGTCAAAATGTCATGATTATAACCACAAATTTAAATATATAATATATATATAAAAAAACAATAATTTTTCATTAAGGGAAACCAATAAGACAATATTTTACATTCGCAGTCTGAAAAATCACATATACTCCAAAAATAAAGCTGTTATTACCTTCTCGTTTGTGCACATATTTTAAAATAATAAAATGCAGTTAATTTTAATGCGTTTGCACTGAAGTGAGCTTGTATTTCGTTCTAGTTGTAGAAATGTAGTATGAATAATGTCTTACCTGTTTGTGTTGTCATGTTGAGTTCCTTGATCATTCTAAGCAGATGCAGCCTGCAGCAAGGTTTAAATATGTTTTGTTTCCTTTGGCATTAGTCACACATTCTACTGCCAAGTTTCTCGTCTCAGGCCATCAATCAGGTATTTCTGGTTATTTGTCTTTGTTATATAAAATTTATTGTGAAATGAAACCTACGTATAGCAGACAGTAGTTTAGCTGGAACTGCTAAACCATAAATTTCCACAGACAAAATTAGATTATTTAATTGCTTAGCCTAACTGATTCATGTATTGATAATAATTAGATGACATACAATAACAACATAATAATAGATTAATATCATGCACATCTGTCAGCCATCAGTCTCCAATCATTACTTCTTTTTTAGACAAGAAATCTATACAAGTTTTACTAAAGTAATGTAATGTAGACCCGTGGCTGGGGTCGAATGCAGAGAAGAAATTTTGTTGTAACATATAAAATGTATTAATGATATAATAAAGTGGATTCTTCTTCTTCTGGTTAATTCTTTCACACAACAACTACAACACCAAGCGCTTAACCACACGACTAAACGTTGTTGGCTTTTAAAATAATTATGCTCGACTAAACATGTTTCATATGTTTGTTTTTAACAGTAATTTAGGGAAATGGTTCAGGTGACTCTGAGCCATCTTTGCTGAAGATCCTCCCATGTGTGTCAAAATACTCTTGTTACGTTTATGTGTGACTAATAAAGCTCAGGAAATGTGTATTTCATTCTTCGACAAGAGTGGAGTACTGGAAATCACAGGTGATTAATATTGCCAGAAAATGCTGCAAGAGTAAGGTAGTAACTCTTACTCAATCATCCACTTATTTGAATATGATTGGTGTTTTAAGTCACACACATGTGTCCACGCCTGCGCTATTTGTAGGTTAGTTATGCATACACGAACACAAACATGTGTCATTACTGTAGCAGACTGGTGGAGATAATTAGTGTTAAGCGTGTTCAAGATGGAAAAAACTATATTTGGGTTATGGAAACTGTTCAGATTAAAATTGAAGCACTTCTCTTTTAGTGTTTTTTGTTACTGCTGGTTTTCTTTTATTTAATGCATGTGGAGAAGTTACACAAGAGCAATGATGCAGTTTGTTCCTGCCAATCACCTGTACCTATCAAAGTAATAGTTCGCTATGTCACATTGTTTAGATAAAGAGTTGGTAGAATGCATTTTTATTTTATATTTTTTATATATACAGGTCCTTCTCAAAAATTAGCATATTGTGATAAAGTTCATTATTTTCTGTAATGTACTGATAAACATTAGACTGTCATATATTTTGGATTCATTACACACAACTGAAGTAGTTCAGGGCCTTTCATTGTTTTAATATTGATG
>JAUMTR010000010.1:8314447-8342590 GCA_032270685.1 Microctenopoma stevenorrisi
CTGAACTACTTCAATTGTGTGTAATGAATCTAAAATATATGACAGTCTAATGTTTATCAGTAAATTACAGAAAATATTGAACTTTATCTCAATATGCTAATTTTTTGAGAAGGACCTGTATATATATTTACGCAAACAAGCACAAAAACAGCCCAACCAGCAAATAGAGAGAGATTTCTAATGTGCACCAATTATGTGATTAGATTACAAAATAGTATTATTGTCATTAGATTAACGAGACAATGACAAAACCATTGTTCACTGCGTTACAAATATATTTAGATACTTATTCCTCGTATCTAAACTGAAAGTACAATGACATGTTTGTAGTAAACATAATCATACTAATGTCAAGCAGCTTATTTCCTAATGAAACATTCAATGATACATTTATTAAAGGAAAGAAAGTTATACAGAGGTGGCACTGTGCAGGACTTACAAACCACAGACCTGAATTTGAGTGTTGGTTAGGGTTAGAGAACAATCCTGTTTAAGTTTAAAGTTTTGGTTCAATCATCATCTGCAGTGTTGTGGATCAGCTGTTGTGTCTGTGAGTTATGTGGTGACTCTTGTTGGACAGGAGCTTCTGTCCTAACACACATCGTCTAAACACACGGACGAAAAGAATCCCCAGAAAAACCTCAAATACAATTTTAAATGGACTTTTTCTCTTTGTAAAGTAGGTGAATCTAGGACGTGACATTTAATCTGCTGAAAACAACGCTTTGCGTAATAGAACACTTTGTACACTGCATGCATCACCATGGGTCTCTGTAAACCTGGTACCAGCATGTATTGAGTAGTGTGTGGTGTTCACCGGACACAGTGCTTCCAATTTTGCCCAAACAGAACCTTTGCTCTCAGAGTCCTCCCAATGGATAAAAACATGTTTTTATATTCTGTAATATACAGAAAGCAAAAACATTTCTCATGACTACTGTGAGTCATATGCACCTGTTGTGCAAGAGATGTCAAAAATATCTCTGAAAGATTTGAAGAATGTAGGGCATGCATCAATGACTTCGTGGAAAGTATGCAGCTCAAGAAAGCTGGGGATTATGTAATCATTCAATGGAAAACTCGATCACTATAGCTGCAGCTGGGAAACTACTGAGATAGTTTTTAAAATAGCAGCAGATTGTTTAACATCAAATTCTAATCTGTAAATATTGTTATTATTAAAAATATACATAGAAACTGTTTAAAGGAATATGCACATAAACATCAAACATTATGTTTGCTAATGTAAGTTAAGAAGATAACTAATCATTATAAAACCATTTTACAGTAATGATAACACAGCTGAAGAAATATTTTCATGGAAAAGATGGTCTGTCCAAACTTTTAACTGTAAATAGGTATATATATGTATACTATGTATATAGACACAATATAAATAAATATTAAATAACATTTGCCGATAGAGATTTCAGTCCATTCACTTTCATCTTGATCAATTTAATTCAGTTCATCTTTATTTGTACAGCAACCAAATCACAACAAAGGTTGCCTCAAGCCACTTTACAGAGCTAGGTTAAGGACCATGCAAAATAAAAGTCCCACTTGAGCAACACTAGGAAACAGTGGAGAAGAAACCTCCACTAGATCCAGGCTCAGGGTGGGTGGTCATCTGCTTCGACCGGTTGGGGTTAGTAGACAGAGAAGAGAGAAAAGAACAGCAGGTAACAGAGATCATAACAACAACAGGGAGCAGCAGACGAAGCACTGGGCAGATTAGTAGGAGTTCAACACCAGTGACATGGTTTAATTGGTAGCCATACACGTCCATGCCATAACACTGCCTCCACCAGGGTTTACAGATAACGTTAGATGTTTTGGGATTGTGATTTTTTTCTTTGTTGTTCCAAAAGGTGAGTGGAAGTGACTTGATAGAGTCACGTTCGGAGAAAAGGAAATGCTTTTTGATATGCTGTTGCAAGTTTAGCAATAAGTGGTAGTTTATTCATTTGTTTGGGGAAATTCCTTGTGGACAAGCAGCCACTTTTCACCACGGATTCATGGTAAAATGTCTTTGCCCATGAGGCTGTTCTTAGGTCACCTTCAGTCTTTGTTATGTAACTGTGGTTAGCACTTGGTAAACTGGTTATCGGCTGCTCTTAAAATATTTATTTTAATAGGAATAAAACAGAAGAGTTTGAGTGTTGGTTAGGGTTAGAGAACAATCCTGATTGAGTTTAATGTTTTGGTTCAATCATCATCTGCAGTGTTGTGGTTCAGCTGTTGGATCTGTGAGTTATTTGGTGACTCTTGTTGGAAAGGAGCTTCTGTCCTAACACACATCGTCTAAACAATCCCCAGAAAAACCTTAAATACAAATTTAAATGGACTTTTTCTCTTTGTAAAGTAGGTGAGTCTAGGACGTGACATTTAATCTGCTGAAAACAAGGCTTTGCGTAATAGAACATTTTGTATGCTGCATGCATCATTGCGAATAAGATGCCGTGACAATCACTTCAAGGCTCTCAGGTTTCTCACATGAATGACATGTACATAATGCATTTGCATTTTGCAATTTAGCACTACTGTAATGCTAAATGGTTTGATTAATGCTAAGTTTTAGTAGGTGGACTATGGTGACTGAGAGTTCACCAGCTCAGCAGGGAGTCTGCAGACATCACAGAATTCTCGCTGGGGCTAAATGGGGACTTCAACCTTAAAAAACAAGTATATATGACACTTAAATGAAGTTTCAAATATCTTAGATTAAAATAAAAAATATCGTCTTCTAACTCAAAGAAGAAACTGCGTAGTTTGATTTTCAGTGAGTAGTCGGACTGTTGCTAGCAAACCGTGTGATTCTATTATTTTTACTCAAGGAGCCATGAAGTCATTTAAGTCATTGAAACCAGTGTGTTTACAGGAATGCAGCTTAAATTTGATTTCTCTCAAGCTGCATAGCGGAGAAATGAAAGTTTGCTTTATGTGGGCAAAATGGCATGAGGGACCCAAATCGGTTGCCTATTCATGATATACTAACATTAACTTGTTCACAGCATTTATATCAATCCATTTCAGCCAAAGTCATTAAACGAGTGACTTTTCCATCTCTGGATCCACCTTCGCTATGAATTTCTATATAAAGTGCTGTGTATTTGTGCTGCATCTTTCCTGCAGCAGTTCTATTATAGGAGTTGCCAGCCCGGACTCCTGGCCTGTGCCTGGCAAACAGTTGGTGCGTTTCATTGTCTCATGTCGCACGGCCCATTTAAAATTTAGAGTCAGTTTTGATTTGTCCATGTTTGTCTCAGTCAGAGTAAGATGTTGGCGCAATCAGAGAATGTCACACAGGTATTTGCACTAAGATAATGACCCTGCCAAACAAATACAGTGAATTGACACAACTGGGAATACATGCAGTACAACTGAAACATGAGAACCGAACAATGTTATGCTCATTGGGTGCAGCCAAAACAAACAACCAAACACGTTTTTTTACCTCTTTACCTGTCAGAAAAAGGATGTGTGAGCGCAGCTCAATATATCTCAGAGCAAAGGTTCACAAAGGGAGCATTGTCTAGTCATAAAGTGGTGCTGGTGAGTCATAGAGTAAAGGACAATGCTCTGTATTCATCTGTGCAGTGAAGTTTAACAAGTTCCTGAAGTCAATCACATACTCAGAGCATTAGCTAAAGGCTGATCAGAAGAAGTCTAGTCATGAAGTCTCAGGGGTTTTCAGTACAGTATTCATTAATAGCACACGCCACCTGGTGAAGGTTTGACTCAAAGCAGCTTCAGTTGTAGAGGCCACTTAAGCTGCACAGGTGTACAAGTTCAACTTTATTTCTAAAGAACCACACAGGACCAAAGTGCTGCACAGAGAATTATAAAGAATTTCTAACGTTAGTGACGCAGAGTGCCAACATATATATTTTCTCTAGAGCAAAGCATGTTTTGTTGTGCTTTATGTGGTTAAAACAGTGTCAGTGAAGCACTCTTAACTCATCTGCAGTACACATAAAACAGTGTAAAAATCATAGATTGGCTTTCGATATTCACAAAATAAAATTAGTATCATTACAATTTTAATAATTGTGCGTAGAATTACAGCAAATATAATTACAAAATATGGTGACAGATACAAAAATATATGATAAATAAAAACAAACCCAAATTAATACACACTGTCATCCAAACAACCCCTTTGAAATGCACCACATGGAACCATTTCTTTAATCCAAAATGAGTACAAGCATCATTCTGACCAGAGAAAAATCACAAAAAGAATATATGAATAAAATGTCAGTTTCATGTCTTCTCCAGCCCTCGTGTGTCCTTTGTTCCTCCCTCACCTTGACCACTCCTCTCTCTCTCTCCACCTTCACTCCCTAATTAGTTCCAGCTGTTACCTATTAGCAATCAGTCTCTCTATTTAAGCCTCTGCACTTCCTCATTTCCTTTGTCAGTTCATACTCAACTCTTCATGCCGCCAGTCACTACGCTCCTTTCATGTAAGTTGGTTTTTGGGTTCAGTTTCTACTTTCTCCCTTCTTTCTTTCATTCTCTCTTGTCGCTTAGTCCTTCTGTGTCTGTTTAATCCCCCCGTCATTAGTTACTTTCAGCATTGCCATTTTACCTCTTAAATCCTGTTTCCCGTGTTAACTTATAATAAACTTCCTTTGTTTGAACCCTCTCTTGTCCTTGGTCTGCATTTGGGTCCTCCATTTTCTGCATGTTACTGACATAAAAGAACAAATCCCCAGCTCAACTAAACTCTGAAAAGAGTCTCATTTCCCCAGTCACCCACTCCCTTTAACTAAATTTGACCTAATTTCATGTAGCCTAAATCTGACAACAAAAAAAATCAAACACGTTACCAGCTGCGATATTTCAATTACATAATTTTCCAAAACAATTTCTACAAAGCTTCAGAAAATGCTTTCTGCCATTGCTTCTCACAGCACTCACACATCTCTTAACTATGCTTTTCCACACAAAACACCAAGTACTACTACTACTACTCAACACTGCCACCTTGTGATCGAATATCCTTAGACCCTGGCAGGTTATTTCAAATACACAACAACCTCTAGTGCTAATCTTTCATGTGTGGTACTTACTACTGTTGACAACTATTCAAAAGCAATTTATTTAAAATGCATGTGTCTTATTTGTTATAGTGGCACATCAGCCAACACAATGGACGCTGCATGTGCTGCTCTCTTTTGGCCATGTACGAGAAATAAAATGATCTTCTGTCAAATCCAGAGCAAACGGTTCCAAAATCCACAGCAATGGAGGAATATCATGTAAATACTTCTATTGTAAAATACCCTTGCAGATAAAAATAAAATATATGGCAACATGAAGTAATACCTAAGGCGTACGCCGGCAACGCACAGAGCTGGTAAGCAACTAGACCTCATCCTCACATGCAACTGCTCCACAGCCAACTCATCCGTTACCCCTCTACATGTATCTGACCACTACTTTATTCAATTCAGACTATCTCCCTGGGCACGCACTACATCCACTTCACACTCAACTACTTTCTATCGAAACCTCCGCACCCTCTCCCCTACTCGACTGTCTACTGCTGTTTCCTCTGAGCTTTCACCCCTAGGTATCCTCTCTATCCATGACCCTAACACTGCCACAGACAACCCTCTGCTCTACACTAACCTCTTGGCTTGACAGCCTCTGTCCCTTCACCTCCAAACTCGTGCGATCCCACCTTCTCCGTGGATCTCCGATGAGGTTTGCCGCCACAGGACTCAGCTCAGAGCAGCTGAAAGGCAATGGAAGAAATCCAAATGCCTGGCGGAACTTCAAGTATCAATCTCTTTTAACATCCTTCTCTGCTGCTGTCACTACGGCAAAATCTGCATACTTCCAGAATAAGGTAAGCAACTGCACTGATACTCGCAAACATTTCTCCACCTTCAACCGCCTCCTTAACCCTCCCCCACCTCCACCCTCTACCTCTCTCTCACCCGAAGACTTTGCCACCTTCTTCACAGAGAAGGTGGCTACTATCAGCAAACAATTCTCTCCCTCTAACCTCAGACCCCACCCCTCTGTTAGCCCGGTAACCAGATCACTGTCTGCCTTCACTCCGCTCTCGGAATCAGCCGTGTCTAAACTTCTCCACTTAAGTCACCCCACCACCTGTTCCCTGGATCCCATTCCCTCAAACCTTCTTCAGTCCATAGAACCCTCTATTATTTCCCCGCTGACACACATCCTAAACTCCTCACTCATAACAGGTACATTTCCCACAGCTTTCAAACAGGCACTCATTGTTCCTTTACTTAAAAAACCCACCCTCAACCCTTCTTTACCAGACAGCTACTACCCAGTCTCCAACCTTCCATTTCTCTCCAAAATTCTTGAAAGAGTCGTTCTAGCTCAACTTTCTTCATTTCTCCAAGAGCATGATCTACTTGACCCTCTTCTGTCTGGTTTCAGAAAAGGACACTCAACCGAAACCTCTCTCCTGGCAATGGTGAATGACCTTCGTGCTGCAAGAGCTGCTCACAGATCTTCTGTCCTCATCCTTCTGGACCTATCTGCCGCTTTGACACAGTCAACCACCAGATTCTTCTCTCTACACTGTCGGACTTAGGAATTAGGAGATGCACTGAATTGGTTCTACTCCTATCTTCAAGATAGGTCCTTCTGGGTTTCATTTTTAACCAGCTGAAGTACACTCATGTCACCCCTCTTCTCACCTCTCTTCACTGGCTCCCAGTAGCTGCTCGCATCGATTTCAAATCCTTGATGCTTGCCTACAGGACTCTCAATGGATCTGCTCAATTTTACTGGTAAGTTGAACTCCTGCACGCTCTCTCCGATCTGTTAATGAAATGAGGCTAAAAATCCCGTCTTCACGAGGTCTCAGATCACAGTCGAGTCTTTTCTCCTTCGTGGTCCCTGGCTGGTGGAACAACTTGCCCTGCCCCATTCGACTGGCTGACAGTATCACTACCTTTAAAAAACATTTTAAAAAAATCACTTGTTCAAAAAGTACTTCAAGTGAGTGTACCACACACACACTCATTACGTTGCCTAACACTAAACAATTTCTATGCATGTTCTTTGTCTTGACGAGTTAGGCCTTATCAGGGTTTCCTTGTTGTAGTATCTCCGCGTTTATGAGAATTTGAATAGTAATTGCTGGTGTCTTCTCCTTTCCAAAGTCGCTTTGGATAAAAGCATCTGCCAAGTAAAGTAAAGTAAAGTAAAGTAAAGCGTATATAAGTGTTAAATAATTTGTTAAAATAAAAATATTTCATTTATGCATCACTGACTATATTTTATAACCATAACTAATAATATTCCAGTCTCATTTATGTCACACCTCATGTAATCCATTATTTAAATAAACTATTACCATATGCTTCAGCAAGACCTAAAGAAACCACTGACAAATGAAAACATATTTTTTTAATGTACATGTGATTCTTTGATCAAAAACAATCATGATATTCATAATCATAATCATTTCTTCATTAGCAAATGTAAACAAATGACAATAATACTCACTATAGAGCAATCTAAAAGCAGTACACGTGCCTTTTGTACAAAAACTGAATATGAGATGTAAAAACAATGAATAGACATAACAGGGACATTGTGTGAATTATTATATAAACTCACAAATAACTCAGTGCTGTTTGACACACCAGCTTTAAATAAAGACAGTCATAAATGTGCTGATGACAAGCAACAACTCAGCATCAAATGGCAATAGATAAAGAGGATCTGTTGCCATTTGATGCTGAAATACATTTGACTTTACGAAATACATAGGGACAGACAAAAAGGCTCATTATGTAAAAAACAGAACTTAGAAAAACATTGATTCCATTTACATTTGTGCCTAAAAAAGAGCCTTTCTAAAAAGCTTCTAAACCAGTTCCACAGCAGTAAATGTGGCTTAAAATCCTAAGCATACATGTATATTAAAAACCCTGCTTGACAGCTTCGTGTGGTACAGGGAGTTGTGCGCACACCTATTCAGTCATTCCCATCAGACTTCCCCTCATTCTAATTGTCATAGTCATTCATCCAATAACCTTTTTTTACTACTTTCCTAAACAAATAAGCTCTAGAGTCCATTCTTTGAATGTAACCCTGTTTCCGCCATTCTGCCTTTTAGACCAACGCCCAACCCTCCTCCACCCAATCACCACGTCATCCCGAGGTACACTCTAGGCAGTCGTCCATCTCCTTCTCCCCTGTCTGATTTTCCAACACCACCAGCATCTAGACCACAACAGATCCCATCCTCACTCATTTACATGCTGCAATTTGCTTTCCTTGCTGGCGTCTATCTGCCAAATATCTCTTCTTTTATCATTGAACTTTGCAGAAACATTCACTCTTTTGATCTGTCCTTATTGAAATGCTTGTGCTTCCAAAAGTGTACATTTCCCAACAGGTGCAGCCCGACACTTCATGTTAAAACAAACTTTAAAGATAAGTAGACGGGTGGAGATCTGCAAATGTGCTCTCTTCTCATGTTCAAAGTGGTGCAGGCTCTTCTTTGAATGTAACCTCAAGTGGACAGATAACCAGCGGGGCTGTGTTTTTACCATTGTCATCGCAACAGGGGTTAAAGTAGGGGTAGAGAGGCTCAGTAAAGTTACACTCGCTGTAGGTGTAAATGTGAGTCTTAGCTTCGGCGTCGTAGAAGGAGACCGATCCTTCCTGGTAGTCCAGGAATATGCCGACTTTCTGAGGGATTTCCCGCATTTGGAGGATGAGCGAGGGACTAATGCAGGCGATAAGACTTCCGCCTTTACGGCGGCAGATTGCCCAGTAACCACTGTCAGGACGAACTGTTATAGTCCCCTTCCTGTTGATAGACTCCTTGGCCACGCCAAGATCCCATTCTGTCTTATCCTTGACCTAAAACAAAGAAATTACCACACAGAATTAGGTAATTTGACAAAGATTTTATATTTGGTGAAAAACTGCAAAAATCTTGATATTTATAGATTTATATAATATCTCCTGGCAGGATGATGACAAGGTTTTTACTTGGTTTCTAAATTCTGGTTTGCATTCACAACTTGAACCTTTTAACCAGTACAGTACAGCTTAGATGTCTTTGCTAAATTTATCATTAGTTTTCATCATGTCAAATTATCACTGGGAAGCTTGTTTGCAAATAAACCAAACCAGTCTAAAAATTTCTTCTTCACTGTCACCAGACCTATGACCCCTAGTGTTCTAGAGCAAATATCAACAAACTTACATGCTGGCAAAATGTGCCGTATGATTAAAGGATGATGCAAAGTCACCAGCATTTGACATCAAACTATAATTTCAGATCTAGATTCTTACCTGAACAACCCAGTAACGTTTTCCTGCAGTGAATCTTTGTTCCCCAAGAATGGAGACACAGGAGTCAAACCTGCGGGGGTTGTCAGGGTCAGAGAGCCTCCTCTGATGGCTGCTGATGCTCACCTGTGGATCATCATCAACAACAAATTAAGATATATTTTCACTATTTCATACACAGTATCAAGAATGTAGAAGACACCAGAGCCCCCATGACTGCGGGTCACATTTTTCATTAAATATTATTATAGTATTAGTGATGATTCATTTATTATCAAAGGCACATTATTGTATTGACAGAATCCTTGGTATATTTTTCCTGTTGCATCTGTTTCAAGTGTCTTCATCATTCTTATTACACTAACATTAAAATATTTAAGTTGGAATAACCAAATGTCATTCCACTTCTGTTCATAGAGCAGGACTTTAATAAATAAACATGCCAGTACGATTACATTTTTTTAATCGCTGCACTTTTTAATATATATTTACAATCATTAATTTCTTATTGATTAAGATGATGTTGTTTATTTAAGAGCATATGAACATATTACAATCATATGCTTATGAGTTGTGAAAGCTCAGCTCAGAGAAATAACTCAGGGACACTGATCCTTAATCAGTTTTATTGATAGTAATAGAGGACCCCAAAAATGTAATTAGCTAAGGGCCCTGTGGAGGCTTGGTTCGGCCCTAATGTAACATTTATATTTCCCTTGTATAACAGCTTTTAAATGTGGCGTTGAAGGCTGTGAAAAAGGTTAAAATGATTTCTTTATTAAGACAACCTTTGTAAATGACCAAAACGTATGTTGAACACTGAGCTTCAGTTGATGTGTTGCTGTTTGTGGTCACACACCTTTTTTTTATCTGGGGACACAACCAGCCAGCCTGCAGCAGTCACAGGATCCAGTGTTATGTCCACTTGAGACAGAAGAGAGAAGAGAGCAGGGATGTGAGCTAATATTTGTTGTGCATTCACACATTTGCCCAAATGTTGAAAAATATCCTTCTAACTATAAAAGTGTATGTTTGATATTGAAAGTTAATTGATCAAAAGTTCAGTTGTTGTGCTGCCATCGTCTACATTTACTAGTAACAATCTTGACCTGTTCATGTGCATCTGAGTTTTTATTAAGCCATTTCATAAATTCCTTCTTTTTTACTGTGTGAAAATGTGAACTTTACACAACACCGTGTTTTTGTACTCTTTTACCTTGGATCAGCACACCCTATGAGGTTGGGGATATGTACAGCTGAGAATGACAAACGTTTTCTTTACCTGCGTATTGACTGGTCTTGCTCACGTCTGCAAAAGGACAAAAAAAATAGTTGTCATTTACAAACAGTTTATAAAATTGTTTGCTTCTGCTTCATTGTTGTTAGTTTAATTTGCAGATTATTTACGGTATAACTGGCAAAAACATCTACTGTATATATATATATTTCCTGGAACTTAATATTTAGTAAATTCAGTTTAAAAAGGATTTCAGGATAACAAAAATGTGATGACAGATGTTCTTCACCTTTTGCAGACAGTTCTTTTTCAAGTTCATGGCACCTGTTAACCAGCTCAGAGAACTGTCTCCTCAGCGTCCCTATGTACATGTCTGTTGGGATGGTGACCTTGGACCAGTCCCTGGAGCACAGTGGAGTGCTCAGAGGGAGGAAACTCTAAAACAGTGGCACACATGTGCAACAAAGACAGGTGGACATTTTTTAGAACGAGTAAGGTTTTGCATCAGATAACTTCATCCACTGCTGGTATTTCTTTTACAGTATGTGTATGTGGTTCTTTTCTTTTCTTTCTGAAGAAAGAGCAGCTGTCAAATTGCAAAACAATTTCCCTCAGTCTTATTGAATCCTTTTTGAATAGGCAGGACTAACCTCTATGCGGTGGAGAGAGTCCTCTGTACACTCCAAGTATTGAATATCATTGTTTCTCTTCTGCAGACCATTGATTTCTTGCCCAAGCTCTTTCAAAAACCCTTCTGCTGCGCTCTCAGCTGCCTCCTGCTTCTGTTCTATCCCAGCGATGAGCAACTCATGGTTTCTCTGAAAGGCACTCATCAACTCTGTGAACAGCTCAACACTTGACTGCATTTCTCGTTCTTTGTTTATCTGCAAATATACATGAGTCAATATTAATCAACATAGAAAATAATGCAAACATGACATAATTTGATGAAGCTGAACAAAATAGAAGCTAAAGAAACAAATAGTAGCACCGGTGTTGCAAAGAAGAGAAGTCAGTGACTCACAAAATCAATTCAAGGTACAAATATGTAGTTCTGGTCACACAAATACTCCTGTTAATCACAATAAAATAGCTTACTCTGCTCAGCTCCACTGAATTCTTGATCTCTTCAGTCTTTCTGATTCTGGCATGGATCAGCTGTTGAACCTCCTCCTTGGTTTTCTTCATCTGAATCTGGAAGGGTTAAAGGTGAACTCAGAAACTTCTCTTCAAAGATCACTTTGATAAACATTGTGAAATTAGAAGTATTTTTAAGTAACTCAAATTGTGTATAAACAATAATATAGTTTTCCTTTGTGGTTCCCACATGGTTTGCTGTCAGAGCCGCAGAAAAAATAGTTTATTGGTAGAAAAAGCAGCATGAATTTTCATCCCCTGCAGGATACACAAAAGTCGTGCTGTATATACCAAGCATTTTCATGACCGGTAAAAGACTAAAGGAATAAATGCACCTCTCTGCCTCACCTCAATCCCCTTGCTCTTGTTATCAATGGTGATGGTTTGATGGTTTTTATGGTCCGTCTTAGTGCATTTCCTGCACAACGGCACTTGATCTATTTCACAGAACAACGTCAGGAACTGGTTGTGTTTTTTGCACACGTGACTGGAGGTGAAGGTGGCCGGGTCCATCAGTTTGTGCTGCGTCATCGCTGGATCATTTAGATGAGGTGTAAGATGATATTCACAGTACGATGTTTTGCAGATAAGACACGATTTGCATGCCATTTCCTCATTTCCATGGCAGACGTCACAGGGAACATCAGTTGCAGAAGGTTGTTTTGTGGGGCGTGGACGTCGCTTATGTGCAGGCTTGACCCTCAAAGACCTTTTCATTAAAATATATATTAATTTAACTACACAATGCTAAACCACTGTTTCAAACACTTCACAAAACTGTTTAAAACATCAACAATTTAAGATAAGAACATACTTTTTAAATTTCTCAGTGATGTCTTTTAGGCCTACATTCACCCTCAGTTCTGGACGTTTTTTAAAGACTTCTATGCACAAAGGACATTGTGCCTTTTGTCTTGTGTCCCAGTAACGTTTGATACACTCCAGGCAGAAGTTGTGCCCACAAGGGATGGACGCAGGGTTCTTGAAGATATCCAGACAGATGATGCACCGAAACTGCTCCTCGGACAACACAGATGTCATGTTTCTGACAGAAGAGGAAAAAATAATTACTAATTATTCTTACTAATACATATCACCTTCCTTGGTATATTGTGATATAACATCATTCTTATTTTAAGTCATTATTTATAAAACCAAATCAATTTGGTAACTTGGTCAAATAAAGAAACTTGAAGTGAGTCAGCTACTCAAGAGCCACTGATGTCATTAAACTACCAATTGGTTGTCTGTTTTACATTCTGAACAAATAGGTGCAGGCTTCTGTAAGAATCTGGAAGATTAGTTTGAATAACAGATAAAATGCAAAAATAAATAAAATATCATTGTATACAAACAATTTTTTATTTCACTTTCACAAGCATCTTAATTAAAATAAATTGCATTGATGATATTGGAGGTATTTTACCTATATCTAGGTAATAACAAGTTATTATGGTAATACTAACTTATTAATATATAATAAGGTCAATAAGGGGATAATTAAGTTTTTGTGTAATAACTATGAAACAGAGTAGTAATGCATAACTCCTTGTTTCTACTTCTTATTCCTGGTTTTCCCGAACAATAAAATATGATCTCATTTAACGTAAAATTTATTCAGGAGTAGAGGAAATTCTGAAATATGAAATTCATTCATATTTACATTTGGTAAAAAACCATTAGTCTAAATTGAATTGACCAAATTGATTTATTGTTGCCAACAGAAATGCATGCTCAACTTGTAAACGTTTGTAAGGAGTAATAGGAAAACATTTTACTTTGTATTTGTAATACTGGAAAGAACCAACTGTGGCACTCTTTACTCATAATAAATGGCCCTTCATCTTCGGGGCGTGAACAGTAACACCATGATGTGAGTTACAGCCTTAGAGCAGAAAAACCACAGACACTGAAGCTATGATTAAAAGTGTTCTTTTGTTTTTTTCCTTCAGTAGAGAAATGTAATGGTTAGTATTCGTTCTAATCAAACTCTTTGACTTCTGTCTACTTTAAACACTGTTGAAAGTTATCAGGGTTTGAGTCTATGTTTAATTCTGTTATAGCGGCATAATTAAAGAAATTTAGTTGTAAGACTTTTAGCCATACAACCAAGACTCCTATCCAGACAGAAATAGTCACTGTATTGCAGTACTTCAGGCCACAGTCAACTGACAGAGAAGTACTTTATGTTGTCTGCAGGTTTTATACAACATCTAAGTTTATTACTTCACTCTGTATTAATCAATATGTTTAATATTTATATTCAATCAACTATTTTTATAAGATATGATAAAAAAATGGGGACAGAAAAGAGAAAATAGTTGAATAGTAATTAAATACTGGAACTAGATCAAGGTTTTGTTTTTGGAAAAATGTACACATGGATTAAGTGACCAGGACAGTCAACTGAGTATTACTATTAAAACAACAGTGTTGTGCTCTAATGTATTCAGTCCTATAACACCTATTAAATAGGTCCTAGGCATCATTCAGCAAATACCACCCACATTTCAACACATTTGGTATTTTATGCAAACTATTTAAAGTTAAACTAACCTGTACAATCTAATGCAATCCATTACAGCAGCTCTGCCATGATTGACACCTTCAGACTGTCTGTGGTAATTCTACTACTTCTACCAAAGGTGACATTCTTGCATGCATCTGTAATGTTTTGTCCAAACTGTTAAGAGCATCTCAAATACACTCAGACATGTGTCTAGTTGTTGTTAAGGCAGAAATGTTAAATGATAAAAAAAATATTGCTACACATCGGTACCAGTTAGAGATTGAATTTGAAAAGTGATCGCTAAGGGATGAATGAACTAAAAAGTAGGAGTGCCACAATGTTCTTGTAGTGCAAGTGAATCTAGTCTTGGACAAGAAAGTACTTTAGTTTGCAGACGCTTTTTATCCAAAGTGACTTACAGGGAGCTAGCGCTAGGTGTCTGGCTTAAGGACACACCTGGTAGGGGATAGATAGGAGTCAGACGGGGTTTCAAACCTGCGACCTTCTGCATCCCAGTCTGACGCCTAACCCATCGAGCTACCAGGCTTAGAAAATACTGGCGTTGACTGAGGTATGTTGCATACACGTGACTGTGACCTACATTCTGTTCATAAGCTCGAACAAAAGCATAACATTAGTTTAAAAACTAGGAAACGTACAAACAAATAAACAAAACAGATTCTATGTGATTATATATGTGATACTGTTTGATGTAGTTAAGATTCTGTACAGATTTTTTGTCTCTACAAATTTGGTAAAGTGTGTTTCTGTTTTAGAAGTCGGTACACTACTACACATACACTGTCACTGTTTACATTCATGGCAGAAGTCACAATATCTCGTAACAGATGCCACATTAAAAATAATGTCTTACCTGACAGATGCGTTGACTTTAGCTGTACGAATGTGTTCTCAACCAGCTCCCCGAAGTAAAAGAAGACAAAAGTGAAATGTTCCACCACACGTCAATTAACAAAAGAGTTGAACTGGTATTTCTGGTTCCACCTCCTCAGTTGGATTTACGGTGTGTCTGGATTTTTCAGCTGATGTTTCTTGGATTAAACCCAAACCATTTCAGGTAAGTGAAGAAAAAAAAGAATAAGCTATGGTATGTCTGATACAGCGAATGCACAGTCTGGCCACTTGTTCCAGAGTTGTTTAGTTGTTAACACATTTTGATAATGTGATAATCTAGGAAATTTCACACCTGGGGGCAAAGGAGTGGCAGGAGGTCTAGGTGGGGTAGCAACGCTGGACCTCCTCAGTGAAGCATGTGATAATCACCAATACGTAAATGGAGTCTGATCCTTGTCATACCGCCAACGTGTCTCTTACACGTTTCTGAAGGAGCAGGGTCGAATCCCAGCCCAGACTCCCAGCCCATCGCCCATAGGTGTCCCTGAGCGAGACACTCAGCGCTGCTCACTGCTTCCCCCCAAGAGGGGATGGGTTTAAATGCAGAAGACATATTTTGCTGTAACATGTAACAACTTTTTGAACTTACCAAACATTTCCCTTACCTTGCATTTTGCCTTATTCAGTAATAATGTGTGAACTTTCAAGTCGTTTTTTTTGTTGCTGTCTGTTACTACAGACGATTATGACACCTAAGAAGTAGTACTCCTGAAAAGGGGACACAAGGACAAACGTGGCAGATGTTATGACATTTTTACAGGTAAAACAACAGTTCATGGTTGAATTCTATTGAAATCCTAGGATTCAAATGGTTAAACTATTTATTTTAATATTATCTCTGCTAAGAAAACGATGACAAATATTAGGTATAAAAGAGGAAAGTAAAGTTCCACCAGACATTCTCAACTTTCCCAAATTCCCCCAAGACCCCAAGAGTAAATAAATTCAGAAAACAAATACATTAAAAATCACTTTAATTACTATATTTTTTAGTTTGTGTTAACTAACTTTTTTAAGGACCTAAGATTATATTTACAATTCTACATTTTGGTGACATAATATTTAATGCGAAGGCCATAAGAGGCTTTTTAACAAACAAGCAATTAAATTTTACAAATTTGATTTTAGGGGACATCAAAGTTGACAGGGGGGGGTCTAAAGCAAGGGCAGTCCCCTCCCAGCCCCCCTGTAGATCCTCCCCTGATGTTATGTTAACAGAAACTAGCTGCATATAAATGCATTTTTGGGAGAGTGGGGACAGGATACAGCATAAAAACACCCTACCTGACATGATAAGTCTAGTTTATAAACCAAAACCAATGACAATCAACAACAATATTGAATGATCCTGTCAAACTCTGTGGAATTCTCACTTTTTGCAGTATCTGCTTTTCAATCAGTGGACATTTACTGAGAGCTAACATGTCTTTTTATAGGATGTCCCTGTGATGTTCACATCTGGAATCTTTTCTCTCACTTGTAATGTGTCCACAGGCCAAACCAATCACAGGTTCTACTTCCCTAGGTTTTAGGTCATTGCTGCTTCACAAGTACTATACGGTCAGAATCTGTTCTAAAAAGATTATTGTGTTAGCTACACTGTTACGTTTCTAGGTGACTTGACGGGAACAAGTGGAAACTATTTACTTGAGTGTGATGACTTCTTTTGATTGACTTACCCTAGATACTGAGCCAACCAGGGTGGTATTTTTTAATCTAGATACGAAACACCCATTTACACAGACACAAAGAGAAAACAATTCATGCTGGCATTAATACTTGAGAGAAACCCCGTCTTCTAAAAATGCATTTCCAGGCAACTAAACTGCAAACATGATTATGTTTTTGAGGCAAACATATTTGTTAAACCAAGTAATGTTAAGGAAAAAAAAGAGTGTTTCAGCTAAAGTTATATTACTAAAGAAAGATATTTGTGATTACAGTTGATGTACATTTCGATTTAAGGAGATTTTGTGTCACTTGTTGCACATTTGTGTTGTTGGAAGTTCTGGTTTCTAAAGAGGAAGGGCTCAGTGAGCTGGTGAGTTCAAACCCGAGAGGCAATACTGCGCAGCACGTTTTCCCCGTGCTGCTCCTTATAGTGTTGTCTCTTTATAGTCACAGTTCTACAATAGTTTTGTTTAATCTGTGAGTAAAATGGCACCCCCCACACTACAAACATAAACTTTGCAATGATTCTGAAGTATTGGTCTTGGCATTCATCTGTAATCGGGAGTTTCATTTCGTGCTTAGGCACTGTCAAGGTAAAATATGTAGTAAAACCACTGCTGCTGTACTTTAGGAGTGATGTCATACCTCACGTTCACCACTCGTGTGAGTGCTTTAGTTGTTTTGGAATGGCGGTCTTGGGAAAAACTGAAGACAGGAGTCAGACAAAGAGAGTGGCAAAGGCAACACCAGGGGTGGGTGGGCATCCTCGAGGGCACTAACTCTCTTTGTCCTACACACTGCTGATTATCTGTATCAGGTGTGTCAAGCCCATCAGTAGCCACAAGTGCATGGATGTTTGGAAAACAAGCAGGACAGTGGCCCTTGAGGACCAGGAATGACCACCCCCTTGTTACACAATCTGTGCAGAACTGTGGGAACCATAGAGAGATACAGTTGATGAGCAGAACCATGGAGCTATGGGAAAGCGCTGTTGAAGCTAGGTCAGGAAGAGAGGTGATGATCAGTGGGAAGCTTCATGAGGAGAAAGGCACACCAGCGTTTCCTCTGAGAGTGCTGATGCTATAGATGATATGATAGGAGTGGCAGAGAAGAGTGTGAGGATGGTGCAGAACAAGTACAGGAGGACAGCGAGACAGTGGTGAGGTGTTCGGTGGAGGTAGGATTACAGCAGGGATCAGCTCTGAGCCCCTTTTTATCTTCAGGTTGAAAGTGGTTTAAATAGAAGTATTCATAGAATATGATGTTGCCTGTGGGAAGAAGCTCCTCCTCAGTCTCTCTGTGTTGGTTCTAGGAGAGCGGAAACGTCTTCCCGACCGCAGCAGAAAGAACAGTCCATTGCTGGGGTGGCTGAGGTCCTTCACGATCTTCCTGGCCTTGGTCGAGCACTGTCTGGTGTAAGGGTGAGTGCAGGTCAGGGAGCTCAGTGCAGAGGGTGCGCTCAGCTGATCGCACCACTCTGTAGAGCCCGTCTGTCCCGCATGGTGCTGTTACCGAACCAGGTTGAGATGTTCCCCGTCAGGATGCTCTCTATGGTGCAGGTGTAAAAGTACCCTAGGCGGCAGTCTGAGGTCTCTCAAGTGCCTGAGGTGGTAGAGACGCTGCCGGGCCTTTTTTTCACCACGGAGTTGAAGTGACAGGACCATGAGAGGTCCTGCGCGATGTGAACCCAGAGGTATTTAAAGTTGTTCACTCTCTCCACTGGGCTCCCATATGGCCATAGCCCAAGAGTTGAGTCAAACACGTGAACGGGTGAGGATGTGGAAGGCTGTCAAACAGCAAACGCAGTGGTATTTTAAACACTTAAACACGGTATTCATCAGTGGGTTCGGAGGTAATAACAGTATCTGTTAAAACATCACTCTAAACACACCCTGACGAATGACATCAGAACTTTCAACAGATTGGCAGTCTGCAGGATGTTATTGCACCACACCCTGTGCTGAACCAAAACAACACATAAATCATGTAGAGGGCAAAGAGAGAGAGAGAGAGAAAAAAACAGGTCAGAAAAGAACAGATAAAAGAAAAGAAAAGAAAAAAGCTCCTAGTCCGTAACGTGTTTCAAAATTGAGCTTGTATGTAATTCTCTACTTTATCTGTGAAGGTTCTCAGCCATACGTGTCATGGTTACCTCAAAAGGGTTTTATCCAATAGCAACCGGACAAACGAGTGCAGTTGCTATTGGATAAAAGCTTTTTGAGGATTCTCCACCTTGTGCTGTAGTTTACGTGTTTTATAATTACACTGAAATGATTGAGACTCATGTCACTTTCCAGTAAGGATACAGCCACCACTCCTGCTCCTCTGCTTCCGATACAAACAACACTTAGTGTATAATTACAGTGCAGCGTTTATTTCATTATATAACCTACAGTGTTAGAGTACAATACGTTTATGAAAAAAAACGTGCACGCTTCTACACGCATGCCCCTGCAGGTGATGTGTGAAATCTGGTTGGTGGTTGATGGAGTTTAATGTCTGACTAGTTTTGACCACACCTACATTGTTAAAGTACATTACCACAATCACCACAGCACTGTTCACCTTCATCTGACACTTATCCATCCATCCGTTGTCTTCCGCTTATCCGAAATCAGGTCGCGGTGGGTGCTGGAGCCTATCCCAGCTGCCTTCGGGCGAGAGGTGGACAAATCGCCAGTCCATCGCAGGTCAAACACAGAGACATACAGATGAACAACCATGCACACCTACGTTCAATTTACAGTGACCAATCAACCTAACATGCATGTCTTTGGACGGTGGGAGGAAACCGGATAACCGGAGGAAACCCACGCAGACACGGGGAGAACATGCAAACTCCACACAGAAAGGCACCCGGCCGACCACAGGACTCGAACCCGGGTCCTTCTAGCTGTGAGGCGACAGTGCTAAACACCACACCATTGGACGACCCAGGACTGTTCACCTTCATCTGACACTTACTTCTCCTGAATTCATTATTATTATTATTATAATTATAGAAAATGATGTTTTTGACTCAACTTACAACCATGAGTAACAAATGTTCCATCAGTCAGATTTTCATCAAAAGAATATAACGTTTATTGAAGCATAAAACTTTTAAAACCCATAAATATAGTTTCATATATTTTGCTAATTCAGCTTCAACATTCTTGACTAAACTGCATTAACATGTTTTAAAGAAAATGTACCTCATAATCAACTAATTATCAACAGTATCATAGAGTTTGTGTCAACTTTGCCATAAGTTTACAGATAATCTATGGATCAAATCTTTGATTTCAACCAGTCATATATGAAAATGTGTGAATTCTGTAGAGATTGTGAGAGTTAACAAAACAGCCTGTTTTAGGTAAATAATGTGGGCTGGATTGTTTTATAAATGTGAGCATATGTTCTGTGAGTCGCTCCCATTTTAAAATGCCACGTGCTTTACCATATTGACATTTATTTAAGAAAATGTAGATAATAATAATGCACCTGTAGATTCTTTCCTGTGAGACACTGATTTTTCCAGATGAGTGAGAAACATCATCATGACTGATAAGTTCAGAAGATTTATCATCTCTGTACCAGTAATATTTCCAACCAGATGATGGAGTCACAGAGCAGGTCAGAATCACACTGCCCCCTGCTGGAAGGAATCTGTTGCCAGAGCTCAGTTCAGCCTTTGGTTTTTCTGTTGTAGAGTTTAGAATAAACATAGGAAATTGTTAATTATTGCCCCTTTGATTTAATAAAACTACACTAACCTGATAAAAAATCTCACTTGATAATCTCACAGCTAATTATATCATGATCAGAGAAAACAAAAAGCAGAAAAAGAAATTACTTTTATAAGAAAGAAATTACTTATAATACTTTACTTATTCCTCAATTAACTGATTTGACAAAATGTACGGAAATAATGTCTCTCTTTGTCTTTCAATTTAGACGTCCAAGGCTACAATAATGACAAACTGAAAATAATGACACCTGAAAGTATCAAAGACAGATGGACATCTTATGACAATAACTTTGAGGCTTCAGTGTTCACATGTGTTTTTTTTTTTAGTGTTTATTCTTTGTTATTTTGTTGGAAAAATTGATCAGATGGAAAATCTCTGTACATTGCACACAATGTAAAAATAATAATCAAATGCTAATTGAAGTAATAACTGTATTTCACAAAATATATAAATAAATAACTTACATGATACAGTGAGTGTGAACATGAGTCTCTTCTGTTTCTGCCTCTACAGATGTAGTTGACACTGCTGGAAGCACTGAAAGTAGGAATCGATCCTGTTATTCCTGCATCCCAGCCCTCTGCCTTATCCACTGAGCTACCAGGCCGCCATCAAGTGAAACAGATAAAGAAAAAAAGCTCAGCTGTATATCACACTGAATTGTGCAAGATAAATGAAAGGGAAACCAGGCTGAAAAGTAATCCAAAGTGTATCCGTACAATTAGGACACAGCTTTTCAAAGGTTTCGAGGAAAATGGTTTAAATTAAAATACATATATTTTCCAAATACATGTATTTTCTAAATACATACCTGGAAAAACTGGACAGCAAGGATAAATATGAATACATATCCAAGCTCTTTAGTTATTGTCCATCTAAATCTTAGAATTTTTAAATGTTTCCGCAACAACAATGTTTGAAAGCAGCTTTCGTACTCTGGCTTCTTCACATTTGTGTTTCCTCTGCTTTAAGACACTAACCCTCACAGCCAGTGAGATGTAGGAATATTGTTTTTGGTATGTGCTTTAAATTATCTGAGACAATTCAAAAAATCTAATTATACGTCAAAGTTTTATATTCTTTAGTTCCTTTTAACTTATTTCTGAAGGAAAAAAAACTCACCTGATGCAAACATTGTGCTAACACAGTGTGATGTGTGGTTTCTTCTTAGGTTAGCTGACTTTAGACCAGCTTTAAAAATAACATTTAGACTTTCAGTTTTCCACATCTGTGCTCACACCACATTAGTCCAACCAGATGCTCATTGAGTCTGTCTTCCTTTTTACCGTCAGTTTTACCCCTCCAAAAACAAGTAAAGCTGCGTTATTGATTTCCAACTGTTAGCAACATGACCCTGTGTGAGTTGTGTCAGTCATTGTTTAAATGTTCCTCTTTGGTAATGTAGAGGAAGTAATGATAGGAAGAGTTCTTCTTGTCCGTTATGTCATTCTTGTAGGACATTCCTTGAAAAGAAGTTCCTTTAAATTTTAGCCAGCCTTTGTATAATGTACAAACAGGCACAGAATGGTCACTGGGTTTATCCCCCTTTCTATGGACAGTGTCCCCGCCCCCCCTCTTCTGTGGGCCCATGACATGCTTGTCCCCCCTGTCTGTGTGTAATGTAGTGGGTTAAGTGATGATAATAAATATGATATAAATATGATTATAACAGTAGTCCTCACTTTAACCTAAGGGAGAGGTGCACGGTTTTATGGCCACAGGATGAAACTATCACCTGTGCCTCTGGCTGAACGTGCTCCTCGGTCCAGCTAGGAGGGGGTTGGAGAGATTGTCATTCTCTAGGATACAATGTGTAGTGGGTCCAGCTCCATTTGTCTGGTAGTCTGTTAGTGTGAGCTACCTTCAAGCTTCAAACCACAGCAAAGTAACTGACGCTGGACACCACACACACAAAACATCCACAGCGTGGTGCTGCAGACGTTAAAGGACCTGAGCCTGCTCAGAGAATACAGCCTGCTTACCCCAATCTCCATGAAAACCAAACATTTAATGTTAAATTTACTGTTAGAGTTGCTGACAGAGATTGATTCGGTGCCTCTGTGATATGGACTACTGATTGCATTCTATTTGTTTAGAGACACTGCGGTGGTTTCATTGCGTCATGTAAGCGAAGGTTTTATCAGCAGCAAAAGAAATGTGGCATATGTTTAGAAAACTGAATCAAAATAAAACTATCTATAGGCTGATTCAGTCACACCTCCACCCCTACATGATGAAAAATGGAACCAGGCCAGCCTCTCCTCTGACGTGCTTAATGGTTCAAAGCTGGGAAAATAAACAGGTCCAATCACACATCCATCACACGACCTCTTATCTGAAAATGAGCCACCTGTTGGAAGACAGTAGTTTTGTTTCCAGACATTAAGTGCCCTTAAATATTCTATGTAGTCTAATATAAACGTGTTACTATAGCTGTGCTGTATGTGCGTCTGTAATGTAACGTGGACAGGTGTCTACAGTATGAACCACAGCTGTGTTGTTAGTGGAAACTTCACTTTTAAATTTAAACACACACCCACGCACTAAACACACTATATTCCTGTCTGAGACTTTCTGCTGTGTACTCACATCATGACACAGACACACACGCAAGCGTTGAGTCACGACTGAAAACACAGTTGTAAATAGCGGGCTGTGCTGTAAATACTGTTATTTTACGGTCATAAAGTTGCAGTAAAGCAGGCGCAGAAAGGGAAACCAGAGAGGGAGGGTCAGGCTGATGAATAACTGTGCTGACCTTACATTTTCCAGGTTTACAGCTCACAGACATTCATAGTCCTTCTTGTTCATACTGCAGGAGAATTAGCTGTTCTTCCTCCGGGACAGGAGTGCGCCCGGCTTCAGGGAAGAAGCTGTAAGTATGAGCTGTATGTAGAGAGAGCTGAAAACATGATCGGCTGTGTTTTGAAAAATACTGTGCAATGCAGCTGCAGGGAATAGACAGATGTTTGTTAAACACGGGAAAGACATCTTAGTTTAGTTTAGTAGTTAAATAGAACTGAATTCATGGAGAATCAGGTTGTAATGTGTGCTGTAAAGTGTAATTTAACATTAGATGTTAAAAGAATGTGTCAAAATAAGCTTTAACCCTGTGCTGTGTTTAGATCTGCACATGAGCAATATTGTCTGTTTTCTTGAATGTGTATGTTAAAAAGACTGATAGTTTGTTCTTAAGTGAGGAGATTGATAGCAGCTACAGCAATACGTTTAAAACAGCATCTCTAAAAATGGGTAACTGACCTAATATTAGCTTCATCTGAAACTGATACAAGTGAAAACTAGTACAATTCATCATAAAGAAACACAGACGTCTGCTCAAGCAGCCAGATTCAGATCTTTATTGTTGTAATGTCTAAATCTATTGTTATTATTGTTGCTTTTTGAAGAAGGGGATTGTAATAATATGTATCATCAGTGGAAAGTATGGGTGTGTCTGCTGTGTGCGATTAGTGGACAATCAACATGTCTGTGACAACCACAAATAACACACTTGTGTTTATTTGTGTAATGTGTCTATTTCCATTTGGTCATTGGGCATTATAAATATAATTATGATGCTGACAGTATGATGTTGTGTTTTTCAGAAAACAAACATGTCAAACTGACCAGGATGGTTCAACATTCCTTTTACCCTACTGTACTTCTCTGATGTGTTTTTTTTTTTTTTTTTGCTTATACATTTTTGCATGTACATCCTCTACCAGAGTTTTTCATGCGCAACCTATCACCAAACTCTTTTTACCATTTTGTTGTGCAATACAGATAATGGCCTCCTCTGGTCTCACCTTACCAGAAAAACAGCTCCAGTGCAGCATCTGTCAGCGAGTGTTAACCGATCCGGTAACCACTCCCTGCGGACACAACTTCTGCCAATCCTGCATAGAGAATGTGTGGGACAGTAGCGATGTTTGTCGGTGCCCCAGCTGTGACAGATCATTCGAGCGCCGGCCTGAAATAAGCATCAACACAGCTTTCAAAGAGCTGGCGGACACATTTAGGAAGATGACAGCCTGCTCATCCGCTTTGCCGCTGCACACAGCCAGACCGGGTGAGGTGGTGTGTGATGTCTGTGCCACCGCATCCCTGCAGGTGAGGGCCCAGAAGTCCTGCCTGGTGTGTCTGACCTCATACTGTGATGCTCACCTGGAGCCTCACCAGAGAGTCGCCGCCCTGAAGCTGCATAAGCTGATTGATCCGGTGAAGAACCTGCAGGACAGGATGTGTAAGAAGCACGAGAGGCTGCTGGAGATGTTCTGCAGGGACGAACAGAAGTGCGTGTGTCGTTTCTGCATCGAGACCGAGCACAAAGATCACCAAGCTGTGACAATAGAGGCTGAGAGTTTGGAGAGGAAGGTAAAGCCCCTGCCCCGGAGCGCTTCTCTGCACGTCTACTTCCAGGGGAAATCGCTTGATAATCATTCATATCTGCACAAACACATTAAACTCAACACACCAACTACAGATGCAAGTACATCAATGACTATTTTGTGAATAATCAGTTCATTTGATCCAACGACTTCCCACACTTCACATAGACACAAACATACAAGGCCAATGAAGCTGGTTCCAGTTCTGATTAGTTATATGTATTTAAAATAGGCGTGGGTTCGACTACTAACGCTCACAACATTAAAATGATTTACATACTAAGAATTTTTGTTTAACAGTAAATCAGCAATTTTTTTGTATTTTCTGTCAGGCAATGCACATTATTTACTGTATATCTCTGCATATTCACAGTTTACCAGGAAACAGGGTTTCACTTCCTGTTCTGTTTGTTAAGGTGCAAATTGAGAAAACCGAGTTCGATTTTCAGCAGATGATCCAGGAGCGACTGAAGAAAGTGGAGGAGATCAAAAACAGTCTAAAGCTCAGCATGGTGAGTCCAAAGGGAAAAGTTAACCCCCTATAAAGTTTTTGCCCCGAGTGCAAATGTCAGTGCCTGCTGTTTTGTATTTTCTATATTCTGTTTTTTTACTTTGACACTCTCGTCCAGCTGAGTGCAGAGAAGGAGATGAGGGAGAGCGACCAACTCTTCACGTCACTAATTCACTGCATCGAGGAGAGAAAAACTGAAGTCCACAAAAATTTCAAGGAGAAGCAGGACGCGGCTGAGAGGAGGGCGGAGGAGCTCACCAGAGGGCTGCAGCAGGAAATTAATGAGCTGCAGAGGAGAAACACTGAGCTGGAGGAGCTGAGGAACACTGATGACCACCTGCACCTTTTACTGGTTAGAGTCAGAGCCACACTGTGGATAAAGCAATAGAAAAAGAGGTTAAAGCTCATTCTCTACATCAGACTCTGGGTGTGTCAGACATGCCTTCTGCTTCTTTTGGAGTCCATCACAGTTTTAGCACAATAAACCAGATTAGATTCACAAGAAACTCTTATCTGCTGAAAATGAACACATTTGGTAGAAACTTTTTGTCCAACACATCGGTAGGGGATTTAAAAGTTACACATCTGTGACATTCTTTTTCTTTATGGCAGACATTTTCCTCTCTTATATCATCTCCACCCACCAGAGAATGGATGGAGATTGGCCTTCACCCTGAACTGTGTGTGGGGACTGTGAGGAGAGCGTGGTCTAAAGTTGACAGGACCTTGCAGCGTGAGATGGACGGACTGAAGAAAGACGGTAAAGTGAAGTGAAGCTTGATGACAGCTGTTCCTGTATGTCTAAGTCATGCTTCATTTTTTAAATTAGATGTGTCATTAAAAGTGACAAAACTGAAATTTGTTTTGTCCTTGACAGAGATGAGAAGGATGCAGAGATATGCAGGTATCACTCCTCAACAACAACTCTAAGTACACACAAGCTTCGATGGTATTTATTTGTATCTGCACTAAAAAGAGTCAATCAGTTCGTATCATCCAGCCTGGGATTGATTTTCTGTATTTAAATGTTGGTTTTGGTAGTTTACACATCTGGATTTGATTACAGTGGTGTAAACTGGACTTCTGCCCGTTTTATTTCTCTAGTTGATGTGGCGTTAGATCCGCACACTGCTCATCCAAACATCGTCCTGTCGGCTGATGGGAAGCAGGCCGGCCGTGGTGAGTTGCTGCACATTGTTCCCGACAATCCTCAACGTTTTGACCCTGTCATCTGCGTTGTGGGCAAAAGGGGCTTCCTGTCTGGGAGGTTCTACTTCCAGGTCAGTGTCTTTTCTAATGACTGAGTAATGACATAGTTTTTGTACTTGCAGTAAAATACAAATTTTAAGTATATGCTTCTTTTTAAAAACTAAAAAGTTGCTAAAAAAAGATTACATCACATTAACCTGCAGCAAACTACTGCTAAATCAGACCTTGTGGTGTTATAATGAGTTTTTTTTTTGATTGTATCATTGTCATTTAGGTTGCAGTTGGGTCGAAGACCTTCTGGGATCTTGGCGTAGTCAAAGAGTCTATCAACAGGAAGGGGATGAT
Organism: Microctenopoma stevenorrisi; assembly: GCA_032270685.1. NCBI lineage: Eukaryota > Metazoa > Chordata > Actinopteri > Anabantiformes > Anabantidae > Microctenopoma > Microctenopoma stevenorrisi. The sequence continues at coordinate 8,341,407 of JAUMTR010000010.1, forward strand.
CACGTCCAAGCCAGAAAATGGCTATTGGACGGTGCGGCTGAGGAATGGGAACGAGTATCGTGCTTTGGACTCCCCCTCAGTCCTTCTTACTCTTCAGGAGAAGCCGCAAGTTGTTGGGGTGTTTACGGATTACGAGGAGGGAGCGGTGTCGTTCTTTAACGTAGAGAACAGGTCTCACATCTACACGTTTACTGGATGTTTGTTCTCTGAGAGGATCTTCCCGTTTCTCAGCCCGGGTGTTGGTGATGAAGGAAGGAACACTGCACCGCTGGTTATCACAGCTGTCAATCATAAGACTTGAAGACAAGTCTCTGACAACATCACACAGCTGATGCAGCATTTCACCATGTCTGGGGTTACTCTACATGTCTGTTTCCCAGCCGTAATACAAACCATTAACCCCCCTCGAGTCCTGTTCAGGAAAGTGATGCTTTGCTGATGATTTTGTAATATGGTTCGTATATCTATGGCGTACTAAACCTGCGCAGCATCAGTCCCGGTCACACTGTCCATGTTCCATTTATTTAGCATTTTCAGAAAAAAATTCTATAAGGACCTCGCTGATGGTGTCACTCAGAAATGTATCTAACCTGTTAAAAGTTAAAACAGCCTTTGATTGTTTTGCCCCCTTGTGGTTTCATTGCAAAATGAACACTGTTGTACTTTACTACAAACAATATTACAATAAAATAATAAACTATAAATATTACATTTTGCATGTTTGATGGGTTTCTTCTTTTTTTCCTTCTCTATTTTCTTTCAACATTAGTACAACTTCATTAATGATTGAGAAATACTCCTCCATTAACTCCAATGGTTAATGAGTTTGTGGTTATTTAGTATGATTAAGGTAAAACATTGCAATTATATTAATATATATATTGTGAATATTCTCAAGAAGATTTAATGAATTATAATAATTATTTATATAATTTTAGATCATTTTACTCACAAATAGTAGTAAAAGTATTTTCTATTATTTTTCTTTAGAATAAGTTCATTTGTGTCACTTTCATGTGATGGAATAGTAAATTAAATATCCAGTGGACTAATATAATAATAATTTTTTAAGTGACTGACACCATTTTGTATGAATTATATTATTTATTTTTTATGTATTTGTATCTTTGCACTCACTGACCATGTCTCAGTCACGTCTGACTGACCAGATACCCACTGAATGT
>JAUMTR010000010.1:8342824-8452357 GCA_032270685.1 Microctenopoma stevenorrisi
TATGTTGGTGGTTAGCAGTCCAGCTCAGCGCTGGAACTCTTACTCTTTCTGATAATTAAACTGATGTTACTCTAACTGATTCCTCTCCTTCCTAAATGATGGACCCGGGAATGTCTCAAGGTATGATTTTTGAGACAACATTAGTTTCCCCAGGAACTTTCTAGTTGTCAAGTTATTATGTTAAACGATTTCTTTTCTATTCAAGTTGTGTATTTGAAAAGTAATATTTTGAACAATATTTTAAAATAAAAAGCGCTTATTCATGCTGATGGAATTGCTATTCAGTTACAGAAGAGGAAACAGTTCAGGGGAACAGAATGATTTTACAGACTATATATAACAGACTAACATTTACTTATTGATGCAGCACGTTAGTGAACAAGTTCCTCAGCTTTCTAAAAGCTTAAAGAAACACACTATTATTAATACATCCATATCCACCTGCGTGACTGAACATCATGAATGTAACTACAGCACTGAGATGAGTAGATCACTTTTTTGTATCATTTAAAGTGAGACATCGTACCAGTGTATTTCCATATAAAAGCTTTAGGTCTGTAACTATCTGAGGGTATCACCCTTAATGTTGCTCTTCAATACATGTTTCTTCATGTTGTTTTTACAGTTTTCTACCTTTTCTCTTCATTTCCTCAATCTGGTTTTCAGTGGCATTCAGCCTGCTTTCCAAAGCTCGCAGTTTATTTTCCATCTCCATCATTTGTTCACTCATATTGGACAGGCTGCTTGTAGATTGTCTTTACTCAGTCTCAGTAAGCTGTGAGTTGAAGAAGCATGCGACCCGTCATATGATGTTCAATCAATGAGACTCTGTTGACGTAGAAAAACATAATCCTAGGTTATTCAATACTTATCAAGAAAATGCAGATTTGTGTTTAGTTTATAGGGATTGGCTGATTCCAGGCACACACACCATCCAGTTTATAAAGTCCTGTGACTTTCCAACCATAAAACAGTTAAACATTGCTCTAGTTTCTACCAGCTTCCACCACAAATCATAACATTTATAATATAAACACTTTACCACACTGTTTAAAATATCATTTTAATGCTCATATTGGATTGTGTCTAAAACCTCTGTATTCATTCTGTGTGATCGTTTAGTTATTCATAGATTCTTCTTTAAAAACAGTGCTCAGTTTCGTTTTTACCTGCTAACATGTTAGCTAGCGTTGCAGCCTTTATCGGAGGAGCGTTTGGAATTACTTCCTCTTCCGTTTATCAAATGGGACGCTGTCGCCCCCTTGCTGCCTGTGGACGATGTCGCCCCTTGCTACCTGTGTCCTCCTCCTTGACGACCCGGTCCCATGCGTGATCCAGTGTATAGACACCTTCATCCCTGTTTATAGTGTCAGGTCCACGCCTCCTTATCTCTATTGCCTCTTTAATCCACCTTCTGTATCTGTGTTGTTCTGTATTGATGATCCTTGTTTTGTCCCAGTCCATGATGTGATTTTCTCTGATGCAGTGATCTGTTACAGCTGATTTCTTTATTGTGTGTTCTGCTTGTTGTTTGGCTGCTCTTGTGTGTTTTCGTCCTCCTTCCTTGTCACATTCCTTTTTATGTTCTATTGTTTGTGTGTGTAGTGGGCGTCCGGTTTCTTCTATGTATGTTTTATTACAGAGTTTGCATGGTATTTCGTAGATGACTCCACATTTTTGTTCTGTTGGTATGTTCTCTTTCGGACTAATCTTTTTCTGACCGTTATGTGTGGTTTTGTTGGTGTATTTATGTTGTGTTTGTTCATTGTTGCTTTTATTTTTTCTGTTGCCTTTGATGTACAGGAGAGTTATTACGGGTTTTGGTTCTTCTGTTGTTGGATTGTTGGTTCTTTGTTTTGTTTTTTGTGGTTTTCTCTTTGTTGTTGTTTGTTGTTTTCCTTTGTTTATTGCCCATGTTGGGTATCCGCAGATCTTTAATGCGTTCTGAATGTGTTGGTCCTCTTGTTTCCGATCCTGGTCTTCTGTTATTATGTTTGCTCTGTGGTATAATGTTCTGATTACTTACATTTTGTGTATAGTGGGGTGTTCCGATGTCCATAGTAGATATTGATCTGTATGTGTTGGTTTTCTGTAGGTGTTTATGTTCCGTGTGCCGTCCATTTGTCTTGTTATTTTCATGTCCATAAATGTTATGCTGCCGTTTCTTTCTTCCTCATATGTGAATTTTATGTTGTCTGTGTCGTCTATGTTGTTGAGGTGTTCCGTGGGCGTTACAGTTTGTCCTTTTGGTATGATTTCCAGTATGTCGTCCACGTAGCGTTTCCAAAATTATATTTTACAGTTTGGTGGGGCAGTGGCTATGGCTTTTTTGCTCCAGGTCTTACATAAAGAACTCGCAGAGGGTGGCTGATAGTGGATTCCCCAAGGCGAAGCCTTCTATTTGTTTATATATTATCTCAAAACTGACCACTGTGTTTAAAGAAGAATCCATGAATAATAAAATAACATACATTAAACATACAACTAACTGATTGATTATTGTGTACTCATCACATTATATTCTGCATTAGAATTTAGTATCAATGAAATAATGTATTATAAAAACTCTTGGTGGCAGCAATACGCATTCGCTGCGCGTCGTCTGCCGCAAATGTCACCAGACGAAGAAGAAGAGCAGCCTCTCTCCAAGATGGCGACGACCATAGACAACAGCAATGCTGTACAGGCGGCAAAGAAAAAGCACCTCGGGATCCCCGAAGCAGTGTTTGTGGTGCGTAAACTCTAACATTTCACACTGTTTCACGTACCTACTACAGGGCCCCTTAGTTAAAAACGCACTTTGATGGCTGTGACCCGCGTGTGAGCGCGTCACGCTGACTATGAGCTAGGTAGCTAAGCTAGCGAGGGAGCTAACAGAGCTAGCTGTTAATCATGCTGTGTGAGCAAGCTGGGCGGCTGCTCACCTCCATCTATGGACATCACACCGTCTGCGTGACTCGTTTCCTCTTTGGGTTTAATGTATTTTAGTTTTTTAACACGCGAACAAGTCATTTGACAAAGCATTTTGTGTCTACGGTATTTGCCATCGGTTGTTAGGCAGGAGTAAAACCGACCCAGCCCAACATAAGAAGCGCGCTGCTACACATCATTTATTAATGCAATGACTGCAGCCTGAGGAGATACTCCAACATCTGCAGCTCACAAAGACCAAATAATGAACCCGTCAGCGTTCTGGTTAAAACTGTTTCTATTTTCACACTTTCCCTTAGTTATTATTAAATGCGCCTTTAAAGGCTTCCAAGTTACTTTAATTCAGAGTTGAGTTAATTTTAATGCTGCAACCAACTTTTAATTTTTTCCTTAAATAATTTTGTGAATAAAATTTTAAGAACATCGTTTCTTAATGCGATCTTGTATTTTTAAAAAATATTTTCTAAGGAAAAATATATTTAATTCCTTTGTAGTGATGAACTGAATCTGTTTGTTAAGCTGGGGGTAAATGAAAAATCCATTTTTTTGACATTTACTAGACACTTGATTGGTTAACTTAGAGAAAGAGACTTATTACTATAAAATAAATGTAAGTATTTGTTAGCTTTGATGAGGCAGCATCATTCAGGATTTAACATCAGCTCATCGTGTGGCTGCCATTCTTTCAAACATGTTTAGGAGGATGTCGACTCTTTCATGAAGCAGCCTGGCAACGAGACGGCAGATGCGGCACTGAGGAAGCTGGATGAACAGTACCAAAAATATAAATACATGGAGCTCAACCTGTCTCAGAAGAAACTCAGGTAGCACTGACGGAAGGACGACGTAATAATTTGTTGAATGCATTTGTGTTCAGACCAATAATTTTATTTATCTTTGCATGAAGGTTGAAAAGCCAGATCCCACAAATCACACAGACGCTAGAAATCCTACGACACATGCAGAAGAAAAAGGTGCTTATGTTCCTGTTTTATCCCCAACAATGCATGTAAACACTCGATGGCTTATTGCCATTAAAATGAAAAGTGTGACTTGAGTGTGTTGTGCTTTTTGTTTCCCCAGGAAACAACGGAGCCCATGGAGACGCACTTTCTACTGGCTGACAATGTTTACTGCAAGGCCACGGTGCCGCCCACTGACAAAGTCTGTCTATGGTTAGGGGTAAGTACGAGGTTAAAGACTAAAAGTAGTTTTATTTAATGGTGTGTTTTCATTAAAACTGAGCTTCGGAGCGGGTGACAGAAATCGAATGGAAGGGGACCTAGAAAAACATAGTTTTTTGTTACATTAGTTCAAATTCAGGAAAGCAAAAAAAGAAAACTATACAAGAGTTAGTATTTCAGTTATTAATGTGCTCATACTCTTAACCAACATGTTCCCGTATTTTGTCAAGGCCAACGTCATGTTGGAGTATGACATTGATGAAGCCCAAGCTCTGCTAGAGAAAAACCTATCTACAGCATCTCGTAACCTAGAGACACTTGTGGAGGACCTGGATTTCCTGCGAGACCAATTCACCACCATCGAAGTCAGTATCCTTCCACTGTGTAGTCCACACCAGCTGGCTTCATCTTGAGCTATTTCTCTATTTTGTACAATAGTTAGTTTATTTTTTTGAGCCAGATGTCGAAACTCCTCCTCACAGCCAAAACATATGAAGCTAACCCTGCTGCTACCGTTGTTCCTTAAGTCACTGCCCCCCTCAGATATGGCACGAGTCTACAACTGGGACGTGAAGAGAAGGAGCAGAGAAAACCTCCTGAAATCAGCAGAAAAGTCTTAATATCAACAGGGAAGTGTCCACACCCCCATCTGCTTACCATCTTCTTCTTTAGTCAAGAAAAGAAAAAACAGACCCCGTCTCCCCAGTCATGTGTATGTTCGCCCCCCACCCCCCATGCTCGGCAGATAGAGGGCGTGTTTAAACATTTACAGTAGTTGCTGTGTGCTTGAATGAACTCGGAGATCCAGATTGTTTTGAAGACGTCTGCAGGTGACACTCGTGCGACCGCCTCATGAGGTTTTGTGGGATTTTAAATGTGCCCTCTTTTTAGTCGAGCCTAAACTTTCACCACTACTGTTTTCTGTTGATTTGTTACTTTTTAAAGTATTTTTTCAAGGAAAATCTAACAAAACAAAGGCAACAAAGCAATTTTTGTATTCTTTTTAATGATTTAAGTATGTTCCTGATATTTTTGGCAGATTATGAGTGAGGGTTCCCTTGCATTGTCTTTCTCTTCCTGCATTTCTCCTCCTTACTTGACCTGCCACTTCAGTTTTCTCAGCCTGCACACACGTGGGACTTTAACTCGAGTTGTTATAGTACAGCACAGTCGTTGTACTCGGTAGAGTCAGGCTTGTAGAGTGACAGAGGAGGAAAACACAATAAAACTAGCTCTGCCTTGTGGACCTGGTTTTCACTTCCAACAGGATCAGCCGTGGTCGTCCTCCGTCCTTTGACTTTCAGCGCCATCGCGTCTTATTTTCATCATCTTTCTCCCGCACTCCTTTTTGCCACAGGTCTGTCTGTATTTATTTGTCTCTCACTGTACTCATTAAATGATGAATGAAGTAAATGAAGATCATTTGGGCAACGAGTTGAGACCTTGAAGTGGTTGTTCTGTGTGTTTATTGGCTCACAACGAGATCCGCTACAGATAAAAGGTTTCTGGAGATTTAAGGACGGGACTTGCGTTGGTTCACATCAGGGTGAGTTGCCCGTTTTTCCTGTTCATCAGTTGACATGGTGGCTTTGAAGAGGTTTAACCTGGACCTGGCGTCCACATATGTGGACATCACATTTTGGGTTGTCTAGACCACAATGTTAATAAACTTTTGCTCTACAAGGGTCTAATACCCATGTACGAGGACATCATGCTTATATTTTCTACTTCATTACGGACATACGTCCTCATGCAACTGTTCAAATGAGCCATTGCTCAAAGGGGCGAAGTTGTTTCTCATTTTGTTTGGAAAAATTTTGGGTCTTCCGCGTTATTACTCAGTTGTGACTTTATAGTGTTTTATCAGAATTAAAAACAGGTTATATGTAGACATTATTTTTCTCAAAAACTACATCAGGTAAAAGATAATTCTTTGTTTTTAATTTCATTAGGTCACAATTAGCCCAAATAGAGAAATTAAAAGTGTGTGCCATGAAAGAGTTCCGGTCTTAGAAGGTTATGGTTTTAAAAACCACTTAGTCCTGACTTATAATTGTTTTCAGCTCCCCCTACTTGCAGGAATAATAATCCTGAACAGGAAAAGGAAAAAAAATAAAATAAAGTAAATATGTGCACCATCCTCTCCAACAAGATATAGCTAAATAGTTTTGTCTAAAATGCCTTTTTAAACTGTTAAAAGTTGTTCACTACCTTCAGACATTTTCAATGTTGCTGATATCACTAATCCCCATTGTACTTTTACTTCTAAAAAAACTGAATACCAAATGTTATTGTACAAAGTAGGAGCCATAAATGCTGTTAAAATATATACGTAAAGCAGGCACACATTAGTTATTTCAGTTTACTACTCCAAATAAACCCTGAGAGATTAGGGACAGTGATGCACAGTATTGTCTGTACATCTCCGAGGGCTGAAACAAGCTAGTGAAACATTTTAATCGTACCACAGCTCGTGACAAGCAGAGGGGCAGTATAGCTGTTCTCATTCAACAGTTACATGCTTTTGAATGCGCAGCTGACACATCTACCCTGCCAGATAATAAAAACATGACAGAACAGCAATAGCTTTTTATTTCCTACCTCATCTGGGCATGTGTGTGCACATGCACGGTTAAAGGACAGTCCAGAAAGTGTTGTGGTTGTCCACTAGCTAAAAACAGTCTGGTCTAGCGGCCTGGTAGCTCAATGGTTTAAGCGTCAGACTGGGAAGTAGAAGGTCGTAGGTTCGAACCCCGTCTGACTCCTAATCTATCCCCTACCAGGTGTGTCCCTGAGCCAGAGAACCAGTACTAGCTCCCTGTAAGTCGCTTTGGATAAAAGCATCTGCCAAGCAAAGTAAAGTAAAGTCTCCAAAATCAGGTACATTTCAAGTTCTGCCTGTCTCTATGTATGAAATTAGAGCTTTAAAACGCAGATTAACATGAAACTCAAATGACAAAGCATTGAACTTTCACCCAAATGTAGCATAAGTTAGCAAAACTCAAGCAACACCTCTAAAACTCAGTAATTATTGTGTCCAGTCATTTCATAGAAAAGTAAACAAAGACACCGTTTATGTGCTGGTTTTAATTAGTCTTAGATGGGAGTTTGTTGCCTTCTACTCTTTTTAACAGCAGATGTTTTGTCATCCAAACAGTGAAAAAGTTTTCCTACGTTTCTGGTTATGCCCACGCAACAGCATGAAGACAGAAGGCCCATGTAAAAACTGCACGATGAAATGCATCAAGTCCTTTTCTGTCTCTTTACACATCTTAGTAGTTGTAACTTAGTTATTTCCCCAAATGCTGAACTATTCATTTGAATATAGAGTTACTATCATTACAGTAGAAACTACTAGAAACTAGAAAGTGTGTGTGTGTGTGTGTAACGTTGTAGTTGTGTTTATAACAGCCTCTTTACCAACAGTTGAGTGTTATTTACTCTGTGTGTAAAAGCCGTCTTAATAAACCCAAATGCTATCAGAGATCCTGGCAGAGAATCGTGCAGAACCAGTAAATCAGCTTCTACATTTCTCTGGTAGAAAGCCCAAAGGCAGCCTGCTCTGCTGCCAAACACGAAAAACAGCTTTCTCTTCAAAGAGCCCTAAAGACAATATCAGCATCTCTACGTGTTCACATGTGGGATTACAACAAAAGGAAAAGAAGAACAAGACAGAGTAAGCTGCGAATTCCAAAAATACTGCTTTCATGTTCAGTGATGCCATATGACTTACAGCCAATGAGCTTGACCATTAACAGCCAAATGAGAGGACATCAGCGTTTTAATAGCTGCTCATTTCACACACTGACTGAATCGTGGTTTTCTGGAATCAGCAGAGGCGTGACCCAGTCGTCTTCGTTAGGTAGCTTCAGAATTAGACATGACAAATAGATTCATGAAAACATGGGATGGTAAATATTGCGTCACAGTATGCAAAGAAAATATTGACCGAGAGCAAAAAAATATATATAATATATATAAGCACAAAATATCTTTGGAAAAAAATAATAAAAATTCGGACCTTTTAGGGAATTTGTATTTTATTTTAGCTACTTACAGTATATGTAAAGTTTGCCATTACTTGCTTGCTGAGAGATAGATGAAAAGATTCACACCAATCTCAAGCCCACTGAAAATGAAGCTATAGCCAGAAGCTGTTTAGCCTCATTAGCATAAAGACTGGAAACAAGGGAAAACTGTTTGTGTCCAAAAGTAATAAAATCCACCTACTAGCAGCTCTTAAGCTCACTAATTAACACATATCACCGTTATTTAACGTGTGTTAAAACAGTGTTTAAATGGCTTTTTCTTGCGGTTTTATGGTTGAGTCATAAAGTATTGTTACAGATTCAATCACCTCAATGTATGGTAATAATGTTTATTTGTGGGGGGCAGGTTTATTTTGGATAGAGCCCCTGTTGCCAGTGCTAGGCGAGGCTAACCAGCTGCTGGTTGTAGCTTCACAGTTACCCTACAGACATGACAATGGTGTTCATTTTCTCATTTAATGCTTGTTAGAGTGTTACACAGTTCATCTCCCGACACGTGACTGTTGTCTTTATTGAAAACAATATCACATGAGTGAGAAAGGTGAGCTAACCAATCAGACAGCCGCATAGCAGAGGAAAACAGACTGTTGGTGGGATAAAACACAAACACATCAGGGAGTACTCAGGTTTGCTTTTCGTTTTGCAGTGTATGAAGGATTCATTGTACTAATTTCGAACCCAGTCCCAAAACATTAGGATGGTCTTTGTCAAGGCTTTGCGAGAAGAAAAGGGTATGTTGACTGAAAAAGTTTCTCCTTCACACATTTCTTATATGACACCTCATCTCACCCTTTGCTCTCTGATACATTCACGTAAAAAGAAAACAAGACAAACAAAAGTCTTTGGAAACATGTAAAAAGAAGGCATACTGTGTGAGAAAATGCATTTACAGTATCCTCACACACACATGATTGTGGTATAAACATTAGATAGTAGAGGAGGAGAAACCACTTAAATGGGTGCAAACCAGGTACTTAAGATTTATAATTTAAAGTACATTTAGTTGTTACTGCTACAACTGTCTTTTCTTACATATTTATGTTTGAACAGCCTTACCATGACTTGGCTACACCAAGAAATATAGTCAGGTAACTGATTAGTTTAGAATTCAAACCAGTTTGCAACTATTTTGTTTTGTATAATGTCAAATATTATATAATCATTGATTTATAGTTTAAATCATTATTTCAAGTAAAAGTACCAAACATTGCCTGATCCCTGCTCCCCAAATATGCAGAATAAATGTTGATGGGAATATCTTTGGACTGTCTGTCAGGCAGAACAACACAGCTGAAACTGTCAGGTTTTGAAGGAACAGTTAATTGAGCAATTGGGAAAATAAACACCAGATGAATCAACCGTGAAAATAAAGTAGTGGCCACAGAATTGTCTGAAAAAATCTTCGGAAACTCAAGTTATCATCAAGATGTTTGATGCAACCGATCAGAGAAACCACAGCCGATGTTTTCCCTTTCATTGCCGATTCAGCGCAGCTCTGATAATTTAATTTCCCAACTGGTACATTATTCTGTGGCATTGTAGTGTATTAAACTAAAATAGATTTGTTGTTTTACTACACACACACACACACACACACACACACAAAAAGCAAGTTAGCCACAGACCAAAAATAAACATTGTAATGTCCCTGTGCCTAGGCAAAGTGTGTCCCTGCCAACTGAGCCACCATTGCTTGATCATTCTGTGGTGCAATTCTGTCCCTATAGGTGCCTTGTGGGTAATGTACTTCATTCCTGGAGTCCATTCTTCAAGTCTGCCTGTGTGCGGTCTGGTTCCTCTGTGTGTGTTTTGCTGTAAGGAAATACACGATCACCTCCTTATTTGCACCCTCCAAATATCCCAGTCGAAGCCCCACTGGTTATGTGGACTTGGCTAGTAAGGTGCTTTCTGGCTCCAACTGTCCTATTAGTCCACCAAGTTATAGACAGACAGGAGTTGTGAAGTTAGTCCAACAAGCACATTTTAGTCAGTTAAGCTGTACACGTTGCGCCTTCCTGCTTAAGAAGTCCAGTAGGAACTGGTGAATGAAAGTGTTTGGTTTTAGTGTGGTATTTATCAGAGTCATGGCTATAACAATGCTGTCAATGTCATGGAGCTCCCTGGGGGCCTAAACTGCAAACATCTGGAGAAGGAGATCCGTCTTCCCTTGTTACATTTTGGACCTCCAGAACTCCTCCACTGAGCTCTGACTGTAGAGTGTGGAGCAAAATGTCAACACAAGAGTCTACGGGTGCAAACTAAGGTTTGTATGACTGATATGTACTTGGATGGTCTTGGACATCAATGCACAAGTGTCCAAGTGTCTGCGATAATGTAATTGCATACTGGAAGAGAGGAGGAAAAATAGAAGTATGTAAAAGAGGAAGAAAGGTAAGATATGATGGCAGAAATAAAGATGAATCAAGTCATGAGTCATCATATTTCAGCAAAGAACCAAAATTGACCCTCTTTTTAAGGCCTTAGAGGGGGGGTGAGCAAAGGAATGAATCATGGGAGCTATCACATGTAAATCGGCATCTGTAATCGTTGCGCTCCATGAAATATAACTGGTCTCCACCCTTCAGCTATCCAGCTATTCATCCACATTCAAGGTGTTCTTCATCACCTCTACCAGCCTTTTGATTAAAATTCCTCTAAAATCTCCTTCTGTAACCAGTCTGAAGAAGGAACAACAGAAGGTTACCAACAGTTCAAGTCAGAGGGCCAACACCTTAGTCCGTCAGCTGCTCCCCTCTGAATCCTTCTTTTCTTCCTCGTTACCTTCAGTCCCATCCCAGATCAACAGAGACAGCGGCGGTCACTCTTGGTCACTTCTTCTGAGGAGTGAACCACGTTGGGCACAAAGCCGCTCTTCACACCCTCCCAGCCCTCCTGGATTGTGATGTCACCGGATCGCACCAGGGCGAAGATATCTCTGGTCAGCTCAGTGAAGGCGTGCTCCACGTTAATGGCGTCACGGGCTGACGTCTCGACATAGCGCATCCCGTAGGCTCCTGCCAGTTTTTCTGCCTCCTGGCGGGTTACCTGAAAGATCAAATGATCATGGATCATGAAGACATATCAGATGTAACATATCCTCTGAGAACCAAGGTAGTTCTGGGGTCCTTTATCTCATCCAAAATGCAGCTACATGAAATGTTTTAGCTGCATAAGTAAACATGTAAAAACAACGATATCTAAAACTAGCTACAAGAACTATTTCCCCAACTTGAATTTGGGTCAGATGATGATCAGTTACTGCTGGGTGTCCAGTGGCTTTGCATTTTGCTTAATCACTTTGAGAATATTTACACTATACCAAAGCTACCATTGTTCTAAACCATTAAAATATTTCTAAATCTAATATTAAAGTCATATTTAGCATTTAACTGTGCCCATGTATGTGAAAGATTAGATATTCTCTCACCGGGAGCTAAAAAACAGCCCTGCTCAATAGAGTAGACCAGTTCTGGTAAAGGACAGAATTTGATGAAGAGGATGTGTTTGGATGGTGTTTCTGGGGCAGATTTGCTAAATTGGATCTTTGCATTTAGTTTTTTTTTGCTAGAATAAGCCCAACACAGAGGCAGATAAACATCATCTCTCAACATCACTAAACACTGGCTCGAACAAAAGCATCGGCTTGTCTGCACTGACTAGCTTTGCTTACATTTTTTTTTATTTTAGCCTTCTGCCTTAGATTATCAAAGTGAGAAGATCAAAACCAGAATGAAGCGGCTGAGGCAGGTGAGCTCGCAGCAAGTGTTTTGCTGAGTCATGCAGCAATGTCTAATTTTCAGTGGTGATATTTTTGCTTTCTGTCAACCACGTGTCCCAAGAGAATTAAACCAAAAAAAACAACGGCTGCCTTCTGATCCAAATATGTGCTGATCTAAATGTGAACACAAGGTTATTTTTAAAACTACAGCTTTTGAAAAAACTGTATATTGTGTAATTTCAAAGAGCCACTGTTCCCAGCGACGAAGCAACACAGCCTCATCACAAATCGCTGGTTTAACATTTCACTTTTAAAACACTGCACACCTGGCGCTGTGCCTCCAGGTCACACTTGTGGCCAACCAATAGGAAGACAATGCTGTGCGGTTGGACGTGGCTGCGTGCCTCCTCCAGCCAGTCATGAACGTTCTGGAAGGAGCGGCGATTGGTGATGTCAAACAGGAGAAGGCCGCCCACAGAGTTACGGTAGTACGCCCTGGTGATGGACCTGTGGTGAGGGGTAGGAAGAGAAATGTGCAGTGTATTAGCTCAATTCGAATGAACCCTGCGGAGCTTTCTGCGAACAAAAGAGTTCACTTTCAGTTCACCAAAACACGCAGTTAATTGTGGGTTAGGTTACTACAGTAAGCTAGTTAGCCAAGCATGCTAAGATCTGTAGCTATCATTAAGTGTTGTTTGTTGGCTGGTGATTTAACAAGTGTAATTTTATTCATGCTGGAACAATTAATACATGAATTATTCTATTGTGTGATTAGTAAAGGATACAATGAACATTATAAATTAACAAAACAAACAAACAACAAATGGTCCTTTTTTATATTATATATATCACAGAATACCTAACCCTATCAACACAACATGATGTACTTTACTGAGTCTGTGTCTTATTATCTTTTGTAATGAAATGTTTAAGAAATATCTGGCATTTATTATGCCAAATCAAATCACTCCATAATGAGGATAATCATTAGTTGCAGCTCTAAAAGAAAAAAGATACCTTTGATACCATAATATCATATTCAGCCTTTATAGACCAAAGTAGGTTGAGTCCAAGTCCAAACCAAAATCATGTTTTTTGATTTTACATAACGCATCACTGCTTGCTGACTGGGAGGAGAAGGACAGCAAGATTTTGACAGGATGTGACAGCCTGCGTGCACACCAACACGCTTACAGTGCATCTATCTTCCCACAGTATCCTCAGCGAGAAAATGTCAGCATAACTATAACAAGAAGTTAAATTACGAAAAATGACAGGCTTGAGCTGGAGACGGAAAGAGGAAGTAGGGATGATTTATCGACTGATAAGACACAGTTAAGAAAAGAGGAGTAGGTGCTAAAATATCTGAGTAACTACGGAGTGATTCATTTGATTCAACACACATGAATATGTATATATTTATGGAAGGGACGCACACAGGTGAGTCATCAATAGAGAACTAAATAAAGTATTTATGAGTTCATATGGTGGCTTCTCTTCAAAATGGCCTCTTGATGTTTACCATTTGGAAGAAAAAGACTCATTTGTCCTTCGCTCTCTGAGGGACATGTCACAGTTGCCATGGAGACTAATCATGCTGACAGGTGAGACCAGTCCCCTTCTGTTAAGATGATTAAGATGACTACAGCTGAGAGTGTGTGTGCATATGCATGAAAGCTTACAGGGTAACATTTGCATTTAGGTTTTTTTTCCCTACCTGCATGCAGGTTGCAGGTACATTTACTACATTTTTTTATATTCGTCTGATACATTATTTTAGCATTAAAGTGAAAATAGGCCTATACGAGATTATATCATGGGTGGAGGTTAGTCTGGTAATATTTTGAGTTTGAGAAAGACTGGTGCCCCCACTGACAAACGTGATTTTAAAGGTATCATAGCATATAGGTTGCCTGGATTGTACCACCTTCCTTGGTGAGTGTTGGTGACTGTGTGCAATCCAGCACATGAAAGAATATGCAAAAGGTTCAAAAGTCCACAGTAGTTTTGAATCACCATTGTTGTTGAGTTTTATCATAGTTTCTCTTTAAGCAAAAGTTTCACCTGTCCCATAGTAAATGTGCTATTATTTTCTTAAAGTCAACACAAACTTTATGAGCGTGGATGTTACAAATCATGAATAGTTTACACGTTGGTAAAAAAAAGGTGTATGTTATGCTAGTAGCAGCTGAAGCAGCCTCTGGACTCCAGCCGTAGAGGTCTTTTTTACATGCTGCTCACACCGTTTGAAATTACGGCTCTCCATTGCACGTTCGACTCCATAAGCCGAGTCACCTGTTGAAATACACGCTTGTGATTGTCAGGACCTAAGAACACTTCCAGTAATTTAGCTACTTGTTAGAAACAACCTCTGGTCATGTATCAGCTCAAATCTAATTGAAATAATTGGTGCTTGTTCTTAGGAGGTAAACGAGTTAGTTTCAGTTAGTAAGTCGAGTTGAATGACCTCCAGGCTGTGTTGTTTAGTTGTGTGTGCTTAACAAGTGTTCACAACTCGTTGTCCAATTTCCTAAATAAAATGTACACAATCCTGAATCAGATATATCTGGACAAACAACATTACAACTTTTTTTTTTTACATTTTGTGGGAGCTATTTATCTTTCCAATAATATGAGATGTCACAGGCCTTTCCACCAATCTTCTATCCTGTCCTCAGAATAGTTTGACCATGGATGACCCTTTTAGATTCCAAAGAAAAGTGTTAAACCACACGTCCCTCGTTTTCATCCACACTGGGAACATTTGTGGTGCTGAGAGCAGCCTTAATTTTGCACTGCAATCATCAAATATCAGCCAGTAGACTATATAACGTGACATGTTTTCTTTTACCAGTCAGTTGCTCATACTGACCTCACAGTTTCTGTTCTTTGTATGTACATACAGTTCAGTTCTCCTCTTATTTTGAAGGACTGGATGTTTAACTAACAACAGAGGGTTTTTTTTCACAAAATTAATAAGCAAGATGATGCATTATCATTATTGTACTATACTATTTGTGCATTATAGTATCTTGTGGAGTATTTTATGCGCTGATAATGATATTTGTACTGAAGAAAGCAGGAATATCCATACCACCCAATGATCATGTATTACCTCATGCATTGGTACTGGTAAGTGAATAAGGACACACTGTGATCAAATATGCAATAAAACCCCAGGAAATAATCTCGGTTGTTTGCACACATGACCCAATGATCCACATCAAAATGCACGGCATGAAAAAACTCTCCAAGCTGGACCAATCCATAAGTCTCCAACTCTCACCTCACGCACTATTTTGCTACTGAAACATAACAGTTTCCCACACAGCTGCTCTCACCTGAAGCGCTCCTGGCCCGCGGTGTCCCAGATCTGCAGCTTGATCCGTTTGCCCGGCTCGATCTCCACCAGCCGCGAGAAGAAGTCCACGCCGACGGTGGGGTCGGACACCTGTGCAAAGCGGCCCTCGGTGAACCGCCGAATCAGACACGACTTGCCCACCGTCGAGTCCCCGATGACGATGAGTCGGAACTGATAGAGCCATATCGCCTCCATGACTGGGCTGTTCCGTATCCGCCGCTCTGCTGGTCTGATCGGTGCGTCTGTGCGGCGCGCGCGCGAGCGCGAGCGCGTCAAAGGGAAAGGAGAGAGAGAGAGAGAGAGAGAGAGAGAGAGAGAAAGCGAGGTCGAGACAATTAAAGCATTTTATCACTGTAAAAACTGAGAATGACATTTATCTATTGGTGTTGTATTTGCACCTATTATATCCCTTTATTTGACACAAAAGATCCATGTGTCATAATAATAGCTACTCATAAACACGTGTAGGATGTTAAAAGTAGTCTTGGGTTAAAAAATAATATGGCTTGGATAAACTTCAAAGTCTTGAGTTTTCTAAAAAATCGAAGGAACTCAGGGGGCAACTTCAAACTTTCTACACCAGTAAGATTTGACCTTTGAAACTTCTTCACTTTCCCTAGAATCTGCTGTACTGTCCACCCAAAGTATCATCCACTCTAACCGAAGATTTATCAGACAGAAAGTTTGAACAGAGTTAAATGAATCAACCAAATCAGCTCTGTCTTTATAAACACACATCACCCATGTGAGGCCAGACTGCAGTGTCATCTGTTTCTATGAATATTCGGAACAAGCAGGAGCCCAAATTGTTCTCTCCCGCTCCACACCTCTGCTGCCCTGAGGAGACACTCTCACACTTTCTTGCTACCTAGTCATGCATGACACATGCAGTATGTAGGATTTCATTCTAAAATCTAGTAACTACTGCTATCAATCGTGTGTAGAATAGAACAGAATAGCCTTTATAGTCATTGTACAGTTTACAACGAAATTGGATTGCTACTCCTTTGGACGCGAATGCGTAGAAAAAATACAATTATCGAGTGGAAAGTAGTTTAAACAATGATCAAACATTGATATGCACTAAATATATAAACAAGATTGCAGCATTAATGTACCAATAAGAGTTTGCATGTTCAGTGAACTGAGAATCAAATAACCATATTATTGCACAGTGTCCCCGTTGAAAGATGGCAGCACCTGCAGATCTGAGTGATTAGATTAGTTATGGTTCTTTCTGAATATCTCATATTAATCACTTTAGTCTTTCTATAACGTTTGGGGCTAAACCGCAGCTGTTGAATACAAAAAAGAACCATATAGAATATAATAAATAAGAATAAGAATAAGAATATATTAAAACAACACATACTTTACTTGATTCAGTTACTAAATTCTAACGTTTAATTGGATTTTTGCCCACATATCCCCCCCCTACACACACACACAAATAAGTGGCTCACTGTGCTTCAATGCATTCAATGTGCGATTCAATTAAAACCACGAGATATAAAAGTAAATCCTCTTATGCTTTCCTAGTCACTTGATGGCGTCAGTTGATGTTTTAATGAGCCTGATTTGGGGATTTGTGGCCGTAGCCTAATGTGCTTTTTGATATGAGGCTTTAGCATTTGGATGTGTGACCCTCCAAACAATCAGACCCGGTACAGTGGAACCCTGCAGGCATGTTTACACATTCGGTTAAGCTACTTTCTTTATGTACTCCTTTACATTTCACAACGAAATATAGCACTTTTTGTATGACTGCTTTTGTCTAGTTATGCAGATTAAGATTTAGAAACACATCATGCAAATATCTGACGCGCTATGAATACAGTAACAATTACTCAGTCACATATTGCATTGGCTTTAGAATCTTTACCTATAACTTCATAAAGGACAGATTTTTCTAACAGAAATCTTTCATAACATAAGTGTTAATGCATTTTTATAATGGGATGTGTGCTGATGTAGTCTTTTATGTCTGTGAATGACAAAGATAGAATAGAATATGTGTATTTTTTCTAATTCTTTTGACATGAGTGGTGTTTGTTGGCCCGTAAACAACGAGCAAATAAAGCAAACTTCAACATAACAATGTGGAGTCATGTGAGCTTGTGGATATTAAATACATGACAGGACATCAGAGACACATGCAGCCTCCCATCACACCCCCCCTGGTGTCTCTCGGGTTGCGTAGCTCCGTTGGTATGCAAACATTAGTGGCCGAATCCCCGGTGAATAGCAGCCTTATGGGCTGGCTCTCACACCGGATGTGTGCGGAGGCTCACTCCACCACACAGCATCTCACATCCAACATTTAAGGACGGACGCCTCTCTGAAGCCCGTCAGAGATAGGCTTATGTGCATGTGGGCTGCTACGGACTGGACCCTGGCTGCGGTTTAGAGGTGTCACAGTATCATTATGGAATAACATATATTCTGGGTATTATTGCTTTAAGCATGTAAAGTCAGAGTTAAAACTTATCTGCGCGTCTTTTGTTTGGCTTCAGACGGACATTAACTTCTTTTTAAGAGGTGCTATAGCAGAGCTTGACTTCATTGCAGGCTGCTATGACACTTCACCAGGCCTGTGCATTTCTAAACCTTAAAACGCAGACTGCATGATGAATAACAACCAGGCTGCGATAGCGTACTTGCAGCAAATGTGGAGTCGACTTTAGGCCAGAGTGGTCGCTCTTCTCGTGCTGTTCAGGGCCAGGCTGATGTGGACTTCATGGCACCGACTGGTCTGCCTGGATCGATCCTCACGACGCCGCAAAAAAACGCCCGAAAGAGCGAGAAGGGCTTCCGGGCTGAATGTTCGTCTTTAAGCCCGATGAAAGAGGCAGGAGGAGAGCAGGCCCCGGAGTCGGAGCAGATTTCCTTGTTAGACTGAGGCCCGATTGAAACCCGAGAGGAAAATACGCACCCACAGCAGGTGCGATTAAAAGCGGATCCTGTGCTTTCACCCGAAGACGCGAATAAACCACGAGCGAATCTCGGTTCTCTGTTTCGACAGAGAGAGGAGAAGAGGAGTAAAGCAGGAGGCTGGCTGTCACTGGGGAATCCCGCGCTGTCGTTTCTGTGTGTGCTGTGTGTTTGTGGGCTTTCGCTGCTGATGAAATGGCAGCAGTAGCAGCAGCAGCATCATATAGCCTGACTCATCCCGCATCAGCACCACTACCGTAAAGGACGGCAGTGACGCGCAACGCTAAAGCAGAACACGCTATTTCCCAGAGGCTACACGTTTCAGTTAAAGAAAATACAAGATTTAATGTTTTCACACATTTTCAGTGTAGACGAATTTATGTAGATATGTGTTTAAAGCGGTCGTAAAATAGTATAAATAATAATTAAACGAAATACAAGGTTCTATTAACTATAGATATGTTGATATTTACAGTCTTGCGTGAAAACTCAAAGAGTTTTTTTTAAAGTTTCTTTGGGACATGACAGGTGCAGGAGACGATTAGAAGCTACAGTTTGTAAAAGTTTAACAATTAGTTTCTCGGGTTACCAAGCGTAACCTTACGTTGCACAGTCACTTATTGCAACCAGAGGGAAGCTGCACAGTCACTGCGCAGTTCACACGCGCACTTGTCAGTGCGCAAGCACGGAAGTGAACGCGCTGCGTGGGGTTGTAGTTTTTACGCACACGAACAAGGCGTGTGTTGATGGCTTTAAATGAGTTTGCCAGACTCCTCCATGGACAGACACCAGAACCAACAATGTACAGCAATGATAATAATAATACAATAATCTGGCACCAGCATGACTCTTGACAAATCACTGTCCTCTGCTACATCATTACGAGGTAAGAGTTAATAGCAGAAATAACTGAAAACCTAAATAATCTGATCCGTTAGAAGGGTGATAGAAGTATATTGTAACTTAATGCAAGACACATCTTGTATT
Source organism: Microctenopoma stevenorrisi (assembly GCA_032270685.1). Taxonomy (NCBI): domain Eukaryota; kingdom Metazoa; phylum Chordata; class Actinopteri; order Anabantiformes; family Anabantidae; genus Microctenopoma; species Microctenopoma stevenorrisi. The sequence goes on from JAUMTR010000010.1 coordinate 8,361,986, forward strand.
TGCTTATGATGTCATGTTTTTTATGTTTCCTAAACATTTGGAGCTGTTAAAATGTAAAAAAAAAAGCCACAGCTTCCCCAGTCATTATGTTATGTGGCGCACGTGCTGCTGTGCCCACCAGCAACAGCAATTTGTCATGTGATCTTTACAGGATTTGATCATCATAATGTAGGTGTTCCTAATAAAGTGGCTGCACACAGACGGGGGCGTGGTCGTTCACGCTGCACAGAAAATGCTGACAGGCGTCTCACTGCAGTTTCGTCTTTAACGGACCAGACGCCGGAGTTAATGTGCAAACAAACCTGAGGACAAACTGTCAACACGCTCCTTTTGTTTACTCTGACTTGTCCACGACAGCGTTGTACATCTTAACAACTTCCCCCTTTTTTTTCACACTTCTAAACTGGGCAGGGGGAAGTCTTGCGCGGCGCTGAGCGAGACGGCGACGCAGACAACTCGAGCACTGTCGGAGCAGACGATTCCTGTGCGCATGTTTTGCAATTGCGAAACTCAGTTGTGAGTTTTTTCCACTGCTATTTAATGTTTACGCACTTATTGCAAATAGCATATCTCTTATGTCGTTATGCGTAATTAGTGGTTTTACGTGTGCAAATGTTGCTTTAAAGGACAGCGTTTTGTAAAAGAAAAAACGTAATTGACAACAGTTACACATTTGCCTGTTCCAAGTATTCCTACATGGCTTCAAACCTGCTTTCCCTTTCCAAACTATAGCTCCGGTGCTACTCTATCTCATGCGGATTCTCTAATTGGAGACCTCACTGTGCCGTCTACATTACGCGCGCTCTCAGTTGGAGCAGGAACAGCAGGAATGCAACAGGAGCGTCTGCTCAAAGTTTTAGTCATCGGCGACCTCGGAGTCGGGAAAACGTCCATCATAAAGCGCTACGTCCACCAGGTCTTCTCGCAGCATTACCGGGCCACCATCGGAGTGGACTTCGCCCTCAAAGTGCTCAAGTGGGATCACAAGACAGTGGTGCGCCTGCAGCTGTGGGACATTGCCGGTGCGTAAAAGTGTGTAGTTGCATACAGTGGTGGGATGAACGCACAGTTATATCTGAGGGTTTTGGTCATATAACACCATATGACATGGAAGAGCAGCGTGTTACTCGCGCTGTATTTGCATAGTCAAATAGTGCTTCATTCGCTGGTGCGACAGTACTCTCCTGCTGAAGCTCACTGCCTGCAAGGCTACATTTAGGAAAAACGTTTCGTTATTTTATTAGGATTGTTTGTAAAATGATTAAAACCAACGGCTATAGACATTATTTACATGCGAACAAGCAGATTCCATAAAGGCCTTATTCTGCCTTCGATACATACACATCTGTATGTAGTTTCCAGAAATCGGTATGACTACGGTTCTGTTTGGATTTGGATGCAGAAAACATGACATTGCACATATTTCTACCCCTGCAGTCTTTAGAACGCCAGCTCCACCACCGCAAAGAAATTGTCTCTTGGGTGTATATCATATAAATGAGTTTGTTTCTAGAATTGTGTGCGGTTGAATCGAAAAGGAACAGTGATCTGCATTTTCTGATGGCTAACACCATGACCGTGCATGACATGAGACATGGCCGCCTGCGATATGTGGTTTACCTCCTTTTTGCAGAGGAGAAGTTTCCCCCTATGTACATTCAATTGCCTATTTGAAGTATTATAAAACCAAAATGCTCTTCATCTTCGTTGTGTGTATCATGTAATTGTAGGTCATTTGTTGACTCTCTGTCACGTGGTCTATCACTAAGTATACTGTATGTGTGTTGAGCAACAGCTGATAAGAGCAATACTTTACATACATAATGACGTTCGGCTTAGGCTGTTGATGACATGGACCATAACCAGTGATTACATCATTCTGGAGACACGGGATAGTGAATGTTGGCTTTTAAACTGGGTCAATAGGTCTTTCTCACACAAACAGTGGCCTGAGTTCCCTCATTTGTGTGTATGGAAGTTATGATCACAGTACTGATTGTGAGCTTTCCATTAACTGATCCTGCCACAGGAGAGATTTCACGACATATCGCCTTTCTTACATTAGCTACAAATGCTATTTAGCTATAATCTACATTGTAGAGAGAGAGCATTAGAAAGTTCTTTGCAAATACAAAGAAATGTCCGCGTTAAACAAGATGGTCATCGGAGAAAGGCCTACCTATCTGTGCAAACAGGTTTTTAGATCCTGTTCAAACCACTTTCAAAATAATTTGTGTTTGTAGATGAAGATAGACGTTTGCTTCATTTGCGTAGGTCTTGAAACAGCCCGAAATTCTATTTACTAATGTAATAATGTGTCTGTTTGCTTTTCTAGAATTGGAACTGGAAATCTACCAAGCTGACATCATCAGTAGACTAGTAAACAGCTTCTTTTAAAAAGAGACTGGATTTGATGTTATTAACTGTACCTGACATACTGAATTTAAAGATTTGAGGTTTTTTATGTTATGTAAAGCTTAGTTAAATTGAGTCATTTACTTGCTGTCTTAAATAATGGTAGATAGCCAGTTAGCGTTGCAGCTTTAGCTTTACTAATATAAGCTTGCTACCTTTGGCAAAGGTTATGATGCCATGACCTTACAGGTCGTTTGTAGGTCAATTTCTATGTTCTTCTTGAGCTAAAACCTTTGAAGAAAATCCTGTTGAGGAACTCCACTGCTTACATGCTTGTTGTAGATACAGGAATGTTACATTTATTGCGGAGCAAAATGTGTCTGAGGATCTTTAGCTTTGGCCTTGGACAATTAGCACTGATCAGATCTCTGAGTGAAAGACAAAGAGAAAATCTGCTGCCAGGATTCAAATCTCTGACTGCTTCTATGTGTGTGTGTGTGTGTGTGTGTGTGTGTGTGTGTGTGTGTGTGTGTTCAGTGTTTGGACACGCAAGCCAGAGGTTATCTTTGTATCAGCTGTTGTCTTGCTGCCCAGGTCATGTGCACCGTGTTTGTGTGTGCGTCAGATGTTGACTTGCTGATTCATCGCCAAGATCAGGATCATGTGGAGGAGGTTAGCGTCCACGATGGAGACTCCATCGTGGACTCAGTTATTCACACACACACGCACAGTCATAATCACAACTGCATGAAAAAAAATATTGTCTATTGAGGAAGAAAATGATTCAGCATGCACACACGCTCACATTGTGTTTCATTTGGTTATTCAGAATATCAGTCAGTCCTTATTTTCCCCCAATGCATCAACCACACATACATGTAGAGAGATAGCATTTATTGATATGTAGCAGTAATAAGAATGTGAAAAATGTCACACAACACTGGCTCTCCATCAAAAAGCTAACTATTACTTGTTATGTTTTCCAAAAAAAAAGTGTGTTAGAAGTAAACATAGTTTCCCAACAGAAATAGTCAATTAAGTAAACAACTGGCCTAACAGCAGTGAGCTACCATTAAAGATTGTCAAGTAAAACTGCTCATGCTGGCTTCAGTTTTCAGCAGTTTGATGCTTTATTTGGGATCTTACATAAATATCTAGTGGTTATTAAACACCTCATGCCTCTGGTTATTGATTTAATGAGTGTTTATTTCAGTCTTTATATAAAACTCCTACTCAACTCACTTTGAATCAGAACATTTCACTATATGACCACTCGGCTATGTTTCTATTTTAGTTTGGTCTGTAATCCAGTTTAGCTTCACGTCTACCAACACCTTGAGCTACCTGATGATGAACTTTCACCAAGTCTCAGACAGCCTGTGAAGTCTTTGAAAAGGATCACTGAAACTCTGAAATGGTTGAACTCATTTCCTCCTTTGCTGAACTGACACCACTGTATAAATCCACTTTCTTTGGAAGGTTTAAGCAGAAGCTGGTCCAACGCAAATACATGTTTTGAAAAAGTATTTTCTCTGTTGTATCTTTTCAAAGGACAAGAGCGATATGGCAACATGACCCGCGTTTACTACAGAGAGGCTGTGGGGGCGCTGGTTGTCTTTGACATGACCAGACTTTCCACGTTTCAGGCCATCCTCAAGTGGAAAGGAGACCTAGACTCAAAGGTAAATCTGCTGGAGGGAGATGAATGAGATGGACCGGAGAAGAGGGCATGGTGAAGGGAGGAGGGCTGACTCAATAAAAGCAGAAGTAGAGAGGCAGTGGTACCCAACACAAACCCCTCTGCCCCGGTGGTTTTCCAGCAATCCCTGCCCCATTCACTACTGACCAGCTGAATCAGGTGTGTCAATAAGTGTTGCAATTAGTTGTGTCCACATGGAGGGAGCAGCTGCTTGTTTCCCTTTTTTAAATTAAGCACGGCATGTTATCCCACAGCATCAAACACTGATGCTTTATAAGGCCTCTGGTGTCCCATACCAACGATAAAGTACCTTGACTGTGGCTTAATATATCACATCATCACTGTTAGCGTCCAATACGGACCCACCAGGGGAATTATTATTGTCTACTGACATGCCCATACTGCTGAGCTGATGACAAAGAGTCTCGGGTGCTGGTTGAATTCTTCTAGTTATTTTCTGCCGGGAGTCTATTCCGTAATGACACATCACTTTACCCAAAGTCTCAAAGATTACGAACCTGTTTCACTGTACAGTATATTAGTGCGGAACAGAGTAAAGTGCGCTCTTGTGGGCTGCATTGTTTTGAATACGGTTCCTCTTCTGCTGCAGTTATGTTTTCCTCTTCAAATGGTCAGAATGAAATGTTAATGTGAAAAGACAAATACTGTATTACTCACGTAGTTAGTGTCATTTCTAATATATATACAGTATCTATTTTAAACGCACAGGAAACAAGCCCTTTCTAAATGCATTTTAAATGCCTGTGCAGCCAAGACATGAGCGTAACTATGCAACTGTAACCATGAAAACAAAGCTAAATGTAAAAGATAATGACAGCAACATAAACACATAAAAATGAAACTAATGTCTGACTAATGCCTGTAAGGATAAACCCTTAAAGGTGATAGACAGGTTTACACTAGGCTACATCAGTCCAATAAACACCTGTCCGCGTGCTACATTGATCTGCAATTAACCAGCTCACAGTGAGTAATGGAAGTCTGATAAGTGACTATTTAGCCAAATAGGCTTTGTATTTCTCAGCCATGTCTGTTTGGGCCTTTGCAGATGCCCCGTAACGGACAGGACGTACCCATTCTGATGCATTCGGCCTAGAAAAGCATTTCAGATCGTTGCACTACTTGTTTTGTTTGAATTGAAGCTACATGCACAAAATAAACTCAACTGTAATCCAAGGCTGACTAGACCTCTTTAGGCAAATACCCAGCAGAAGGAATTGAGGTATCTGATGTCATTATATGTGTCAAGGAAAACACCAATATTTGTGTGAACAGACAAACAGGAGTCTTGTGACTCTTGTTTCCATTATATCTCTTCCTGTTCTCTCCTTTCTGGCTCTGCCAGGTTGCTCTGAGCAACGGGAGGCCAGTTCCAGCTGTCCTATTGGCTAATAAGTGTGATCAGCGGCTTCACAGTCTATGCCCCAGACTTCCCAAACTGGAGAACTTCTCCAACGATTATGGATTCGTTGGCTGGTATGAAACCTCCGCCAAGGTAAGAGATCGTTCTGTTCTGTGTGTCTTCGAGCTCACTATAGTTTCATATATCTATGTTTGTCAAAGTTGCTTTTGTCTGCTCGTGCTTTCTCTATAAGCAAATGTCATTGCATCTTATCTCACTGCATTGCTAATTAACTTTCAGTTTCATGCACACTTACGCTGTAATTCGTTTTGCTTCCTCTTGTATACTTATCTCAGGCTCTCTCTTTCTCTCATCTCTTTACATCTCTGCACCTCTTTGCCTAAGATAGCATCAGAGTTGAAGGAAAAACTTAAATGTCAATAATGTCTGCAACGGTTAACACCTTTCCCATGCTTCTCCAGGACAACACCAACATCGACGCGGCCATCACATGTTTGGTGAACAGCATAATGTCAGTGGAAGAGGAGAGAGCGCTGGGTGGTGCCGCTGCCAAGTCTGAGGCAGAAGGTAGCGTCATTGTTTTGCCTCACTTCGACTACAGCGTGAAACAGAAAGGACTCGGCGGATGCTCCGGCTGTACCAGTTTGAAACCAAAAGACAGAGACAACAACTAAAGAAAAGGGGTCTCTGAACAAAGAGACCATGGACAGAGAATGGTGGAGACTATGTTGTTGAATAATTAGCATGTATTAAGGTGAGAAGATATTAAAACACATCAGTTGGCGCACTGTGACATCTTTATATATATGATATGACCATGATCGTTTTTTTATTCTTATGTGTGCACTTTCAGATCTGTCACATAGATGTCCGTATGTTTTAAAGGTGTAGTTATTTTACAATAGACGACAGTTGGCAAAAATAGCATCTTTCAAAATAAAATAAAAACTTACAGGATAGCTAGTGAATAACTAGTACATTTGATTAATGACGATGACCATCAGTTGTGCGTCTGCCGGTGGTGCATAGGGAGCGGTCCAGTCAGAGCACTGGATGTAACCTACACATATACTTCACATTGGGAGGTTTGAATGCGCCTTGAGGCTGGGGATATATTTGCTGTTCACTAGACGACAGCACCGATGCAGGCTGTTTGGGCTCTTACGACATGTTACTTATATTTTTAAATTCAGTTGAATGTCCGTTGCAAATAGCTGAACCTGCTCTTATTGTGGCTAAATTATTTTATCATATATAAATATTAACAGCTATTTGAAAATACTTATCACTTGAAGTTGTTTCTTTTCACTGAGCAGTTTTTGTGTGTGTCGGATTATTCCGGTAGTACATACTAACACATATTTTTTGTGTTTTGCACAGACATGTTTCTGCTTAGATCTTTTTCGAATTACCTGCGTGTTTTGTTTTTTTCTGAATGAAATTGTTTTCATGAAGTGAAATGTAAGTAGGCTACATTTAGTGTGTCATTCTGTATTTATTAATTATTTTATTATTCACTAATCTCAGCTATAAAACAGGAAAAACATGTATGACTATACAAAAAAAATAATATCTGTTCCTTAATGTACAGTTCTCTGAAATTACCAGCTGTTACAGCTGTATTGCTCTGTAGCTAAAGGGAAATCAAATGTAATTAAATGGGAGTTTATAGTTTTGCCGTTACTTAGTGAAAGAAGAACACACAAACAGAACGGCTGGGGCCGTAACACCTTCCCTAAGAGGAAAGGTTTTCTTCTGGGTCACTTTGCTTCCACATCCCACAAGATGAGTTATGTACTAGTGAAAACTAGGAAAAAAAAAAACATTGTTGGATAATTAAATTTCTTTTTGGAGTTTGTTGTGGAGAAATGAAGAATCGCCACAACCCCATCAGCCGACTTCACACAGACCTGATCTTTTCTACTTCTGTAGTGAAACATTTTCTATTCGAGTGTCCATAGTGTAAATCTACATTGTTGTGTGGCTGTCTGTTGGACATCTGTGCTTTCTGGTCGAGGTTTCTTCCCTTTTTTAAAGACCATTTCCTTATCCCGATCATCTAAGGACAGATAATGCCTTACGTTATGAGTGGTAAGCCCCCACCAAGCCATTTTGTGATAATTAGCTATCACTACATATATGAATAAAATAAAAACTTAGCTCTTTATTAGGGAGCGTGTGTAGTTTAAACAGCATGGCAAACTTTCTTTTTTGAAACAGAAATATGGAATCCTGTCTCCAAACGCCATATCTACCATAAACAGGTTGTGGATATTAATCTGTGATTAACCATGTGTCATGATATACAGAGGGAGTGTTTTCGGCCACTAGATGGAGCAAGAAGCTGCTGTTTTATTTATTCAGAGATGAACATGTAGACAGCTCCAACTGTTGTTGGAGATGGTGTTTCATGTTTTAAACTAGGCATTTATCTCATCACTGCTGCGTCTTCCTTCTTTCCTCTGCATCGTCTCTACATTCCTACTAATGTACGCAATAAACTCATTTCATTCTCCTTTTTCTCCCTTCTGTTACTGGAAATGTGCCCCTTTCCTCACTGTCCTTCCGTCTTTGTCACTCTCTCTCACATCCCCGCTGTTATTATGGTGCTCCTCCTATGATTAGACATTGGCACGCTGCTGCTGATCCGAATCAATTCCCAAAAAGAGAAAAACAAGTATAAACGGCGAGTGAAGGAGCAGGGTACCTTCCCAGGTCTCCTTACAGCTTTCTGCTTTATGAACAGAGGTTGCTGCAGATTATTCGAGACATCCGTCGACTGTGCAGATACTGGCTGCACAACCTGCCACTGAACTGATTTGTTTTTCTTCATTCCTCTTGAGAAAGAAATGGGCTTTTGGTGTCTTGACAACAGAGAAAAGGATATTTTACATTTTGTTATGTGAGTGTTGACAAAAACGTGCAAGTGCATTTCTGTTTTACAGTCTATCTATCTGATTATACCAAACGAATCCGGCTGACTTTAAATAATATGCTGGAATCCTTGTATGCATGTATCGTGTATTTATGTTGAATTCAGGGAACCGTAAAGATGACCGCCGCTCTCAGGATCCTTGTCTGTCTCCTGCTGATCCTTCGTTTCAGCAGAGGTAAGTCCCTCTTTCTTATAGGCTCTCCACCAGGGAATCTTCCCTTTCTGTCCTTGTTCCCATCACATAGTGAGTGAGGCCCCGTGGGGCACCGCTCTGACCAATCAGATTTCAGTAGTGCGATATGGTTTGACATTGAAGGCTACCTAGAGCATGTGGTGGAGTGTTGTGGAGAAGAGTGGCTGGTGTATATTAGCTTGACCTTGATCTTATCTAGAGACAAGCGGCCTGGTGGCTCAATGGGTCAGACTGGGATGCAAAAGGTCATAGGATCGTAACCCCCGTCTGACTCCTAATCCATCCCCTACCAGCTGTGTCCTTGAGTCAGCTCCCTGTAAGTTGTTTTGGATAAGAGCGCCTGCCAAGCAAAGTGAAGACATATTTGACACTACATATCCCTCCAGATCTCCTGAGCCAAATTTTAGGACCTTATATGGAAATGTATGTGTAAAACAACGTTAGACCAGCTGGACACCAGAAATGTCATTTTCATTAATACATGCAGCAGCAGTCTTGTTGCGAGGTAATTACACTTCCCCGTGGGAGACACTACATCCTGCTCCATGAGAAGTAACCATTCAGTAAATTGACAGAAACTGACAACTATATTTGTAGCAAAAGATTCTTTAGTATTTGAAATGTCAGAATTTTCTTCAGATTTCTGACAGTCCTAATCTGACATTTATAAATAGAATGATTAATCAGTTTAGTTTATGCAAGTTATCCCTTACTAAAGTCTACTTTTCTTTTGCTTGTTTTTATAGCCCAGAAACAGAGTGATGACGCCATCAACACTCCCTTTATCAAGCTGTTTAGCACGAACCCTCAGTCCCTCATCAGCTTTCTGCTACTGGCTCTTTCCGTTGTCCTGTCTGGCAGCATCTACATATGGGTCCTCAGATACGTCTGCACCGGCTGCTGCCAGCCCTTGGCTGTCGACACTGAATCAGAGACCCTGGTTGGGTTGGTGTGAAGCCTTTGGCTCCTGTCTCAGTAAGTTACAGGTCCACTTGCTGACAAGATTGTTAACAAGTCTCACAGAATGGCTCCTTTTCACAGGAAAAAAATCCAGACACTTCTCCACTTGTGAATTGGCTCTATTCCCCAGAGAGCTGGGTCTTTAATATAAATAACAGGCTTCACCTGTGAAATGTCAGCCGGCAATGTGTGACAAAGGATTTGCCAAAGGCTGATACATATTTTTTAATACTTTACAAGTGCAACACATATACAACAGTATATACATGTTGCACTCGAGTGTAAGTCAAATTAATGAGCACAAATAACTATTGTAAATACTAACTCTACACGAGTTCTAGTTCATTTATAAATCCCTTCCTGCTTCTTTTTTTTTACCAGCAAAGATTGGGCCTGAAAATTCACCTTGGAAAATAACTAAACCATTTTTTTGCGTTATTAATAGGAATGTCACCTCTCTGTGCAAAACCTAGACTGCTATGTGTTATCTACTAACTACTAGTGCAATCTATAGTTTAGGTTTCATTACAAGTGTACAGTGTTGAGTTAATGCAATCAGTGTGATGTGCAGGAAGAAATTCATTATTTGTGGGCACGTCAGTACAGAGCGCAGCTGCTATATTTTTATTAACGATTTCCCCCCAACTTCAATTTAGTTTAATTCAATTTTATTTATTTATTTAGCACCAAATCACAACAGAATCAAAGAGACACAACATGTGTGTTGACAAGCTTGAAGTGAAAGAAGAAAGGGTTCGATAAATATGATGTTTCTCAAAATAAATACTATTATCATGTCGGCAGGACCACTAACCCCACCCTTTTACTAAAAACATCATTCTCTATTTTCACTGTACATGTACAAAATAGATGATACAAAGAGATGTAACTGGAAACGTTATGTAAATAAATAAATAAGGTTAACATTCTTTGCTTTTCTTTATTTCAGTCTGAAGTGTTTTGATTGTTGCACTCTGCATTTTTTCTATTGGTCGTCTTTCGGTTGATTTGAAAAGAAATCATCTATCTTGCAAACGGTGCTCTCTGACTCTCAGGTCGAGTCTTTGTATAAACAAGAAACAACATTTGAGACGAAACATGAGTCTCATAATTTACCAGATGTTAGAACTGAGACTATCTTTCTAAGGACAAGACTAATGAACAAATTCTCATAACAACAAAAGAAAAACTTCCAGCTTTCTCAAACTCAAACAAGTGAAAAAGCTGAGATATTAGATTACATAGAAGGCATCATGGGACACAGGATATAATGAAGACGTGTGTTTAGTCATCTGTCCTATTAACAACACATTTCTGTGTTTGGTTGTGTTTTCTCCGTTTGCAGTGACTTTCCATTTTATACCGACGTTGATGAAGTTATTACTTCTGCTTCCGTGCCAGGGCCGCAGACATTTATCCATACAGCCGCCCAATTCTTGTGAACACCATGAATGCTTTGAGGCAATTCCTTCAAATTTCTCACGAATACAAGCTACACTACAAACTAAGGTGTCCTAAGTCAGACTGCCTCAGACTCAGCGACATCACAGACAGCGTATGACTATGGCTATATGGCTGTAGGATGAAGAGAAGGATGAAGGTGGATACTGACTGGACACAATACAAAACAATCTGACAGGCTCATGTTGGAAGTTATGGGGTTATTGGAGTTATTAGTTATTATCAGTAAGGTCCAATTGTTTCTTAACTGTGACGCTGCTGCTAAAGGAGGCTAAAAATAAAGACACTGCACTTTAGACTCTCAGAATGAAACTCTTAGTGTGACGGAGACTGTCACAGTTGCACTTTAACTCACCATGAACTGGACCTAATTTAGCCCATTTTGTGAGGTGATGTTGTCCGTCTTTCCGTCTGCAGTCCTGTCTTTCACCTTTTCTGGGACAGAACAGTAGTAGAGTCTCATTTTGTGGGAATTGAAAGTGCGACACATCCACTGCTTGCTATACATGCTTAGGAAATGATATAAATAAAGAATGAGGTCACTCTACTTTAGAGGAAACTTTCTTTAAGTTGACATTTGTCAGTAATTGGAGTGTAAAGGTCGAGTCGCCCGTGATCATACTGTAACTCACTCTCCTCACCTGATCCCGAGACACTCCATCCATCGATTCGTAACCATGGTAATCACAGCGAAACCTACTATAGCTTATTTACTCATTATGGATGTGGTGAGTGTGTCTGGTTCCTGCCTTTTCTGTCTTTGTCTCGGCGAGTGTCTCTGGCTGACCCCATCCTGTTCAGCTGCCTCATAATGGATTTATTCCTATCTCTGTGAGCACATTGGCCTTGGGCAAAGCAGCGGCTCATCCTGTGATTGACAGCTGCTGATAGGACTCCAATCCCAGCCTGGAGCCTGTTGCCAGGGGCTACGGGGGCTCCCCGCATCCACACATGCAGTTGCCATGGAAATTGGGAGTTTAGCCTTTCTGCCTGCAGATGGCAACACCGCACTCCAAGTCAGGAGGGACTGATGAAAGGTGAAATGGGTACGAGGACAGCACACCAAATCAGTGTGTGACACTGGTGCTTCATAAAGAGCAGAGTGCACGTTTGATTTCCTGGTTTGCATGTTCACCCCGCTTTCACCTCAACCTCCTCTGGGTGTTGCAGCTCTCCTCAATTACATGCAAGTCAGGTGGAGTTGCAACGCTCCCTGCAGATGCCGGTGTGACTGTCTGACTGCCAATCTCTGTGCTGCTGTATACAGCAATTCTTTGTTTCATTTTCACATGATAAATGAAACATGGTAAAATATAGTTTGTATCTCTGGAGGCTCTCGATGAAAACGCACTAAAAGCAGGAGCTGCTCCCAAGAACAGAACTGCAAATAGACTTTGATAATGAAAAACAGCTGATGTACTCCAGCATGTTGGTTCATCTGAAGTGGAGGATATTATAGAAAAATTAGAACTGAACCCTCACGGTGGTTTGTGCAGCTCTAACCACTTCCATCTCTGGGGCTGCATTTCTTATTTTCCCTTTTCTGCAGCATGCACGTTTTTTTTAAAACACACTTTATTAGGTTTGGCAGAATTTAGGTTGACTCGCGCTTATAGGTGGATTACATGCACAAGCGCACACTTTATGCTTCCAAGAACTGAAAAATTCTGGCGGTTTGCGCGGGTAAACGCGTGTCTCTTATCACAAGCTCCTGACAGTTCACCATATCATTAATGAGCATCTCAGAGAGTCTTCTCTTTTCTGATTGAAAAAAAAGAAAGGATAAGAGAGGTCAGGGTAGGTCAAAGCAGCAGTGGATTCCAGGAATTTACCTGCTGCTGCTGTCGGGGTCACTTTGCAGTATTTCTCACGCAGGCAGGAAATACTACAAAGTGCAGCTGGTTCTCTGAAAACTGAAAGGAAAGTGTCTGAGAGAGGGAGACGTACACACACACACACACACACTAGAAGAAACTCACGAAACGGACATCAGACACCACATCTGAAAGCAATGGTATCTCTTTCCACTTTCTGTTGTTCTCAAACACACAGCTCTCACTCCGATCCAGTCCCAGTCACAGGTAATGTGCACCCACGTCTCGACAGAATCAGATCTGATAGATATTTGATAGATTTACTGCATAATTACAGGCTGCTTACGTGCATGCAGCTGTGATCAATGTGAACCACTTATGAGGACTGGAAACAGCAGCCTGGCATCTAATTACATCCTATGGTAGCTGTGAAATACAGTTGACTCCTGCCAGAGAGCCAATTTGATTTATTCAGCCCTCGGATGTGATACCCACTGGACTGTGTGCTGTGCAGCTTGAGCGAATCCCACAGATTTTTCAGCACACCATGTTCCATATAGTCTGGAGTCAAACAAGGACACGGTGTCTGAGGAATAATTTAATACGACCTTAAATTTGAATTAGTAGAGCGCGAGGAATGCATTTGTACGAAGAGCGGAAGTCGCTTTGTTGTCGTATTGTGACAGAAAAACCTTTGTGGTGCGAAAGTATCCAGAATTTCATACATTTGTTTCATAAATTCCGCTACAATTTAAACCCGGGTACCTTAAAGGCTACACTCATTCCTCAGTTCTTGTCCAATGGACTATAGAGGCGTTCACTGTTTGTCGGAAATATTTTGGATGATACAACGTGTCTAGTGCAGAGACTGTTCATCAGGGGAGCACTTGCAAAAAAATAATACATTGATCACGTTTGTGTTACCACTAAAGCACAGAGTAGTTATCAACCTACATTTGACTCTTCGTAGTCAACTGGACTATGGCTAAATGAGTTTTCTGACTTGTTAGCTCAAACTCAGGCAAATCTATCACAGGCCATACAGATGCTACATTATTATTTTATGCTTAGAGTTTGACCACAGTATTTTATCATGATATAGTTTGGTTGCTTTGTCTATGAAATTGCACAAAAAGATGGAAAAAATATGTGACAGTTTGTTATTATACCTTCATCTTTATCACATTCAATAGAACTTATATAAAAAGTGAAACATTTACATTTAGACATTTCACACAGAAAAGAAATGTTTGGGTTTACTACCTTGGATCTTTTTTAATGCTTTATTTATGACCAGAAACAAAGATTATACTCAGTACCAGTAGTAGAATACACATTTCGGTTACATATAATCACATCAAAGTCTGGTGGATCTAGTGGAGTCAAGTACTTCCTGATATGTTGAGAAAGTTTGAGGAGAGCAATGCAAGTTCAGATCAAATACTCTGGTTCAGATACAAGATGTTTAGAATAAACTAAAACAAAGAAAATATGAATTAGTATCTGAGAACATGGAGTCAGCAAAGAAATGTTCTTCCGCCAAATGAATAAATCGTAAATAGAAATGAAGAGCACTTGAACGCAGGACCAAAGGTGTGTGAAATCCGAGCCCAGCGCGGGCTGTGAACGCAGCACAGTTGTGAGATCAGCTGATTTTTTACGCTGCCATTTTGTCCGGCAGAGCAGTAACCAGTCAGCCAGTCGGTCCGTAAAGAGAAAGCGGCGGCGAGACTTTTCCTCCCAGCAGCGCGGCGCGGCACATGACGGGACTGCTGTCGGTGAAACTAAACCAGCTCGTAACGCGGAGTCGGCAGCCGGAGGACAGCACCGACAGACGGCGAGGACCGCGAGGGCAAGCAACGGAGCGGAGGGCGCCGTCCTTTTCAACTTCTCGGCTCCACCGGCTCGGCTCCTCGGTCACGGACTCGGCAGACAGGCGCCCGCACTCTGGCTGGCTGGCAGGTTAGCTAACCCCCGCTAGCTGCTCGGCTAACACCCGCCGCGTCTCCCTCACCTGGAGAAACCGCGACCGTCCCGAGCCGTCAGCTTTCTCACTGTCCACTTAGAAACTCCAGACAATGCGCTGCCCGAATCTGAGTGACTTTTTGTGCCCGAGGGGGGGATTAAAAAACACTTTGCCGAGCCACGAGTAACGGCTAAGCAGTCCCAAGCTAACAAGTTGACGTGGAGGAGGAACTGGAGATTTTTTTGGGGGGGGCACAGTCGAGGTTGTTCTTGATGTTCTCCGGTTTGTGATTTCGCCGGGATTACTTTTTGCTCTCCTCGCCTCCCACTCGCCCCTTCGAGGTGGACTTTTCTCCTTGGTGATCCCAAACGAAGCCATCCAGTTAGCTATGTTTATTTGTGGCCAGAAAGTAATTTCAAGTGTTCACAGATTCCACAGTGGGACTCTTTCCTGGTTCGAGTGCTGCAACGGAAACGTTAGCTAACACAGACTAGCTCAGACTAGTGTCGCCGTGGTTGGTTTTGTAGCTAGATAGGCAGCCGGAATAAACTGTTGCCCAACTATTTGAGTACAAAGGAGAGCTGCATATCGGCTGGCGGTTGTGGTTTCTACTGTAAAGCCAGGGAACAGCCAGTGATCTGACGCTACTGCAGACTGCACAGGTTTTGAACGCACCTGGGGAGAAAAAAAAAACCCCTCTCAACACAAGAGTGGGTGTCGGATCACAGTCATTTCCAACCACTTGACAGTGAAGTCACGTTGAGTTGTGTCCCGCAGGGAGTTGATCCATTGATCGCATCGTTATTGTGCTATTTTAGCTGATTGAGGGGAGGAAAAAAATAAAAGGAGAGATACGGAGAAATAGACACGATGTCGGGCCAGTCTATCACGGATCGGATCGCAGCAGCGCAGCACAGCATGACCGGGTCGGCTATCAGCAAAGCTGTGTGCAAAGCAACCACACATGAAGTCAGCGGACCTAAGAAGAAACACCTCGATTGTGAGTATATGTCTCTTGTATGTCTGTGTGCGTGTGTGTGTGCGCGCGCGCGCGCGCGCGTGTGTGTGTGTGTGTGTGTGTGTGCGCGCGCGTGTTTGTCAGGCAGCTGCAGGGAGTAGATGCAGACATACTGGTCTTCTAGGGTGAAAGTGTTGAGCATTCCTTCACTCTACCTGGCTGGTTGGACAGCATCAGGGAGCCCCGCAGAAAGAATAAAGATTTCCCCTGGATACAGTTGTATCAGTCTACACAACATTAGCACCAGCACATGTGTTGATGTTGTGGCTGATGTGTATTTAGCAGTTGTCTTTTTCTCTCTCTTGATTGATCAGTCCTTTTGATTCTTGCAGCGTCCTGTGATGACAGTCTTGCCCAGGAGCGTTGCAGAATTTGCACATTTAGCAGATTTCTTAAAATTTGGCACAACCTTCCACTTTGATTCAAGGATGAACTGATTAGAGTTTGAAGGTCAAAGGTTTAATCAAGTTAATCTGCACATGATTTTCCCAGTCTTTCCGTCTCTAAAATATTGAAAAATGTCCATTATAGTTACTCGGGACTCGTGATGTATTCAAATTTTTATGTATTCTAGTCAAATATTCGCAAGTTTCTGTCAGAAATGACAAAACATAAAATCCTTATATTTCACAGAAACGTTTGCAGTTAAATTCTCAGTCAACTAATTACTTGTATAATAGGTGGTTTGTTAGATGTTAAATGATAAATGTCTCTGACTGAGGAACTGATATGCTTAAAACGTTGCATCGTTGCATCTGCTCGATAAATGGCTGAAATACTTAATCCCTCATCCCCTGAACTCTTAGGTGATTAACTTTGTAAATCGATTTGCCCATTAACCGACTACCCCAATTATTTCACCTCTAATTCTCTTCTTATTGAAACGGAACTAGGAAAAACAGGCACTCTGCCTTCACGAGGCTGCAGCCATCCCCTGTTTACGCTCCGTGAATGAATTTGTGACAGCTCCCGTGGTAACCAACAAAACTTACAACAGGTAGCTGTTGTACAGAATTCAAGGCGAGTCACGGAGATAACGGAACAGGTGAAAGAAGCGGCAGAAAGCAGGTCTTTCATCAGATCTGCAGCCCACTGAGGACACTCTGTGCTCACCTTGTTTACAAAGAGAGACAAAATGACAGCGCTGCATAAAAGCTCACATTGTGTTAGAAAACAGCCACGGAAACATCACATTTTCTCATAAGGCAGCTTAAGAGGCCTTTATTTTGTCAGGCAGTGTGTGGGAAATCTCATACAAAATGTTCTGACGACTGTCAGCACAATCTAGACTGCACGATCACGCCCCACCAGATGGATTTTCTTTTTAAGTCGGCTAATTCCTGATTGTCTTTAGTTTTGTTTGGTAAGGGATTGATCGAGTGGTTTGTGTTGTTCCCAACTGCCAGTAAAGCCCAGTGAAATTAGTCACGTTGAAGGTGGCAGCGAAGCAAGTGGGATCACATAAAATAAAGAATGAATGAATATCTTTATAAAAAAAAAAGGAAAGACTAAGAATGAGTCATGCACATCGCAAGTGCTCATGTCAGACATTACTGGGACTAAATGTGCTGAAGATCAGTTTCTGGGAACTGCCTGTGTTGGCATGGGATGTTCGTGTTTGATCGATGCTTCGGCTCAGCTGCCTCACATCTGTCAGCTCCTCCTCACTCGCAAAGGCTCAGCTGCTGACGTTCAACAAAAGTCATGTATTGTCTCTGCTCCTTTAGTGAACTTGGCCAGAGCTTTACAGCCAATGCGCCACGTCAAGCTTAATCATTGTGGGATATTGATTTCTTTGTGAGAGCAACAACCTCAGTGCCATAGGGGGAACGGTCAGTGAGTGGTGCATTGCATGACGCCCGTAGTCTCATGTTATTTGTCCATTCGATGATTTTTTTTCTTTTGCCATTAATGTGACATCCAGGGTTTTCAGGCTGTCGGTTTCATTGTGTTGTTGGTGGTGACCTGGCAGGTTTTTAGGTTAGGTTGTCACTCGGTTAAGCGGGCTGTCAATTTGTGAGTTGGTTAGAAACCTAGGGAGGCCTGGAGGCAGCATGTTTGATCATTACTCGTTTAACAAGCCAGCTGGGCTTCAGTTCACAACTGAATTCAGCCACAATCCAGATATGGAGAGGCGAGATGATACAAGTATGAACAATATCCGGGAAGGCTTTGGGAGCAGTTGGCAATTCAGGCTGCAAGTTCACCAGTCCTTTAACTGTGTAATGCATGCCTTGCCATTTATCAGTGGGCAAAATGGATAAAAAACAGTATTTCAGAGCCCTCCTCCACCTACACACACATCACATAGACGCATACAAGCAACATTTTTTCTCACACTCCTCCTTGACACATAACTCACCACAGGAAGCTGTGACTGTCTGACGGTAAGCTGTGAGTGATGTCACCGGCATATTTGCATGTAGGGCCAATAACCAAATAACCCGTTTCTGCCGGCAGGGAAAGGGTCAGGGGGCCGCAGTTGGCTGGGGCAGCCATGACATTCACGCACCGCTGGTGAGAATACGCGCTGCTTTAAAGCTTTTTAGTGTCAGGCTTGGGACTGTCCTCCTCAATTAACCCTGGCTTGTGAGTCTGAGGCCAAAATGACGAGTCATTCCCATCACTAGAAACCCTCATCTATTTATGGTGATTATGCTCATGGAATTGCTTGTACACCTGCTCGCTGTTTGCAGGCTGTAAACATGAAGCATATTGTGAGTTTAATCTCGCCAAGTGATGGCCATGGCACCGGCACGTACACGCACTTCAAGGGCATCGCTGAAATGCTGGTCGTTTGACCATCTTATAGCTGTTGCGATATTTAAACTCGAGTCTTGTTTCCTCCTTTCGCACTCTGTTGTCATGGCAGCAAACCAGGTGACCGGCTCGTCTTAAATGGACTTCAGTTGACAGCGGAAATTAGGTGGTGAAATCGGCTGCAGGCGCCGTAATGGTGCTGGTTTTTACAACCTCTTGTTTATGCAGTGGCGCAGGATATGTGTGGAGCATTCTTCAGACAGGGTGGACAAGAAAGTCCCTTAAAGCGCCGGTAATAGAATATTATAATAATAGGTGTAAATAAAAGACAACTGAGTGAATGACTTTGCATATAGCTGCTCTTAATGATTGGTTAGAAGTTTCTTCAGCACCTTTTGTGAGCAAGTCACACGTCTGCCTCTCACGTAAGGCAGACGTGTGAATAATTGAAGTCACATGATTGATGGATAAACTGAAAGTGATGCATCAGCCACACCACAGATTTGTTCAGAGATGGTTGTTCAGGTTTGATGTATCGTTGGTGTCCTTCGACGCGTCTCCTCTAAACCATCTGTCAGCTCTGTCCAAAATGTGTCCTCCTTGTCTTCAAAGGAGTGCGTGAAAGAAAGTGTTATCCTATTGTTTAACAAAAGATGCAGTGCTGTGTTTCTGCGTGTTTTAAATTTGAAGTTACCCCTATGCCCCACCCCTCAGTCCAAAAGAAGGTTGGGTCACCTCTGTCCGTACACGTGAACCCCGCAAAAACTAATGTTTATGGATTAGGTGGCAAACTGGGAGTGGCACTTCATGACCAAGCCAGTGAATAAGTTTGTCATTGTGCGCTTATGCAGCCTCCTTGCACAAGTGCCTTTTATCACCACGACTATGACAGAGGTGTCTACACAATGGACTCCGATAATCAGTTTAGCAACTACTTTTGACCTTTGGCTGCTGAAGAATTTATTCTAGATGCAGCAGAGGTCTTAATGGTAGAGGCAGTGCTCTACCATTAATATGGATATGGACAAAGACCATTTGATGATGTGCTGGTGCTGACTTTTCCTGGTCTGGCATTGGTAATCGGTTCTATAAGCCATATACAACTGATGTCCCAATTGGGTGTCGATGTGTTACGTCCGACTATCTTGTTATTGAGTG
The DNA here is from genome assembly GCA_032270685.1 of Microctenopoma stevenorrisi. Lineage (NCBI taxonomy): Eukaryota > Metazoa > Chordata > Actinopteri > Anabantiformes > Anabantidae > Microctenopoma > Microctenopoma stevenorrisi. Next base: position 8,381,689 of record JAUMTR010000010.1, read on the forward strand.
CATTTACAACCTTTCTACTCGGTAGCTGCAAACGTTAGGGAAGGTTAATACAACATGCCGCATCACATTTACCAGCTGGCTGAGCTGCTTGCCCACATGTTGTGTGGGGCCATTTTTAGACGAACGTTAAAACTAGGCTACACTTGCATGATAAATGAAGGTGGTGCTCGAGTAGCCTTCAACACCAGCACTCGAACTAGACCTGACCTGACATCAGGAATTGGGTGGAGTTTAAAAATGATAACGTGCATAGAAATCAGTTAATAAAATAACTGCTGCTGCTCTACTGCTGATGAGATAGGTAGCCTACAACTGACACAGACGGGCTGATTTTTGTGTGTACGGGTGGCTAAGTAATCTATCGAATAAGATAATCAGTCACCATCAGTTGTACATAGATTCAGTTCACACTGTGCACACTGGATGGGGACCACAGCTGGAGTTTGATTGTTAAGTGTTTTGATAAACCAATTCTATTGACATTTTACTCATTTTAATGATGTGCTCAGTAACATGTCGGGGGATTATGAAGTCTCAGCTAACTTCCAGCCAACCTTCTGTTCTGGTGCCCTCTCTCCACTGTGTGGTCTTTGGGAGTCGAAACGCAAAGAGCTGGTTCAAAATGAACCCACGCCCAAATTGGAGAGAGAGGAGAGGCTGCTGAACGAGCACAATAACTGTATTTTCACATATGCTAATCTCACCTAGAGCCCTTTTAATAAAATGCACCCAAATTAGTCCCTCGCAGTGTGGGACGAGACAAAAAACTTAAAAGACGATGACACTGTTCAGTGATGGTCATGAGTCAGAGGACTTTGGTAGTATGGAGATGTCTTGGCTTTCTTTTATCTCATTTTTAATCTTGACACCAATAGATTTATATGGCCATCCCTAATCACATAACATAAAAGCTAATGTTAGCAGAGTTCCAGATGATACTAGCTTCCTACTCAGTGAAAACATATTTTAAAAAGGTGTTCATATGTGCAATGCGACATGGGCTTGTTGAAAATGACTGACGGACCCCTGTCCGCAGCATGTTTCCTAGCAGTGCTGGCTCCTAAATGTTGGTCAATCACTATCAAGGGAAATGCCCACTAAAAGCCCTGACGCTTAGACACCGTTTCCACAAATATGTCCAAAAATATGTCTATTGAAAAATGGAAAATGCTAGTACACAAGGTGCACTATTATATCTTTTCTTCCATACACAAAAGTGTGGAGAATTCAAAGATCAGTGTTTTTTTTAAATTTATACGTGTTTCTTTTCATTCGTTCACTTTACTTGTTTCTGTTCTTTACTTTTCTCTCTTGCTACCCAATATACACACACGGACTGATTTACTGCTATCCACCAAATACCACTAGAGACATTTAGGGAATTGAATTCAATGTGGTTTAAGGACATTTAAGGATACAAATGGTCCTGCCTATTTCCCCCCGTTTGTGTTGCATTGATTCCAGTGTTGATAGACTTGCTACAGGGTGTAGCTGTAGTAGGGCGGCGGGGACGCCTGTGCCTTAAGTGATTGTAGGTGAGCCTAGAGCTATCGAAACAGCCCCTCCCTGGCTGCTGAGCCAAGATATGCCTGGTTTAGACTACCAGGCAGGAAAAAGGCTTAACTGATGACTATCTAGATATGTCTGTTTCAAGTGAAGCGCAAGGGAAAGCATGTGAAGTGTTGAGTGTGCCAGACATTGTGTGTTTATTTGTGTCGCGGGAGAACTTACTGTTGTGTCTCTGTGTGTTTCGGTTTCTCTGAGTATGCGTGGGATCGGTCGCAGGCATGTCGCACACACAATAAGTGAATTTGTAATAAATGTAATGTGAATATTATGTCTTCATTCAGGTCGAAGTACAGTCGGCAGGAGTTTGTGTGACTACATCATGCTAAGAAACAGTCCGTTTTTGACTTCACCATCTCTAAAACATGTGTTGTATTTACATTTAGTTGGCTCCCAACATTTCACTGCAGTAGTCATGTTATAGCAGTACAGTTACTGTAGTTTCTTTTCTTTTCTTTTGGTCAATAACAACTTTAAAATGCTGTGTCGTCGGTGATAGCTGAAATGCTTCCCCACTGGCTGTCTCCCCCCTTTCTCTGCTTCAAAACACTAAACACAACGCGTGAGCGTTATGGGTGCACCCCTCAAATTAAACTGAGCATTAGAAAAACGCGTTAAAAGAATCCACGAGCTAGCTCCTTGCTAATTTATTCTACATTACTGCAAGTGGGCTAACGCACTCATGTCCTCGTAGGGCTGTAATTTATTATTTAGCATCTGCTGTCACAGATTTCAAAGTGCAATTATGAGCATACTTGGAATTTTAAGTTTTATTTATTGAACCTCTATTTATATGTGGAAACCTTTACAGGATTTGGGGTTTAGTTTCTCCTCAGGGGCAACCTTGCTGTTTTTGTCATCTTCTACAGAAATGCAACTGTATAGAGGGAACACTATGTCCTCACTTTACATCAAATTTAGTGTATTAGATAATGATAGTACATGGATTTAAATAGGCTTCGTCTGTCTGTGTGTTTGTTTGGGAACAGTCAGTGCTTCTGTTCTCGTCCTGTTCTGATGTCAGTTTATTTTTAGCAGTGTTCTCTCAAGAGCTTTTGGCTGGGTTCAACTTCTGTTTTTTATTTTTTTCCTTCCCATACTCTACCTGTTTGCATGTGGGTCTGTCTGGGTGCTCCCTCTCGGTGTCGCTCGCTTTTTTGACAGAAACCAGTAGATGTTTCTACAAAGATGCACTCTGCTCAACGAGATGAGATCAGTCCCATTCACTTCATAAGATTTCCTGAATCCTGCCTTGAAAACAGTGCAGTTGGAGATGAGACAGAGTCTGCCTCTGCCGCCATCGTGTGTGTGTGTGTGTGTGTGTGTGTGTGAGTGACTAAGAGAGACGGGGACATAAAAGAGAGGAAGAACATATTTAAGACCTCTAGTGGGGAATTAAAGCTATAGAGCTGGTCTATCAATAGACCAACTTCTTGCCATCCTTTCTCCCAACTTTCCCATCAGTATGCCACTTAGCTTCTGTATTGATCTTACCTTCTTTTAACTGAATGCAGATTCTGATGCCAAAATGCTGAGCTTTTGCACATATTGAGCTCTGGTTCGATACCAGTGATTCCTTTTTTTCTGCTTTAGTCCTTCACTGCTTTAATTATGCTGTTGTTTAATTATGTACAGTATGCTGTAACTGATTATTCTTCCAATTCATTGACTTCTTTGGTCTATAAAATGTCCGGTTATATCATTAGATTGCTTTAAGTCAAACAATGTTCAGTTTACAGTGACATGGGACATTGTGAAGATAGCTGACAGATCAACAATAAAAAGCTAAACAAAAGAAAGATTTGATGAAGCAGCAGCTTATCAACAGAAGGTGAAACATTCCTGTGATGTCCTGGTAGTTCAATGGGTTAAGCTGGGATGCAGAAGGTCACAGGTTCCAATCCCGTCTGATTCCTAATGCCCCTACCAGGTGTGTCCCTGAGCCAGACGCCCAGCGCTAGCTCCCTGTAAGTTCCTTTGGATAAAAGCGTCTGTAAAGTAAAATGAACATGAAGTTCCATGTTTGGATAATAGAAACCACCGTTTCACCGTTTTCGTGTTTGTCTGCATTTCTTTCAGCGTTTTAAAATAGATTCTCCAAGATTCCAATCGGAAGGGAAATATTTGACTGGTTTACGAAGTACTTCAGCGAGTACTAATAGTGTTTCCTTTGTGGACGTCTTTCAGGTCATCTATGAAGAATCGTGTGATTGACAACGGGTGCCAACGTGTTTCCCTGTAGTCTGTCGTAGAGGGTTTAGAGAACGACCAGCATAAACGCGGGAGGAAATTTGATCCAGAGGGACCGTAGCAGTTAGTGCGAGAGGTTAATAGTCACTTTGATAAGCTACAACAACAAAATGTCAGTGTTGGGGAGAAACACTTTATGGAACGAGACCAGCAGCTGCACAGCAGTCACATGTGGCCTCATTCTGTGCGTCCCGGGTGCGCATAAAGCACAGTCTGCAGAACATGCACAGGCACACACATATGTACACAAATGCAGCCCTGCGTTGGTATTCAGGTTAAGTCCCCAACAACTAGCTGATGGGAATAGCATCACACGTCGTCTGTGGTCCGAGAGTGAAAATGAATCCCTGCATTTTGCTGTGGAGTGGCCATAGGTTGAGGCATGAGGATGTGCTGTAATTAATGTTCAGCCTGTGCTTGAGGGGGCACAGTAACTCATCTGGACGGTACCGTCCGCATTCTCACCCAGCAACTCTAAAGTTGGAACATTAGGCAGGCGATATGTATGTTTCTGATTACACAAGCGATAGCCACGTTTTGGATGCATTCTTCTGTTTCTCAGGAGACTCCTGTGCTCAAGCGCCTATCGTTTTCAGGCTGGATGAATAGCATCGCATGTGTATTTTGCATATCCACGTAGGCAAAAAGGTCGATCAGGTTTCGTCATTTTTGACAGCGGTGTCAAGTTTGCACGCATTTTCTTGAGCCAGGGCCTTGAAGTTCAGCTTCAGCAGAGATGGAAACACTTCAGATCTGTTTTGTCGTGTCTGTCATTTCAACCTAATATATTTTAACATGGCAGAAAACAAGATGCTGTCATTGTCTCGTTTCTCCTTTCAGCTATCTGACAGTTGCACAGGAATAAGATAATGATTTGTTTTGGCTCATGAATGTGTACCTGTTAACTGCTGTGTTGCTGCTCCGAGAGAGTCAGTCATATCATCAGTCTATTGTCAGGATGTTGACAGACATAACTGCGCATCAGTGACACAACCTTTTTTTGTGTGATTGGCTATGGCGGCGGTAAAGTGAGCAATCAGCGAAAGAATTGGATGCGACAGAAAGTCTGAAGGTGCACTTCATCGTGTTGTAAAAGGTTTGCCAACGCCACAAACCAACACTGGCATTTCCACATTCATCCATTCTCCTGAGCCTTCACAATAAGCACTGCTAGAGGTTTTACAACTGGCTTAGTACGATTGTAAAGCTCCAGAAAGAAAGGAAACGGTGCATTTTCACATTTCAGCAGGCTTACGGTTCTCTTACAGTTCTTCATACCTCTCTTCTCCTCCTACCGGGAGGATTTGAGAGGGAAGGACAGACGTAGGGAGGGGTGGACTGGGAATCCTCTTTTGAGGCAAACCCTTTTCTGCAGTTCCTAACACATAGGCAGACAGAAGGGAGAAGGAGATTACGAGTACAAGCCAGACAAGGTGCTGATACTGCGGAGTGTTAATCTTTAACAGATTGGGGCTGCACTCCTCCCGGTGCCTTATGTGTCTGGCTTTTCATCTGTGTGATGTCGGTGGTGTGTGCATCTCTCTCTCTCTCTCTGTTACCGAGTAGCTGTGCAGATTTTGAATGAAGGTCAGTCAACTCTGCAGCAGTGCCCTTGTTCATTTAGCAGTATTATTAAACCTTGACAATCTCAATTCCCTGTGGAGTGATTGGAACTGCAGAGTGGCAGGCTAGTTAGAGACGATGTCCTTCAAATGGGCGACCAACATACAAGCCTTCCTGTTGGCAGGGATCCGCTCTGCAGCGGGATCCGTGTAATGTGATTGATCTCTGACCTCCTTGGTAGGAGGAAAACGCAAAGACAAATCTTCTTTGAGATCAATAACGACTATTGGTTCATGGCTCTATCAGTTTTTCAGTCTTCATGCAGGATGGGGATGTGTGATAAAGGACTGGACATAAATATTAGTTACTCCACGTAACACAGTCTTGCATTTCCAGATGATGGTATAAAACACGCGAGGCTGGCTGAAGAGACACGCTGCTGTGTTTAAGGTGGCGAAATCGCATGTTTTCAGGCAACGCGGTTGGGAACATGCGGAAGTAGATGGCGAAATTAACCGACACTGTAGCCCTTTGGACGTCAGAAGCTGGTCGGGCAGTTTTGTTTTAAGGAAGGTCAAATGTTCAGTGAATACGTGTCTTCATAAGAACCTCAGTTAATTTGTCCACAACATTAGTCACGTTTGGATTTTTATTTTATTATGGTTCTAATTTTGCTGAAGGGTGCGGATGGTTGGTGGTTAAATAATTATATACATATACAGTGGTCCCTCGCTATAACGCGGTTCACCTCGCAGTTTATGTTTATATGTGCATGTGTATACGTGTAATAACTTTATTCTAGTAAAGTACGAATGCACTGATGCCACAGGCGGACTGAGTAAACGGAAGAGATGTGGTGCGAGGAGACATTTGTTCAAGGATCTGAGGAGATAAGTGATTTTGTGTGTTTTTCTGGTGCATATGCGTAGAATTAAACGTGACTGAGGAGACGAAAGGGGAGCACGGATAGAAGGGAGCCAGATGTGATCCGTCTCCTCCCCCCTTCCTTTCTTCCCCCGCTTGATCTGACCACCTGCCTTCTCTCTCTCTCACACACTAACGGGCAGTCTCTCTCGAGTTAAGGTTTGTAGATGCTTACTGCCACGACTGAAAAATAGCTTCACAGAAGCAGCAGTCATGTAGGAGAAAACTGATGAATATCTGTGTTGATTTATCTGTGCACACACAACACGGCATTTTATTATCAGATCCAGAGTCTGGCTCCTCCGGCTCTCGCCCTCGTCCCTTGGTACCAGGAAGTCTGCGGTCTATTGTGGTTCAATCAAAGGCCACAGAGGTCAACGAGTGACCAGTAACAATGGAGCTCAGATCAGACGGGAACAGAGAAGTTCACTGTTGGGAACGAGGCTACTCGGCAGTCACGTGACGTCCTCTGTAGGTTGTCAGGTAGCAGCAGTCATTTGGAGACGTCAACACTATCTGCGCTGTTTTGTCTTCATGCCTTAGACACATGTTCAGGTTTCACTGCAGACAACTGTGTGACTTGAATGTCTTAAGGTGATATCTTTAGTTCAGAGAGACTTCTGAGACGTCTTCTGCATATCTAGCCCGCCGACATTTTCAAACAGTTAACTGTTAACACACACAGACCACTCGATGTGCTTCACTGTAACTCCTTTTACTGATCAAAAGAAAAACACATGTCCATAGCTGTCTTGCAATATGTGAGCGACAATTAGCCCGGTCAGACGCCACGTCGGAAAAGAGAGGAGAGATCAAGAGAGTCGAGCGGGCTTGTTCTGCGGTGTGTGGATTCCTGCAAATTGTCTGGATGAAGAGACACTCATGTCTCGTATCTCTCCTTGTTTTTCTCATAGTCCTTCGCTACACCTCTCTGTTCTCTTTCTTCTCTGTACCCTAACTTTTTTTTCAGTTGCCTTCATTTTCCACCTGCTGGTCTGGGATCAGTGGCATCTAATGCTTCCCACTCTGCCTGATTAAGTCAGCACATGCACCCTCTTTGCATTATAACTTGCACACATACACACCCAAGCACATGCGTCCCCACAGACCTAATCAGTCCTCCCTTAGTTCTGTCTCACACACACCACTCCAGACTTAATGAAAAAACATGACCTCGGTTAAAAAGAAGGCACGATGGACATACAGAAAAGAGAGACTGATTGGATAGATCAGTAGTGTCGTAGCTGATTCATTTACGAGGCAACCACTCGGTTTTCAATGCCCGTTTGCAGCTCAGGGATACAAATAGTTTCTAATCAGCAGTAGTAAAATCATGCAGCGATGCAGAGGGAGAAAAAAAACACGGTAGCGGCAGAAAGACAAGGTGAGGCAAACAATATTGCAAGGCTAGGGCTGAAAAGACTCACTGAAGCTGCGAATGCTTTCATACTGCTGGAACAATTCCCATGAAATAGGCATGAAATCCTGTGATTTATCCTCCTGCCACTCTGTGTCAAACTGCAATTTAGATTCACTCTGTTAGCTTGGAAAGCCTGCTCTGATTGGCTGTCATTGGTGCCACTAAATGCAGCTAAATGAATGTATTGTGCTGTAATGTACCTTTGTGTTACATTAATCCACACGTTGGTAAACAGCCTGCCTATTAATGTGTGTGCGCGTGTGTCTCATGGGAGACGGGGGGAGAGCTACCGCGTTGATTGAGACTAATTCTGGATTGGAAGTCTGCTAGGTTTTGTTCCTGTTCGTGTGTGCGCGCGCGCGCGTGTGTGTGTGTGTGTGTGTGTGCGTGTGTGTGCGTGTGTGTGCGTGTGTGTGCGTGTGTGTGCGTGTGTGTGTGTGTGCGCGTGTGTGTGTGTGCGCGCGTAGGTGTGTGCTCAAGAGATAATGTGTTAAGTGAGTGAAGGAAAGAGCAAAGATGGGGCTTTATTGAATAGTGTGTGCACTTGATTATTATGATGAAGTCTCCCAAGGGGACTCACCCGCAACAGTCCTCCAGTAGTCTAATGAGGAGCTGTTTCCGTAGTTACCAGGTATGAGAGCTGGCAGTGCATAACGTCCTGTGGTGGAAAACAAAGGATGGGGAGCATAGATCGAAGTGAGGCTAAAGCAATGAGAGGGGTGGAAGTGAGGTGAAAGCGCCTGAGAAATGAAAAAAAAAACATCCGATATGTGGTGTGAACGATTCATTTAGCCACGTGTCTGATCTCTCCAGCACAAACGTCAAAAGCACTGTCTTATGAGTGAAGACACAGAATCTCTATAATAAGCTAAGGGACCTGAACTAAACGCTCCTCAGATCAATCTCAGCCAAAGCAGTGTGGACAGAGTGTTGGAGGCAAGCTGTTCCGGAGCTGGTCAGACACCAGCTAAATGACGCTGACTTGAAATATATTTCAATATATTTTTTTTTATATACATTGATTTAACATCAACAGAGCAATAAAAGTTGGACGTGATTTATTTAGAAAAGAACACGAGTTCCTTTATTAAGACGGACCAGTAAAACTAGATTGTTAAATGCATGTGTTTATTAAAGAGGGGGATAGAAAATCAAAACCTTCCTGTGATGAATTTCTTTGAAGAAACATTTGTGTGACAAATGATGTGTATTTGACAGCACTACAGCGTCTTTGGGAACCATATCTCTAGTTTCCAACTGTACCTTTAATTTTAAGAGGTCAGGAGAGAAGATTAGCTAACATCTGGTAGCTAGTATCTGTACTTCACTATTTTTTATTTAACAATTCATATGACGTGTGTGTGCTGTGTTTGTCTTTGTTATAGTGGTGTGTCAGTGTTTTTTTGAACGTTTCATTCTGTGAAAAGCAAACTTTCAGTTGTTATCCATCTGGATTTAAAACCTCCAAACGCTTTTCTGGTTATTGCTGTTTACTTTCTGCTGCGCTTCATGTATCTTTTTTTTTTATCTGTGGCCAGATCTGATCCACTGCACCAATGAGATGAACGTGAACATTCCCCAGCTGGCGGACACGCTGTTTGAGCGCACAGCCAATTCCAGCTGGGTGGTGGTCTTCAAAGCCCTTATCACTACCCACCACCTCATGATGTATGGCAATGAGGTAGGATGCTCACATACACACACGCACACTCACACGAACCCTCCTGGGCAATCGATAGAGGCTATATCAAGAATGTCACGCGTTCATAAATACGAACATGCTGTATGTACACATTGTGATAATTTATTCATGTCTATATCGCCGTTTGGCTCAGACGTGGGGGTTGGCAGGTTTACTAATGCATATAATATACAAACAGTGTGTGCCGCTGCTAAGGACTTACACATTGGACACATCAATGAATAATCGAAATAGCTGTGGAGTGCTAGGTGAATAATTAGCTCAGTATGAGCTGGAAGCAGAATGGGGGACAAGGATGGAAGCAAATGAATAATCAAATGAATTAACACGGTTGAAAGCCAGAAGTATTACACAGTCCTTCCATGAATCTTCAGACTTTAAAGCATAGTAATTGGAAATTGAAATTCAAGCTACCCCTGCTGTGTTCAGAATAACTTTTTATTAATTGTGATTTTTGACCAACCAAACCTTCTAATCAAACCCAATGTCAGCAAAATGTTCCGATGTCAATTTATATTCAACAGTGCAGCGCAGCTCTGAAAGGAGGAGGACAGATTAATTCACAGAGTTGTAGTTTTCATTCTGTGTAGATTTATTCAATTCTAACACGATAGTTGGGAGCACTGCATTAATACCGGCCATAAATTAAAGATTTCAGATTAGATGTTAATAAATTTGCTAACTTACACTAAATATGGTAGCAGCCAGCAGCTGATTGGGTTAACCTGCAGAGATGTAGTGGAAGAAAGGTAACGAAAGCCAACCTAACTGGCTGCTGGCAGAAGCTTTACGTTTACTTCTCAGCCAAGTTGTTCAAAGATAACTGTTGTTTCAACAATAATTTATTCATAAGAGCAAATCACTATCTATCAAATATTAATGTCTTGTCCCAATAACTATAAATCAACAACCAGTCAATAAGCAAATGTCCATACATGCATGCATATTAAATATACTGACTTCTATTAGACTCTGCTGCATGAAATTACAAACATACAACTGTACAAAAACTTACAACTGTATAAAAACCTACCTGCACAAAAATAGGGAAGTATTCATTTCTTGTTTAGTCACTTGACATTACGTCCTTTTGTTTATTGCATTCATTTAAACGTCCTCAGAGAAGAGGAAGAGACAGGTGTGAGATCTTTGTGGTCTGGGACACACAATTAGCCTCCTAATGCATTGACACCGGAACAGCAGCCTAGCTGATTTCACTGCTGCTAAAATAGTATAAAACCTATGGTGTGAATGTTTAAATCCAGCACTCCTAAATGACATCCTGTGTTCATGCTATAGTGGCATTAGAGAGCATTTATTTAATAAGATACTTGGATTAGCCTTAAGTTCAGAGGAACATTAGCTTATTAGAGAAATGTAAACATTTGCTCAAGCCCTGGAAATTCCTGCAACATTGTTGACGAACCAAATCATAGGTCTCAGGCAGAGAATCAGGAAGTGGATTAAATATATCCCTAAGCTGCATGGTGATCTTGTCTTTGAGCTATCACTGAGTTTGGACATTTTTGATGAGCAAATAAGAGTGATTTTTATTTTCTGCACTACCAACACACCGCTAATTCATCACAATCACTGAGCCATATGTTTAGTTCTGTATCTTGATAAAACAATAATTCTAATAAGGAATAAATAAGGAGTATATTTATATTAATACACCTTCATATTATTTTGTTACTACTATTTATACTATTTAATTTTATATTATTTATACTATTCTATACTATTTAAATTGTGTCAAATCCGAAGTAATTGGATTCAACATATTTTTTGTTATTTGCAATCCAGATCAGAATAAACATTAAGACCCTTAATATACTGTATTTCTTCTAATTGCCCTGGAGCAATTAGATAAGTAAAGCTGTGGATATAAAATTTTGTACAGAGCCCCATAGTAATCTTGTTATTTAAATGAATAACACAGCCATGCAACCATTAAAGTTCAACATAATTCAAGTGCAATGGGAAGTTTAAAATGCAGTGTTTTATTATCACTAGGCTACTGTTTTATTGGTTATTAATCATGGCAACTGCAAATGTAGCTTACAGTAATTGAAGAAAATTTGGTTACAAACATACCCACGGTGCACTGCAGCACTGTATTTCTGCACTAGTCTCACAGAGTGAGGTTGCAGGATGTAGTAGAGCGAGTGTGTGTGCGCACACGTACTCTAAAGCCTGCATTCATCAGGCCTGTCAGGACAGTGGTGCTGACTGAGATTCAGCAACCAGGTGTCCCTGCTCCCTCATGGCCGTCCCATCCATTACAGTCAGAGCTGAGAGAAAACTGGCCGTAAAATTAGAAACCACAGACCCACAGAATTGGGGTCAATAGACTGTGCATTCCTTTTTAGATCAACACGTTGACCGGTTGCAGTTTGGTTGGCACAATGAAGAACATCCTTGTACAATGTCTGACAAGTGCACTGATGAACATTTGCATTGCGTTAAATTGTAGATGCTTGCACAGCACAGGCAGCTTTCTTTGCACAATGAGTAGCAACTGGTGCATACAATTTATTTCCATGAAATATAATTCATGTTTGCCACATAGTTTAATTTGAAGGCCTACGCTGTTGATGATGCGCACCGCATTATCAATAGATGTAAGCATTCACATATCTGACTAATGCCACATTGCATATTAGATATTAGCCCTTCAGTGTTGCCCACCTCTGATAGGGGAAAGATGTCACACTGAACTATATTCTTGGGTCACTCTGTCTTAAAGAGTTTCAAGTTTGAAATAATTTGAATTATCTGGATTTCAGTGATGGTGTTTCAGCCTCCCATCGCTCAAGGACTCTGTGTTATGTATTCAGAGACTTAGTCTGATGAGAAAGAAGCCTAATGTATAGGTGCAGAAGAACACGAGTGTGGGAAGAACAGGAACTGGAGAAGGAAATTAAGTGCAGTTGCAGAAAAAAAGTAGAAGGCATGGAATGAAAGGAAGTACAGAAGGAAAGTAGTTAAAAGGAAGGAGGACGTAGAAAAGTAATGATTTACAGCTGGTCGGGGGAGGGCGATATATCGAACATATTTGATGCATTTTTATTATGTGTGCAAGCATGTACAAATAAAACGGGATGGTACCCAGTACAGAACCTTGTGGGATACCGCATGACTGAGGTGAGCAAGTCAGTGGAGACTCTAGGAAGTGTCATTTCAGTTAAGTGTAATTTGTGAATATGAGATTGGGACATATCAAGAATGCATGCATGTAAAGCAGCTGTGCGCTTGTTTTCCATCTACCTTTGTAGAAGTTGTACAACTTAGAAATGCCCCTATTTTGAGGGGGCAGAGGATGTTCCACATTGATTTTTAGTTCGAATAGTAGCATGTTTTACATAAGCATGTATACTGTAATTCATCATTGAATCACATTTTAAAAGGGGCCAATTTATCTTTTAAACTCCATTGTAGGGCTTAGAGTTCACACCTTACTGTTTCTACTTTTGCTAATCAGTATAAGCGGATGGACAGACTGTCCTGTTACACACTGTTAGTATATTAACATGAAGTTAACGTTTGAATTAAAAACAATACACAAAGAGACAGATGCATTCTCTCAGTTGTTAACATTTGCCAGCATGTACCTCTACTTCCAAGTCTTTGTACGAAAGGCCAATAAGCACCAAAACAATCTAGCAGGAAACCCTAAACAATGGCTGGGTGAGCTATTTTTCACCTCTCTGCTCCCACCCTCGGCGTCTCTCTCCCTTCCCACTGGGTCTCTTTCCTAGGACTGCTTGATACTTTGACCACCAAACACCTGAACTGGGCTATAGAAAGATGAAGAGAAAGTGAGGACAGAAAAAGAGGTTGGGCCAGCTCTTCCTGGAATTAAAAGAATGCAGAAAGTCTAGTAGGAAGTCTTTGTAATGTCCCGTTGAGCCTGGGTGTGAATAGAGCAGGTACATTTCTGGAGGAGTAGAATGTTTCAAACACTCGGTTATAAAGTGCTATGAATACTAATATGCTACCCTCAATTTATTATGTGATTATTTTAATAGCCTTCATATCTTTCTGTTATTCAGTCTATTGTGACATCAAGGAATGTCAGCCTCAACATTTGGTACAGTAGAACGCAGTCCTGTGAAACCCCTGTTAGGAGTTTGTTTTCAAGGACGTCAACGTGCTCAAAAATACTACCATCATCCTTTCTTCTTTAGGACAAAATGGTTGTAAGCGTCAGTGGAGGAAAATTACAGTCTGATTGATTTCACCTCAGTGAGTCAGGAATAGGATGGAGAGCTGTGAGTGTGTAAATCAAACTGAATACTGGAGTAGGACGGAGTGCATTGAAAGAATGATAGAAAGGTGGAAGCATGAGGGATAGAGAAGCTGGAGAGGGAGAGAGAGAGAGAGAGAGCGAGAGAGCGAGACAGAAGGAGCATAGACAGAGGATGAGAGTCATTAAGGACACGAGAGGAGACGGGGACGATCTGGTGAGGACACTGGTGAAACTGCTGATGGTAGCAGGACGTGCTGCTTTCTTTTTCTCTGTGTGTGTAAGAGAGTCGTACAGGAATGGAGGGAGGAGGCAGGAACAGCTAGATCTGTGTGAGACATAACAGTTTGTATGCTTTACAGTAGTGTAAAGTTGCAGTATGAGCCCCCCCTCCACCTCCAACCCACCTACTGCCTGCTACTAGCGTCCTGGATAGTGAACGGCCCATTTGCTTTAGTGACGTCACTGAGGCCCACTCATCTCTCCTCCTCTGGGAGAGTGGTGGCAGATGGTGGCAGGGATTCAAACGACGATAGGGCAGGCAAGATATTGTGAAAGACAGACTTTTGACCAGACAAGAAAGGGAGAGAAGAAGGGAAAACGGGAGAAATGAGGAGGTAGAGAAGTGCTGACTTAAGCACTGTGTGAGAGGGAGCCGTGGCAGGGAGGATGTTATATGTGCGTATATGTGTTTGAGGTCACTCTGACTCGAATAGGGGTCATTGGCGATAATGTGAAGGGCTTTGATAAACACACACACACACACACAGTCACTGTCACAATACATGTGCTTCTTATCGGCTGCTGGAGTGGCGAACATAAAGATGATTAGTATGAGGGCAGCCATTGCACTGCATGCTCGTATGTGTATGCGTGTTCCAGACGGACTCCCGCTGGTCCCTGTATCCCAGACATCTTATCTAAAAAGTAAAAACTCCAGGGCGACCCACCAGGAGCCAACTCGCTCACCACACACTTCCTTATGCTCTTTCAGGCGGAGAAACACGTTTTTCCCAACTCAGGTAAATTGGCTCCGTCTGTGGGATCAATAGATGAAAGTAATGCGAGAGTGTGTGTGTGTGTGTGTGTGTGTGTGTGTGTGTGTGTGTGTGTGGCCATCCTACTGGTCTCAGCAGGCTCAGCCGTCGGGGAAACTCGCGGGGTACCACTAGCTCAATGGAGATTTTCCCATTTAAGAATGTCTGCATCTATTTTTGTTACTTTATTTGTATTCCATACTGAGGGAATATTGATTTGCAGTATCTGCTGACACAGTTGAATTTTGATTTTACCCTCTTCAGAGCAACATAGCGAAATAATAGCTTGGCCATGCTAACGAGGCACAGCAGGGCTATCGGTCTTGGGATTTCTCCATATATTGACAGGTGGTGCATGGGGTTGTAGTAAGAAATGAGTTTGTCTGATTTCCCTAATGCTTGAGTTTTTGCAGCATTTAAGTTAAGTCGCTCCTGGTTATTGAATTTGGGTGTTTACTTGTTTACACTGCAGCAACCTTATCCTATATTTATGTTACGTTTCTCAAACACAATTAAGAGTCATCTGCATTACTGCGTAAAATCAATGTTAGCGTGTTTTGCATCCCTCTAAAAAAACTCCGTGGCCTGCTCTCACAGCCCCCTGCGTCTTAGCTTCAATGCTAATAATGCTGAAAGTAGCTGCAGTTAAAATGTTTCTGCAAAGCAAATGGTCTGAATGTGCCTGTTCTCAGTGTAAGGTTAACTTGTTGTTGTACTAATGCATAAGCAAAAAACGTACAGTTTACAGGCTATTTTATTTTTAACTTCAGTGTGGTAGTAGGTTTCTTATGTTAAAGGGAATATTTTCTCTCCACTGTTGCTCATGGAACAGGTGTGTTCAGTCAATCAGCAGCTGTCAGTGCAAAGACGTTCGGCCAGGTTGTGGCCCTTGAGGACCAGAGTTTGACACCTGTGAAAATAGTATGTCTCTTAATGTTCAGTGAAATGTCCATACCGCTGTGAGAGTCGCACAAAGCAACATACTTGACTGACGCTCTTGTTTTGTTTTTAGCTTTTCTTCATTTAGCTGCTGGGGAGTAATCTTGTTTTTACAGCATCTCTTTGAATGATTGCTCCCAAGTTGCATGCTTATTCTAAAAGATGCTGCCTGTGAGAAGCCGTTTCACTCCTTCCACTAGTCTCTCTTCAAGTGCCAGGTTTAATTAGTAGAACTGTAATTAGCTTTGCTGCTGCCAACCCTTGATACAATTACTTAAAACATTATGCATATAGTTGGTTGTTTCCCTGCAGTTAATCTTCAATTAAAAGTGATATAGTCTGAAAGTTACATAACTTCAGACCGTCGACATAGTCCTCCCCAGTGTATTTACCCTTAAGAATAAATACCACACTAATGACAAGCAATGTTGACACTTCGGTTTTCATCATGGTATACATGTTTGGCAAGATCTATTTTTGTGAATGAAGAAAAGAGAAATACCTGCAGCCTGAGATCAGACATTTAGGCCTAATGGCTCCTACTCTACCAGTTCAAAGACCCAAGTGTTTTTAATGGCGCACCCAGAGGTGACACTTTCAGTTAGGAATGTGTTTCTGCTTGGTTAATAGGTAGTTTAACCTTTTGGAGTACAAGTCACATATAATTAGAGAAGCAGCTTATTACGTGTTTCCACCACTGTCAATAACCACTTGACATTATTGTTTGATTGTTTTTTTTAATGCTTTATGTTCCTAAATGTGCGAACAGCAGTCACTTGTATAATTTAAATGTATTATAGTTTCCTGTTGTGGCCATAAGATTCCATTATTTTATCTAGTTTCTGAATGAATCCCAAAACGTCCCAGAATTTGAAAATGAACTGATCTACATCTGTGAATATTTTATCATTTCCCCACAAAGAGCAATGTTTAGCTTTAGAAGAGATGCTAGTTTAAGTGCTGTGACTAGATACTTCAGTTCGTATCAGTCCTGAAGTTTTTATATGGAAATAGACTTGGTATTTTTCTTAAATCAAAGAAGTGAAAACACATTTACCACTCCAAGCCTCATAGAAGCTCTGAGTGCACTTCCAAATCTTAATGGTATAACATTTCCCACCACTAGATCAGGGTAAAGAAAGGTTTTCTGCTGGATGAAGCACTGTAGTTTTCCACAATTATACATAGGTTACCGTTTGAAGTAGTGACTCACGTTGCTTGGCTGCATCATTGACCTCGCAGACACACTCATCCACCAGCAAGGCACAACTGCTCCCCCGTGAGTGGGTGCCCACACATTATTAGCTTTGTCACCTTGTAGGCACACACAACAGACTCGGTTAGTTCCAAAGCCAGGTTTACACACACACACACACACACACTTAAATGTAGGCATATTCTTTTTAATCCCGTCCTTCTCAGCCCTCACACGATGTCTCTTTGTGGCTCTATCTGTTTCACACTTTGATTGGATTCACCGGTTAAATGTTGGATTGTGTAAGAGGAGGAGAAACACTACGTAGGAGAAAGGAGGAGGAAGAAACTCAATAAGAGGGGAGAATCCCAGGCAGGATTTAGGCTTGGCACATGTGCATGTATCTGTCCACATGTCTGCTTCTATGCGTGTCTGTGTGTGTGCTTTTTCTCTGCTTGCATAAGAGCTGCTTCCATTCAAGGCAGCCTGATCACGACTCATTCTTCTCGTGTGAGTCATCAGCTTTCAGTGGAAATCGCTTTGCAGTCAGTTCTGACGATTTTGTTCATGTGTGTTTTTGAAAGAAAATTTAAAGTCGAGCACCGGAGCCAAAAATGAACTCCCTTGTGGGGACTCTATGACCCCTGTGGACTCTCTGACCCATGTCTGAGGATAAATTGGTCTAACAGATCCATTTATTCCCCTCTAAACAGTTCATTCTCCTCGTTGAAGTATCCTTGAGCAACACAGTGAATCCCAAAAAGCTTTGAGCTATTAGTACAGACTGTGAAGACTAACAGGGAATTTTCACTACCAGGATCAATAAGATCTCTGCCAGGAGAAGATGTGGTTGTTCATTGGCTCTGTGCACACATTGGCAGGTCCGGAGCGGTAACTGTTTCAACTTCCCAGATATGAAGTTATGTGACGTCGGTAAGCTGCACACAGCTCATGTTTACCAACCAGGCTGGTCTGATTTTATTTTTCCATGCCATAGGGAAGAAAGAGAGATGAAAAAAGATCTCAAGTAGTTGAGTACTGCTGTCTGTGAGTATATAACATATTAACCCCTAATGGATGTGTATCCCAATACACCCTAGCTGTGACTAATGAGCTGACAGCAAATTATTATTATAATTATCAAAAGATAATTATTAGACAAAATTGTACTTCTGGATATATTTAAAGCTGCAGTATGTACGTTTTTAAACTATATATCTTTAGGTTTTTGAATGAGGCTTACCCATTCAATTCAGCTTTATTTGTTTAGCGCCAATTCATAACATAAATCATCTTAAGGCACTTTACAGTGTATGGGGTTTAAGACCTTTGACATTATATCAATATATACAGAAAACTTTGGAAAACCCAACACGCCTGCAACACCATTGTAACCATACTGAAAAGCTCAAACCCTGTGAATCATATACTGATGCTGACACATACCCGACACATTTCTATGAGACTCCACGAGTATGAATTCGACACAGCGTCAGTTGGGTCATTGTCTTGTTGCATCATGAAGCTCCTTAGTTAGTACATTTTTCGACTATCATTTTGACATATAGCATGTATAAAGATTATCAAGCCTGGTCAGGAAGCAGATATGCAAGCTAAAACCAAGGCACTACTTTCACAATGCTTCGTCGTTGAGCGTGTGTGGTTTGGATCTGCCTCCTTTTCATCATCTTGATAGAGATTAATCTAAGTCTAATCAGCTGGACTTTTTGATTCTTACTGCTGATGAGGAGTTGATTGATTTTTTTCCTCTTTTTTTCCCAGATTCACAGAGATTCTCGTGTTACAGAACCAGCTTTGTTGAATCAGCTTATTATCCTTAACAACAAATCTGTTCAGTCTGCAACGTTAGATCCAGAAGCAATTAGAACAGTTTATTTTTGAACAATCAATACCTACCTGCAATCAATACACACATTGGTTAACAAATAAGTCTTGTTTGGTTGAGTATGTTTTCTAAAATTTAGGCAATATCTACCCGTAAGTGACTGTTGAAGATCTTGTTTCAAAACCACGGGCAGTAATCTGCTGCTGTAACGTGTCCATTCTTCTGATAAGACGGCAGAGCTCCTATACAGCTGCCAAATTGCTCCTATACATACCAACGGTGTTGGAGGAGGTTAAGGTCACAAGCTATTTATTGAATCCCCAAACCAGACCACCAAACTACCGTCATAGTTTTATGCACCAGCAGGACTTCGAGCAGACATTCCCGTCACGTTGTGCATCTGTCTCCATAGCTCCAGCGTTTAATTCTATGTAACCTGGTTGCACAACTCAAAAAAGAAGGAGAAAAAAAACCTTACTTCAGGTCAATGCAGTGGCCATGGTGTTTGGTTACTACGGAAACCACCAACTTATCAACTTTTGAGAAAAAGATGTGGAAGGAGGGAGGTTGAGAAACGGAGGCTAAGAGAGTGAACAAGGAGGCAGAAAATGGGTGAAAGCTGGATACCGGCTGCTCTAAGTATAGCTATGTTTCACTGTTGAGGTTGAGAGGTGGGGATCTAAATGTTTCAATAATGCATGAGGTTGTTCTGCGATATGCTAACATGAATTATTTGACGAGCCGAGCCGACCTTCTTCTGTATCTCTGTAAATCGTCTCATTCTCTCGTGCTTTCGCTCCATTCTCGCACCTTTTCGCAAAATCTAAACTTCCTTTCAGAACTGCATCTTTTCTTGGAACTATCTTCGCTGAATAATCTAGGGCTCAGCGGGTTTCTGAGGCTCCCCCTTAGTCTCTCTCTGTGCTGAGTGTTTCTACCCCTTTTATAGATTTTCTCCTTTTTAACTATATCCATTCACTTTGTGTGGGTTCCCTCTGCCTCCGCCTTGGTGTTTGCGGCTGCGGGAGAAATGCAGGCTCTTGTCAGATGGACTTTTGATGAGGAAGAGAGCAGTCAGCAGAGAGAGAGAGAGAGAGAGAGAGCTTGTGAAGTTTATCAGCTCTTTCTCTTTCTGCTTCTTCCTCTATTTATCTCCGTATCTGTGACCATCTTGTGTTAAGTTTCTCTATCTTAACCCGCATTGGCTCTAACAGTCTTCTGTCGTGCCATTCTCAGTTTTTAAGGCACATATTTCTTCCTTGACCCGTCAAGACAACTTTCTCCTTTTTTAAATGGCCTTGGAGAGAAGCTCTGAGGACATTGTGCCCACTTAAATCCATTAGTTGAAATAGCATCGGTAAAGGTAGAAAATCAGCAGAAATCTTTACAACTGATGTTCGGACAACATGTTGGACTGTCCAATATCAAACCGTAGTCCTGAACTTTTAGTATTTCCATCATTGTTAAAGTTTTAGATGCCATAAATGACCTGGAGACCTATTTGCACCTTAGCTTTAACTGAACAACAAACTTTACATCAACCTTGGCATTGTCGTAACTTAACAACGATTCAGACTTGGTGTGCGTCTTAACAGAACACGGTCTTGACCATAAACCCAGAGATTTTCCAGCTAAATTGTCTGTCCAGATGGAAGCCGAGTCTCCTCCTGTGATGGTGTGAACAGAATTTTGTCCCCAGAGCACGAGCATACAGACAAAAAGAAGGACAAGAACAAAATCTAATCTAATCTACGCAGTATTTCAAGGAGCTACACAAAAGAACAATGTCAAATAGAAACCTTGTACTTGTTCTGTACATCTTTTGATTACATCTACATGAAATAGCACAGTACCAACAAAAAGCCTAAAGTATTAGTCAGTGTGTTCAATCTCGCTTCCTTCTGTTTCCACAAATTGTTCAAAACTAAAATCTTTTTATGCAGGTTTTTGTCAAGTCAAGTAAAGATTGTGATAAATTAAAAATCACGTCAAAAGTTCTCTCAAGACAGTTAGTTGAAAAATAAAGGAGATACCAGCACTTGCTGCAGCACTGAAACCCTTCTAAATATAAGAATTTATTTTCAATATCCATCTCCAGCCTGAAAAATCTGGGAAGTAAAGGTCTGGTTGTCATTAATATCTTGACACTGAGATACTTTAAAACCAAGCCAAAAAACGTTATGGGAGCTGCTAAAGGCCCTGGAGGACATGACGAAGGTTGTCCTACGTGACTTCCAGGTGTGAAAGTATGAAGATATGTAAAAGTGACAAAAAGGTGGTGCTGGAAAAAGAGCAGGCATGCTGAGTAAACCTCCCCTGGTACATGGGGAAGAGCTTCTAGTAGAAATGGTGACATCAAATCTGTCAAAATGAACAAGTAAATGTTTAAGAAAAGGACAAGAACGGATACACGGGGAAAGTTTATTTGGCTCATCAGGAAAAAAAGTGTTGAAACATAAACAGGAATATTTGTCTGGAAACGATAGCGGGGACATGATTCATCACTTTCTGTAGGAAAGTTGAAGCCTTAGATTTAATCTCATTAACATTTACAAAGTGTTGTTACATAATACTTCATTATTTTCTGCTGCCAATCTACAGCTTCTTCTCAAAGGTTAATTAATTTTTTTTCTCCGACTGCTTCTTCTCGCAATTTGTCCTCCCTCACCAGTAGTGTGTGAGCTACTCAAAAGGAGTCATAATAACGGACTGAGACAAGCAGCGGGGAAAAAGTTCATTCTTAGACTGCCCAGTCTGAGGTAATGAGAGTGGTGGGGGTTAAACCATCTAAAGAAGTCGGGGAGCGCGGGTTCAATCCTCCTTCCTGCTGCTGCCTGTGACAAGAAACCGAATCCCCGCCAGCTCTGAGGCTGCTGCTCCGTAAACCACTTCTGACCTCGCTTCAGGAAGGCAAACGTAAACAAACAAGAGGAAAAGACAATTTGCTGAATTATCCCAGACATCTACCGAGATCTTAACAGAGAGCGTTGTGGGCTGCCTTCAGATACCATCATCTCAAGCTTTATTATCTGTTGGCTAACTGGCAGCTATCAGACACTAAGCATGTGTGCTCCACAGCTATTATATTTACACGGTTTACATACTTTACTTTACTTGTCAAGTGAGGAATTGTTAAGACTGTGTGTGTGTGTGCGTGACATGAAATTTAGTACTGATTTATTAAATATCCGGTTACAATCCCCCAACACAAATTGCAGGTAGAGGAATCTGATAATAAACAATTACAACCAATAAAAAAATAAAAATATTATTGTGTTTTATGAAGAATTTTTTTTTCTTTTTTACAGCGTTTCATCCAATACCTGGCCTCCAGAAACACCCTATTTAACCTGAACAACTTCCTGGATAAGGGAGCTCTGCAAGGTCAGTCACACAAACACACATTCAAACCACCACGGGAATAATTCACAGCATGATTTGCTCTTAGTTGTTTGCGTGGCTGCAGAATGCGTTACTAGTATTGTCATATTATTTTATGTCACACTGATGTCTTCTTTTGATCATTATTTCCTTCATTGCTGAGTTGTCTGTGTCCTCTGGACTTTGGGCGACCCAGTGTAGCCAGACTGACGTGTCCCTATTTCATGGACTTTTGACCCCTTTGATCACCTGTGTAATATTATATATAGTATAATATATAGTTTTATTTTCTGGGTATGAAATTTGACTGTGACATTTTCCAGCACCAGGTGAGCAGGATTTGCCTGAAGGGGCATTAAGTAAAAGAAAAAGTATTCACACAATGTAACGGGCACTTTGTGTGGTTTATAACTTTTTTCTCCACGTATATACAAATATACACAACGTGTGTAAAACAAATAGACGGCTGCAAATAATACAGGTCATTTGTAGCTGTATCAAAATACATGAAATGCACAACCAGTGTTTTAGCGACCTCCTGGCTCTTCTCTTCTTCTCTCTCCCAGGTTATGACATGTCAACCTTCATCAGACGGTACAGCCGTTACCAGAATGAGAAGGCCATGTCCTACAGACTGGTGGCTGTGGATTTCACCAAGATGAAGAGGGGGTAGGAGGAGGTCGCACACAAATTCACAGCCTCGCTCATCATTTCAAATTTCTTCCAAAAGTTTGCGAGAGAATAACAAAAGATTGCCACTTTCCTCAAAACTGTCTTTTAGATTTTACTGTCTGGTAGTAGACAGTTGCGTAGAGGTGTTCCACACAATATAGTACTAATTTATTTTAGATTTTAGTTTCTTATTTGACTGTCGTCCCACTCAAATTGGTAAAATATTTAACAAAGAAATAGTCAGATTCAGTTTGTGAAATTATTTAGAATCTCAGTTGAAGATTGGTTTTAGTGGATCTATTCTTATTTCATTTTATTTGCTGAAGTTTAGATGAAAAGATTGCTACCAGTAGTTGATCCAGATATCTTGGCAGCATGCTAGTGTGGCTCTGTACGAAAACAGTCCTTTTTAATATAGACGTTGTGGGCTACATATGCATTTGATAATGTTATCATGTATGGAGTAAAGACGTTGTAGCATTGCTAGGGATGTTTGAATGACAGAGTGGGTGCATCTTCTCTGGACATTACGTAGAAACAAAAATCCAAATGAAATGATACCGAGTCCTTTGTCATGCTGTTTGTGCCGAGTGAGTCTCGTTATTTATTGGTAAATGTGATTTAGCAGCGTTTTTTGCTAGGCTTTCTCCCCAAGTAGCTTGTCTATGCAAAACATATTTTTTTGTACTTCGCATAGTTTCTCATTCCTTTTTTTGTGTATTTCCTAATTTGCATCAACATTAGCATAAGACATTTTGTCAACAACGTGTGCACTACAGCTGGGTCTGTGTGTGTTTGTGTGTGTTTCTTTAGAATTGACGGCGTGATGCGTACCATGAACACAGAGAAGCTGATCAAGACGCTGCCCATCATTCAGAACCAGCTGGATGCTCTGCTGGATTTCCAGGTACTAAGCGCGCGTGTCTCTGTCTTTATGCACGCGTCTTGTCAAAATTGTAGTCAATTCACTTTCCAATCAAAATGCAAATTGAAATAAAGTTTGGAGACTCTTTATGGACGGTGTGTAAAAAGCATATCAGGGTGACAGATTAAATGTTTTAATGTGTTGGAGTGTGTGAGGAGAGCAGGGCTGGGACTTTGCTGAAATTGGTGGCTGCACTGTGGTTTGTGCCAGCGAGCTTCAAAGAGTGACACAAATGGATGGTGTGGTTTCTCATTGGAATGCATGCTGCATGCATGTGTGCGCGCCGCCTGCGTGTTTGTGTTTGTATGTGATGTTTTTCTCCCACCTAAACTAAATCGACAGCTGCTCTGTATGTGGCTGTGCGTTTGCTTCATGCCAAATGGGGAAGAGGAGCTAGTAGCTGGGAAAAAGATGTTGTGGGAGATTTGAAAGAGATTCTCTTTCTCCAGAAATGTTTTTAAATGATGTGTCTTCTTTACCTTCTTCTGCTCCCCTCTCTCTCTCTCTCTCTCTCTCTCTTCTTCACACTCTTACTTCCTCCCTCCACCTGTCTCCCCCCTCTAGGCCAACCCTAATGAGCTCACCAACGGAGTGATCAACTCAGCCTTCATGCTGCTTTTCAAAGACTCCATAAGGCTGTTTGCTGCGTACAATGAAGGGGTCATCAACCTACTGGGTAACACACACACACACACACACACACACACACACACACACAGTCTACAGCGTGCTAACCCCCCCCCCGTATGCGTTGAATATGATGAGGTTTATGCCGTTTGTTCCGTGTGTACACACATGATCACGTCTTACGCACAGAGACCTTGCTAGGTGTCTATGTTTGTCTCAACCCAGTCACACACAAACTGTTCCCACCTTCTTTCGCCCGCCTTCCTCTCCTTGTGCTTTTAAATCTCTCCTCTGTGTTTCTATCCCCCTCCTTTTTGTGTCTCTGCAGAGAAATACTTTGACATGAAGAAGAACCAGTGTAAAGAAGCTCTGGACATCTACAAGAAGTTTCTGTACAGGATGACAAAACTGTCAGAGTTCCTTAAAGTGGCTGAGGTATATGCACCCACACAAACGTACAGGAATTTGCTAAAAAACTAAGATGTTCTCTCATAAAAGCAGAATTAGTGCAGCTGTTGTATTGCGTTGCATTTGATTGTACAGGCATATGTAATGAAGTGGACAGCGAGAAACCCCAAAACAACCTAAGATGGAGGGTGTGGTTAGGTGCTCTGTTAGCTCCCTCTCCCTCTGCTCTCCACACTCCTTCACCCGATCCTTTCTTCTCCCTCGCTCGTCCCTCTTGCCCATGACAAAGAAAAATACTCGTGTGGCTCTCCTTCGCCCCGTGTGCCCACAGATCATTCCTCTTCCTCTCCATCCTCTCTCCTTCCCTCGCTCTTTTGTCTCAGCCCAGTAGATACAATGCGAATCAGCTCCTGTAACTTCGGCACGGGAAGCGACACCGGTGTTTCACTTTCTTTTCAGTAATGCACATTCAAACGAACAGTCACATTTCTTTGTCTTTCATAATTAGGTTTTGAGGAGCTTCCTGGGAAAAAGAATTCAAAGCCGTGGTGAACAATTAAACATACGAAAAAAAGATGATTAACGAAAAACAAATGACTCAGTTTTTCAAAGTCAGTGTCTTAAATGAGTCGAGTAAAGCTTACCGTGCTTTTGTAATGACACACTGACATAAGAAACATATTAAATCCATAATCTGAAAAACACACATCACATTATTTCGCACAGCGCTGCTGATAAACGTGTGCGTACATGTGGCCTTTAACCTGAAACCACCCAGTGTTCAGCTCACAGCGCAGAACCTCCACAGACTGCCGGATGCTGTGAATTTACTTCTGTGCAAATTAAAATGAACATGAACTAAAAACACAGATTTAGATTCACATCTTTATGACACTGTGGCCTTCTGTAGAAATAATGACTGTTCAAAGAGTCATAATTTAGCTTTCGGACGTTTTTGTTCATTAATGAATATTTCATCCTACAGACATGCAAATTTACACATAAATCAAACCTCACATTGGTTGGCTTGTTCAAGACTTGCAGCTACTCCTGATAGAAATTGTTGCATCAAAAATAACTTTACTTTACAAATATCTTTACAAACAAATGTCTACTTTCATTAAAGGTCATGACACTATTTTCTGTTTTAGTTTTAGTTATTTAATTTTTCATTGGGTAAAAAAGGGTGGGGCTCCGTTAGATCAAAGTGATGTCACATACTACTTTCCACCAATCGGGCTCCAGCATTTTGAATCTGATGATGATCACTGAAAATAAAACCTCATCCTGTTTACTGCCTTTAATAAATCATTCAAACAACTTTAAATTACTAAGTTTACTGCCTTAGATCTGTGGCTTCTTCAAAGTAACACAAGTGTAGTTTTTATTTAAACTGCTCACTGATAAAGGTTTGGAGACAAAGGTCATGCTGATGACTATTAAAGACTCAAAGACTTGATGTACTTTATCTGTGTCTAAAAGGAGTCGCCGTGTTCACACAAGTGTCATTTGTCTTAACTCGTGAGTCAGTTTGGAGATGGTTTCGATTTAGCTGTTTACACATAATCACCCGTGAGTCACCACGCCGCCTCTCCTTCATTGTTCAGACACACATTCGTTACTGTGGGCTCATCATTGTCATTCACTGTGAGGATTGGATGCTCTGTTAGCCAATCCAAATGTCAAACTTTTGCTTGTTTGTTTCTGTTGTTGTTGTTTCTGTTGACACTGCCACTGCATGAAGTAATGATTCCCTTTTTTTATTTTCTCATCTTTTTTTTTTCTTCTCAAATGGACCCCGCCCTTCTCCCCGTTTTCTCCATTTTACCCCACCTACCTTCTCCTTTTCTTTTGTTTGTTTTGCTTTTTTTGACGACAGCAAATTGGAATAGATCAGGGTGACATCCCAGATCTCTCACAGGTCAGTGTACATCTCACCTCCCTCTTTCTCTCCTCTCCAGCTTGTCTTGCATCTCTTTCCTTCTCACCTTTTAAGCGCTTCCTCTGTGCCCTAATCCATCCACACACCTCCTTTCATTCACACATCCTGTGTATACAGGTACATTTATGCTTCATTTTCCACTCTCACTCATTTCGCTCTGTACCACTCTCCGACCACTGACTTTTTTATATCAAACCACAACCTTGTCTAACCTGATCTTAGTTTAAGCAACTCCCCTCTGGTTTGTTTTTCCTTTCCTACTTAACTTTTCACTTCTAAATGCTCATTAAAAAATGACTAACAAGCCGAGGTGCTGAAATGCTGTGCTGTCAGCTCAATTCAGGTTCCGTCACCTGGATTTGAGGATCCTAAGCAACAACAAACAGCAAATGTAGGCTTTGAATCTACAAAAATAATAACAGCAGCCACAAACGCCTTGAAGAACAAGACTAAGTAACACCACAGAGAAAGGCATTTTCTGTCTCTAGTAATCAAAGGCAAAGCTCGTCTTGTTACCTCAAAGATGAGACAACGTGCTGTTTATTATTATAAATGTATTCTCTCTTTCTGATCACATTTATATTGAGTCAATACTGTGTTCTGTGATCACAACAACAGTGATGCGTTTAGAGCTTAGCGTTGAAATGATTATAGGACAAACGGATAACCGTTAACACTGTTACTAAAGATTATCAGAACACAAAAATATAAAACTCACAAAATTACAAATGTTTACAACTGACTCTGAAATCATTTAAACACATAATTTAATTTTATTTAACCGCGAGGACTTTTGACAGATTGTCGATTCGCTTCGCGATGGTTTTACTTTGAGAACTACGCCTGTGAATATGAATGTAATCTCCTCCAGATGATGTAATCCAGACTCATTTATCAATAATGAATAGAATCATCAGTTGCAGCTGATTCACTAAACTACAGGTGCTTTGGCACATATGCATGTACTCTAAGTACACAACATGAGTTCTGTTCTGCCTCAAGACGTCTTTTAAAATTCCTCACGCACAGACTTACAAGTGTAAGGCTTTACAGCCCCAGTGAAACACGACCTTGGTCGGGCATTAGTGAGAAATCGTTAGAGTGTAAAGCTGGAAGTTAACAGCATGTGGATTGACTGTGTGGGTGTCGAACTCACAGTAAAAGTTCACAGTTTATTGTCATCGTTAAATAGACGTTTTTCTTCTCCCTCCTCTGTCGCAGAAAACAAAAGGATCATACATTGTAGGTGGTGGGTTGCATACTGTACTGCTTTCCCCCGCCAACCCGCTAAACACCCTGCATGAACAGCATACTTGCTCGTGTGTGTGTGTGTTTGCGCGTGTGTGTGGGGAGCCTCAGGTGGCCTGCTTGTAGCTCTCAAACACACACGCACAGGGCTCCGGCACGACAAGCAAAAGGCCAGGAAACCTCATGAATAGAAAATGAGGCATCACCCCCCCCGACCCTCCCTCTTCATCTGCATGACAGAATCCCTGTGCCAGGTTTTGAGCTCGGTCATTTAAATTCAACCCCCCCCCCCCCCTTAGATGTTGTTTATTTCATATTTGTCATTCACGACGTGATTGCTTCAGCATGCATGGCAGTGGTGCTTTAATAGTGACCGACCCAAGCGTTGCCGTGTAATATTTGTAAACATGCGAGAGGAGGAGGAGCGTGGGGGGGGGGTCTCTCTCTTTATACTGTTTTATTTCTGTAATGAGAAGTAGGAGTGTTCGCTAAAAAAGTCAAAAGATGATGAGGAACGGTTTCCCTTCTCCACCTTCCCAGCGCTCGTCTCCGAGCCAATGTTGACCGGGCGTACACAACGTCGTCTTTTTAGCTCTGCAGACACACTGAAAGTTAAAGACGGCCTGTCTTTCTTCTGCGAGACGCTGTTTCTTTAACAGCCAGTCGACGGATTGCCAGGAGCCCACCATCTAGCCAGCCGCAGAGGACGCAGGAGCCAAAACACACTCCCAAACGTGTGTGTTTGCATGCATGTCTGGAGCACTACTGACGGCACACTGTGCATTTTTGTGGATGGATACACAGACATGACGTTGCCATATTTTCTCAGTGGAAGAATTTCCCTCTGTCAGACAGAGGAAAGTTGAACTCTTTCTTTTTTTCCTGGGTGTTAAGTTGTAGATGTGTGTATGAGAACTACCGATTGTACACATAATGCAGCTGTCTCGCTCGCTCTCGCCCTCTTGTTACTTGTGTTTTTGAGCATTAATGAGGCACCTTCCGAGAACGCACGATATTGTGTTGCGCAACACGCACAAGTGCAGTCGAACTTCAGTTGCATTTCCTTTAGTAACGTAGCAACAACTCCTAAGTAACCGGCTCACTTGTACTCCAGAACTGAAAATGTAAAGCTGCTGCTGTATGTCACTGTACAACAGAGAACATTTCAGAGACTCACTCGATTTTCTGGTTAAGTAATTAGGAAAGGTTAAAAGATTAAAGCATAATGTCCATCCCCAAGTGGAACAGATGTGCAGATATTTGTGTGAACTATCGGAGAGACGTGCTGACGGGTCCGAGGCTCAGAGTGCATCCTGACACCGATTGTGCAGCGATAACGGGATTTCATGATTAGAGAGACGGTGCCGGATAAGCAAGACAGAGAGGCAAAACACAAGAAAGGGAAACTGAATACAAAACAAAAACAATAGAAGCTGTACAGAAATGATTACACTTTACTCATGTGAAATTAGGGAAGAAGTGCAGCGCCCTCTCCTCTGCTCTCTACCTTTTTTCCATGCTGGTTTCTTTTTTCAATCTCCTCTTTTGTTCTGCCTCTCCTTTGAGTCTCCTGCTAACAGTGTGAGTGTTTGCTGCATGTTGCCATGGCTATTCTTGGAGCCTGATGCTCTGTGTTACCTTCCTGTGAGACCAACTAACTCTGGGTGCAGTGTGTGTGTGTGTTACTGTATCTGTGGGTGCGTCTTTTTTGTGCACATGAGAGAAACAGTGAAATTACTTTAAAAAAAGTTGAGACGGACTGTGAATTGTTTTGTTTTTGTTTGTTTTACTTATTTTTTTTCCATCCTTATTTCTCTCTCAGGCTCCCAGCAGCCTCCTGGAGGCTTTAGAGCAGCACCTGGCCTCTCTGGAGGGAAAGAAGACCAAGGAATTGAATGCAGACACAAGGTAGACATCTCAAGTGCCAACGAGTTACATCAGGTTTTCTTGAAAAATCACTTAAAAATATGAAATCCTTCAATCTGTGTCCTGCCTTGCAGAGCGTCTACTCTGTCCAGCGCCGTCTCATCTCTCTCCTCCACCGGCATGTCCTTCAGCCGCATGGACGAGAAAGAGAAGCAGCAGGCCTTGGAGGAGGAACAGGCCAGACTTCAGGCTCTTAAGGTAACTGAAGTAATACTTTTTAATACCAAATCAGCTCTGAAATCAGGCAGGCAGATTCAACTGTAGCTGTAGCAGCTGAAAGGCCAACACCAGCTGGTCTAATGGTTACCGTGGTTACTTTTTTCCTGCCCCACTCACTCTCACTCAAGCAGCTCTTAATTGCTACAAAGGGAATTCCTTTTTGTTTTAGGACTTGAGTCTGTCGTTACTACATTTGTATTGTTTGTATTACAATAAAAACAGCTTGGTTCCGTCTTGGTAAAGTTGGATGATTCAAACTGCTTGGACAGATTTTGTTGAGAATCTGGTCACACTGTACAGTTGGCCTCTAGCGGAGACGAGCAGCGGGTTATGAGCTCGTGTCCTCCTAAAGATGTAGTCTTCAGACCTCGCGATGCTTACTCGAGAGACAACTCTTGAGAGAACTGATCTGATTCTGCACAGCTCTCTGTGGAACCGCGACAGGCTTTATACATTACTTCCACATTATGAAGCAGACTTTGATGTTTAAAATTGAGATGCTATCCGTTTGCATGTGCGTTTCCTTATCCAGGTAGGCTACCCAATGCAATTTCTTTCACTGCCAGCTTGTTTATCCTTCTTGTAGTGCGTTATCTTTGGTTTAACTGTATGTCTGTGCAAATATTAAGATCTCTGTGTCTCCGTACACACAGAGAGAGAGAGAGAGCGCTACTGAGAGTGAAGGTCAAATGTGTGTGTTTGCGTCAGACCAATAACCGAATCCGCTGTTAATTCTACAACGCTTTTAGATGGTTGGAAAAGAGGCTCGTTTAGATGACATTTTATACAAAGCAGACGTGCAGACTTTGAGGTCGCGTATACTGAGAGAGCACCTACTCTGAATGATGAACATAAAAGCAGTTATTGCTCCAGATTTAAGGCTGTTCTCACACACGCTGAGAAAACGGCAAATCTGCAGGAACTACAGGGCACCAGAGCCCTGACAAATGGTGCAAATACAAAAATCCATATATATATATATATCTATATATATATAGATATAGATATAGAGATATAGATATAGATATATATATATAGAGAGAGAGAGCGCTCTATTTTTGCTATCCTGTAGAAATGACTGACTGGTTTGTTGCTGATAGATTTGCACAGCAATTTTGCTGTTTGGTGAGATTGAACTCCAGCTGAGGATAAAGGCCAAAATTCTCAGTGGTGAGCTGAGCAATAGAAATGTCAAGTGTAAAATGTGTTGACATTACTTGTTCCAGCCCTGGGAGTCCTGGCTTACAACAAACTGTAATTGAGTAGGAGCAGTGAAGCTTCGAAACAGGCACACAACACCTTCGTGTGACTGTGTGTGTGTGTGTGTTTAGCATGTTACTGTACATCCTAAAAAAGAAGATGCAGTATGTGTCTCGCTGTGCTTCAGTATCTCTTCGAGCTTGGTTTATATACGAAGCACGTGTGTTATCCTGGAAGATTATGAGCGCCGTGTGCTGCCAGTGTGTCTCGGTGTGTCTGTCTGTGTGCGCAGCTGATTGGATTTTAGCGCGCTGTTTACTCTGTGCCCTTGGTTGCCCTGTTTCTGCCAAGGTCCACTGATTACCTTTGGGTTTAGTGAGAGAGAAGAGCGACGATAAAGTGTGAGTGAGACCATAACGGAGTAAGAAAGAGAATGAGAGCGCTGGGGTCATCCAAATACTCTTGTCCAGCTGTCTGTGGGCTCTGGTGTCCATATGGACTCGGCACACACGTGCACTCGCATAGAAACACTTACACACTCAGCTTCTGTCCAGCTGGGGCTTTAGCCCAAACAATAACAGCGGTTCCCATTTGTTCCCCGCTACAGTGTCGGAATATAAATGAAGAAGGGGATTCTGTTTAATAATCTCCACAAAGTCCAAATTCCTTTAAAGGCAGTGAAAAAGATCATTTCCACTCTTTTAAGTCACCTGTGTGCCCGTGTGTAAATAAGATGGACAACAGCACTGAGCGGCACAGCTGCAAATTGCTTTGTCTGTCTACCAAACACTATAAACTACTGTACATGATCTCACAAGAAACAACACGTACTGATCTAGGTGGAGGCGTTGGGTCATTGCAGTAGCAAAGGTGGGAAATACAGACAGGTGGAATATAAGCATAAGAAAATTGTGCCCAATTTAAAAAAACGCAGGTGTAGTCACGTCAGGCAAATAACATGAGGACAACGATGGAAAAGCATTTGGTGTCAGTAGGAACGACTATAATGAGTTTTAGGAGATTTTGAACTAATTGTCTGCCATTAAATTGTTGTGTTTGCTGAATCCCACACAAACATGCAGCGTTGGCAGGAAAAAAAACAAGCAATAAACTGACACTGGAAATTCAGTTGGATACGTGCCTGGCTTTTATTCTTTAGATCTAAAGCCAGAACGAACTGAATATCACAGAAATGAAGTTTCTTTTTACTTAAATTTTACATATGAGACGCTTGACAATGATAATTAAACAACTCTTAAGGACACAAGTGATCTTAATGCAAGAAATGATGGGGGGAGGGCAAGATAAAGTATTATTTGATTTATGTAAACAGGGTACAATAGACCACGTATGATGTTTGATTTCGCTGTGTGTTTAGCCTTTCCTTTAGGAATTTATTTCCACAGGTAACTGAATGTTTACCCATTGTCTTTCTGATCAGACTTTGTGTTTTATGTGTGCGTTTTCCAGGACCAGCGCCTGAAGGAGATCAGCATGCAAACCCCGCCCTCTGCCTCCCCCAGCAGCCAGTCAATAGGCAGTGCCAACAACAACCACATCACACAAACCCCCGAGTTATTCAACTCCACGCTGTCGGCCAACAGGTGCACACAAACACGTACATCTGACTTTGACGTTGTGGTCATTTGTCTTTTTAAAATTAACACTTGCAACTAAGGGCAATGTTTGTAAAAAAGGAAGGGTAGCTTATTTAACACTTAATGACATTTTTTTTATATTTACAATGGATTTATTGACTGTGCTTATGTGGAAGGAATCATTAGCACCGACAAACCCACTGATCACCAAACTCTGCATTTCTCCTAAGCCACATGGAGCATTTCAGTGTCTTTCATACCGTTGTTTTGGTTATTGGACAGTTTCTGGAGAATGTAATTCAGTGGAAAAGAGAGACTGAGGGCTTGGTAGTGCAGGGCGGACGGATTGACTCTCACGTCAGCACCAACCACCTTAAGCTGCATGTCGTAGCTTTAAGTAAGGAAAGCTGGTTGGCAGAGTGGTTACCCATAGACTCTAGGCTCAGTGGCCTGCAACCGGACTCCTCCTGGCTATTTGTTGTCTCTGAACACACTGGACCCCCGAAATGTCCAGAAAACACTAGCCACTGAGACGGCACAAGATCCCAAGGCTCGTACAAAATTTAGAAGAAGGTAAACCAGAAAAATCCATGACTGGACCATCCATAGGATAAATAAAATGCTTCTGCAAACCCACTATATGTTACTGGTTGAGCATAGTGGAGCATTTAACATCTTTCTTGAGAAGTTTGTATCCTGAATGTTTAAAAAAGTTAAACATAATTGAAGTTTAATATGTCAGATGTTATGTTTACAGCACAATTCCACCTCCTTCAAATGACCAAAAAAAAATCATCTAAATATGTGACATTAAATAATGAGTGCTGACATTTATTT
This sequence comes from Microctenopoma stevenorrisi, assembly GCA_032270685.1. Taxonomy (NCBI): domain Eukaryota; kingdom Metazoa; phylum Chordata; class Actinopteri; order Anabantiformes; family Anabantidae; genus Microctenopoma; species Microctenopoma stevenorrisi. Next base: position 8,415,363 of record JAUMTR010000010.1, read on the forward strand.
GACAGTAGAAATAGTAGAGGGAAGGCTGCAATCGCTGATCCCTGACATATAATTAAACATGTCATGTAGATCACAACAAAGGTGAAAGCCTGTTTCCACTGTGGTCCTCATTAACGTAAGGAAAGACGAAGGCTCTTGAAGTCTGGCAAGAACAATTAAAATATGCAAAACAGTGCAAACTATTAAACAACACAAACGTATGATTGACGGTTATTATTTACCGTCAGCCCCTACAAAGTCAAGCTGTGTGTGTAGTCGTGGAGTGACGCCTTCAGTAACGGAGAAACAGGAAGACTATTTATTCCTGATGATCAGATCGAAATTTATGCTCGACGTGCACCCGCTGCAACGCGCTCCGAATTTACTGGCCCTAACTGTTTTATTGCTCCGTGGAAGTTTTTACAGCCCTTTAGAGAGAAAGGATTGATGTCTATCTGTGACAAAAGAACTTTTTTATTGGTGGATTTAGGTCTTTATGTGTGATTGATTAAATATTAATGCTCCGTTTCTGTCTTTCTGTATCTCTCTCCTCTGTTTGTCTTCGTCTCTCCCTGACTGACTGGATTTCTTTTCCTTTTGTTGTATCACTCTGTGTTTACCTCTTTCTCATTACCCCCACCCCCCCACCCCCCGCCCTACTCATTTGCAGTGTGCCCAATCTGAACAGTGACCTGTTTGATCTTCAGCCGGCCTTCATCCCCGCTGTGCAGAGCACTCCCTCCATCTCCACTGCCAACAGTGCCTGGGGAGGTACGCTACCTGCACACATACAGATATAACACACTTGCACGAACATTATGCATTTATATATCCGAAGGCAGCAGCAGGTACACGGGGATGTGAAGAGGACACCCGCGTTCACACACATGAATTTATTTTTGAAGTATTCCCTCTGGTCAGTCATTCGCCCGTCTGCCCATCCGTCAGACCATTTGTCTTTTTATGAAAGCCATCCATCCCACACCATCGCTCCATCCCTCTTCTACACCATCTAATGTTGCGTGACCCAGCTGGCATCTCGTGAGGAGAGACAGTCAAACAGGTTTTCATTATAAATACTCAATATCTAGTTGCAATAAATATAGTAGCCACCTGTTGACGCGCCCAGCAGCCCAATGAATCAGCCTAGGTAGTGTCACCTGGAAGCACCGTTAGCTCACATCATTAGGGGCTTTGTGACAGACGCTTTGTGCCTGAATGTTTAGGCCAAAGTCGGGAACACTTTTTAACACTGATGTCCTCCCTGCCCGCTATCGCAGACTCTGACACAGGAGGTGAAAAAGCTTATGTCGAGTATAACAGAAGGGATACTTCAGGAGAAGTCCAGGGCTGTAAATGTACAAGACAGTTAAGATTTCAAAATACACATGTGAAAAGACGTTAAATGGCACTTTTTAATGACGCAAGAGAAACGATTAGCCTCACTTTATGACAGCTTAATAACTAGCATGTCCTACAGTTGTTTTATTAGATACAAAAAACCAAAGTGGAAAACGGTTAGTTGCCATTTTACCAGTAATATACTTTCTTGTCATCATTTTTAATAGGTTTAATTTACCTTGTTTAATCTCTTTATTAGGCACAACTGTTTACTGGGAAGTTAATTGAAACACAGACGTTGTGTTTAGCGATAGTGATCGCGGTTCACCAAACATCTCGGGTATCGTGTTGTGCATTCACATTTTGTGGATCACACAAAGACCGTCTCTCTCTCTGAGGTTTCAAACCCTAATCCCCAACAGTGACAAAAAAACAAAAGGTACATCGGTGGATTTCCTCGTGCACAGGCTTAACTCTCCCCTGAAAGCCCGACATTCCCCGCAGCCTGCACAGAATCCCAAGTTACTAAGCAACAACAACGGCGGCACACCGAGGACGGAAATGTCCGTGTTTCTGCTTTGACGAGACTAGTTCAGCAGGAGGAAGAGAAAGATTTCAACAGACGACATCGTTATTATTTATGCATATAAGTCCAGCTGTGAACGTATGCGGTTTAAAAGTCTAAATGAAGTTTTAATCAGTCCTATCTAACTGCATCCCTCAGGATTGGAGACCCAGCCTCTGCAGCAGACCGTCCCAGCTCTGACAGTAGATTTCGATGCCGTGTTTGGGAATAAGGCCACGCCCAGTAACAACGGTCCACAACCTGCAGCCGGTAAAGCCCGCTCTGTCGGACTGTCCTGACAGAGGCAGCCTGAAAACTAAAACCTTCTGACCTCACTGGCAGCACAGGCGTAGCATTTCACTAACCCCTCTGTCTAGTCCTAGCAGCATCTGTCTTCTGTCACGTGGACGATCAGTGAGACAGACCTGAATCTTTAAAACCTTCACACTTTCAAGACTTAACTGATCTCAGTTCAGGTCTTTCCTCAGTAAGTCAGGGCTCCTACACAGGCTCTTCCACATGACAAACCTAAACACTTCATTCGTGTAGCATTTAAACTATGTACAGTACGACTTGCATGGAACCAAATTGCTGAACCCAGTGGGTGTGTGTACGCTGTGTAGGAACCCAGTCTCCAACTGCTACGTCCCCTCTTGTTGTGGTGTCCTGCCCGTTATGGTAACGGCTTCTGACTGATGGCTCTTAAGTGTGAGACCTTGGCTCCGAGCCCTCTTATTAGCTTGCTATCTTTTAACCTTTCAGGGGCTGACACGATCAATCTCTGTGCTTCTCAACCCTTTCGAGTCCCGAGACGCCCCTGCAGAGCATTTCATTTTAAGGCCCGGCAAGTTATCGACAGGAAGGAAGGCTCAGCAGATAAGAGCGAGCACCTGCAGAGGTCATCGTACAGGGAGAGTGAGGTTCACACAGCTTTAAACTTTTAAGGGGAAGGTGCTGGACAGGTTGTTAGTTCGAGTAATGTAAGTTTGACTGGAGAAGCGTCGTCGCGTGAGGTCTCGCTCTATCCACCGTTCTACATCCAGACGTGGCTCTCGTCTTCGTCTCTATCTACGCGACGCGTTCACTGCGGCAGCGCCCATCAATCAACAGCGCCGGAAATGTGCCAGGATTAATCAGCCAGCTGTTTCACGCCAGCAGCGCACGCTGTTCAGGATTGTTGCGATGACTTGAGTGAAACAGGATTATCACACGGAGCTGGTGTAAAGCTCATAAATCCAAAGGTGCTTCTTTAATTATCTGGCAGACGGCGCATATGTTCTAATCATCACCGCTGTCGCACTGTTCTGTCGTTATCAGGCTTGTTGGTTGATTTTGCACTCGCTCAATGTAAATCTATTTGTGTTGTAATCCAGTAGAAATATTAACGGAGTCCAGGTGCAGCCGCCTTGCTCTAATCTCTTTTAACCCCGCCAGTCTCTTCTGCTCTGCTCATAAATAATAGTTGGGAGCGTGTTTGTGCAGCGGGCAGCTTGGTCCCGGCTTTGGACAGACCTAACTTCTTGCTATTAATAGGCCCCCGTGTTGAAGCTGCCACTACTAATGCACCATCTGGACAACTGGCAGCGCCTCACAAACATCACTGTGCTACTGTATGTCTGTCTGTTTGCGCCCGTGCATTGTCTGCTCATGTCGCGCGCCCTCATGTTTGTAGCCGCGCGCGTATCCACGTCCGCGCCCGCTCACATGTCGTCTGTCGTTTGGTTTTTTTGCTCGGTCCCATCTGTCTGCTTCTGCTGGTCTGTTTTGTTTTTGTTGTCGTTCACGCCGTCCCCACCCTCCTCCCTCCTCCCTCCGTTTATTTCATCTCCCGCTCTCTGTGTTTGCCTCGTCGTCTCCCCATCACACTTCACAAGGCAAGAGTCACCCAGGCAACTCCTTTCCATCTGTTCTCCTCCTCCTGTTTTCTTCCTCCCTCCTCAAATTCACAATTCAGCCTTTTTCCTTTTCTCGCTCTCCTCCACAAAGTCTGTCTTCATAATCAGACTTTTATTGTCCATAACTGAGACCGTGCTGTATATCTGCTTTGTGTACAGAGGTGGAGGCGTTGTTGCTCAGTTTTGAGATTAGATTTTTCTGAAGGGCAATGAACAATTCATGTCTGAGCTACTAAAGCCTGCTCATTCTTTGGCGGCGTGTTATAATGCGCTCTCACCTTCCTACATTGTCTGCTCTTTACTGCATTTTACGATGGCGCGGTGACAGTTCTTGTCGACGTTTCTCCACACAGGTTGAGGGATTTAATTCTGCTCCTCTTTCAGAATAGTTCTGAGCTAAGAGCTCTCTCTCTCTCTCTCAATGTGTCAGCTGTGTCTGTTACATCTTTTATCACCGGGACACGGTGGTGAAAGATGTTTTAGATGGTTTTCAAATGAGCTTTCAGAATCTTGAATATGCATAATTCATTCATTTTAATGAGCAGTTAAAGTTTTTTCTCCCTTTGATGTCTGTGCTCAAATCATTTCAGTTAGGACGTCACCGGATTTATCTGCTCGTGGTCGGGAGTCTTCTTACGATAGATACAAGCTCTGGGTTCACCTGCTGTTATCTGCATTCTTGTTCTCCTTCTTGTTCTCCGTGATTTTCCACTCACTTATTATCTCTTATACGTAAGAGGCCTCGTCTTTTATTGTGATCTACAGTGATGACTTTACTGGCGCCTACGTTTACAACAGCAACTTCTCAGCGTTGGCTTCCACCTGTTGTAGTTGTCACGTTCAAATGTACGAAGCCAAACCACCCGCGCAGCTAATGTTACCGGAAACGACAAACTGGTTTGGTCACAACAGCTCCTTTGTCTCCCTTTATGGGAAATCAATGACATATTTCTAGTATTGCGTAACCCTGCGTTAACGTTATAGATTGCGTATGTGTGGCATCGATAAATGAGGGAGGCGGAGTTTGTGAATGGCCAAGTTGATGTCCGTTTCCTTTTGAATTTAAAGAGAGCAGCTGACGGAGAAACGGGGAAAAAAATAATTTTAGTCTATTTAAACCACTATTGTTCCGATCTGTGTGTCTGAAAGGGGCTTTAGATAGTCCAGGCATTTCAACTCTCTGTGAGATTTAGCACTAATTCACTGTCGCAGTGTTTTGCAATTGATCCGCTGATATGGATTTACTTCCTTTCCTCTCTTTGATCTGCACCTGGCTGGCTGTCAAGTCCGAGGCTGGAACACCTGAGTTAACACTTGGAGCATTATCTTTCCAGTTTGATGCAACGCTCAGTGCTCTCTTCATCACCCTCCCTTGACTTCCCCCCTCCCTTTTTCATTTTCTTCTTCCTCTCACGACCCCGTGTATGATACTGAGAGGGCTTGTTCACCCCCCCCCCCTCCTCTATCTCAGCCTCTCTTCCATCGCTCTCTTGGTTCTACTTAATTCACTGAGCTTTACTAACTGACACAGAGGTTTAAGAAACAAAAAATTACCCACGTTGCCAAAGTGTTTTATCACAGTGAAAATAATAATGGAAACGTCGACAACAGGAGAGAAATTGGCGTCGAGAGAATTAAAAGATAGTGGGTATAACGGTTTCTTTCCTCGTCTCCCCCTCTCTTCATTTCTCATCTTTTCTCTTCAGCTTCCTGCGTTTTTGTTTTTTCCCCGTTTTCTGCCTGTGCCCCCCCCCCTCTCCCTCTTTTGCTCCCATCTGCTATGCTAGCAGGAAAAGTGTTTTCTGAATGTCTTGTGTCAGCACCGCTGTCAGACCTACACACCGCTTCCTAACTAAATATTATTCCTCCTCCTTTTCTTCCCCCACCGTCAGTTGTTCTTCTCCCTCCTGTGTTTCGCAGGCACACTTTACATTTACAGCAGTTGTTTCTGTGTCCATTTCTTTCTGCCGTTGTGTTGTCTTCTTGTTCCTGTTGTTGATTTATTTCAGTTTCCTGTCTGCAGGAATAGATTTTTCTTAGCCCTCAATGGCTGTTCGCGGCAGTACTGCAAAGAGGACGGGTTCACCAATGTACACAATTATGTAAAAGTCTTACTTCGTTGTTACCGCCCTGACCGCTTCTTCCACATGCTACGCACATACACACGGTCGCACCCTGAGCTGTCTACCAGCGGAGTAATCCTCAACCATCACCAGAACGAGTGCTGACGTGGAAAGTTGTTAACACAGCCACTTATACGCACACGCAGAGCAACACAGGAAATTACATTTGCTCCTACAGGCCACGGACAAACACAATCCCACTTTCACATAAACACACACACACATACCTGTTCAAAACTAATCACTGTTCAGACTCAGGGAGTGTACAGCAATGGCGGATAAATCAATCATCTGGAACAACTGCTGCAAGCTACTGAGTCAGGGATTAGACGCTAGCTGCTGCATGACACAGTCGGGATAGAGTATAGATAGAACATGTGCCTTCCACAGGAATATCTGTGCTGGATGTATGTAAGAAAATATTAAAAGTAGGTCGGGGAAACATTCGAGGAGCAGCAAAGCTAGCGGTGGGACGGAGGTTCATATTAGGATGCTCAGAAATACACTCGGATCAAACCAGCTCTTCATTAAATCAGGGAACTGCGAGTGGATGTTTTCAAGATGTTGGGAAATTAGGCTGAGCGCAGAGTCGACTCTCGTTAGGTTCAGATTCAAATGGGTGGTTGTGTTCTGTAACTTTCTGCAGCAGTTTTTCTGGTTTTCTGATTTTTGTTTCCTTAATTTACTGTTGTACGTTCACTACAGACTGTGTGACTTTTTGTTCTGCTGCTGATTTTGACAAACGATGTGAATACAAATGTAGTGAAGTAAAAGTACAATTTGTTGTGGAGTAAAAGTAAAAGTGCCTTAGTGTTTGAGTGCATTTCTCCTCCAGGTTTTGATGCTCTGGGAGACCTGTTGAAGCCCACCATTCCCACACACGTTGCACCACCTCCTCACCCACAGATGGCCATCCATCCTGGAGGAAAGCTACTAGCCAATGACCTCGACTCGTCTCTGGCCAACCTCGTGGGCAGTGAGTGTCGAGCGAAACGAAGAGAATCACTCTGGGCAGAATCAGTTTCTGCTGTAGTGTCGCAGCATCTGTAGTTTTTTATCCACCAGTAGAACATTTATGTGTGTTAACTGTAAAAGCAATTCTGATGCAGAGAAAAACGTTGTTCAAAGCTCAAAAACACGTTTTCATTCTCTCTTTAATCCATGATCACCTAATTTCTGTTTCTACTTCTCTTCAGATCTGCAGTTTGGTGGGACCCCAGCCAAGAAGTAAGTGTCTCCTGTTCGGCCCACAGAGCAGTGGGAAGGATTTACGTACTGACAAATACTCTGCCATATACACATCACAACACCTAAACTAATTAAGTAATGTACCTCCACACTCACTGGTTTTATGGCTGAGCAGGTGAACATGCAGAAAACGCCACTCTCACGCTGAGCTTGTCCCGTCTCCAGGCCAGACATGCAGTGGAGCCAGCCCGGAGAGAAGAAGCTGACGGGTGGCCAGAACTGGCAGAATAAGACCATGTCCACCACGCAGTGGAGCCCTGCGCCCATGGCCCCGCAGCCCATGCCCGTGCCACACGTGGTAAGGAGGAATCTGACCCGGAAATCGCTCGTGGAAGGTGTCTGCCAGTTCTCAGAAACGATGAATAACAGACCCATGCTGTTATAGGCCTGAATCATCATTAACTATCACTAAAGGCCCAGTTTGAAATTCTTTGGGATCACTTTGGGAAATATGGTTATTTTCTACTTGAGGAGAGTTAACAAAGGTGATCACAGAATACCACAGTTGTCTGCTAGGACTATAGTCGACCCCCAGTGAGCTTAGCGGTTAACAGGTAGCCTAGCTTTGTATGAAGGTTACACAATCAGACCCTCTAAAGCTCACTTACTCTGAACCGTCTCTTCCTAATCAAGCAGAGCGACGGGTAAACAGCAGAGGAAGACAGCCAGCCCGTCTCTGTGTATAAATAAGTCCATCTACCAGACACTGAGTGTATTTTCCTCTGCTAACTCTCCGCAAGACGGGGAGCACGGTAAACACATTTCCCACCATGTCAAAGCAAAAAAAATCTTTACACGCGCAAACACACCACACATACGGTTCATTTATTTTTGGGTTGGGTCCCCTAACACATTCCATACGTCTAAAGACAACTTGAAGACACCTTCCTAAGTCCTTTTCCTGTTTGTGAGCATGTGTATATTCAGCACTGTCGTGTCCCATGATTGTGTTGGTGTGCGTGAGCGTATTGACTTGGTTCGGTAGCTGCCTGCGCATGTTCTCAGTGTGCGTGCGTGTGTGTGCTGATCTTGGCAGCTCCTGATTGTCCTCCTGATCTCTGGACTGCAGTTTCTGGCTGACGAGGACAAACTGTCACTAACCCTCCGCTTCCTCTCTTTCTCCCTTGCCCCAATATTTGTCCCTTTTTTCTTCCTTTTCGACGCTCTCCTGTTGATCTTGTTCCTACTCGCTCTCTCCCCTCTCTCTGTCCCCTTCGCCCCCGCTGTCATTCCCTTTGAACTCTCCTTCCCGTCCCGCTCGTCCTATTCGTGCCTCTCCTCCACTTGTTTTGCACCGTCATCCACTCGTCTTCCTTCCCTTTCTCGCTCCTGTTGTTTTATGGCGTCTGTGTTGCGTTATCTCCTCGCGCTGCCTTTGACATCTGCTCGTCTATTACTTGAGCCACTTGGCTTCTCTTTTACTAACTTTCCACCATCTTTCTCACACATTTCTGCACGTCTGCACACTTTGTATTTTCTCTCCTGGTGATTTGCTTCCCTCATCTATTTCTACATTCCCTCCTCTGTACCTCATCTTACCTTTTTCTGCTTTGCTCTTTCATCATCTCCCTCTCGTTATCCTGGAATCTATCTCTCGCTCTCCTTTTGTCACTTTTCTCATCCTGCTCTCTCAAATCCTTCTCTCGGTCCCTTCATGTGTGTCTTTTTCTTTGTCTACCTCCCTTTCCTCTGTCTTTTGTCTTTTTTCCTCGTTGCGTCCTGATGCAGAATGGAATGTTCTATACTAGTTATGTAAGTACTTATCTCTGTTTAGTACGTCTTAATGAGCTGCTCAGTAACTTCTATTATGTGCTACCAGCCTCCCTCTCACTTTTTTCCTCCTCATCTCCTCCTACGTCACCTCCTGCATTTTCTGCACCGCTCCGGAACACTTGTCTATAAAGAATAAGATTTTCTTCTTTTTATTTCCACAAATAACCCTCTCACCTCGGTGCTAGTTATATAAGCATTAAAAAACATTGACTGATAGCAGGAAGTGCTGTTTTCTTCCTGCTTCGCATGCATCTAAACTAACTATTATAACTGATTATACAGTATTAACTTGGACAGTACAAACCAAACAACTGCAGTGTTGAATTATCTTAATCAGTCCTGCAGAGCAGACAGAGATGCGTCTCATCATCTACGTTTACATTTGAACTCGGTGAAACAACTTTGTGAAGAGTCTAAATGAATTTAAAAAAAGCAGAACACAGACGAGGTAATAATGTGGAAGCCACACAGTGAGCTACAGCGTCCTTATGCCTCTGCTTTTAGAGGCTGACCACACGTTTGGAAACCGTCTGCATGGAGGAGCTCGTTCTGTCAGAGTGTTTATTAAATCAGGCCCATAATGTGCTTACTATGCAGCTGAATGTTGGTGACAATGGAGTGACCTGCATGAAAATGGACTGGAACAATGCAAAGGGAAAACAAAACCAATCCATAGAATAGGAATCTGCTGTGGTCTTATTTAAAAGATAAAAGCACTTCAAGAGTAAAACTTCACAGACGTATAGAGAGTGTGCTGCCATCTTATAAATCATTGTTAAGTGTGTGTGTGTGTGTGTGTGTGTGTGTGTGTGTGTGTGTGTGTGTGTGTTAACCCTAACCCTAACCAAACTAATGCTAAACCAACTGGGGACATAACATTAGCTGCATTATTTCATCTTCGATTCTCACTGATGAGGGCAAGCGAAAGCAGAAATTGCCTGTGGGGATTAATTCAGTGGCACACACACACAAAAAAATTAAAAAGAAAATGCTCTCTCAGCAAAATGACCTAAAATGTCTTTTTCCTCCTGTGTGGCTCCAAACAGACGTCTGTGCTTTGTTTGGTCAGCGATGGACCGAATCCTTTCTTTACTTTAGCAAGACAAGCAACAAAAAAAAAACACTTTGACCGTGAACAACGAAAGCTTAGAGAGAAAGTAAAACTTAAAGGGAGTCTGTGCCTATAACTGAGGGAAATGTAGATGCAGTATGTATCATAAAACAGAAAACATACCTATATTAAGTCATAGAGGCCAGTGGCAGCAAGTGAATATACTATGTGATGCTCCCTGCTTACTTGATACTTTAAATGCCATCCAGAAAGCTTTACGCTTATTTGACCTCAACTTCGCCTTGCAGGTAATTTTTAGGTAAGAAGTTTGTCACTACAGGAAAAAAAAGCATATGACAGAGCTCGTTACAAAATTCCACCTCTGAATTGCTTAAACTGTAGCCGGAGACGAGACATGTAAAAAAAACAAAGCCAAAGACAGATGGGGAGACACGCTGGAGACAGAAAGAATGACAGAAACAGCAGGAGAGAGGATGAGCATGACAAAATACTGACAGGTCAGTGTTAAAGCGTGATGCATTGTGGGCCAGCAGGCTGAGTTAAAAGGCAGCGGGACGCAAAACACTGTCGGAGAAGGTATGAATGCATAACCTGCTTTGTTTTTCTCTCAAATGTGAGGGAAGATTAAACCGGGATGGTTTAAGGAAATGTGGCAAGAGGGTAGAGAAAGTGAAAGAAATCCATAAAAGCTTGAATTGTGGTTCTACCCGCCCGTGTAGAACTAAGATGGTAATAGACGGGTTTGACAGTTACCATCACATTAATCCCTGGTTATGATTAGCCTGATTCTCATTGGCCAGAACTAAAAGTGGATGCCTGATCACATTGATTAGCTGCTGTGATCAATTCACTAGTTCAACTCAGCGCAAACCCAAAACCCAAAAAAAAAAAGGCCACTTCACTACTTCCAATATTCCCCGTTCAGAATATCTTTAGAGCTGTGTTGCAGCTTTTCACTGTCGGTTTGATTAGATTTTCTCCGCAGGCGTTCCCATTTTTCAAGCGAGATGATAAATCGGCATCGCTGTCGTTTCTCGCAGAATTACAACGGTGTGTATACTGTACCTTCAAATAAAACGCTCCTTCTCTAAAAAATACTGTCAGGTTGATTCACATCAAAGGGCTTTTCTACGGCGCTCATTCCATCAAAATTATAGTGGCAATTAGGTTAACGCGTTTAATTAAAGCACAAGCCGCTGTCTGGAAAACTCGATATATTGTATTACTGCAAATACAAATCAAGATCTAGACTGGAGATTTAGAAACTGTGAGACGCACCTCCCCAGAGGAGCAGGGGGAGTTGAAGGGAATGAGCAGAGCAAAAAGATGCTGCAGGAGGCAATAATCAGAGCAACCAAATGGAAATTTTTGTTCCCCTTTTTCCACTACTGACGGGAAAGAATTACAGGACTGACTGCTGACCTAACTAGCGGTAATGTAAAAATAAGGAGGAAATGCTCACAAACACATGTTGCATTAACGGTTCAGCAACAAGCAGCGGGCCTGGGCTCAGCTAAAACAACACTGCAAAACATGCAGTTAGTTAAAGACATTGATTAGTGTGTTGTTGCAAAAGTAGCAATTACTGGATCATTCCAGCTTCTGCCTGTGAAAAAGCCTAAATCCAACTTTGTTGGCTTGATTAATGTAATCCATCATTTCATGGACAATAGCAAAGATAATGTAGGATTTTACCACACAACTCATTACTGTGTTTACCCCAACAAAACAAAGCTGCACCATCCAGCTGGAGACTTTCAACCTGTGCAGAATGAGAGCGTTGCAGCTGCAGTGTGCGAGGTTGGATTCGGTTTGGGAAGATGGCAGCATGTTACTGCAAGATGCTTTTAAGGAGTTCTAAGATCCTTTAAATTTGTTTTATTTGAGAGAAACGGTCGGCTACGCTCCATAATTCTACAAACTCTAAGATGACTGCAGGCAATAGCTGAGCTCTGCTGACATCTGGTTATATTACAAACGGGTGGATGTGTCGTGCACGGAGCAGCCTGCGCTGCATATTCACCTCTCATCTTGTCCGCGGATTCTCCTCCGGGATATTCATCGATACCACAGACGCACGCTGCCATAAATTATCGATTTGCTGTGCAAAAATCCCAGATCCTAGATGCAGACTTGTGTGCGTGTGCATGTGAGGGGGGTGGGTGTAAACAACAGGTATAAATTGCTCATTCCGCTGAATTTGACATCCGTTCAGCCGTAGTGGATTTGTGACATAAGGAGGGAAAGGCTAAATACTGTCCTAGTGAGCCACCTCTTTAAAGTGGTGGTCATGACTGCTCCCAGCAGGACCCCACTAAATACCTCTGCAGCGTGCTGTGTTCTCCTGCGCGTGTTTCATTCATTGTGTTCAGATGGAGACAGAAAATGATGATGATCATTTTTATTTTATATAGTCTGATTTCTAAACCAGAGCCGCACTCAGCCAAATGTAGGCTGACGGTGAAACGATGAGATGTTGGACTCGCATGTGTTTTCTGTGATGCTGGAAGTCCCATCTGTTAGTTGATGTCGGGTTTGTGCCTTTCTTCCAGGCTCCGGCCCCCATGGCTTTCCCCATGACCACACCGCAAGTGCCTGTGTATGGAATGGTGAGCGCGCACACACACACACACCTACTGTTTATAGGCGAACTGTGCATGCAGAGCAGGGCCGTAGCTGTTCTGATCACTGACTAATGTGTAGGTTCTTTACATAGAAGGTGCATGTGGTCTGTGAAGTGTGACATCTTGCTTTTGACTTTGAAGTTTTGACTTTTTTCTGCTTACTGCTCGTCTTTCGTGTCTCCCCAGGTCCCTCCACAGATGGGTCAAATGGGCGGGGTACCAGTGATGGCCCCTCAGCCAATGATGTACAACCAGCCTGTTCTCAGACCCACCAACCCCTTTGCACCCATGCCTGGAGCACAGGTGATGCACAGAGCACACGTTACTTGCCCTCGCTTTAAAAAGCCTCTTGATTTCTCGGGGATCACTGTTTGCACTTTTCCCATCATCGCCTGCTTGTCTTGTTATGCCGTTAACGTTGTTTTTTCACACTTTCTCTGCGTTTTCAGATGCAGTTCATGTAAACCAAGTCAGGCGGGAAGCAGAGTGCCAAAAGTGACAAACGAACAGCAGAAGAAAACACACGAGCAACGATCAGATGGATGGAGAAATGATTTGATCAGGAGACGGACAGACAACAGCGTAACCAAGCGACACCAAAAAAAAAACACAAAACAAAACAAAAACCAGGCTGGCAAGAGGAAGAGAAGATGACCAAACACAGGATGGAAGGATGATGGTGGAGAAGATGTCACCCTCACTGGTCTTTGTCTGAAACAACTCACACGTGTGTGTGTGTGTGTGTGTGCGTGTGTGTGTGTGTGTGTGTGTGCGTGTGTGTGTGTGTGTGTGTGTGTGTGTGTGCGTGTGTGCATGTGTGTGTGTTGATGTGTGTGTGTGTCGGTGTGTGTGTGCGTGTGTGTGTGCGTCGGTGTGTGCGTGTGTGTGTGTTGATGTGTGTGTGTGTGTCGGTGTGTGTGTGTGCGTGTGTGTGTGTGTGTGTGTGCCTGTGTGTGTGTCGGTGTGTGTGTGCGTGTGTGCGTGTGTGTGTGTGCAGGTTACTGTGGCAGCATGGTGATCGAGGAGGAAGGCGCTCCCATTGGCCTGACGCTGGATGACACAAAGCCTGACGGGAGCGTTCCTGCCATCATGGGGTGAGTACCGTTCTCTGAGTGTCTAACTTGATGAAGTTATGCATAGTTTAGCGTGTGGCTGAGTTTGTGTCCTAAACCTGAAGGAGACGTCAAACATGTTGTCACATAACTAAATGTCGCCCCCCCCCCCCCGCGCCCAGCTTCATTCTCGCCCGGAAGTGCAGGAAACTGTCGGAGCTGACCAAAGAAGAGAGGTGGGTGACCCCGCAGATTAATTAGCGAACGCTGTCACAGGCTGAGGCTGAACTCTTTGTCTTGCTGTGTTGAGGTTGAAGAGGATCTGTGAGATTTACTCCAGGGTGCTGGGCTCAGAGGAGGCGCTGCACGTGAGTCCAGGCGCACACAGACTCACACGGTAACACGTGAACCTGCATCTTAATGAAAGCATTCACTGTGTCCACTGTGTCTCAGCCGGTGCACTACGAGGAGAAGAACTGGTGTGAGGAGGAGTACTCCGGGGGCTGCTACACGGCCTACTTCCCCCCAGGAATCCTCACCCAGTACGGCAGGTGCGTGCTCGCTCAGCAGCCACGTCCTGGTGCTGTAAACGGGCGTAGCTCGATGGTTTATCCCCTTCTCCATCCCGTCTGCCCGCAGGGTGCTGAGGGAGCCCGTTGGCAGGTTGTACTTCGCCGGCACGGAGACGGCCACAGAGTGGAGCGGCTACATGGAGGGGGCGGTGCAGGCTGGGGAGAGGGCGGCCAGAGAGGTGAGAGCAGGAGGACCACTGGTCTCTCAGGCCTTCATGACGCTCACTCACCAGCTGCTGCTCTCTGTCCGCAGGTCCTGTGCGCCATGGGTAGAATCCACCAGAGCCAGATCTGGCAGACGGAGCCTGAGAGTTCGGTGAGGGGCTTTTCTTTCCGAACACACGAGTAGGTCCAGTAAACGTGCAGCGTCTGAAACCTTCTCCCACTCTCTGTCTCTGCAGGACGTCCCCGCTGTCCCATTCAACACCACCTTCTGGGAGAGGAACCTGCCCTCGGTCGGTGGACTCCTCAGGTTCCTGGGAGTCTCCAGCGTTCTGTCTCTCGCCACCGCCGCCGGTCTGGTGGCCTGCAGGAAGGGCCTCCTCTCCCGGAGTTAAACCGCCCACGCTCGCATCTCACTCCACTGCAGCGCTGAGGGGTCGTGCTGCTTCATGGTGCGGTGGGTGGTGTTTCATGAGGAACACCCTGCTGGAAGAGAGACGGTCCGGCTCATGCAAAACACTACTGCACCGTCACTGTGTCCCGCAGGAGCCAGAGGGAGTGGGGGGGGGGGATGGGGGGGGGGTAGAAGATTCTACCAGAAAAATTGAGATTTTGAAACAAATGAAGGAAAAGAAGTAAAAAGAATCATTAATCATGTTCTCTGTGATATTACCATTGATCCTACTATTAACTCACTGTGCTTATGAGTGTGTGTGTGTGTGTGTGTGTGTGTCCCGTGTCTGATTACCTCCGGGGATTTTTAGGTGCTGATCCATTGTTGACAGAGATCCTGTGATGTCACAGAGGAGCATTCGCGCTTTTTGTTTTAATCCCGTGAAACGAGCGAACACTCTGACTCTGACTCAGCAGCCTGGGGACCAGCGCCGGCGTGTGGATGGATCCACCGGGTTTTATTTGCAGTTTCTTTTTAATGAATCCCCAACGCCAGCTCTCACCTGCAGGCTGAGGAGCCGAGTTAGAATCAGTGTTTCCTCTGTGACAGTTTAGAGAGGATGCAGCTCGCGTGGTTTGTTTCTCAGAATAAGACTCTTCTCTGTGGTGTTTATGTGACGTAGTGTTGGAGGGAGGTTCTGGTTCCGTGGAGCCCAGAGGGTGGTGTTGTTGTCGTCGCAGAGATCAGTGGGTGTGTGAGTGTAGTCGTGCCTTAATCCACCTCCTAGTGTTTCTGATGTTCTCAAGCACCTGTGAGACTCTGGCGCTCTCCCCCTTTGCAGCCCTCCTCTCCCACCTGCGCTGGAGGCGAGAGCCCAGACGGACCAGGTCGTCCACAGACACACGTCGTCCCCCCTACTGTAGCACGCTGTTGTATGAGTCAAACTGTGTGTGAGTGTGTGAGTGTGCATCACTTTCTGCCCTCACACACACACCGTCCCTAACAGCGGTTCCCTGCTCACAGACGTCAGCAGCTTGTCCTCCTGAAGCATCAGCACCACACACGGTCCCGCTCGTCTTTCTGTGACCCGTTCGTTCGATGTTTTGATTCCCACAAACAAAGCTGGTGATGTCGAAAGAGGAAAATGTGAAATAAACCTTTAACTCGTACTCACGTGTCTCACTTCTTATTTCTGTCGCGGGGACACAGCTACGTCAGCTCTGGGTGGGAAATGCATCCATCCACATGTGTCTGAGCATCTTTCCCTTGAGAGGTCGTAACAGATGCAGCAGGTTCAGCTCATTCACCGTGTCCACACATCACGATGATCTCAGTTAAATCATGTGGTGGATTCAGGAGCCGCACGTTCTCACCATGCGCTGCGAAGCAGCGAGCTGAAGGCTGTGAACCTGGACAATGACACGGAAACCAGCAGGGGGCAGTAGAGACATGAGGCTGCAGGATACACACGAGAAGAAATCATTCATACAGCTCACAGTTCTTCAGGGTCAGAGCGTCAGAACCAATGTGTGGGTCAGCCTGATGGTCCGGACCAGGAGGAGGGCGGGGGAACCAGAGGGCCAGTCTGCAGCCGGACACGACCACTTCCACATTTAACTTTCCTTCAGCGGCCTGACACAGAACACACGGTGGCCCCTGCTCGTCTCTGTGTGTGTGTGTGTGTGTGTGTGTGTGAGCGCGTGGCTTCCTGCCAGGATTTCTGCAGGGACAAAGCTCTGCCCCCCCCCCCTGCATTTAATTGAATCTCCTTTATGCACCTCGCCCGCTGCAGGGTCATGAATGGTAAAATCAATACTAATCCTGATGGGACGCCGGTGTCAGGATGTGGGTAGTGAGATCATGTGCTGCAACTCTTACACAGAAACACACATTTCCTCCTGTAGTTCTCTGCGCGGCCACTGGGGGGCAGGTGAGACCCATGACACCAAACTCACCACGTGTGCAGCACAAATGGGTGAACTGTGTGTTTGTGAGCGCACAGACGCGCGTGCCGAGGCCTCACTCCACCTCTGACCGGTTCGCCGTGTTCTCCGCGGGCTGGTTTTGCTGCTGGTTCAGTTGCTCTCGTCACCTGACGCAGCAGCTCAGTCACCGCAGCCATTTTTCCCAACCGGGCCCCAGCACGAGGCCCCGACAGCTTCCATCCGCCTGAGAAACGCTGGTGAAGCTCCAGCAGAAGAGCAGCTGCTTGGGCAGCGGCCAGACTGATGCTGGCCGCTGCCCAAGCAGCTGTGTGTGTGCTGCCCAAGCAGCTGTGTGTGTGCGCGCGCGCGCGCACACACACACACACACACACACACACAGGCGTGCCCCCCCCCCACCCCCAGTCACACTGTCCTCCCTTTATTAGACTCCAGCCCGGCTCCTGGGCCCCGGTGCAGCTTGCTGTGATATGAAATCTGACACTGTCAATTTGCCTCCCAATGCGTCAGACCGTGGATTGGATTCAGATGGCGTGTTGTGGGGCCCGGGGACTCTCAGCTGTGGCCTAGGCAACCGCCATCCACCCACCACCACGCAAGCCACAGGCTCCCTGAACGGTGAAATCGTCTGCAATCTCCCATTAAATGTTCCACTCGCTGACTGAGATAGTTTTCTCTACTGCAGGTGTCGGGAGGGGCGGAGTCTCTCCCCGGTGCTTAGGCGGGCTGCAGCTCCAGAACCAACACAGTAATAATAGTTTCTAATGAAATCGTTTCTGCTCTGTTCATCACACATGCAGAAGACAAGCAGAAACTGTCTGTGAGCTCGGGCTCAAGGATGGATGAGGCCCAGTGGTCCGACCTCGTGATGGACGGATGGAAGGTCGTCGTGCACATAGTCTCCTGTCCGTGCTGTAGTCTATTGGTTATTCTTAGCCTGAAGTTCCACACAGATCCTGGTGCTGGAGCGGGCCCATTAGCCCCAGAATGGCTCCTCGATGACATTGACAGAGCACCAAGGAGGGTTTCATCTGCCGCGGAGCCATCGGAGCCTCGTAATGATCAGCATCACTCACTCTGTTGAGGCACGGAGACAAAAGAAAGCGAGTGTGGCTAGAAAAGTTAGAGGGGGGGCAAAGGAGATGACGGTGCAGAAACGTCAGGAGGAAGTGGAGAGAAATGGGGGGGGTCTGGTAATGAGCCGTACTCTGGGTTTTACTTCGAGAGAGTCTGAGGTGACCTCACGTTGGACCCTGCAGGTCCCTCAACAGGTGTTATTAAGGCTGCTGACTGGTTCCGGCTCGTGTCACACATTCCTGTCGGCAGGAGTTTTCACGTGACCTGACCCAGTTCTGTTGCTCAGTAACGATACTGCTGCTGAGTGCAGCGTTAGAACAGGAATCCTCTCGTTTTCTTGTTCCCGATTCCAGCTGCGACACCGCGGCGTCCTCCTGCAGGACAAACCTGCACGTGAGTGAGCGTGAGAGGATTCTTAATTCCTCCCTCGGACCCTGCAGGTCTCTCCATAAATAACTGGGGTAAACAGTAAAGGAGTAAAGGAGTAAAGGGAGGTGTTCCCTCGAGTGAAACGACTGCAGCACGAGTCGATCCCTGGAACCAAAATAGACGTTTCTCTCATTCTCATGTTCTCTGTACGATAAAGGCCAGACGCTCCTGTCTCCCGCCAGCACAGAGAAATGGTCCATTACTGGGAAAGCAGGGAAATAAACACTCAAGTGCAGCACTTAGGGGAATCAGCTGCCTCTGTCGTACTCCCAGCTGCTGCAAACGTGTCCCATTTGAACGTGTAATGCCTTCGAGGGTGGCGGCAGCTAATCACAACTCATTCCAAATTAGTCTCTGCAAATGGCAAGCGGGTTTAATCATACTGTAACGATAACTGTGGGGAGTGTTATCGGATTATTTCACCTCAACGGAGATGCAGCAAGAGAGCTGACGTGTGCAGGGGGAGCTGGCTGCTGCTGCTGTGTGCAGCCGGTGTGCATGCACACACATGCATCGCAGTGCAAGCATGCAGGAGGAAAAACCGAGCTTCAAGCGGCACAACTGGGCTAATGATGGTCAGACCTGCACGTGTAGCGCCTGAGCCCCATCAGCTGATCTGTGGGCGGGGCCCTGGGTTCATTAACTCATTCATTACTAATTCACTTGTGGGTTTTAGAACAGTCAACACTCAAAAGAATCTCAAACTATCTGACCATAGATGAATAAATCAATACTGTCCACAGCTCGCTGAGACGACTCAGCTTGGCCTAGTTTAATCTGAAATGATTTCAGCATCCTGCACGTGTTGTTCCTCTCCGTGAGCTTCCCACCGTCCTCCGAAGCCCATTAATCTCAATCTGACTGCAGCCAAAGGAGCATTTCTGCACGAACCCAGACCAACAACCTCACACTGCTTATTCTGCTCTGCACATCATCAGTGTGTGTGTGTGTGTGTGTGTCTCCGTCACCGTCATCCATTAGCATTTAACCTGATTCAGCAGTGAAATTATGTGCCCTCGTTCTCTCCGTATCATATGCAGAGACGTTGTTTATCATAATTCGATGCCTCCCTTGAGTGCTTTCCCGGCGCTGCCTTCACTTGTCATCAAAATTACTAATAAACCAAATGGAGCAACACAGTCTGACTGAGACGTGCTGCGCCAGTCGGGATCCTACGCAAGGATCCCTGGTGCTGCAGAAAGGGAAACATCATGGCTTAAGAACTAAAATGCTCCTCTGTCCTGTCAGAGCCTGTTCTCACCTCAAGTCACCACCTGACAACCTGTTCCCAGCTGTTCCAGCTGTTCCAGCCTCGGTCCTTCACCTAGCTACCTGCTTCTACCTGCTGTCTGGTAGAGTCTGAGGCATGCTGCGAGACACTGAGTGTCTGTAGCTCATAAAATAACAGCACATTGAGGAGTGAAACAAAGCAGGCAGGACTGAACCCTGGAGACGGGCCTGGACAGAAGAGGAGAAGAGAGAATCACATTACAACGGACAGGTGGAGCGACTACAACAGGTCCAGTGAGACTGAGTCAGGAAGAAAGGAAAGAAAGTCACAGTATACAACCTGGAAGAGGCGGGGCCACTGGACCAGTACCAGAGGAGTGATGGAGCAGGGAGCTGCAGGGGAGGATGGATGGAGGGACGGGTGGGTGGAGGCGGAGTGTTGGCAGCAGGTGGTCAAAACGATGGACACGCAGGTTTAACATCTTCTCCATGAAAAGTCATTTATTTAATAAAGTTAAGAGAAAACACTGATGTTCGTGAAGATGTTCCTTCACTAAACCGTTTCAGACCTTTTAAACTGAATGTATGAGATTTGAAGAACATTAGAATTTAAGCTGATAGCCCAAGATGTTCTGGTTCTGTTCTGTATTTAGGGTTTGGGTTCATCTAATTGATGCTAAAGAAGAATAAAACGTGTTAGTTTGAAGTAAGCACAGAACAGGCAGGAAAAAAACTAAACACAGGAAAGATAGAAAAGAAGCCCCACCACCCCGGCCCCCCCCAGCCCCGGAGACCTGCTCAAACCTCCTGAGGTCATTCGCACTCCTGAAACGTTTAACTCAGAACCTGCGAGCAGAAGGTGGATGCATCCATCACCCCGGTAATTAGACTCAGGTGGTGGAGTGAATATGAAAATGTTCACTGATAAGAGGAAACTATTTACCCACAGACAGCAGCTGACAAAGCGTTTTCCCTTCACGTCACGCTCTGGAAAACAGTCAAACAAATACCGAACAGACCCAAGACATCAGTAACCTGAAGGCGGAGAGGAGAGGAGAGACAGAGGACCACGTCCCGCCACAGGCCCTGATGCGGAGGAGGCAGCCGCAGGACTCGTTATCCCTCTGAGCCCCGTTCACGGATGGCAGCTTCCCTCTCCGTCTCCCCATCTCGCAGCCGTGACCCCGTTCACACGCTCCACTGGACACAGAGGCATCGCGGGCAGCATGGCCCCACCCGTCCCCCTCCCTCACACAGGTGGGAGGGGGAGGAGCGGGGGGTCAGAGGGGGAGATCATGTGAAAAGGTTCAGAGTGGACAGAACCAGCCAGAGTCATGCCCCGTTTCTGTCTTCTTCCTGAGTGTGGCTGCTTTAAGCTGCTCACACCTTCGAACCTGCTGCTGCGTGCTGCTGCACACACGCGTGGCCTCAGAGCGATGCTAACTAATGCTGCACCCACAGCTGAAGCTGCAGCAGCAGGACAGCGGGGTCGTAATGTTGCACCTGTTGGGGCCACAGGCAGGTTTCTCGCTGTCTGCTCCACATCTGCACGTCAGGACATTTTTCTGCCTACCACACACACACACACACACACACTCCTCGTTCCAGATGCAGCTGGCCTCCGTCACCTGGACAACCTGGAGCAGTCACGGTCCACAGGTTCCACCTCACCAGTCACAGAACAGACGAGCGACGGCGTTCTCTGTGTTCACCTGCACGACCAGCTTTAAGAATCATTAACACTCAGCGCGAACCTAAAGGAACCGCGCTTATCGCTGGGATGAAAGTGTTTGTGACACGGAGGAGAAACTTTGATCTTACAGCCAGTTGGACCCGTGGCACAGACTTCACTCCCACGCTGCTGGAAACGCTCCTCCTCCTTCCTCCTGAAGCTCCTCTAATCTCGTGTTCTCTTTAAATTCGACTTTAAGTGAGAGAAGAGAAAACCGAGGTGGAGTTTAATTCCATCATAAACATTAACGGTACGTTCCCAGCTTTCTGAAGCCAGCGCTCCGTCTGCCCCGCTGTTATCCAGACCCCAGTCCTCCTCAGTCAGGCCTGACGCTCCTGGATGCACCGTCTGTAGATGGAAACAGGCAGAGAGACGTCCTCTCAGCCCGTCTCTCCTCTCTCTGTACTCCATCTCATTCCCACTGCCCCCCCCCATCCCTCTCAGTGCCAGCTCAGATTTGACATTTGGTTTCATGCTGCAAGCAGCAGGCCAGATAGAGAGTCAGATAAAGAGAGCAGAGTGAGGAAGAGGAGACAGCAGCAGAGGGAGGTGATGATGAAGTCGCTGGTTTTAATGAGGCGATAACGCAGAGCTGGATAAACGTGAGGTATGAGAGGATGCTACCAGGTTAGGACGTGAATGCAGGAGCCAGAGCGACTGAAGAGGAGGAGGGAGGGAGGGAGGTAGTTCCCATAGCAACCTGTAGTTGTGTCAGGTCTTTTCAAAACCCAATAAGAGCGACAGTCAGAGGAGGAAGTGCTGCAGTTCAACGAGTTCAAATGCATCACTGTGTACGTTGGCTGCTCCAGAATCATTTTACCACGACCACTAACACACGACACATGCCGGCGGGTAATTAGCGAGTGAGCTGCAGGAGGTGTCCACGGTTACTGCAGGAGACAGGAGGAACATGTTCCTCCAAAAGTGCCGGAGCAACGGGAACATTCCTGGGTTTGAGCTGAGGGAGCTTTTCCATGCTACAGGTATTTCACCTGTGCAGACGTGTTGAAAAGGCACAGGAGGAAAAACAGTGCAGGACGTCCCTGTGAAGATAAAATGAGATGAGCAGTGATTTCTGTGTATCAGGGCACCGCTGAACACCGCCTCCCATTATTACTCCTCCTCCTCCTTCAGTACAGAAGCGTAGTAGCGTCCTGCTGACAGACTTCGTCTCCTCCGGTTGGAGACAGTGAGGAAACAAGATTTTATTCTCTCTGTGGTGTGATCAGCCTCATGGGGAGAATAACGACTATTTTTGGGGCGACTCCTTCTTCCTGCCTCGACACGCACAGAGATTCCATTTGTGTTGGTTGGAAGTTAATGGTGTGGTGACCCTGTGGGTTCTCACCCAGAGGGCGTCTCAGGCGCAGCGAGCTCTCTCCGCACTCTGGCAGTGGTTTGGGGAGTGTGTGTGTGTGTCCTGTGCATGCATGTGTGTGGTTTTTAATAGCCTTAATTCCCCTCAGAGGGGGGGCAGATAAAGCTCACACACACACCAACAGCGCTTTCTCTCCTTTGAACCCTCGGCAGGATTTGTCTGAATTTTCCGGGGAGGGGAATCTCCTGAGCTGCTCTGCTCTCACGGGTGACCTGAATCCACACTTGTTTATGTTTTCAGCTTTGGGATGTGTGTGTGTGTGTGTGTGTGTGTGTGTGTGTGTGTGTTATTGTCCATTACCAAAGACACTGAGACTGAGATTATTCCAGTCACGTCATTCTGCATTCTTTTATTTCCACGCTGAAACGATCAGGTTGTGTTTATCCTGGGATTATGGGCCAGAGTATCTGCTGTACTTAGGTGCAGCATTCATCTTTGGACTAAACTAAGATTATTACACCTGCTGCTGACTTTCAGCAGATCAACAAACTGTTCTGCAGACTGATTAGAAAGACATCTCAGGAGGATGACCTCGCAGACAGCTCAGCCCATTGCTAACCTGCTCTAATCCAATCTGACCAGCGAGCTGCAGAGCCGTTGCCTCCTCCTTGGTTTGGGAAGGTACCCACATTTGAAGAAGGCTGCTGAGGAGACAGAAAAGGAGAAAGGAGAGTGTGACGGGAGGAAAAGGAGAGGGTGGAGAGCTGCGGGAGACGCAGCGCTGTGGCCCGAGGCTGAGATCATGGAGGATGAAAGTGATGAGTTCATCTAAAGCAACTGCCTTTGTACGACTACGCCAGCTGAGCTGGAGGTTCCCACTGGGCCCAAATGTGACATCTCCACAGGCTAGTGCTGGGTTTATGGATGAGAATCATCTCCAGCGTTTCTCACCGCACCTCAGATGTGTTGTTAAAGGCTGCAGTGGGTAAAGGGTCGGCAGGTTAAATCCCCATTACGGCGCGCAGACAGAGGCCACACACGGACGGAGCTCGTCCTTTACGGCGCTCCGACATCACACCTGCTCGTCAGCTCCACTTCTTCTTCTCCAGCAGAGACACATGTTCCTGGCATCACTCTGCAGATACTCATGTGCTGTTTGGAAATGTGTTTTTGGTGGAATGCAGCAGTGAGCGTGACGCTGAGCGGCTGCAACAACAGATCCTGACATTTGACTGATATTTAACATTGATTTTTCCTTCTGCCAGTAAATCTGCACAGCATTTGATGTCAGCCACATTTCTGGAGACTTGGATCTGATGAAGCATCGTCTGCATAACAACGACAACCGCCCTTATCAAACACAGGAGGCAGAAACGGATCCAGAGTCCTGTCTGCTCCCTGTGGTTCTAAGGACTAATGTGCCGTAATGCAAACCAGAAAAAATACATCAGCACAAACAATTCCTCGAATGTCAGGGCAGATTTTTTTAGCCCACTCCACTGCTGCTGCTGGAGAAAGATCCCGTGGCCACGCGGCCGTCTCTGCTCCCCCCTCCACATTTACTCAGGTACCATCCTGAAGCTGAGCTGCTCACTTTTCATTCAAATAAAACATGCGTCAGACCCAGCAGACGGGAGCAGAAACCTGCTCACACACTCACAACGCTTCATTACTCTGCATCATACGAGTGTCGTCCCAGAGGCACATCACCGTTTCACAGACATGTAACGAGGGCACTTCTCAGTCTGTCGCTCACGTCCGCTCCCCGCGTTGGAGTGAGACTGTCACCTTCTTTTTCTCCCCACCGTGCATTTCTCTGTCTCTCTCGCTGGCTAACGAGGGGTCGTGTCACGAAGGGAAAGTATGTTAAATGTCAGCAGCTTTCACCAGTGGACAAAGATATTTTAGACCAGTGAGAGAGTGAGATGTTTGATTTGCCATTTTGAATTACTCAGCATCCCTGCAGGCTCTGAACACACACACACACACACACACACACACAAACACACATTTATCGTCACTGCTTGCATGAATCAGATTGTTCACTTCACATTAGTCTGTAGCAGCAGGAGAACTGACCGGAACAAGCACAAGACGTTTCTCTGACAGAGGTTTAAAACTATCAATTTGTTTGTGTGATCTGCAGAAACACAAATAAATAAATGTCGTGTATTTTTCCTTTAGTAAATTAGGCTGTAAAGTCTGTAGTGAAACACAAACATTAATAATACGGTAGTTACTGCTAATAATAAACGACCTGCACACCAACAGAGTCATAGTGTTTCTCAGTGTTGTGGAGCGCGCACACACACACACACACACACACACACACACACACACGCAGCTCACTGCGTGGAATCAAACATGTTTGCTGCACATGTCCACAAACACAGCAGCTTCAAAACACCATGAAGGAAAACCAGTCTGAGACATGTTCCTGGTTCGAGTCCTAAAGTGTCACCACGGGACCAGGATGTCAAGCACCTTTTAACTCCAGCTGTGCTGTTTAACCTCAGCTGTGCTGTTTAACTCCACCTGTGCTGTTTAACTCCAGCTGTGCTGTTTAACTCCAGCTGTGCTGTCTCCAGTTGTTTGAACGTGAGGTTTAACCGGAAGCTGCCGTCATCATCCCTGCACGTGACACTACGGGAACCTGAGACCGCAACGTTCGTTCTGCTCCGGGCTCCAGGTGAAGACGGACGGCAGGAAGCAGGAGAAAGACATAATGCGCTCTTGTAGCTTGTAGCTGCGGTTCTCTGACATTTGAGGAAATACTGTTGCCTCCACGATGAACTTATGCACTTACGTCCCAAAAGAAGCCGCTGTTTGAGACTCACACTCACCATTTGCCATTCAGTGCACACCTCCTCCTTTGCCCTCGTCTGCTCTCCTCGCCCCTTCTCACCCACTCCCCCCCGCTCACCACGTCCCTGATAAGAACTCTGCAGACAGCACCTCCACTGCTGTCAACTACACCAATGAGCACCCTTTTGTTCACTCTCACGCATTGTCTTGTGTTCGTTGTGTAACCACATTGTTCATCTGTCCAGTGGGCTTGACGCGCATTGATCCAGCCCATGTTAACCAGCATTGATTTCTGCTTCGTTAAGGAGATTAGTCAGAGTGAGGACAGTTTCCATCTTCTGTGTGTTTTCCTTTGCACCTGGGGGGGATGAACTTGCTGCTGACTTGTTGAGCAAAGAGAAAGAAAGTGTGATGTACACGTGGGCAAAGAAACAACATCAACAGCAGATCTCTCCCAAACCAGACATAACAACATTTACCTCCCTGAAAACAACAGAGAAAGAAGAGAAAGCATGGGATCGGTCTCCGTGCTGGGGAGTATGTGGGGACCGTGTTATCAGGTGGAGAGACTCTACGGCGTCGTGGACTATTACAGGAAAAAAGACACAAACAGCTCCGAAATGGGTTCCTGCAGCAAAAGGATGATGCATTCAACCTGCAATCATTTCCCAAAGCCTCCTAATGGTGGTGGTGGTGGTGGTGGGGGGTCTCGGTTTACTCTGCTGCTGAAAAGTTGAACAAGCTTTACTTTAGATCCAGCCAGGGGCAAGACTAAATACTGGAAATCCAAAAGACAGCGGAGGACATGATGTGAACCAGTAGCTCTGTCCTGGTTCTTCCGGTGACAGCTTGTTTGTGGGGATGCGTCCTTCTCCCATCAAACTTTCTAAGAGAAAACACTTTTTAAAATGTCCTCTGTAGGACTTTTGATGACGTTTGTCCTGAGTGGATTTGTGCCGACTGGTTGGTTTTGTTCGCTGGTTTACTGACCCCAGGTTGGTTCCAGGGTGTTGAAAACAAACAGTCATGATCTGGCGTGTCTTTGCTGAACACACACACAACAACGGTGGAAAAAGAAAGTGAAACTGTTTTTTTAAAAACGCTCAATGAAACCAACAGCGTAGCTCATATGTGCATATTTGAGTTAGACGACTCGGTTAGTCTGCAGCCTGTCAGCTTTTCCTAATCAAAAACCTGCGAAGGAGAAGAGAGAAGTATTAGAAAGGTGAATGTCCAAAGAGTTGAATGAGAACGTGTCTCCCTTCAGCAGACGCTCCGGGGTAGCTGATGACTTCCAGGAGATCACACGCATGTTGAAGACTCGTAGACAGTCTGTGATCATCTCCCTCACACATCAAAATTATTCAGCTCTCCACTGCACGAACACACACTCAGCACCACCTGTTGTCATTGTACCGAGACGGCGCTCCTAGACATTAACACCTGACACGAGTTCTCCACGTGGTCATTTACTAATATGTAATTATCTGACAGACGTGTAGGAGACGTGTCGTTTGATCAGACTCTTAGACGTAAAAGACATTTTGAATCATAATCACAGCCAACCCTGAAACATACCACTGCAATTTCCCTGTCCTCCTTTCTGCCTCTGACACACAAAGGACGAATTTCCCTGCGGGAGCCACTTTAGTCTCCAGAGAACACGGGTGAATCACATCCCGCCATACAACGAGGGTTTGTGAGAACAATGAAACCAGCACAACAGCGCAAATAAACCTGTCTTCTATAAATTAGATAGATAACAAATGAGTTCAGGCAGAGACAGACACTTAAGAACACGCTCTCCGTACCAGCAGGTGGCAGTAGTCAGCATTTGTCATTAACAAACAGGACAATATCACTAAAATACGTCAGTCTTGTGTTGTCTCAGTATAATATGTGCTGTCTGCTGCACGAAGAATTGAACATGCTCCAGTTTGTTATGTTATTTCATGCTGCCCCCCCCCAGCTGTACTGAACTACAACATTAAATTGCTGCTGTACCCCCGTAGTGCTGAAGTGTTTTGATAAACACTTCCACGCCAGCTCAATATGAGCGGTTCGCTGTAATAAGGGGCAGTGAGTAGTGGGCGCAGTGAGGTTGAAATAAAAACAGAAAACACACATGCACACAGCACCAGCCCACCAGCTGAGTCTGAAAGAGTGTGTTGGTAAGAGATAAGATTCTCCCCTGATGTCCTCATTCCTCTTATTTCTAAGCCAAATGCCCTCCTGCATCCCAACCTCACAACACCCCCCCTTCATGTGAACAGACAGCGTCTCGTGATCTGCGAGGGCACAGACATTTTTTAAACTTCAAATGGCACAGACAAAAGATTTTAGCACGTCACAAGAAGCCAGGCATCGGGAGACAAAGACAACACAGTAGAGCCTGATTCACTTACATCAGATTCCTTTTGTTGAAAAAGATCATCAATTAAAAAACAAGCTCGTCATCTTGGGTTTACGAACACTGCTTAATTATTCACTCGGCATTAATTAGGCAATCAGCTGACCGAACAGCACTTGTCTGCATGCTCACATCTCTACAGTAACACTGTGCCGGCTTCCAGGGCAACCTCTTGTTTCATTTTAGCATTGTGTGCAGGTTCTGCTTCAGTCACCTGAACAGCGACGAGGGGGAATCCGCTGAAACACGCATATGCTTCAGTGTAAATAAAGCCTAGAACGGCTCTTTTTAAAATAGGTAAACGTGTGTTCTGTTTAACTAGTGTCCCGTGATGAGGTCTTCTTTTATTTTCTCGCCTTTATTAAAGGGGGCTGCGTGATTTAAATGTGTGGTAGATGAATAACTATCAAGAAACATCTATTTATGGAGGTATTTGCACAAGTGTGTCTTCCTTTTACGTTTTTTTATCCTAAACTAGGCTTACTCTAGGTAAGTCATGTGGTTATAACTATGGGACAAACCTACACGGGGTCACCCCATCTCTGCCCCAGCCACCCTGCCACCCCAAGCTAGATTTTCTAGGTCCGCCCCTAGTTCGACTACTAGGTTGTAGTAGTACTACAAATATCAGTAGGCTATTTAATAATAATAATAATGATGATAGTAATAATAATGATAAACATGATGATCGATGAAGCCAATGAGAGCAGATTAAAACATGAAACAATCATATAAATCACCAATATTAAATAAGAAATTAACAACATTAAACATTTCAAACGAAGGCCAAAGAGGAGCGTTTAAAGGTGTGAATTCACGCAGTTTCTACGGTTGTTGGACGTTTTTTCTTCGTCGCTTCCGGCAGGGAACTCCGCTCCGTGTTTATCCCTCCACTGTGAACGTCCTGAGGAAACTGGGGGTTTAGAAAAGACTTCATGGCGACGACACGCCGCCATCTTGGCTCAAAGCCTCTGGGCCCCAATAGGAGCACGGGGGAACGGCTTGGCGCCAAAATGGAGACCAGCGGAGCAGTTTCGCAACCACCGTGTGGGAGGAGCTTGTTTTTCTGGAAGCTCCTTGGAGCTTAACGTCCGGGCACACGGGCGACGGTGGGAGGAAAAGAAATCACAAACCCGCGGTAAGAAAGTGGAAGCAAAGCGGCGGAAAGTGACGCCACGGCAACTTAAACCGCGTCGTCGGTGAAGACGCCACCCGGACTCGGTGCATCCCGGAGAAACACCGAAGTATCGGGCCGCTCGGGATATGCGGTAACCCACCTGGATCGGAGCTGTAACCCCGAGTCTCTACCCGCCGCCCGCGGGGCTGGTGGGCATTTCACGCTCCGCGGCTCCAGCGGTAAACCCGGAGCACCCACCGCGCGGTGTCGGTACCGGGGGCAGACACGCGCAGCAGGAGCAGTTCGCCGTGATGCGCGCGTGACAAGCAGCCGCTCGCCGTTGGAGAAACCGGGAGCCTGCGGGGAAAGGCGGGGTCGGACCGGTGGACTCTCACTCCGGACCGTACCGAGCTTCACTCACAGCGACGCCGTGGGGGCGGACGACAGGAGACGACTACCGGGGTTCAGAGAGCTTTTCTCGGGGAACTCTTCGCGGACTCTCCCGCTGCTGACGGTGTCCGACGCTCCGCTGCTCGTGGCCTCCGTCTGTTCGGGAGCACAGTAGGGTTCGGGTCGCGCATTCCGGGGGTAACCTCCCCCCCAGCCGCGCTCGGACTATGGCGGACGAGGACATCCTCTTTGAAGACGTGTACGAGCTCTGCGAGGTCATCGGCAAGTAAGTGTGTTGCAACGTTGATTCATGTGGTTGCAGGGGCGTGCGTCCGCGCGCGTGCGCGGCGACGGTGGTGTCGGTCACCACACCACGACCTTAATGGCTGTTTTACTCCGAGGCCAGATGGCTGCTGGTGCTGTAAC
The DNA here is from genome assembly GCA_032270685.1 of Microctenopoma stevenorrisi. Lineage (NCBI taxonomy): Eukaryota > Metazoa > Chordata > Actinopteri > Anabantiformes > Anabantidae > Microctenopoma > Microctenopoma stevenorrisi. The sequence continues at coordinate 8,445,040 of JAUMTR010000010.1, forward strand.
AGGTCTGCTGCTTCACGTGAAAACTCCTGTTTCTGGCTCTCTGCTGCTGCCGCGGCCTGACGCGCGGCTTGACGCGCGGCCTGACGCGCGGCTTGACGCGCGGCATGACGCGCGGCCGTCCGGCGCGGAACCGTGCGCTTTAACCCAGTGGCAGTTGGCAACTTGCTGCACAGATTAAAGGGCAGGGCACAGACCGCCGTGAGTCATGCACGCTGCACATCTGGTCGTCGTTAGTGGCCCTGAAGGTTTCATACTGCTATAACACGCAGTGCACAGGTTTTAAGCTGGGGGGGGGGGGTTAACCTTCCCGACGCGTAATGTAACGCACTCTACATGGGAATTTGGTCTCTGCAGTGTAAAGTTTCTTCATGACTCCCTGCTGACATGGAGGTGAACGGTGCTGTGGCTGCTGCTTTGGATGTCTGAGCAATTAACAATTATCCCTATAATTATAATCTGTTGCAGCCAGGTACAGTGTTGTGACACTCCTCTGTCTGTCTGTGTGTGTGTGTGTGTGGATGTCTGCGTGTGTGTGTCTGTGTGTGTGATGTTCCCATGCTGCTGCTGCTTTGATAACTAATAACCAGGACTGGTTGGAGCAAACTGGAGCAGCAGGGTCGACTCACACAGTGTTAGTTAGTATTTATACTCTTCGTATTCAGCTTAGTTCTGTTAAATACGCGCACTGCACCCGGTGCTTTCCCAGCCCGACATCACAAAGGAACTGAGGAAGAGAAAGAGAAAGTGTCTGAGGGAGACGGTGCCTTTTCTTTCGCTGTTGAGCGAGTGGAGGAAACCTGACTGTCATCCAAACCGCTGGTCTTGAACGAAGCACTTTCGGGCGCTCAAACAGAAGCTCCGTGTGACTCAGGAGTCCTGGCAGCCGTAGCAGGCAGGCTGGTTGTGGGGCCGCTGCGGTGTCACAGAGACGGTTGGGTGAGGAGACCTGCACAGTGCATGTTCAGACAAGCCTGAGAACCGCGTGTGCTTCTTTTAATCCCTTCCCCTTCCCTAAGCACTCTATCAGTCCTCTGCCTTCACTTAAAATAAATGCAGCCAACGTCCTCTTGTACACGCACCGAGTCAGCCGCGCTCACACACTTGAGTTTTCTGAATCAGAGCTTCACTCACTGTGTCGCGCAGATTGTCTGGGATTTACAGTTTGCAGAAGGAGAGCGCTGTCTTTTTTTATCAGCCGGCCGGCTGTTCCCTGCGCGGGGAGCTGCTGCAGCCACAGCCTCTTTTCAAGATGCCGCTGAAGCACCAATTGTGGTTTTTTGATCTGAAAGGGATTAACTGCAGGGAAACCCGAGCGAACGACAACACCGCAGTCAGGAAGGAGCTCAACGCCCTGCTTCTTGTGTCGTCTCACGTTTTCAGGCCTATTTTCTTCCTGAACTGTCCCCTGGATTGGACAGTGACATCATCTTGTCTCTGTACACCACCACAAACAGCAGGTTCAAAGGGAACACCACCTGATCTGTCATGAGCTTCACCCTGTGGTTGAGTCCAAACCCAACGGGGCCTTTGCTTGTGTGTTTGCAGCACTGACCTCTGTCGCCCACATGTGCCGTGCGTGAGTGTTTTATGTACATCTGTCACATCGATCCTGCACCGCAAGGCGCAACAACGAGAAAGTAGGGGGCTGGTGCTGGTACAACACCGCGGGGGGAGACGGGAGAGCGGGGGAGTAAGAGAGGTCAGGGCAGGGAGCTGGGAGTAGATGGAAGCAGTCCATTAGTTTGAGTCGCGTGCGGTGCCTTCGGGCTGCGCTCTCTTCTAGTCCAGCCTCTGAGAAACGGACGTGTGTTCCCCTCGCAGCTGTCTGCAGGTTGTCATTTCAGCAGGTTTAGGTTAAAGCTGCGTCACAGCACAGTGAGTTAACCTCAGCGTCGAGTCGTCTCCCAGCTGAATGGGTCCCTGACCCTGCTGTCCTGCGTATTTGGACTCACCCTGCAACACATATCACTGTAGCGCCCATCTCATCCAGTGACCATTTAAATCTGCTGCTCAAAGCCTGCGAGTCGTCACTCTGGGTCCAGCGAGGTGTGTGTTAATGTGTCGGTCCGTGCTGCTGTGGGACGGGGGGCGTGGCCCCACAGAGAATGTCTGTCTGCTCGCTGTGGAGAAATGGTAGCGATGGTCCGTGTGTGTCCCCCTCCTCCTTCTCCCCTCAGGGGGAGCACGCCGTTTGCCAGGGTGCAACCTGCCAGCTTGGTATTTATGTATTTGAAGTTGTGTGTGAGGCTCTGGCACACAGTCGTCCACTGACCTACATCAGGACAAGCAGCTCCACCACGGGGGCCGTTCCTCGCACGCTGTTGGCCCCGGGGCTTGGTTTGGTAATGGTGATGAGCAGGGTTAGGTCCTGCTACCCGGCAGTGGGTGGCCTGGCTGTGTGTGAGGTAGCCTACTACACATGGCACCAGCAGCAGGTCTGCGGGCTGTGGGTCAGTAGGGTAAAGACAGCATTGTTTAGATTGGAGACCGCGGCGTGTTTTAATGGACAGACAGGCAGGAAGTGAAGTGAGCAGCAGCTGTGTCTACTGCAGAGATATCACACCGGGGGTCAATTTAAATAACAGCATCTGCCAAGTGGTGGTGTTTTTGTGCGGTGCTGTCCCTTTTCCCTGGCTGATGGGGTGTCTGCTTGGCTCTAGACCCGGGATGCTTCCTCTCTAACTAGGTCGCCCTAAATCTATTATAATAAATCCATTTTAATTGGGAGCCTGCAGTAGTTGGTGAATAACATCCAATTAAGAAGTGCAAGTTTTTTAAAGACATAATGTGTGAACAATGTGGTGGCGGGGGTGGGGGGTGGTTGTGATTGAATGGGGTCTCTGGCCTCATGGGAATGCACACGTGGTGTTTCCTCCAGGGCCCTCGCTCGTGTGCAACCAGGTTGATCACAGCCTCGCCGCTGGTTCCTGCACACGCAGCACGAGCCGATAAGGCAGAGCAGCCTCACACTAAAATATTCATCCGTCCTCATCAAGATGGAGGAAACGCCCGTAGCTGCTCCCTGCGTACATCTCGTAGAGTCACAGAAGAACAAGCTTCACAGGAGTGACCTGCTGGAGAACCCTCAGCTGCCCTTCACACCGCCTCCTGTTTACGATGCTGCAAAGAACCCATCAGTCAGTCAGCAGAACACCCATCTAACTTTGACTTTACTTATTACAAATGCTAAACTATTGCAGTGCTTTATTCAGTAGTTCTCAGAGTGGAGATGTTTCTACAGACAGGAGATCACTCTGCAAGCAGCTGTTAGGCTCCAGACTGTAGAAATATTTGATTTAAAAATGCACTAAACTCGTGTAAATACACTGCTGCACAGTGGAAAACTCGGTAATTGTGGTGTGTTTAGTGGATTTCTGCGACGTAAAGTTAGAGCGGTGAACCTGAGGGGGTGCAGGTAACTGCGGCAGCTCATTCTCATGCTGCCCGTGGATGCTTCGTGTTAAAGTATAGACGTTGTTTTTACCTCCTCGGGCTGTTGAGGATGCACAGCGGCGCTGCAGGCAGAGCGGCGTAAACAAAGCCTTATCCGGGGACTCGTCTCACTTTCTTCATTTCCACTTTAGCTTCCCATAGAGGGAGAGTAATCCATACGTGATACCTGACCTTTTTACTAATGGAGCGATCAGTCACATTCTCCAGATGATGGAGAACTCGGTGCAGCCTGCTTGACTGGTGTCAGGCTGCCTGAGCAGATAAGTATTTCAGTAATCTTCTTCCAGGACCACGACCCACAGACACTCCCTGTAATATGAAAAAATCTTCTTCCACATCTGGGTCATTGGGGCACATTGGAACTGACTGCCCTCTTTTCTGTTGGCATGCACAGTCTGGACACGGTCTTCATCGGGAAACTGAACCTGATGTGTGCAGATCAGCTGCAGAAGCTCGTTTATCATCTCGGAGACTAGAGCCTAAGAAAGGAGAAGTTTTACTAGTTATTGAGTAGTAGTGTAAGTCTAGACATGTGCAGTATTACTGAACCGTTCATTGAAGTGAGCTTAAAACGGGAGAAAAGCTCGGACCAGAACACGACGGACTCTTCCAGTAGTTAGCAGCTGATCTGTCCCAGCTCACCCCGTGTGTCTGAACGCTCTTAGAGACGCCAAGCGTGAAGACGTAGCGGCGCAGTCACGTCTCGATGGAAATGCCCTGCACTTTGGATAAATACAGTCAAATTAGAAAGTCGTGGTTTTTGGTTCATGGGCGTTAAAGGGTTAAGTTTTTACTCACTTTGCCGTCCTCGTTTTTATTTTCTCCAGCCTGCTGTCAGTCAGTTGGGGCCTTTTCAATCTGCGCTGATTTCCATGCTGCATGCCAAAACACATACTGTCACCTGGGTTACAGCTGGGGCCTCTTGGAAAAACACCCGCCACGTAACACACGCGGAAAAGACATTTCCCTTTCAAACCCCAAAAATGTCTCTGGGCCTTTCATAGCAGCACAGTTGTGGAGGACACTGTTCATACTGTCGGCCCACACACAACATCAGAAGCTACTTGCTTCCCCAGTTTCTGCATGCAGCAACAAAATGACGTGTGTCATTCCTGTTTGTTCAGCGAAGAATGAGATGAGGGATAGAGTCACAGGCTTCAGCTAGGAACCCTTCTGTGCTGCAGATGCTTCGCAGATGTGGTTTGGCTGAATTAAAATGTCTGCGTGTTGCAGAGTCTTAGTTCTAAAGATAACAACAGCGATGCAGCTTTTAAGGAAAGGAAAGGGCAGAGTGCAGGACAAGGTGGTGTTAGGTGGAGCGCCCAGTGTGTAGTCTGGGTCCACAGAATGAACAGCAGGACAGCGTGGCTCCCAGACAGATCCCTGATGCTCCCCAGGCTCAATAACTCAGCGAAAAATAGTTTGTTGAATTGTTGCTGGAGGCTCTTTCTCACGGTGGCAGGAAGAGTTCTCAGCATCATCATCATCAGCACACGCGGCTGCTTGTGTCGTTTCAGCAGCCTGAGCTGTGTGTGCTCTATGTTGGCTAAATAAAGCTGTGGTCCAGGCTCGGTCCAAAAACAACTCCACCCCGACCGGGACCGGAGTGTAGAGCCTGGTTCCTGGGAGGAGTTCCTGGAGTAGAACTGGGCCCATGAGAGGACTTATTCTGCCCGTTAATTATGTACCAACCCATAAAACCCACAGACTCTTCACCGGGTACGAGCACGTTGAAATGAAACAACCTTCGTTACTGCTCACAGGTGTCTGAAATCGTGTTGGGAGCAGCGTGAGGTAGAAAACCACGTGAAAGTGACTTTTAATGGCTAGTTTGTGTGACTTTCGTTGCAGTTGTGGCTGCGGTTCTCATCCAACCAGTGTCGGACTGAAATCTCATATGCACTGTGTGTTGAATACATGCAGACGGCCACAGGCTGAGCTCGTGGTGTCTCTGCAGCGTGTCCTTGTGCCTGTGCGTGTGTGCATTCAGATGAGTCTAATGTAATGTGATGTGTCCCCCAGTCAAAACTAGAATAGATGCGTTTCCTTTATTGTGTCTAGTCTCTCGTCGCTGTTTTCGTGTTGAACGGTGATTTTCAGACAGGAGGGGGGGGGTAGCGGTGATCACACTCTGGCTGCTCTGCCTCCGAACAATGGCTTTGTTAAGGCCCAGCAGCTTAGAGGTCGCCTCACGGTAACGTGACGGTTCTGACATCAAGCTGCATCCACTGAATGTGTGTTCGCGCTGCAGCCTCCGTCTGGGTTTAAATCATTAATGCTGCCTGTGGAGGAGACGCAGGCTTGTACGGAGGAGTTTGTACACACAGAGACAGAACACTGTCTTTTTAATGATGCATGTGTGTTTCTACATTTTCTACTGTTGGCTCTGTGAAAGGACGATGTTTTACAGTCTGCTCCTCGATGTGACACCTCCCACAGAAAGCGGGAAAAAGCCGCGCACGGACGTGAACGCGATGCAGACGGACCGAGGCAGCGTAGAGGTGATGAAGCGGTGAATATAAAGAGGAACAGTGATGCGGAGGGCCTCTACGGGCCGCGGCCACAGTTAGCACGAGTATTTTAGCTGTGTTGACATATTGTCTGACAGATGGGTGACACATGCTCCGTGTCCCGGGCTCACTGTAGGTGCAGCTGGGCCTCAGTGACGGAGGCACAGACTCTCTGTGGTGAAAACACACAGCTACCGCCTTTTTCTGTGCTCCACTCTCTGCCGCACACGGTGCAGGCGGTGTTCGCGGCTGCATCAAGAGTAATGTGAATAAAAGTGAGTCTGCACGCCGTGTTTGTACTGTGATCACAGCGGTGATGTCTTCATCTGCGTCATCTCTGTCTCCGATATTATTATTTCTGCAGCTCCTGTGCAGGTTGGAAAACGCGGCGATGATTCGTCTCCTTATAGAAATGTAGAAATGGATGATCAGAACATGGTGCCCTCCTCTCAGCGTGTCGTGAGCTCCCCGCCTCTATTGTGTCGCTCCCACTCGTGCCCCCGTACAGCGCCTCGACTCACATTTGCTTTATTTCCAATCTGTCAGCAGCTCAAATGGAGCCGTCGTTACTCATCGCAGGAGCAAGCGGCAGCGTTTGTTGTTGAGCTACGTGAAGCAGGAGCTGAATGAAGGAGCTGCGTCTCGTCGGCCCTTCATCTGACACCGCATATGCTCTGCGTCGCTGGGTGTGGCTCGGGAAATATGAACAGAAACGGCCCACACACACACACACACACACACACACACACACACACACACACACACACACACACACACACACACACACACCTTCTCAAATATTTACCTTCCTCTCGCACAGTCTGGGGATCCACCTCCAGGCTGTCTGCCGGAGGAGTGAGGAGAGTTCAGGTGCACTGTGAAGGGATGAGTCACTGCTGGAGGAGGAGGAGGAGGAGGAGGGCTGGCAAGGCAGGAGCACACAAACGATGTGTCACACCTGTGTCGGGGGTGGGGTGTGCCCTGTAGGAGGAGGTCAGCTGTTCATATCATAGTGAAAATATGACGTTTTTTCTGTGTTGACTAAAGACCAACAACTTCAACGTGTTGAATCTGTTCTTTCAGAAAATTCTGAAATATAATCAGTGCTGCACGCCTGGTCAGCTGCTGTCCATGGTCAGCTGCTCTTCTTCCTCCTGGTCAGCTGCTGTCCATGGTCAGCTGCTCTTCTTCCTCCTGGTCAGCTGCTGTCCATGGTCAGCTGCTGTTCATGGTCAGCTGCTCTTCTTCTTCCTGGTCATCTGCTGTTCATGGTCAGCTGCTGTTCATGGTCAGCTGCTCTTCTTCTTCCTGGTCATCTGCTGTTCATGGTCAGCTGCTCTTCTTCTTCCTGGTCA
>JAUMTR010000010.1:8452457-8469907 GCA_032270685.1 Microctenopoma stevenorrisi
GTGTGTGTGTGTGTGTGTGTGTGTGTGTGTGTGTGTGTGTGTGTGTGTGTGTGTGTGTGTGTGTGTGTGCGCGCGCACGCGGAGCTTATTTCTGTTACATTGTCTGATTTAAATCCTATTAATGGAGTGACGCTTTAGGAGAGGGAATATGGATGACAGAGAAAGATGGAGGAGAAGAGGGGATTGAGGAAATCCTACCTCTGGTTTTCAGTCGGAGTACACGCGCGCCTGACTGCTTCGAGAGTCTCTGCTGCAGAATTAGCTTTATTTCATACTGGTGCTATTTTGTCCTCTCTGGGTTAACGTCCGCCTGCAACCGGCACCTTGGGGACACCTCGGAGAGTGCGAGTGTCTGTGTGTGGCGTGATTGTGTGCGAGTTAGCGCGGGAGTTGTTTCAGACGATGCTTTTACCCCCAGCCTCCTCTCCATCCCCGCTCTCATTTGCTGTCCAACCTGTGAGACCTTTAGAGGCAACTCTTCCCGGTTGGTCAGAGTCTGTCGGGATATCTTTGTATTTTTGAGCGTCCTCTTCTGCGACCTCTCTTGAATGTTTCGGGGCTTTTTACAGCGATTCGTTGAACCACTTATTAGTAGCTTAAGTCTGTGTTACTCATACTGCATTGTTTTCCTCATGGGATACACACGGGGGTGGTACGCGGCAGTACGCTGCTAGTAAAGGCGACTTGATTTTGCTCGACAGCGAGATGCTGCTGTGAGAAAATCAACTCGTCCAAATCTTTTAGTGCATTTTTTTGCTGAATTAAATCTTGGTTTAGCCATCCATGAATTCAGATGTTCACCCAGCACCTGGGTGACCCCGTGTGTATCGGTTTTCTTGTTTTCATTAGTCTACTCGCCAGATTCAGACATAAAAGGTTTTCAAAATAAGAGCTTCTTCATTAGGTACAGCCTCTTGGCAGGTCCACACCATACAGCACTGAGTGGGTGAGGTTACTGAATCAAACTGAATTCACTTTAAATTGCACTGAATCAAGGTGAGTGGCTTTAAGCGCGAATGCGTCTGCACAGAGAGCCAAGCAGCGCTGCATGTTTGGCGTCACCCTGACTCTGTGGTAATCTGGGGGATCAGATTTGACACCGCGTAAGCCGCCGCGGCCATTCTTCCGCCAAACAGTTACCATGATTTTGTCTGTTGGTATATTTGTGTGTAATGCATTCTAGCGTCGCGTTCACATGTGCTCGAACACATTTATGTCGATGTTTTTCCACTGAGGGCTGTTTCTGGTGATGACGTTGTGTCAAAGTTCAAGCTAAATTTGAGCCAGTGAGTTTGACTCGAGTTTTTTTTTGTAAATGTTAAATGTTGCAAAATGCACACGCAAAGATTTTGCACTGAAGGGACTATCCTGCCGCAGTACAGCTGTTGATAGTTTTTCTGGTGTGGAAAAGTGAGAGAGAGAGAGATTTGTAGAGATAATTTGGGTTTTTTAGTTTGGGGTAGTTTTGTCTGATCTACCAGCCAGTTTGACAGATAACAAATAAAATATATGTGTATTTTATTTGTTATCCGCCATTCTAACAATGAACTTGAAACTTTTTTAAGTCCCGGTCCTGCGTCTTCACCCATCAGTTATAGTCCAGTCATCGTCCACTCAGCTGTGAAATCTGTAGAATCTCGCTTCAGTCTGTCTAGTCGGTCTATCTCTAAGAATGCTTTTTTAGCCTGCTTTGTCACTGTTTCGTATGTGTAGGTATTGAAAAAAGACAATAGTGATAATAGTTAGTTTCTGTCTAGATCGTCTGCATCCACCCATCACTGTTGCTGTTTGATAACTATTGCCCTTAGACACTTCTTGTTGGCAGTCTTGTGTTAGCTTAGCCTCTGTTTATAGTATCCTCCTTGAAACCTGTAGAAGACCTCTCGCAGTAAGGTTTCCCGCCGTGTCCTCCCCTCTGCCAGTGTCTAGTATCGATAGCGCTATTATCTGTCTTGGTGTCCGTGTCTTTTAGCTGTAGGGAACCTTTCGGAGGCTCTTCAGCTCAGGCTTTGTGGTTTGCTTTTCTCTAGCTTTGAGTGCACTCTTTCCTCTCACTGTTAGCATCGCGCTAGTATCTAGTAGGTAAACTCCTCATCCTTATTCCTGTCTCAACATCGGCCGTCTTTGGCTCGCATTATGATGTCATCAGCCTACAAACAGTCTGCGGTTGGACTGTTGAACCGAAACAGCAGGTTGGATATTCAGGTGTTTTATGACATATAGGAGACTCTGAGAGCAGGTCGAGTACAGCATGTAGTCCAATCAGGTTTGGAAATTAGCTTTAGGTAAATGCTGGAAGGTTTTGGTTTTCAATGTGCCACTAGCTGTTGTTCAGGGGTGTTTTTATTATGTAAGAATGTCGTAGGTAGCAAGGGAACTCGCTCATCAGTGAACAGGAGTTATGCATCTGTGGAGATGCTCGGACACACGACGAGGGTGTAATTGGTAACCGTAGACGACAAAGGAGTCCAATCCCTTACCTCCGATATCTCGCTAATGCGCAATGCAGACGGAAGCAAGCTGAGAGAAGATTGCTTCTGTGATTGGGTGTACATTCAAGCATAGTACTGCCACAAGTGATGTTCTAGCAGAGCATAGGAATTCCTCTCGGTGGGGGGGGGGGCGTTTCCATTGCTTTTTCTTGTTTTGTCCGTTTGTAATAAATCCAGCTTTAGGTTCGGGAATGCAGTTGTTCGGTAGGGGGTCTGCCGTGTGAAACGTTTTTCTGTTTGCTTCCCAGTAGACACATACAGTATGCTCCCCATGTTTCCAAGTAGACAAGAAGCCCGTTCGAGTGTGTAGCAAGGACACCGCTCTCCCCGCGCCACCTGGGGAAGCATAGTTCTGGCTTCCCGGACACATTACAGTTTTGGGTTTTGCGTTCATGCCCTAAACTGAAGTGTTGCCAACAGCGTTTCCGAGTTGGCCAATCACGAAGCAGTTTGCTTAATAAATGCTCCTTTGGCACAAAATTAAGTCCTAATCATGGTTCTTTATTTTTGGACACAGCTGTCTTACTGTCTCTAATCTGCAACGATAAATTGGCACTTCTGAAATTGAATATGCTTTTGTGGGGCCGATCCAGAATCGGATGATCATCACACTGGATCTTTACAGAAATGAATCCTATCAGGTCGACCTGCGGGTCTGATCCTGTCTGTAGTAACCTTGGAATGCAACACTGCCTTTGGCTCGAAGGGCGGTAAAATCAGTGTTTCACACAGCTCTACACCCTGTGTTCCTCTTGGTCAGTGTTTTTTTTTTTTTTTTAGGTCTATTCCGGAAACATTTACATTTCTCCGCATGCAACGAGCAGGTTTAGTTTCAAGTGGTTTGACGGTGGTCACAGCGGGCAGCAGTGTAGACATGGAGACTACTGTTTTAGGAATCTGAAAACATTACCAACTTATTTCTGCAGTGTGGGTGTATCTGCCAGCTTTATCGCGCTGGGAAAGGTTTGGGCCGAGCATGCAGGCCTTCTCCGATGCGGAGACTTTTTTTTTGCGTGGGTATGTCCCAGTACAACTGCACCAATGTTTTGTGGCGTTGGCCACTAACCTGGTCCATTCGTTAAAAAGTTTCTTGTAACTTTAAAAGCTGCTACCACCTCTGTGTATTGTTGTAGCATGAATTCAGGCGGAGGAGGACACACAGAAAAACCCTTGATGTCATATGAAATTGTCTGTTCTCTGCTAATGCCGAGTGTCTCAAACGTTCCCAGATTGGACTCCTCTCCCGCGAGTCACCCCCTTTTCTCTTTCTGGGGTCAGTGAGTGCATGGTTGTAGCGTCGTCGTGTTTGTTGTCCTTTTGCCGAAAAAGCATGAATATGACAGTGATGGTGATACTGATGATTAAGATGATGATGATGATAAATTCTCTCCTCTCGTCCCCGTTTGAAAACGTACCGTCTGTCAGGCGTCCCGACGAGGTGAAAGGCGAGATGGATCAGATTTCCTCCAGCAGTCGTTTGCCATCCGTGACACTCAAGTTACGGACTGAATCTGAGAGGTGTTTTGTACTCGTGATAAAAGAGCCACTGTAGCAACAACGATGCGCCAAACTTTTGTTACTTCACCCAAAGATGTCACATGCCCTCAATGGCAGATTTGTCTTTTAAATTCTTTGCTGTTGTGGCGCCATCTGTGGGTCTGCGTGCTGCAGCCACGGCAGCGTTGGAGGTTCCGAGTCCGCAAAATGAAACGAAAGAGACCGAGAGAGAGAGAGAGACTGTTAGACAGATCAATTTCCTCATTTTGTCAGCGGGTCGGTGTCTTGAATCAAAGATCTCTTGTGCACGTTCTGGTTTTTCTACATCTGTGTTTTTGGAAAGAACCCTCGGATTGCTGCCTCACTATTCTGTATATAGAGAAACACACACACACACACACACACATATACACACACACACACACACACATACGCTCATAATCTGCAGCTGCATTATGTTTTTCATTTACTCCTTTATTTTTCGGAACATGAAAGATATTAGCGTTCATACAGCAGTATATAGGTATGATTACTATTCAGTGGGGGGCGGGCCAAACAGACAGACGGTGCAGATTTCCAGGGCTGCAGACTTCCCGTACATCAGGATCAGCCATGAATTCTCTTTGATGCCAAATGTTTTTTGAGCAGAGTACATCTTTTAGTCTGTCTATTGTTTCTCTTCTGTCTCCCCCCCCCCCGTCTCTTTGTACATTTTTCTATTTATTTAAAGCAGAAATATATGGATTATATCAAGCATGGAAAGGCAAGCAAATGTTACAGTTGACAAAAATCACGGGCTTTTATTTTGCAGCAGTATATTTGTTAATTCTAGGGATTTTGTTTGTTTTTTTTCCCTCTTTTTTGGAAGAAATAAAATCATTTTCCATTCCTAAACAGTTGTCTGTTTCTTTATTTATGAATGCATTGTAGGTTTCTTGCAGGAATTACCATTTGAACGTCTTATTCAAACTGCCAAAAACATGTCTATGATGTCTATGATAAAATAAAATATAATTGACGTCTAAGACGATAAAAAATTCAAGGCCTTGAAATGTCAGCCGGTGCATCTTCGGATTTTTAATTGCTGCGCCTGAGGGCCTGAGAATGTGGTTTTTGAAATCAGTCTATTTTCGTTTGAGATCCCAGCTCATGCTGCAACTGCTCGAGTATGTGATGGGCAGGTTCAGCTTTCACTTTTTAAACCTGTTTGTGCTGAAAACTGAACACAACTCGCTCTGTGATATCAGGAGACTGGTCCTCATTACAATATGTGGTTTCCCCAGCAAGCTGTTGGTAACAAGTGGAATGACAAGAAAGCAGGGCTCAAAAAGGCCAAATAAAACCAGGCGCACGTCCTATACCCCTTCTCTTCAACTTATATGTTCCCCAAAGCACCACAGCAATCTTTATTTAAAAAAAATGTCTATCGTACACTAAAAGCCAGAATGTGGTGCTCACTAATGGCTTTTCCTCTTAAATCTGACACTCACAGCTACATGTAAGACATTAAGTTAAAAACATAAAGCAATGATATTTGTGTTTAGTCTGACTGATGATTTTTTTCATGTGGAGCTGAACACAAAATGACAACAATGGGTTTGAGCACAAAGATCAACAAACATTTATTATGGGTTCTATATATGAATAATGTGATGTGAGCAGAGAGATTTTCCCACAACATGCATTACTTCTTTAAGTTTTCTAAACACTTGAACCCCGGCTTTAGTACTTTCCAACTTAAGCTGCGCCTTTAAATCATCCCAGATTTCCTACGACCATGGGAAAATGTCGCTTAGAACTGAAACACGCAGTTATGTGTTAGTTTTGTGTTACGCCTGGACTGTTGAGACACGTTGACCAGACATGCGTGTAGCAGCCTGGTGCGACTTTCTGAGCGGTGCGTCTCCAGTGTGAGGTTCGTACCTCCTTCCTTCCTTCCTGCCTTCCTTCCTTCCTTCCTACCTTCCTTCCTTCCTTCCTACTTTCGCCTGCGCTCTGAATAATAAAACAGTTTGTGTATATTTGATTCAGAGTCGCACTGAGAGGCTCTTGCAGATTTCGGGGGTGATGGATCTTTCAGTTTTTGACTGAGTGCTTCTTAGTAAGAAATGTATCACTCACGATGTGGCAAGGCCTGACGAGCAGCAGTGTTTTGTCTTTAGTGAATAATTTATTGCTGGTCCACCTACAGCTGCTGCCAGTTCATCTCTGTGCTGAGGAAGGAAGAGCTTTAGCTCTAAAATGACTTCATCTGCCACTAATAACACACATTACGTTGTCTAAGGACTATAAACGTTTCTAATGCCTACTCAAAACGCTGCAGTACATCAAGTGAAGGTAGCGTGTGAGGCTTATAGGAAAACACACATGCTGCAGGGCAGTCGTTTCAATAACCCTGATACCGGCACCTAAGTGATGGTGGATGTTTGAGAACGAAGCAGTGATGATGTGCTCAGTGAGCACTGCAGGAAGCATCATGGAGGAACAAGGCGACCGGCTCTTATGTCAGACAGTATTATCATAAATGTACGTTTCACTTTCTTGGGCCACAGTTATGTTTTCACTTAAAATGTTCAATATAGTTTCATCGCAAATGCTCCAGTTCAAAAGCTAAGGTAGAATATGAAAGTCCTCTGCTCCTGGGAAAACAGCATCTGGACGCATCCAGTCTGCAGGATCCAGTAGCAGAAAGTGACAGAAATCCAGAGGATGTCGTCCCCATTGTGGCGGCGCCGCAGCTCTGTTTGTGACAGGTGACATTCTCCAAGGAGGAATTTCCACCCCCACCTTCAGATAAGTTTTGACAGCTGTAAATTGAGGGGAGGGAGGAGGAGTGCTATTTTTATCTTACATTCACCCAGGCCCGAGAGAGAGAGAGAGAGAGAGAGACCCCTCTCCCCAGCTAACCCTTCTGGAGTTCTCCTTTCTGCCTGGTTGGAGAAACTTCTGGAGATCCGAGCACGGCATTAAGACTGGGACAGGCGGCTGGGTCGGAGCCAGACCCTTAAAAAGAGACGAACAAACCGACTGCAGAGGGAAGAAGACGGTGAACTAAGAGGCCAACATGGCTCTACTGTGCTACAACAGAGGCTGCGGGCAGAACTACGACCCCGACCAGAACAAGGACGGTGAGATCCGCTGTAGTTCTTCCTGAACCTGCTCTTTCACAGAGTCTTTCACCCAGTCTGGGCTGGATCTGTTGGTTGGTGTCAGTGGCTTAATGTTATCTGGCTTTTGAGTGTTGCTGGTTGAGTTTCGTGAGTTACCACACACATTAGACCTGTAGTATGTCAGAGTTGTGTCAGTTAGGACTGCTTTCACTTACTGTCTGATTTATGTGACGTTTTCAGTCAGACTTTAACAAAACATGAGAAAATCTGGATCCATTCTCTGAAGCCACAGATCTTTTAAAACGACACAGCTCCACGTTCTCGTTTGTGGTATTAATTTATGCCTTAGATGCAAAAATAGACATTCATTCATTGTAAAATCCAACCAGGCAGGAATCGGTGCGAGCGTATAAACCATATAAACTCTTCCTGTGAGAAGGACAGTGTGAACCAGCCACGTGTCTCACGCCCGAGCTCTTCCTGGTAACTTCCTTTTATGGCACAGTGACCCCCGTGAACAGCTGCTGAGCGTGTGTGTGTGTCTTTATACAGCCTCACGGTGTGTTTCTTTTTCCTCCAACAGATTCCTGTCTCTTCCATCCGGGAGTTCCCATCTTCCACGATGCTCTGAAGGTGAAATGAATCAACAGGGAACACTTTCCTTTTTATTTATTTTGCTGGATGAAACTCATATGTTTGCTCGTGTCTCCTCGTCCAGGGTTGGTCCTGCTGCAGGAAAAGAACAACAGATTTCTCCGAGTTTCTCTCCATCAAGGTGACAGCTTGTCTTTGTGGTTTATTACAGCGCAGGATGGATGGACTGAGCTTAACCTGTTTAAATGTCCTGTCTGAGTCAGATCTCAGTGACGTGTTTAACAAGCAGAGGAGGAAACTTGCAGCTACTTTGCTCAGAAAGTGACCTCTCGTTTCCAACAGGGCTGCACTGGCGGGCGCCACAGTGACAAGAAGCCCCTGGAGCCTCTACGGCCGGAGGTGTCGTCAGATAAGGGTGACACTCAACACACCAACAGCCGGGAGATAATCTATCAGGGACCCAAGTCTGCTGAGGTTCTCCAGAAAGAACGGCCCAGGTGATGGTTGGTAATACAGAAGCAGCCTGTGCTGATGAGTATCTGAGCTCGCATGTTCACAAAGAAATGCCTGTTTCAGTTCAGATGAGCCACAGAGCAAGTTGCCTCAGAAAGTGTCTGCGTCGCTGCTTCAGGCGCTGGAGAAGCTGGAAATTAGCAAAAAAGCTGAGCTAGAGCAGAAAGGTGAGTGTGTGTGTGTGTTTAAACCAGACTACTGTGACTCTTTCTTTGCCCTCGTGTTGTACTGATCTGGTTCTTACGCAGCCAAAAATGAAAATATAATTTGAATCATTTCAGTCTCAGTTATTTTCCAAGGAAATCTTCCGGTGCAACAGTGAAGTGTCTCCTTTGCACTAAATATACTCACAGACAAACACAACACAAAGCGTGGTCAGCATCACTGGAGAAGTCACCCAACAAATAAACATATGAGTGATCTGGCCGAGCACTCTGAGCGCTGCCAACTCATGATATCTCACCTTTCTTTGTCTTTTCCTCTTCCAACAGAGAGCAGCATCGTTCAGGGGACTCGATGCAAAAACTCTGGCTGTAAAACAGTGAGTCGTGGTTATTGGATGGGCTGAGTGTGTGGATTATGTAACACGAGCCAACACGGAGCCAAAAAAGACTCAAACATCAGTGTAGCTTCAGTGTGTTATTAACTCCTTTAAAGCTTATTAAGTGCGCCATCTAGTGGAAAACGCGGGTAACAACCCACGTGAACCATTGTTAATTAAGTCTTCTCTTTTGCTGTGACTCTCAGGTTTCCTCTCAGAATAAACCTGTACACTGTCCCAGTTTAATCACTCCGGCACTTAGTTTCCGTTCACTTTATCCATACTGACGTACTGTAACACACAATATGATCATATCAAAGGAACATTTGGTTTTAGTTTCATTCTAAAACAATTATAGACACACTTGAAGTGGGCTCCCAGCATCCAAACACACGTTTGACTGGTGACCTTATCATTTGACTGAACCTGTAATCAGTTGCGCATTATTGATCTGCTGATCTTTACACTGTGATCATTTGCAGCGTGCTCTGTGTGTGTGTGTGTGTGTGTGTGTGTGTGTGTGTGCTCACAGGTTTATCAAGGCTCAGAGACGAACATGGAGGTCTGCACCCACCACCCTGGAGCCCCTGTCTTCCACGAGGGGTAGGACAAAAGGACATGTTAGCAGTTCACTACAACACAATCTGTGTTAGCAGATAGAAGAAGGAGCGTTAGAAAACTGCACGTCACTCTCTCTGCTTCTCCTGTTTAATCATTCTTTTTTGTAGGTATAAATATTGGAGCTGCTGCTGTATTAAGACAATAGACTTCAACGCTTTCCTTGACCAGAAAGGCTGCACAACAGGGAAACACCGCTGG
This sequence comes from Microctenopoma stevenorrisi, assembly GCA_032270685.1. Taxonomy (NCBI): domain Eukaryota; kingdom Metazoa; phylum Chordata; class Actinopteri; order Anabantiformes; family Anabantidae; genus Microctenopoma; species Microctenopoma stevenorrisi. The sequence goes on from JAUMTR010000010.1 coordinate 8,462,024, forward strand.
GTCCCCAAACAGGTAGACTACATGTGAACCACGTGGGGAACAGTAGCTGGCTTCTCTTTATCCTCACCTTTTAAATGCAGAAAGGACAATTTCAGAAATAACTCCTTCTTATTCTGCTTATTTTTTTCATTTGAATCAGAAACAAATAATTGTTGATACATCAGACTAAAACTAATACGCTCCTGTAATAGATCCTCATGCTCCAAATGTATTATTATGACTCTAATGACGACCTTTCTTTGTGACTTGCTGTGTTCATTCACATCATTTGCGTCTGTGTACAGGACAAGAAGAAAGTAGCGTGTCGCCACGACTGGCACCAGACTGGAAACACAGTTGTTGTGACAATTTATGCCAAGAACGCGAACCCGGAGGCTTCCTCCGTGGAGGCCAATCGCACAGTGGTGAGTGGAACACGTGCGGGTGGACACCAGTAACATCAGCTGTTAAACTCAATTCTCTAACTTAACCGGTTTAATATTAAACGCGACATCACCCACGTTTCTGCGTTAAACATTGTCATAACGTCGCTCTTCTTCCTTCTCCTCTGTGCAGGTCTCGTGTGGGATCCAATTTGAGAACAATAAGATTTTCAAGAGAGAGTTTCACCTTTGGGGCGTAAGTACCTTGTCTCAGAATGTCTCCCTGATGAGACACAACTTAACTACACAAACTTCATTGTGTCATCATCATCATCATCATCATCGTTGTCTCTCTCTTCAGGTGGTCGATGTCAAACAGAGCTCTGTCAACATGGTCCCCTCCAAAGTGGAGATCACGCTGCGTAAGGCCGACCAGCTGGCCTGGGGCAAACTCGAAGACCCCAACTATAAACCTGAGCCCGAGCCCATAGAGGAGTCCATCACGGAAACCAGCGAGACGCATCAGCTCAGCTGGGACATCGAAGACGACGACATCAGCGACTCGGACGAAGAGTGGGCCTATGACACAGCGCAGAATAAAAAGCCAGAGAGTAAGGACGGAGACGAGCAGAGGGACAAAGAGGAGCAGATTTTAAAGAGAAGGGAGGAGGTGGAGGAGGAGATGAAGAGGGCGATGGAGGAGAAAACGAGGGCAGAGCGAGAGAAGAGAAAGCTGGAGGAGCAGAGGAAGAGCGAGGAAGCAGAGGGATATGAAGACATGCCCGACCTAGAGTGAAAAACATCTCATCTGCATTATTATCAAAGTCCCGTGTGTTCACGTTTGACTCAGCAGCCGCTGGTGTTACAGGTCACTGCAGGGAACAGGACACGAGTCATGCTGAAGTCCTGCTTCCACAGTTTGTCATTTACTTATCAGAAGCCTATTGTACATCTGCAGACTCTGTGCATTACTGACTGCTCATCGCCTTCACTCCAGGCGAGGAGCAGCTTCAGCAGCCTGTCAGATCATCTCACGTCTGAGTTGGAGCGCAGGAGGTTAATGGCAGTCTCATGGATTTGGTTTAGTCACCGTGCTGGTTTTCTCCCCGTGAACGAGTTTCAGCATTTACATTATTTATAGCATTTACCTAAGATCACGAACACATTAAACCCACCCTGAGGTTGGATTATGCAAATATGAACAGTCGACACACTAGCTTCACACTGCAATAAATCATTTAATCTCCAGAGGTTGCGCTGACGTCGTCTTTGTTTTACACTTCACACAATAACACAATAAAACACCTGGCAACGTTCAAGGTCGTGCAACATCTAGTCTGGTTTCCTGCACCGCACACATGGTCTCGTTAGGAAGGCTGCTCAGATCGGGGGGCGTGTCCTATGATCTACTGTTACACAAAGATGGTGGGGGGGTTGTAATGTGTGGGGCGAGTTCATTTTCTGAGCTGTATCTTTAAAAATAAAAATGACATAAAACAAAAAAAACATAAATAAATATGTTTGAGAAACAAAAACAACTCAAATATATTCCACACAGCTGCCTGGAAGATCAACGATCCCCTCAAATAATGGCTCATTATGTGTAAACCACAACACTGGAGCATTTAAACAACTTAATGTAAGAACTTTAACATGGGTGGATGTTTGTTTTTTATTTACTATATCAATACCAGTTGGTGAAACATTGGAAAGACACTTTAGTGACTCTGCAGTGGCAGTGGGATGACACACACACACGCACGTTAAACGGGAGGCTTCAAGCTGCTGTGGGAGTAATTTGACCACTTCTCATGTAATAATCGTCAGCAGTGGTAGAATTATCTCCTTGTTTTACATGTGGAGAAATATATTACATTTCATAAACACACCTTTTTCCCCCATACACATTTGTCATAAATAAAGTAAATCAGTAAAAACAAAACATAAAAAACACGCACACACACACCCATTAAGTTTGCGTCGTCGTAAAGTGCAAGGCAAGATACAGTAAACTTCCAAATGAATAATACACAATTTTTGCATCGTAAGCGTTCTCGCGCCACCAAACGCGTCTCATCCAGCTGAACTCGGTCCCAACTTGGCACAACGTCGCTAAAGCCTCTGAGGTGTAGACTAAACAGCTGGCACACAATGGATACAGTAGCATAAGCCCAGCAGAGCTGCTAAGACCCCCACCACCTCACAGTAACTCCACCTGACCACCTGGGGGTCAGCTCGGGTTAGTTTGGTAAACACGTAGATAACTTAAACTTTCACACGAGTGAGACGGAGACTAAAGGACTCTCACAGGTTTAAGCTTTGTTCGTGGATGTGACATTCAAGTTACAGCCTCAAAATAGTTTCACCGTCCACATTTATCAGAACTGAGTCAAGGCGTATTTCTGAATGTTTTTCCCCCCTTGTTGCATCAAGATAAAATCTACCTTAGGTGTTCTGTGCAGTGTGAAAATGAATACTTGTGGTTCTTTATAGCTCCGTTACACAACGTAGATAACTCGACCTGGATCATTTGGCCCAGCTTGCAAATATCTAAAGCTAGCATTCACTGGATGACAGTTAGGGGTTAGTCAACAGCTAGTGCGGTTCTGTTAAAGGTGACTTCCTGCACATTTCTCGGCTTAAACATTTCTACGGTTACATGCAGAAATCCTGTCCGCACAGTCAAGTCGCTAGAACATACTGAACAAACAAAGATTAGTATTTTGCTTACCAGTTTGCTAGCTACAGTTCAGGTTAAGGTACAGGCAAATAACTTGTTGCTGGACGGAATATTAAACGTTTGTGTTGTTTCTTGTTTCAGTTTTTGTGCAAAGCACAATCAATGTTAAATGTCATGTATGTTGCAGTAACAAAGCAAATTAAGTGAATGTCCCCTAAGTCGTTAACGGATCATCCTGTCAAACCTGGCTAGAAGTCGCCTCTGTGACTTGTAAACATGAATATTTTAGCCATTTTCCAAAAACAGCATTAACCTTGTTATATATATATATATAGGTCAAATATTCTACACTATATATGAAATGCTTGTTTGCTCTAACCTGTTTGGAGAACAGCGTGGTCAGACAGGACACTTTCATAAAGTTTAAAGAACATACAATGGAATGTTTGCTTTGTGTTTTCTTTCTTTGCTAAGCTACGCACGATTTCCGATCTATTGCAGTTAGATCCAAACAACCTGGAGCAAAAAGCAGGTTCAAACAAACAACGAAAAAAGTGCTGCTGGCTAGAATAAACACCCTAAAAGTCACTATTACGAGGCGTCTTTGGCCCGCGCTGCGAGGCGAAGGGCAGCTAACTATGCATGCAGGAACACACACACACACACACACGCAACAGCATTAGTTGGCTTCAATTATATGCACAGTTTGTCATGGAGGGAAGCAGCAAAGCTAGGACAGCTTCACAGGTTACCATTGTGAAAATACAATATACAAAAAATATATAAATTTGTAATAATAATAACTATAACAATAGCTTTTAACCACAGACAAGGCAAAAATCAAATATCCATTGACTCTTATCTTTACATTACATATACAATCATTAGTATGGCGAGGTTGGAGTATTATACTGAGTAGCTGTAATGTTTTGTTCATTTGTCCTTGATGCTTCCTCCTCGTGTAAACGCCCCTCACCACCAAAAATATCACATTTATTAAGTCATATCATCTGGTACGGTACGTGGAAACAACAGGTGGCATGAGATTTCTTCGCCCCCCACATAAGTCTGTTTTAGTGCTAAGTGATAGTACCATACTTTCTCACAAAGCTGCGCTCCGAATGAAATGACTCGTCGTGAGAAACATTCTTTTTGCAGGGTGGATGCATAGCCTTGGACTGCACAAGTCACACGACAGCCTATTAAGAACCACTTTAGAACCACAACAGTAGAACCTTTGTGAAATCATACATGATCATTATTATTATTATCATACACAGGTTAGTACGAGTCCACACAAGTACATTCCTCAGTATAGTTTTTGCAACATTTAAAATATCCTCCAGTTCAGTAGACAATAAAAGGTTGAGATGTTTCAGTTTGTTCATTTTGCCGATGTGTTGCCGTAGGAGTTCTCATGGCAGTAGCAAAAAGAAATAAATATTCTTACAAAGTCTAAAGGCTGCTCATCGTCACAAATAAAAACATTTTTAAGTTACATCTTTTAATTAAGACACGATGTAAACAAACCAAAAAAGATGGCTGCACACGACATGCATGGAGAGCACCACGTAAACACTTTTCTTCTCCATGCGAACGCCGTCATTCCGGACCTCCCTCGTCCACTGTTTGACTGGGCGCAAGTCAAGTCACCCCCCCCCCCCTAAACACACCCACCCACCCGGCTGAAGCAGGTAAACACAACCCAAAGCAGACCACCAGGGGTGGAGCAGCGCAGTGCAAAGACGGGCTCCTTCAAAACAACTCGGAGGGAAAGAAATCCTCCCTGTCAGCAAAAAAAACCCAGCAAAGTAGTAAAACAGGTAGGGAAATGGCATTGGGGGAAATTGGGTTTTCCTTTTCTTCCTCACACCTTTGTCAAGCCAGCGGGCTCTGCAGATAGAGGAGGAGAACATGAGGAGTACCGTTCCCGTGGTTCTCAGGGTGAAAGGGGCAAAAACCTCACGCAAGGACGTCAGTTGCCAGAGGAATCAGCCTCACTGGCCCCACCTTTGATATCCCACGTGCCTGCAGGAGGAAAACACACACACAGCAAATGACAAACTGTGCTGAAATAAACAATGACTGACTCATTATGGTGGCAGACACGCGAACGCTCTAACACCTGAGACAACCTCGGCACATCCTCGTCTTGCTCACTGACTAATTGACACTTCATTTTGGGAACTTTGCATACAGTTGATTGTGTGAACCCCCCCGACCTGCCTCCGTCAAATGAATGCCACAGTGAGCCAACGTGGTTTTCATACTGAAGCCCTGAGGCGTGACTGCACAGCACACACGGCTGCACAGGGCAGGGAGCGAGACAACAGCACGGGCTCAGGCTTCGTACAGCTGCTATCTAGCCATCGACAAATGTTTGGATCCGTCCACACGTGTGCAGAATAGGAACTTATCATGATAAAGCGAACTTAGGTGTTTCACCTGAGAGAGAGCTGTTGGACTTCTGTTTGTGGAGCTTCTCTCTCTCCTTCTTGCCCTTGGTGATGATCTTCAGCTTCATGCTGCTGCTACTCTTAGTGCTGCTCCTCACAGAGTCCTGGAACAAGAGTCAGACATCACAGGTGATTAAAGATTTCGCCTCGAGTTGTCAGTGAAGACAGATAGCCTGCTACTAGCTGGCAGTTTGCTGGTTGTTGCTAAGACTCAGATTCATGCGCAGTCATACGAGGTAGGATGTGCAGTGATAATACGATGGATTGTCTCTCAGACACGTACACACATAGATACAGCGCACACAGGCCTTTTCCCCACCTCCTCAGAGCACTGCATGAGCGGACAGATCCAGTGGATGTCGTCCAGCTTGTGGAGTTCGGCGCTGAGGCTGTTCAGAGTTGAGCGCAGCTCCTCCTCCGCCGGAGACTCCGACTTATAAGTGAGAGAAAAGCAATAACTTGATCACGTGGTTCGAGAAAAAGACTTTGACATCAGACAACAGGAAACATATGTCAGTCTGTGAATCTGTGAATCGCCACTTAAATCGCGAATAAATTCAGAGAAACACCAAAGAGAGGACGCGGCTATACCAGTATTTTTCCATCGAGCAGGGTCCTGGTCTCAGCCTGGAGGACTTTACTGCTGTTGACGATTTCTACGGCCGTACTGCGACTCAGACACTGAAAGTAAAAAAACAGTAGCTTGATTTTTCATCTTTAAGGCCAAAGATGTACAATAACAAATGTGCAGAGGCACCAATTAGACAAAACCCACGAATGAACCATTAAACCGTTCCTTAATATCAAGGAATCGTTGTGAAAATAACTTATTTTACTGATGTATTTATTCCATAAACACTTTGTCCAAACTACTCCTGCATCATCATCATCATCCTGTATTTCAGTTTGACGAGAAATCTGTGTGTTTTCCTTCTACTTTATCAGTCAAATCGTCCATCTGTCCGCCCGTCTGTCCTCTGCCTCGGTGTCTTACCTCAGGGCTGGACAGTTTGGCCTCAGTGAGGACCAGGGCGGTGGCGTTGACGGCGTGAGCCAACTCCTGCTCCACCAGCTTGTGGGTCTTGGCCGCCTCGCGGATCCTGCGGGAACGAGGGAGGAAGCACAGACATGAAAGAGCTGTAATTATTATTTCAACAAGCTGAAAAGGCATAATTATGGTGATTATTCCAACGAGTTATCTCAGCATGTTGAGCGGACAAAGGCTCGGTTCGTTTCTCGTCTTCCCACCTTCACTTTGTAGATGTTTGGATTGAAAACTTTTCTCCTGACTCCTCAATGACAAAACCGCATAACTGAAAAGATCAGTACTTCACAAAACAGCCTTTTTAATTAGATCCTTTTGGAAGAACTTCAATCCATCTGTCCATCAAGCAAACATCTCTACGTTTCCACAGCGCTTCATTCAGACTCCAACAACTTACAGTGAAACTTTTTAAGAAACTTCAGACGAGCAATCGGAAAAAGGAAAATCAGTTTTTAATACTGTAAAAATGCTGCTCTTCACTTTTTACCTCCACCCTCCTACTTCCCGTGTTCCTTACTTGTTGATGAGTGTGTCGGCCACGATGCCCAGCTGCTGAACCTGAGCGCACTCCTCCTCCGTCAGGTACTCCATGGACTGCTGGGAGTTAAGGCGGGGCCTGCTGGCGCGGTAGCTGTCAATCTTCCTCTTGTCCTCCCAAGATTTCAGCGTGCTCTCGAAAGCCTGGTCACACAGAAACGGTCATAGTCTCTACACGTGACTCATTTAGCCAGTCGTGACGCGGGGAAAACTCGAAGGGAAATGTCTGCGTCAAAGAGTACTTAAAAAACCATTTGAATTCAGGAGCCGCATGGCTCCTTATTCAAGGTGTGTCTTCAAATACAGCGTGTTTCTGTAACTACTGGGAATTGTTCCAGGAAACCGACGTCATGGATACAAGAGAAAGAGAAGGAGGTATGCGAGCATGAGTATGAGTCAACCAGGGGGAAAAAGAAAGTGTTTTATTACATGGATTTAACTCAACCAATGATCCAGCAGGGACCGTGCTCACCTGAAACATTACTGTCACCGTTTGACTGAATGAAAGCCACCTTTCAGTGAGGAGACAACAGTCCTCTCTCTCTCTCTCTGTGCAGCACTTAAGGAGGGAAACCATGGAAACAAACTGCCCAAATGTGCTTGGCTCAAGAGAGCTCTCAAAGGTTTGAGCAGCGTGAGGAATGAACAAACACAGTGGGAATGAATGTGCTTTAAGGAATCCCAGAATAGAAAGAGTCAACAACATGGGCGCAGAGCTGAAGCTGCGGAGCTGAAGCTGCGGAGCTGAAGCTGCGGAGCTGAAGCTGCGGAGCTGAAGCTGCGGAGCTGAAGCTGCGGAGCTGA
>JAUMTR010000010.1:8470007-8498283 GCA_032270685.1 Microctenopoma stevenorrisi
AGCTGCAGAGCTGCGAGTAGATACCGCTGCCACATTCATCAACAGGAGTTATAATGTCAAAATGGTCGTTTATCACACACACGCATAGCTCGCGTAAGCACCAGGAAAACCAGCGTCATGCAGCACACGTGGATGTTTTGATGCATAAACATCAAACTAGGCTGGGTTCTCTGGGTTCTAGGCTGAATGTCCCCAAACACAAATAGAGGACAAAGTTCCTCAGGGCACTGTAACCCACATTTGATTTCTCTCTTTACCCTGTCTCTGGTGAGCATCTGTGCCCGGTTCTTGTGGACGATCTTGACAATGCCGGGTGGCTGGATCCAGGCCTCTCCATCTACCTGCACAGGAACCCCCTCCTCTCCCAGGATGGTGATCTTCACCTGTCGGCACTGACACGCCACAAAGCAGAAGAGAAATGTGACGAGAAAGCACCAAGCTGCTGTAGATGTAGCGTGTGTGTGTGTGTGTGTGTGTTACCTGTGCAATGCGGTGGTGCTGCAGGTTGATGACTCTGGACATGGCCATCTGCATGCTGCCAAACACAGCCACCACCTCCAGCTTCTTATCATCAAATGATGGAGCACCGAAGTTCTGAACGCGTGACATGAGAGAAAACAGTCATTGATTTCAGCACATCTAGTGATCTTACCGAGCTGAGAGAAGCGTTTCAGGATTTTTAAAGGCGGTTGGCGGTCACACCCACATTATCCTCCTTGGTGCCGCCCCAGAAGTTGATGCCGCCTGCATAGCTGGGGATGTTGAGCACAGCCAGGCCCTGCAGACTCGGCAAGGACATGGGAACGCCGTCACACTGCCGGGAGAAACGAGAGACGAAGTTCAAAGCGAGTGCAAAAAGAAAAAAACATTTGTTTCATATCTATGTGTGTGCAGACCGGACCTCAAGCTGAACTCTCTGCTCCAGGTTCTTGTACGTCTTTTGGACCAGCTCTTTGGTGCCGAGGACGCCGTACCACATCATGTTTTTGGTGCGACTACTGCAGGACACCCAGAAATGAAATCAGTGAATTGGATTCTGTGTTTTTTTTCCATTTCAGGGTATTTCTCATTACAGAGTGTGTGTGTGTGTGTGTGTGTTCATACCTGCACTTCTTTGGGTTTTCGTCTCTCTTGTTGTTGAACTCTAGGGAGATTTTGGCGTCCAGACCGATGCCAAAGTAGTTGTTCATCACACACTTCTCTGAACATTGCCTGAAGATTTATGGAACACCGATTGTTCATAAAACAGGCATAACTGTAACACACACACACACACACACACAGTACAAACACACTTACACAGAGTCCTCGCTGAAGCTGACCGTGTTGAGACTCTCTGGTTTCTCCAAGACGACTGGCGAGGTCGGGCTTAACCCCCCGTGACCTGAAAGAAGAGTAAATGAAAAGTCATACGTGATTAAGGAACTATGTGTTTTGGGTTTTCTAAAATGTCCTTTTTGCAGACGTGACATTATTCCACCCCCCTCACCCTCCTTCAGCTCCTCGCTGTTCTCTCTTTTGATGGAGCACGAGGACGACATCCTGTGGACCTGCGTGTGTCGGTTCTGCTCGTCCACCACTGAAACAATGGGGAACGATCAGTGAACATAACGGCGTGCTCGTATCCTCAAACACGGCGCACGTAACTGTGTTTGCATAAAAGTTGATAGAAAACAAAAAAACGACTAATGAACTCTTTGGCCTCTGACGCGGGTCAGACGGTTGCTTGTTTACCTTTCTCAGCCTGCTCGATGATCTGCCTCAGGGCTTTCTTCAGGCTGTTGGCCCGGAGCATCAGCTGCTCTTTTGACCGGTATGCTTTGCCTTCTGAGCCCGACTCCCCGCCACTCTCACCTGGGCTCGATCCACCGCTTTCCTGGCTGGGCACAGAACCTGCTGGCACCACCTGGTTCATATGAAAATCATTTTAAAGCTTTTCCCGTAGTGTTATATTCATTGTAATAGCAGCGGGAACACTGTAGCGTTACTTCAGTAAAACCAAAACAGCCGCGTTTCACCAATCGAATCTTCTAATATTTCTATTCATGCATTAAGCATCTTTACATTGATCAATAAATTACATGATTTCAACATCACCATTATGCAGTTTAATGTTCTGTGAATACAAGGAAAATATACATATCAAATCTAAATAGAAACCCAGGATAAATGTGTTGGTGTTAAAGCTCTTACTCGCATAGAAATGAAAAGAAATGAAGTGAAAATAAATTGTCATTTGACGAGGGGTTGCATGCCAAGCTCTTTCTTGGCTGGCTCCAGTAATTTGCCAGAGTCTCTGCTGGTTTCCTGGAACCTGGTCCCAGTCAAAACAAAAATAGCTGCTCCTGCCCGTTTCATTCTGTCAGGCTAAGCTACGCAAAGCACCTGCTGTCCGTAGCCACATACTGTATGACAGACATGAGGGTGGTGTCAAGATTCTCATCTACAAGACTACAAAGCATTTTACACCAAATTTAAACAAAAAAAAAAACAACTTTAGGGCCAGAGAAACCTCCTGTTAAAATAACTAATCAGAATATGAATCAGAATCATTTAAGGGAAGAGAAATAAACTTAACATACAGAGCACATAAAGTCACTAGCAGTAGTGCTGTGACTATTACAGATCGATCATAGCCTGTGGTGTTTTACCTGGGCTTCTGCCTCCTCGCTCAAAGCCTTAACGAGGGAATCCAGCTTCTCGTTCAGCAGTGCACACTGGGAGAAGAGAGACAGAGCGACGTTATTGTTTGCTTTGCTCCCGTCATCACTTTAAATCCACGGGATGAGACTAAATAGCGTGACACAGCACACGCAGCGTCAGCGCAGGGCGGAACATCTGCAGCTCTCCTCTGTGTGACCGTGGTAACACCCAGCAACGGCCTGAAATCAATATTCAACACACAGAAGAAAAAGCAACATTTTCCACCAAGCGTGACTAAGGCATGGTGTTATTTACAGAAAGGCGGGTAAAGCTCGGGAGACATTGGTGGAGGCCTGAGCTCTGCTGGATGAAAAGAATCTTTTCAGAACGATTTTTCTTTCTGCAGGTGTTTTACTTGCTGGTGGCGCTACAGCAAAGCACACAGAGCTTCTTTCCCTTTTATTCAAAATAACTTTGAAGTTTCTTACTGTCAGACTGCGTCACGAATTCTGTGTCGGTGTGTTCAAACTATGACGTTCGCACACAGTTCACCCAAAATTTCAATTAGTTTTGGGCGGTGTCATTACAAATTAACATCACTTTGATCAAAAGATCCTTAAAATGGTGAAAATGATGCTCATTATACTTCCTGTTGCCCTGGGAACATCTAAATGCATTCCCTGGCTACAGGCAAAATGCTGCACGTGCAGTACAACACCGCAGACGTGCATCATGTTCTGCACGACTGAAAAATGTAGCGCTCATGTTCCACCTCCCACCTTCCATCACTCTCTTCTTATTTAGAGTCACACCACCATCAGACGGTGAAGGGGGACCACCAAAGGCACACAACGGTGAGAGAGGCTATGATGATACTGAACCTTCAGCACAACTATTTCAGTTTCTCTCTATTATCCACACACACACACACACACACACACACACACACACACACACACACCTACACTTGCCCACTAGTTACTGTTATACAAGCTTTTACATAATACACACCATCACGCACAAAACCATTTACCTTCTTTGCCATGGCGTCTGCCTCCTCCTTGTTCTCTGTAGCTCTCTCATACGCCTTCCCCACCTCCGCCACGAAATCATTTACCGTCCCACACAGAAACCTGCGAGGTGGAGAGCGTGAACCGAGAGACAGAGAGAGAGAGGACGAGGGTGAAGGTTGATGTGATTAATGCAGAAAATGAAATGAAATTATTGTGCGGTATCAGTGTTTGGAGAACACAACGCCCGCGCGCTCACTCGTTTCATCGCCGCCTACCTGCCTGTCACCTACGTCGCCTCCACATAGTCATTATTTACTCACAGCTGTTACATTGCTGCTGTGTGACTCAGCATGGGACGTTTTTCTCCAGACTCTCACAGCCTCATGCGTTCAGCAAATATTGGACGGTGCAGAATGAATATCGCTCAGCTGCTGCAGAGTTGCGCGCGGGGTATCATCTATTAGATATCTGGAACCTTCTGCCCCCTAAAAAAGTAGGGATAAAGCAGGGATGAACGTTCCTCCAGTGCGACGCGCGAGGAAATGGACGACGTGGAAACGAATCGCGTGTGATGTCTTAACGGGGGCCGCTGGCCGAGCATTGTGGGAGAAAATGACTGCACTGCACAGCCACGTTCTTTTGTGTTCAGACTCACAATGTGCGCGCCCTGAAAATGTGCCACTTACTGCACAGCTGCATTCAAGACCTGCTCACCTGCCCCGCATCACAAAAGGGTCACGTTTCTTCGTATAGCATCCAAAATGGCAAAATTATGAAGTGATTCATGAGTTATTTTATTTTATTTTTTTAACGGTGGTCATAGAAATTTGACCTACGTGAACCTGTTCTCTCACTGAGGCCTGAGAGCAGTCACATGAATCCCCTGACTCCTCATGCTGCTTCTACATTAAGAAAGAAATTATTAAACGTCATGAACAAGAAGAGAAGAAGAATTCCAAACAAATTTAAACCAGGTAACGAAGAATGTTGAACTGATTTCTCTTCACGTATCCAGCACACAGAGACGTGACAACAAGCGCGTCGTGTTTCAATAAAAGACGCGCGCTGAGAGTGTCCTGTGGTCCCCGAGGTGTTCTAACTGTGCTCCAACTCCACGGTCTCTACTCCACACACTGGCTGCTGGAGGAAAGTGCTCTGTGACTGCAGCTAGACTTTTCCCAAAGGAAGACTCCTAATGTACTAATGTACTGAGGATGACCTCCACAACCCGATTCCCCCGTCTCTTTCACTTACAGCTGGACGGCACTTATTGTCCCGTTGTGCCTCCTGAGGGATGAGACCCAAGCCCCCCCCCCAAAAAAGAAAAAGAAAATCAATTCTCATTGAGCAGGAACTCACTCGCTCCTCTTAAACTGCCTCTTTCTCTCATCATCCCTCTTCTCTACTTGCTTCTCCCCCCCCAGCCTCTGCCCTGTCGTGTTCACTCTCATCTTCCTCGCTTTTCTCCTCCCCTGCCCGTTTCCTCCTCCTCTCCACTGTTCCTGTATTTGAAGGCATTAGTGGCACGTACTTGGCAGAGGATATGACGTCGCTGTGTTTGTCGGAGTCCAAGATCTTGGCCAGGTGGGAGGCCACGGAGTCTGCATACTGAGTGATGTGGACCTGAGAGACGCACACACACACACACACACAGAGAGAGAGAGAGAGAGAGGTTGTGTGTCCTCGAGAAACCTCACATGTAAAAACAAAAAAAAATGGACCAGCTCCACTGTTTTATCTAGATTTGACTTTGATTGCGTCTAATAAAAGTATAACCACAATTAAAAAGCAAATGCGATCCTGGTTGGACTGAAGGATAAACGTTTTGTGCAGAGGAATGTGGTGAGGAACTGTGCAGACGTGATCGTTGAGATGAAGGACTTTTAAATTCACATACAGTGCTGCCCTTCTTCAATATCTACACCCCCCCCCCCCCTGTGGTTTAGGTCTGACTGCTTTGGCTTCCAGCTGCCTGGCTGAAAATAATTCCTTGCAGCTTTGTGAGAGCTCATTTACGGGAACCATCTGTCAAAAAGCAGACGATAGACAGACCATTCCTGGTAAGGCTGCAGACTCATTTACCTGCAGAGGAGAATCGGGGCTGTCATCTTCCTTCACTATCGGCGCGTGTTTATTGGTGGTGGGCACCTCGTATGTCATCACGCCCCATCTGAAAACACGCACACACACACAAGTGCCGATGTCAAGCACCAGGAAGCAAACTTAATCATCTACTAATCAGATCAAGATAGGAAACAGCGAGTCACAACTCCAGCCACCGCGCCTCTTTTTCTATCCGTCACTGATAAAGACAGGAATCCACCTGTAGCTGGTGACAATGTAAAATCTAGCGCATTCATGAAAGAGAGCAAACCGTGGAACGAGGAAATGATCAAACTGGTTACACAGCGCTGAAGCAGCCAGGTGTGAACAGCACTCTGTTAGTTTCACATTACAATAAACTGTTTTATTAAGATCATAAAACCCACGTTGTGTTCTGCATAAAGGAGAAGTCTTAAAAGGCTTTCACCTGTCCAGCATTTTGGTAGTCGCTCTCTCCAGCTTCTCCAGGATCTGCAGAAGCTGAGCGTCATCATCGCAGAGGCCTCCCCAGCCCAGAACACGAGCCAGGTCGTTACCCGTGCCCAGGGGCAGCACGCCCAGCTGGCACTGCGGAGGGGAAGCAGCAGGAGGTAAACGGAGGTTCCCTGTAGCAACATGTGTGCTCATCACTGGCTTCTCTTCCTGCCTTGTGAGGTTGGAAGGTGACGCTTTGTCACCCACAGGGCCAGCTAACACCTCTATCTCCAGTTGTTACGTCTGACTGACTCTGCTACCAAAGTTCAGCCCTATGGCTACGGGCTCCTTTTCCAGCTGGATGAGCTCACTGTCTGACAGACTCGTCATGGAACTGTGATGTGCTTCACTTTACTATACTTGGCAGACGCTTTTATCCGAAGCGACTTACAGGGAGCTAGCGCTGGGTGTCTGGCTCAGAGACACACCTGGTAGACGATGGACTAGGAGTCAGACGGGGTTTGAACCTGCAACCCTCTGCATCCCAGTCTGACACTCAACCCGTGCGTCTGCTCTGTGCGACTGTAATATCTGGAGCCTCCTTGTCTATTGCTCTTTGCCCTAGATGCGTTGTGAAAGCCGCGCTTTTTGCAACATGTGCAAAGCTGCTCAAGTGCAAGTTGGAAACTACAGAGTGGTCATGATGCGTCATACATGGGGTGACACCATATTAGTCGCTGCAGTTCACTTACATCCCAGCGCAGCGTTTCACACGAGAGCCCTAAGGGTCAAAACTTGCAGTAGGAAGATACATTCACATTTGCAGATGTCACAATAAACTATTAAAGTTGTGAAAGTTTTCCAAACTAAACAATTAACTATTCATTTAAAATACAAACATTTCAGTCCAACATTTCCACTTTAGGTTTGAGGATGACAGACGGCAAGGACCTGCAGACCTCAGAGCGATTTACCTTCACTGCCTCCTTCTTTTTCTGTTATGTTGGCATAACGCATACCTTTTGTTTGCCCATCAGCACTCTGCACATTCACCTCATACATCAGTGTTATATCACCGCCGCCTCCGACTCCTCCACCTCGTCGCACTCACCTGTTTGTGCAGGTTGAGTTTATCCAGCTCCGAGAGCACCCAGCCCACGCTGCCGTCTCCCCCGCACACCAAGATACGAAACGTCACAAACTTCTGGAAAAGGCGCAGGCTGAGGGAGGAGGAGGAGGAGGAGGAGAGTGGGAGGGGACCAGAGGATGAGGAGGAAATTCATTATTAATGCATTAATTTCCCAAAATAACTGTCAACACTGAAAACAGAATTAATCATACGACACTCTTCCAAGTCAGTACTACAGCTCAGACAAAAAGCAGGAGTACCCGAGCTCGGGTCCTCCGTTCATCAGGTCGAACACTTGAGCCGGGTTCAGGAGCTGCTTGAACTTGCGCAGGAACTTGACCCCCTGGTTGTCCCCGCTTTTGGAGTTGACCAGTACCAGAAGAGGGCTGGAGCACGATGCGGAGGTGGCCTTCCAGAAGCCTGAGAAGATGAATAACCGTGTTTTGAGAAAAAAAAAAAAACCAAAAAAAACGACAGGGGAACATTTTTTAGCTCCGTCTCCAAATGCTGCACTTCATGTTGAGAAACCTGTACGTGGCAATTCCTGCTGACTAGTTTGTATCACAATTGTTATGATTACTACATGTTCTGGCTAAAATGTTAGTTTATGAAACACAATTAAATGCACAGGATGAGAAGAATTCACTTTGCTAGATAACAACAGACAAAGCCAGGGTCACACCCTCTGCATCCATAGGATTTTACACACTGGAGTTGAAAGGCGACATTCCTGAACTTTGATCGGTTCACGCAACACTCTGAACAAAAGCCTCCGTATGTTTCTCACCGTCTGAGTCGATGCTGTTGAGTGCAGTGGGAGGAATGATTGAAACTCGACATTGACCCAAAGGACACACCTTCCCCATTTGTTCTTTACAGCTGCTGTGTACCTGCACACACACACACACACACACACACACAGTCAGAGTTAGACCCCGTAATTATTCTATGTTTCAGGTAAAGCAGAAAGGTCGTTACATTCCTCTGAAACCCACCAGATGTCAGTTCTCCAGCCTTTCTAAATGCCACTCTGATTCATCCATGTGTATGTCTGCGTGCGTTAGAATTAGACATTACATTATGTGCACCCACATGCTCTGAACAGACCGAGCAAAGCAGTGAGTAACGCAGCATCTCTGTAGCTGAGTCATAAAGGACGATTACACATTACATTCTTTCTTTAAGATTTGTATACACTGTTTTTGGTCTCCACCTGCTCCTGTGGGACATATTATACAGTATCAAACTCATTTGCTGCTACATGTTCACACTCCAGGGTTTTTGCCTCATGTTTATTTAAAATTTAGTTTGTAAAGATTGTGTTAAACAGTTTAATGTCCTCCTACTGGAAAATGATTTTCCGAGCATCGGGTCAGATTCAGGAACCCTACAGCTGACAGAAATGTATTGGCTCCATTTCATTTCTCATTTCAAGCGGCCCTCCTCGTCCCCTCAGGGATCTCCGCTGCCATTTTAGGTACCCCTCCAGTACCCTGCTGACTGGAGTGAACTTTTCAGAGCTTGAGTCTGGGAGGGGCAATGAGTGAGTTGGGTCGACAACAGTGAACAGTCTGGGAGCACGTCTCACTCCGAATGCTCTCAAAGTCACAATTTAGTTGGATTTGTTGCACTTTCATTTTGAAGACATTGTATTGTATCCTTGGTTTGAAAAAGGAGATTTCCATTTAGACACTTTCTGAAAGTTTTTCCCGTCTTCCACCACAAATGACTGGACTGACTATACACCCATGAAAATCACTGCACTTTCCTTACTGATGACGACATCACAGTATTTGATTTCAGAGTCGTATAAAAACCTTCTGTCAGACCGGAACAGAAAACAACTTTCAGCTAGTGGTGACGTGATGCATATGAATATATGTACCAACGCTGCCTTAATGAGACAGCATTTTGACAGGATGGAGGCTTAAATCAATCAAACCTACAATGGCCTTGCACCAGAGGCAGCGCCAGTCCTGCAGCCTCCGCACGCTGCCACAGGTCTTATCACACACCACACATTTGGCACTGACTGGCAGGTTGCCCTCCAGCCACTGGTGAGGCATGAACACCTGGGAAGATATAGAAAAATACTGAGAATGTGAAAGATGAAAGATGAAACGTGTATATACTTATTACTCATTCTGGAGTCTAGGAGAGGGCAGACAGACGCTCACCCCTTCCTCGTCCTCAATAATGTCATTTCCTATGGAGGCCAGCGTGGTCCATTTGCAGTTGTTGGTCGAGCGAACGGCACAGCGCTTGTGAGCCTTGAACTTGCAAACTGCAGAGGACAGATCAACAAGCGTCCTGTTAGATAAACTAGTAGGTGTCACTCTTTTTTAAAGCTTTCTGCTCCTTTGACTTTGACTTATACAGATTGGTCCTCGTACCTTCACAGGACAGACCGTGGGAGGTGACACCTGGCAAAGCTTCTCTGCAGACGTTGCAGAAGGTCGGTCTGGCGTGCGAGCAGGCGTACCAGTTGTGCATCCCAGAGAAGTGCTCCATGTTGAACTGGCTGGCCTGGGAAAGGAAATAACAACACCAGCGCTGCATGGTAAACTGAGAGAGCTTCGGAGGCTGAAATAAAATTAATCAGAGCACTACATCACAATAACTACTCTGGGGAGGTGGAGATATTGCTGCATGAATATGACTTTTAATATGATATGATGAACTAAATCGCCCGGGGAAGCAGGATAACACGACATCTGAGGTACACATGAAACGCCACGGCCTCAGGAGGGAGACAGGCAGTACAAGCAGATCAGATATGATATTAGTGCTACAGGTGAACAGCCCAGGGGTAAAACATGCCTACAGCTAGTCCCTAAACACCCAGCAGGATAAGACTACGCCATCGACTCTGTGGAAAGAAATATCTACGTCCTGCTTTGAAATATAGATTAATCGGAAGATGAAAATCCACGAACAACCCCATCACACATGGATTAGTAATAACAAGGTAAAACACAATGATGTTAACCTCTAACAGCATTGTTATAAAATGGGCGGAGCATCGCAGCGTGCCGTCTTCAACTCATTTTATAGCCTAACACAGCTCTGATTTTATTAGAGGCATCAATCTGCTGGAAAAGAGCTACAACGAGAAGCAAATAGGAAAAAGAATAAATGTTCCTCAGAGGTGGACCTTTGTGTAATGAGCAGCTGGAGGAGGAGTAGAGGTGCAAAGTCTGTTCTCATCAAAGTGATCCACACCATCATCACTGCCTTTTACCACGCCAATTTCCTCATGTCTGTTCTGTTGTCAGGTAAAAGAATAAATAACGAAAAGGAGTAAACGTTACCTCATAGGTTTCCCATTTTTGCACAGATTTCAGAGCGCTGATCCAGTCCTCCATTTCCTTCCTGCTCTCAGCACATAGCATTAGTTTGCGAAAAGGGGTGATGACCTGAGAACAGAGAAAGAACGACAGAGTCGAATGTGAATTATATTCCACTGCCTGATGTGTTGGTTAGTTGTTTCAGTAACTGTGACATGGCCGGATCTCGCCGTAGTTAAAAGAGCAGCCTGCTAACATGCCAACAATGACTTTTCACTTTTCATTACCTAGAAATATTTACACAGCAACAGCACATATATTCCCCCAAACCTTCTAATGTTAGTAACTACTACTGATTAATAAATAATATTTAATAAAATAAATTGTATATGATAATATAATAAATAAATAATATCAATATATTGCACAATACCTGGATGTGTGTTACAAATTATCAGATGCGCCTCAAAATGACTAATAGTGCAATTATATATAAAAAAAACCTCCAGGACAAACACAAAGTAGTCATCACCTAGAAAGTTTCTTTACGTCAATCGCAACATAAGATGAAAATAAACACAAACTGTTCATTGATCCAAATGTGTATTCAAAGAATTTGAACTGCAGACTTTCGGCAGAGACGCGTTGTGTTGATTACCGTGAAGCTGTTGTTGATGTTCTTGGTGCTGGTCTCAGCTACACTCGCATCAGATAGGTCCACTTCATCAAAGATCAGAGACTGATGAGGGAAATAAACTAATTAATCATCTACATGTAAACACGTGAAGCTACATACTGCATCTAATCCTCTGAACAACAGCCAAACACAGTGTTTACTTCCGTTCCCGTACCTTGCAGTCTTTGGCATAGTAGAGGGTCCTCCCTCTGAGTTTGAAGTACCTCCGCTTCCATCTCTGAAAAGAGCTGGTCTGCTTTAACAAGATTCCCTCCTTCACGCTTTTCTATTGCGATGCAGGGCCCCAAAATAAAACGTCATAAAGGCGGCGAAATGGGAAGAGAGCAGGAGAACACTGACGTTAGTGCGTGAAGAGAAAAGAATAATTGCAGGGGTAGCTTTTTACACACAAACAGAGGGAGATCAGTTTGGATGGTGTCACTAGGATGGCGCACACAGGGAAACACCTCCCAGCTATTTTCAGACATTTCTGGGATCTTCTGGACAGAATTCCCCCATATTTCCAAAGATAAAAGAGCCGTGCTGATCAGAGAGCCACAGCAGAAATAACACTGCACCTAATGAACAGTACTGCCATCATCGTTCCAGTGAAAAGGTCATGCAGCAGGTTGGAGCTGCAGACATCTGTGGCTGTATGGAAATTATTAACGCGGGCAGCACACATGGTTTGATTTGATAGCATGAATTTGCTTTGCTGAAGCACCCCGCTAAATCTATTGTGCTGTTGTTTTTGTCATTCATCCTAATCTGTGCCTCTGCTTACCACGCGCTCACTCTGCACGCGCTGAGAGGACAAAATGCAACACGGGAAATCAATTTGAGACAGGACACCGGGTGGGGTGAGAGGTCGCCATGGAGATCCTTATTTCTTAAACAAGAGCCAGGTAACCAGGCCCACCGATAAACGTGGGCACGTTCGCGCTACCGCGCCTCGATACGATCTTAAAACGGCTTTCTGGCTCCCTCCACACCTGCAGGTTTATCACGTAATTCCTGCACGAATCAGCCTCTGTCACAAGCCCCTGTATCTCCCACAGAGAAAACCATGTGCCTATATCAGTTTGTGTGCAGAAACCAATATTTCCACAACAACAAACAGGTAGCTGAATATAGTGCAGTGCAGTTATCGAAGATGTTGACAGAGTTAGCACCGGGGTCTCTCTGCAGAAGTGCTAGTGGAGGAAATACCACAGCCTCTCAAACAAATTAAACGTTTAAGAATGTTAGCGAATGTTGGCGTTTACTATTTTTTCTTTCATAAAAACATCAAAGCTTCCAGTGTTAAAGGGCCAGATGTTTATTGACATGTAACACAACTCTGTGATTGTAGAAAGATCTTAAAACAGTTAAAGTGGGAGTAAGGAGGAAAAGGATATTGTTTTTGTTATCTCCAAATCAGTAGCAGACAGCTGCGTTCCACTGTAATAACAAAACCAAAAGACGGACGCTGTCGAAGACTCTCTGGTACTTTTCGACACCTATACGTAGTTTTTCTGCTAAAACACTCGGCCCAGTCTATGGCTGAGTGAGAGCAGCTGGCTCAGCAGTGACTTAGCAGCGTCTCCGGATGAGCGCATGATCTGGAAATGTGCCCTGAAGGAAAATTCAAGACTCAGACAGGAGGTTTCACCACCTGCATGACAACTACCGGCTACCCTCACGGTGACATCAGGCCAAGGAGAATAGGTGTGTGTGTGTGTGTGTGTGAATGACGAAGTGTGCGTGGGAAAGCACACAATTAGAAATTCACCAGTCAACCAAATAACAGTCCAAACACTGTTGTGTTGGGTAGAACTCACTGAATAAAAATGAATGTGTCTCCTACGTCCCACTGAAACATCTCCAAACACAGAATAATGATGTTGTAACAGTCAGTGCTGTTCATGTGGTAATGTTAGAATCAGATCATCGAGTTTAAATAGATAATTAGGAGGCAGAAGCTCGCTTGTGCAGCTTTTAGCTAATGTTCGGGCTGGGCATTGAACCGTAATATTAATCAGCTGTACATTACTGTGTGGCGCGACGTTGTTAGCTGTCCATGTCTTGCTTTTTCTTTCAGCAGTAGTGGTAGTAATACAAGTAATACTTGCAAGAAAACGTTCCCTTCACACGAGATGTTGTTATCTGATCTTTACTTGTTTGGCTTTGTTTCCTGTTTGTCTCTCTTTTGCTCGGTTTACCTCTGTTCATTTTTCAGTGTCACTTCTGCATTTTCAGGTTTCTCTTTTTTCCTTTTCATGTCGTGTGTTTCTCTCTGTCTTTCTGTCTCGGCTCGTCTGCCTTCTAAGCAACGACCTTGGCTCTTTGAACTCAGGGAGTAATACAAGACAAAGGCGCATAAGAAGGAGTGAAACCAAAATCATCGCTTCATCTCAAACTCGTCTCTCAGCTAAAGACGTGTGTGTCTGTGTGCATGAGACATCCCGCCTCATAACGGCACATTCGGCTTCTTCTTCTCCCACTATGCATGTTTCTATCTTGGAATAAATGTACTTTTATACCCCGAGGGAGAGTGAAATTCATGTTGTCACATTTTTAGAGAGGCAGGGAAGATACCCTGATGGTATCAATCATTAGCAAGGGAAGCTGTGACAGTGGCGAAGACTGACGACGAGAAAACTCAAACAGTAAGACGCAGGAATTACAACGGAGTCTGGGGAGTGGACGTAAAGGTGAAAAAAGCCTTTACAAGGACGAAGAAAACATGGACAACAAAGTGTCATGGTCTCTTTTGAATAAACCATTTGACACGTTGATAACGGTGAGACGTCACCTGTTACACCAACCACGCTTTCCACAACAGGAGCTGCCGGTCGAGGCGCTGAACAGCGCGCTGTTGTTTGACCAACGCGGCAGATGACATAGCAACCAGTGGTAAGGCTGAGAGACATCCTGTTAGACCCGACACGGTGCTGCAGCGCAGGGGGGACACTTAAGACCAGTCGCTAACATCTGGCTAGGCTAGCTCATTTTCCTCAGTGATGCCACCCAAACAAATGTGCGGAAAGCCAGAAGAGGAACATTTTTAATAGTTTCGACTGTAAAGTCAGTCGCAGCAAAACCTGAACTGATGTGATAACATTCAGAGGCATTCCTCGGTGAACGGCTGTTCACATGCACGTTTACACAGTTACACTCCGTTGCTTGTTACCTAGTTGCCCTGAGCTAAAACAACTGTTGCCTACACCCGCTTGCATTTAATCATATCTTCCTGAAGAATTTTCTACTATTCACTCAATTCAGAGAGAGGAGCACACACTGCGAATCCCAGGTGACCACATACATAATTAACACATGATTAGACTGGGGTTTAATCATATTTATCTCTATATGAAAATGACTTTCAAAGCATGTTACACATCCACATTCTCCAGTGCAGCGTATCTTTCAATGTGTTGTAGGCAAAAGTCAGCGTCTGCACCATGATCCCGTCTCCTCTCCTGTCCTCAGCAGATAGATGCTGTCAAACAGATTGGTGTATTCATTAGAGCGGGACTAATTACATCACAGCAATTAGCCTTGCCAGACCTCATGTGACACAATAACACACTATTCCTCTTCTGCAGAAGTTCATCTGTGCACGGGCAAGCGGAAGCTGTGAGAGGTACCAACACACGGGTCTGATGAAGTCAGCTTCAGTTTCTTTCTGCATTTCTATCTCTGTTCTTCTTCCTCTCATGCGAGTGCACACGAAGACACACACAGCCACGTCCCTGCATTTGACTGAATCCCTGGACAGCCGAGTCCATCATTTAACGACGTGTGTTGGCTGAGAAAAAGCAGAACAGGAACTTTGGGACACTTTATCAACCAGGGTGATGCAGCATAATGACCATTGGGTTCTAGAGATAGGTGCCACATGACAGCAACTGTTCTCCCTTCTCTACTACTTTAAATTGCAAGACCAGAGGAATAAATATGTACAGGCTTAGAAAGTGCTTATTGAGATTGACGCATGGGCGTAATCTGTCCTATGTCTTCCCACGGGGAAAGATTATTATTTAAATGGTCTGTTTCGTATCAAACTACCCACCATTTCAAGGGAAAGAACAAATCCTCTGAAAGGACTACAGCCATAACCTGGCTTATTCATCTCTGCTGTAGTCCTCCAATAACGAAAAACAAAAAGCCACAAAGTAACATGTCCCCCCCCCCCCCCCCCCCCCCGAAACTAACCACTTGACCTATTTACTGTTTGAGTAACAAGTGTCTAAATAAAGTTTAGATTTATGACCACTTACACGTTTAGTAGAACAAAGGGGCCTGAAGCTGAGCGGAAAGTCTGAGACCACGTGGACACAGTCAGAATGAACTGAGACTAAAGCTGAAACTAGAAAAAAAACGCCACAGTGTGAAGTCGACGCTTCACATTCTCATTAGGACCTCGTGTTAACATCCTTCATCAGCTGGATGTTAGTGTAACATTATCTCTCTCGCACTGACCTCTCCTGTCTCTCTCCTCACTGGAAGACTCTCCTGCCACTTTTCAACGTCACTGGAGTCCAGTTGGTCTTCGTGGCTGAGCTGCGCGTCATCTGCCTCCCCTGCTCCGCCAGAGCGGAACAACAGGGGTGCGATGCAGCACCCGCTGGCCTGACACAGACCCGGCATTGGTGGCGGGCTGTGCACGGTGGTGACCTCGCTCTCTGTACTTTATCAGCGCTGCCTGTGCGAACACTGCACAATTCATCTACAGAGTACGTCAGCTTCGCGCCGTGGTAAGAGGCGTGCCAGTTTTCCCCCAAACTTTCTTTGTGCTATCTGTATCGTTTTCCCATCTTTCTCTCCGAGTTCACTTCTACAACCAATTTCCTCATCTGCATTTCTCTGCTACTCACTTCATCTTAGCTGTAAATCTCCTTCCACATAAGCAGTTCCTCACAAAGTACAGTCCACTTCCTTAGTCTGCAACTTCCCCCCGTCAGGTAGCCACACCTCCTCAGGTGTGCGCTCTCTCTCTCTCTGACACTCACACACACACACACACATCTTGGTTTTAAGGGAGCAGATGCAAATAAGCTCACACACACACCTTAGAGGAGCGGTGTGTGTTCATGTAAGAACAAGCCTACTTCCTTGAGGCTATTTTTAGAACAGGACAAACCTGTCTGACTGGGTGGCAGAGTCAGCGCAAACACACACACACACGCACACACACACACACACACACACACACTCATATCCTGCCACGCTGCATGAGCGGTCCTGTCTGTGAGTGTGTGTGTTCACGTCTGCGCTCTGCTGCCTACGCTCTGTCATCGGACAGCTTTCAGTGTCAGCTCAGTGTCTCATCTGCCAAGGCACATTACAGCAAGTGTGTGTGCTTTCTGTGCATGCATATGTGCGTATGTGTGTGTGTGTGTGTGTGAGAGAGTATTTTCTGCTGGTTGGCGTATCATTCTGTCTTTAATGAGCAGAAACATGCTGTTCCCTGAAGACTCACTCACTGACACCAACTCTCTCTCTCACTCCGTCTCTCTCTCTCCCTTGACATCACCCCCCCCCCACCCCCAAACATTCTCTCCTTCCAAATCACAAGCGGTTACATCAATTCAAAAATAGGTCAAACAGCTTTATTAGCAATTCAGCGAGTTATGCAGCAAACTCACGGATGTGAAGTGACTCTTGTACTAAGTGTGTTATCTCTGTCCAATCCGCTGTCTGCAGGTTTGCCCCTGATAAGAATGCAGGCAGATAGAAATGAGGAGGCCCCCTTGGGGATGGGCTACTTCTGTGATTAGTAATTACACTTGCCTCTATCGATATATGTTAACATCACTATTTTTTTTTTCAAACTGTTTCAGGACCGAGGAATCTACAAAATCACTTCTTCATCTGCCCTGGCTTTAACCTTCCTCAGCAGGATTTCAGAAGTCAAACCCTTTCTGCTAATTACCTGGATCATGGGTGTTGGATGATGAGTGAATGCTCTCTTTCAGTTTCTGATATTCTGAATACACCTAGAATATTGGCATAAACATTGGCGCTATGTTACATCACAACTCTCCCAATTATTGTAGCGAAGGGATCATAATAGAGAGCTCTGGAAATAAAACCCCTATAAAAAGGTCAACAAGGCTTTTTTTCAGCGACACAACTCAATGTCATCAAGCAATTAAATCTGGATAAGCAAACATTCCTTTAAGTTCAATATGCACCTGTTTTTATGAGTCTTCGCCTCAGGGTCAACAAGATAAAAGGATAAAACCGAGTTGTAAAAATCGCATCTCAGGAAATTTTAAACCAGTGTTGTGGCACCTCAGCCTTAAAACACACACACACCTTTATTTATTTATGTTTGACACATTTGGTAACGGCACAGCAGCCCCAACAGTGCTAACACGTACACAGATGTTCTTTGCTTTAACAAGACAAGTAGAAAATTACTACATTTCAGTCCTAATCAAATACCTTAAACAAATCCTGAACACTAGTCTAGAGAGTGGCTGTATATTCATGAGTTACTGGGAAAAAAGCTCATTAAAACAGAGCACGCCGCCTGATCCAGACACTGAACCTCCTGACCTTTCGTGTTTTTGTAATCATAGGGCCATGCCGTCCAGGGTGGACGTCGAAATGCCAAATGAAGCTCACCGTCGCCAGCTGTGATTTGACAATGGTGCAGTTATTCATGTTCTCCAGCAGATGTCAGACTGAGAAAGAAACACAAAGGCAAGGTGACGGGGAACACAGGGACTGAATGAATGACCGTGGACGACATGAGGGCTTGTGAGACAGACGGAAGAATTCAAAATGATCAAAAGTCATTTGTATCTGCCATGTTTTGGCATGGTTTTTAACTTTCGCAGCCTACCAGCTGAGGGTGTGTTGATTTATTAATAGAAGCACACACTGAGTGTTTTATGGTACGCAAATTATTTTTCATTATTCTGTCGTTCCAAACACATTTTCGGCACCAAGCAGGTAGACTCTGACACATAAGGCATCAAAATATAGATATGGTGGCATAGAGCACTAAAGATATGAATCCGTTGCGCTTCATCCCAATGGTATAAACCCCACCCATGTGGCACTTAGAGGTGCTTAAAACAAACACAGAGCGTCATCTGCAAGGAACAGCGAGACCAGGACTAGTACTGTTAATTACACTTATCTTCTCTTTTTGTTTGCCGACACTCAAACTTGGTAATGCAAAGGCATGTTGGGTTGCCATGGCAACAGCCTGACTTTCAAATCAACCTTCAGCTAGAAAATGTAAGGACACACGCACAAGCAGAACCGATAGAAAAAAGTGGATTTACTCTTTTGCCTAGATGTTTTCAATTCTGTTTATTGAACAGGAAGTAAAAAGGGTTTCTCTCTGTGTGTGTGTGTGTGTGTGTGTGTGTGTGTGTGTGTAATAGCGTGTGCACCGTATACTGCATGTGTCAATCTCGTCCTGTCCTTGACAACTTCTATATCTATTTTTTTCAAGTATGCAAAAAACGTCAAGAAACACAGGAAGGCAGATCATTTGAAATAGGAGCAGCATGCATCATCTGTCATGTATAAACACGACGTCTGACCACACAGACACACACACACACACACACACACACAGTTAGAACAAGGCGTGGGAGGACTTTGCACCATGGCGACCACATCCTGTCTCATGTACCTCTGTGCGTTTATTAATAGACAGACACACACACAAACCAGCAATATGAGCAAAAACAAACACACACACACATTTTTTTCAGCTAAAATGTGTGTCAACACACATAAGGATGTCAATGTTTTTGAAATATCATCCAGATTTTGGCCATTGCTCGTGTGGTTTGCACTGAAGGACACATAATCTGCCACTGGTATGGGGATAGCCTTGGAGCATACGGACCAAATCTGGCTCTGATGCCACTTAATCCTCACACACACACACACACACACACACACGCACACACAGTCGAATGAACAGATAATTCTCTCAGCCAGCGACAGAGAGAAGTTTCGCTAACGTGCTGATGTGATTAGTATGTCGTTCCTGCAGCTATTGATTTGTTACGTTAATATTCACAGTCGTCTGCAACGTTACCTGTTAGAAATCATGCAAGGTGTTTCAAGGGGGGGTGAGCTGATAAAAGAGGGTGGAGCAGGACAAAGGGAAGATGAAAGTGGGAAAAGAAGGAAAAGCAAGGAGAGGAAATTAAAGTAAACATATACAGTATGAGGAAATAGGAGAAGAGAAAAAGATAAAGAGGAGGAAAAAGGAAAGGAAAGAAGGACACATGGGATGAGGCACTTAAAGAGGACACGTGATGTAATGCAGGTGGGGAAAGAAAGAGGGAGGAGATAGATATGTGAAGATGAAATACTTGTGAGTCTGTGTGTGTTGTGGCTGCCGATTATCCCTCATGATCACACTGTGCTGTTTAATCTCGTCTCTCTCTGCTCACACACATTAGGTGGGGGATTTGTGTGTGTGTGTGTGTGTGTGTGTTGGTGTTAGCCTCTGCAGGCATGAGATGTTTCAATACATCCTAAGACATTTAGGCTGTGCGCGTGTATGCACATGCCCCGCTGTGTTCACTTCTCCTTGTTCCCGTCGGGCAGCGGCGTCTCTTCCCATCGGTAGTTGTGACACAGCCTACACACACGAGGACGTATACCGACATAACACATGGCTACTAAATGCCTACCTAACACAGAGCTAACTCTAAATGTCAGGCATTAACTCTCTGTTCTCTCTCTCCTCTGTCCACTCAGATGGCCGCCCACCCTGAGCCTGGTTCTGTTGGAGGTTTTGAAGGAAGTGTCCACTGTAACCTGGTACTACAAATATTCAATATACACATACTGCATTAAATAAAAAACGATATATATTGTATATTCCGCGTAAGGTCTTAAACCTCACACTGTAAAGTGCCTTGAGGTGACTCGTGTTACATAAATAAACTATATAAATAATGTAGAAACAGAAATAAAGTTGAGTTGAGTTGAATCAGCCCCTCGTGTGAGAAAGTAAGGACGAGAAAACCTCACTCCCACAGTCTAACCTAAACAAGCATTCACAAAGATAGTCGCACAGAAACACACTGAGCAGACGACCACGGTTTGTCTCTCTCTCTCTCCGCACTATCGGTCGTGTCGTTGTCATGGGAGATGAGCGATTTCCACAGTAACCTGTGGGGGGACTTCTCTCCTTTTCTGTCCTCTCCACTCATTCCACTACAGTCTCGTTTAGAGCATAATTGCTGTGGCCAATGTGAACCTGCTGCACTCATGAAAGCACTGCACACATTATGTTTATTACAAATGTCTATAATAATATATATAAAAATTATTTCTTCAGCGTCATTACCAGGATTTTCTTCAATGTGCCTCCTACCTATGAATTGACGAATACAACACACTTGTGTATTAGCGATAATATTTTCTGTGTGGTCACAGAAAATGATAAAAGTCAACTAATTAAAAATAACTAAACGCAACAAACAGAGACGAACGTGCGTAGAGACGAGCTGCCGTTTTGTCTACTTGCTCATACTTTAACTTGGGGAAAAAAAAAATAGTTCATAGTTTTGCAGCGGGGACGTCAAACGCTGTTAAACCTGATCAAATCGAGTTTACATGAAGAGTGTTTTTTTCTGAATTATTCTGTGACGGTGCATGCACAGCAGGGGCGTCTCTCTCGCCGTGACAACCACATCTGATGCTGTGGAAGTCACACTAGTTTTTATTTGCAGGTTTTTTTAACTGCGCTCTCTAAATGCAATGTGCCTGCAGCCCTGCGTTTTTAGGTGAGCCGTCTACATAAAACAGAGGCCGTAAGAACTGACAGATTTGAGCTCAGAGAAGAAAAGCTTCAGGCTCAAAGTTTGTGGACTGGCTCTGTGACTGCAGACCGAGGTCGAGTCACTCTGAATCAATCAACATGAATCTGAGGATTTCTCATGTCACTGAGACTGTGCTTTCCCCTGGCAAAACTATGTCTAAATAGAAACACAGCGAGTTTGTTCCCTTCTCTTGATTCTGTAAAGTTTTGAGGCATATTTGTGGCCGACGGTGACGGAAACTTAAATGTTGTAACTGCACGGGAAGGAAATGCAGGACACAAATGTAAAATGTGGTTATAAGATACAGAAACTGTGCCTGATCAATGTGCCTCATTTAGTTTTTTACTAAATTGTAATAATGTTTTACTCAGGCTGGAGCCAAACACGGTGGAAGCTGATTTCCTAACCCTCCTTTGATGCCTGCATTTTGAATTTAAGTACTAAAATTGAAAGTGAATTGACAATAATCCCTCGGCTAGAATTTCATTAACATAGTGTTTAACTATACAGGTTAAGTTAAAGTGGCTCATACACAACCACACCGTGTGCACGTGTGCACATCTAAACACGCATGGAAAATAATGATAATGGACACTATGAAGCACCTGGTAATGGAAACGACAAATGACTAGCTTTGTGAAGCAAATGGAATAGACCACTCATAATGAAAAATACTCATTTATATGCACTGGTAAGATGAATACCATCTCATTTTTAATGCTCAGCCATGCTTTCAACCATCATCCCGAAAGATGCTATGCAAATTAATTAATTAATTAATTTCAACCATCATCCCGAAAAATGCTATGCAAATTAATTTACTGTTTCAACAACACGCTTCTCTTGTCAGTGCAGCGACAGTGTTGTTGTTTTGTTTTTTTTTTTAAATTGCTTTGCTTTTTATGAAGCACATAAAAAAGTGTATGGCTGTACTGGCAGACTGCAGTAGAGCCATACACTGCCGCATGTGTACGGTCTCAGCGAGGCTCTGTTTGCGTAACCGCTCAATTCTTCTTAATCTCAGATCTTGTAAACGTCGCAATAGTTGTCATTGTGTGTACTGGTTTTTGTGTGTTTTTTTTTGTCCAGCTAGCAATATTAAAAGAAACAACAACTTTGAAGTCACTCAACTAACCAAAATTGAAATATAACATTTTTACAGGGTTTCTACTACATTTGAGATGTAATCCCCAATGACTGATATCCACTTACAGGAGGTTAAGTAGATTTCCTCCCCGGGAGTAAAATGATGAAAACACAGTGGGATTTACAGTAGCTGAGTATTTTGGTTTATAGAACTTACAGGTCAGTGGTTAATTATCTTAATACTAAATATAAATTCACTGAATGGCAGCTAATGCAGAAAAAACATGTGGCCCAGATGCTTATAGCTAACCCAGGTCAGCGTCCTTCTTACCTTCAATGCTCTAATTAAATGGGTCAACCGCAGATGAGATGTGGTTTTTAGCCATTTAGCTAAAATATGGTTAGTATGTGAATTAGTTCTGGACTTAATCTACACCATCCCCACCACCGTCCATAACTGTGAGCTTGAAGCTTACGCAAAATTTAAAAAAGGATTTATGGGTTTCTGAGCAACATCTGATGAGTAAAAATCAGCATCCAGCAAACACATTCACCCCATCATTTTCTTAATGGCTGATTTAGGTTTTGATCTAATCACATGATCTCTGTCAGGAGCTGACGTCACACCGTTCATCATCAACGATGACCCGTCATATCGAGGCGCTCAGATAAAATGGGATGAAAGTTTGAATTGAGTGCAAATCTGAGGATGATCCCATGATACAGACAAAAGTTTCAAAACGACTACTAAATACATTTTTAAATTAGATTTCGTCCTGTGCGCAATGTCCTCAATTAAAGCAACTTAGCGATGCACTCAGTGCAACCGCTGGAGGCCAGAAAATTGTATTTTACCTATTAACTTGGATGAAGGAAGGAAGTGGCTTATATAACACAGATAATCACGAATGTCTGTGGATTTGTAATGAGACGCATTTCCTGAATATTTTAGAGCGTCATGCCGAGCAGACGTCGCTTTGCTCTTTAATTCGCGCAGAAGAAACCGAATTTAGTAAAGTTTATGAGACTTTAAAGAGGAGACTAACTAAAATAGACGCCTTAAGTACATCAAAAAATAATCAAATTGTCAATGAAACAACCAGTCCTACTATTCCAGAGCCTTTGTATACATATAGATAAGGCGTTTAAGCTTGTAAATATTGATTTTCTTCCTGTCACCTTTTCCCCATTGCTCCATTTCTACGTCTACGCCTTTCTTTTCGTGTCTCTCCCTCTTACTGTTTCTCCTTCCCTCCTTATTAACTCCTGTTCTTTGCCTTGGATCGATATCACTCTTCCATCTCATCCCTTCACTTACTCCCCCTCCATCTGTTTATTACCCAGATCAATACCTCTTTCTCATCCTCCACCTATTTCTTTCCTCCTTCTCCAACCATAAGCGCTCATCTTCGCTCTATTTTAACTCTCTCCTCACTTTACGACCTACTTTCCTCAGCTGATTTTGATTCATGCGCGTTCCCCTCCCCTTCCTTCATCATCCCCTCAACCTCCTGTCAATATTGTCCTACCCCAGTGTTCTGACATTTAACAGGCCCAAATGGCCTCTTATAAATCTTCATCAATTCCATAATATTTAGTTGGATGTACGATTTTGTGTCCGACTTAAAGGTTGGCAGACCATTTGTCATTGAACTGAAGTGACTCTGGTCACTGGCTCTCTCCTCTGTCTCTGTTATTGGCTGGTTTGGTAATGAAGTGGATGGATGAAGCAGACCTACGCCTGTCTAGACCATAATAATCTGCTTTTTCACTGTGGCGACCTTCTCACTAAATTTAATCCCACACAGTCTGGTGGTCTACACAGCTCAACCTCCAGGATTAAAGACACTATTGTTAAAATTTAAATGTTCTGGTTTAAATTTAACAAAAATACATTTAATTTTTATAGTATATAGAGAACGTTATGAAAGCTAAAAGTATATTTTGCCAGCTGAAGGTGGTTACAGAGCTTTGTTAAGAGTGTATTTAAACAGTTTTACACTACGCGTAAACATTATGCTTTATGAAACAGTCCAGCAGGTCATGAAGTTGCTAATGCCAAAGTAACATAACAACTAAAAAAATACAACTTCAGATTAATAAGGAGGCTAAATGACACCTGACAACAAGCTAGCTTATCCCACACGTCCAAGCTGACTTCCAAAATGTCATCAGGGATACAAAATCTGTTTATCAGTAGCTGGCAATATTAATCACAATCAACCAGTAAATACTGGGCTGTTGACAAATTAATACTCTTCAATGAAATGGTTAAAACACTTACATGATGCGTATGATGCCAGGCTTAAAGAACTAGACATGTAAACAGCAAATGTACCAACACAGTGTCTTTATCCTTTACCCATGTGACTGTAAAACACAATGAGCTACTAGATCTAGTAGCTCACAGTAAATATATACGTTTTAGTCGAGTAAATTAACACGGACTAATCAATTACTAATTAAGCACACATGCCTAATGTGTGTCACTGCAGCTACACATGACCAGCATGTGGTGGTAACAGAGTAGCAAGTGGTTGGTGTAGATGGTGTTTACAGTCACCAGCTACACCAGCCAAAGAGAGCAAGTTGGAAACAGTGACATTTGACCGGGCTGGTACGCGCTGTTGATAATGTGTTGAAATACTCAACTGAGCTCGGTGATCTTGCACAAGCAGAGTGTACAGTATTACTAAATCCATGTGTGTGCACCCTCTGGGTGGTTTGAGAGGGCTTCTCCCCTCTCTGCCATGCTAATGAACCCCAACACCACTCTCCACCTCCTAAACCCTCTCCACCATCTCTCTGGCCACTTTTAGTACACTCCCCCCTCTTGCCCACCTTAACTCTAGATCTCTTTATCTCTCTCTTTTGGTTTTACTGCTTATATATTTAACTCACTGAGGTAAAAAAAAAGGTACTACATGTGCATGTGTAGTGTCGACAGGATAAATCTATGAACATAAACACATTCGCTGACGGAAATACACGGTCAGCGTGTTTTGACAGTCTGCCAACATGCTGATGCTGTATTTGTTTAACAAAATGACCTTCTAAATTTAGACTCCATGTCTCAGAGGAGACGCTAAAAATGGAGACAAGCCCTTGTGTGTGTGTTTGTCTGTTTTTATTCTATGTGTATTACTGCATGAGTGTGCCGCATTTGACTGCATGTGGCTACAATATAAATTCCTCAGGTTTGGGGCATTTTGGAGCATCACAGCGAAGCGAAGGCTTTGCCCTATTCCAGTGTTACATGGTTAAGGCTGTTCGAGTGTCTGTGTGCTTTAAAAACCTCGGACCAGAACTCATTTGTTTTCAGACAGGACTGTAATACTTCATCATCTGATCAGGTGCATCAGGTGCAGTGGCACGTATCCAGCTCTGATAGTGGAGGTGTAGAAAGCTCGGGATTACGGTTTGTGTGTGATATTATGTATGTGGGTGGATTATTGTACAGTATGCGGTGGGCGGCCGATGTACATTATCTACAAGGCTTTCAGAGTCTCGTCAGTACTCCATGGTCACATTATGACAATTGGAAACATGTTAACTCTTAGAAATTTTTGCCACTGCAGTCAAAACACATTATGAAGCGCGATACACTGTTCTACGCTCTACCTTTGTTTTTGTTACACATTTAAAGCACATTTCCACTAATGCTTTAATTGAATAAATCACAGATTTGATAGATAGCTAGATGTGTTGTATTCCACTTAGTAGTCCTAAGGCAGCCTGGTAGCAGAGTGGTTAAGGCAGAGGGCTGGGAAAGCAGCAGACCTGGGTTCGATTCCCAGCTGAGGCACCCAGCCCACCCCCCGTACCAGGTGTGTCCCTGAGCAAGACACCCAGCGCTAGCTCCCCGGGCGCCATGTGGCATCCCAGGGGTGATGGGTCTAGATTCTTCTTCTTCTTCTAAAGAACAGGTTGTTGACATTTGTTTGTGAACGCAGCATAAAGGAGTTTAAGCAGCATAAAACTGCACTAAAATCAAGGTTGCGATGACGTGTAGTGTCAAATTCATGAAACAGAATTAAAACAACGTTTGTTTGTTTGTTTTCTGACTTAAACTAAACCTTTACAAAGCTACAGTAGTTGATGCAACAGTTTGTTGCTCCTGTATTTCTTCCCTTCTGCTTGCTGCATTATAGCAGGTGGGCGTATATGTGTCTGTGTTTGTGCTAATATGTGCGCTAATGCAATGTCACTTTCTTAGTGTGTATTCATGTGAAAGTAAATATGTGTTAATCTGACAGGCAACAGATTGCTGCACAGTGTGTCTGTACACTCACACCGACAGACTCCTGTCTCCTCCTCTCCTTCGGTCACTTCAGAACACGTAAAAAGCAGCGTGAAAGAAAAACAGGTTACAGAGATGAAAGATGAAATATGAAAATTACAAAGATAAGCTAGGAAGCAAAAAAGAAAAGCAGGAATGAGAATAAGAGACAACAAAAGAGGAAAAAACAAGAAGAAAAAGGAAAACAGAAATGAGAAAGAAAGTATAAACAGGTCGAGAAACAGGAACAGAGAAAAGAAAAAACTGATAAAAGAGAGAAGTAGAAAGAAAAGGAACTCGGTGCATAAACAAAGAGAAAGGACGGTTGGGGAGTTACCATATACAGTAACAGTCTGTTTCTAGAATAAGCTTGGTTTCTCAAACATAGACACGGGGGGATAAAAATAGACTTTCTACAAAGGAACTCGCTGAGTGGTTAGTGGTGGTGCACAAAGCATGACAGACTTGTGCATTTGTGTGTGTGTGTGTGTGTGTGTCTTCTCTGCAGAAGCAGAAGACTCAGCGCTCCATCTGTGAGATTCCTAAGTCTATTTGTCAGACTGAAGGGAATCCTGCGCTGCTGTAGCAATGATACACTGCTGCGCGCACACACACACACACACACACACACTTAAATGTGGAGAATCTAATCATGATCTTATCGTGTGCACACATTTGCTCCCTCGTTTGCAGACACGCCTGCAACTAAACGCATTCAGTGCTTTACTGTAATCTGCGACGATTCAGTTCTTTAACTTCGAGTCGTCTGATCACGCTGATGATCTGCATCAGCTGCGACGGACTCCAACCAGCTCCGACACAAGTCCTTATTCAGACATAGCTTTTGCTTTAATCTCTAATCTAATGAGATCATCACAGAGTCTAAATTCATTCTGTCTGATCGATTGTACAGTAGTAGTGAAAAAAGCATGATAGGGTTTCTTTTTTTTTAGATCAAGGCAGCAAAAGCGTGCAACAGAAAAAGATCATTTCTGACAAGAGAAAGCAGAAGTGCTCA
Organism: Microctenopoma stevenorrisi; assembly: GCA_032270685.1. NCBI lineage: Eukaryota > Metazoa > Chordata > Actinopteri > Anabantiformes > Anabantidae > Microctenopoma > Microctenopoma stevenorrisi. The sequence continues at coordinate 8,497,450 of JAUMTR010000010.1, forward strand.
TGAGAAACGTGGTCGTTCTGTTTTGGCAGCGTTACCACTGGCTTTATAAGAAACCACAAATCTTCTTGATCACATCCTTGTTTGTTTACAGCAGTTCTACCAATAATAGGTATGATGATTCATCTGAAAATGACTTTTGTTATGCTACTATTTATACATCGTGCATGTGCCTGGAATAATTCACGTTGCCATTTACATGTTTGCACACGTATTTGCATATACATGCGGCACATACTGTACACACACCCACACATCCATAGTAAACACACTCAGGAAGCCGCAGAGAGGTTGGATTTCTGTGCTGCAATCTTCTGTGTTCATGAGCAGATTTACCACAGTTCCCCACCAGGAAGGTGTGTGTGTGTGTGTGTGTGTGTCTGTGTGTGCAAAAATGAGAACCGCTCCCTCTCACACACACACACACACACACCCACATACATTAGACGCATGTACACGTCTGGTGCTAAAAATGAAGAACCAGCAGGCAGGTCTGATAATGCTTTCTCTCTCTCTCTCTCTCTCTCACACACACACACACACACACACAGACACACACGCACACACCTACTTTCAATACAAAGAATCCTGGACTAAAAAGAGCCATTACACCCAATAAACACACGTGTCTCGTTTCACACACTCGTCCCTCGTCTCTTGTTCCTCTGTCTGTCTCTAGGACCAGTCTGTCCTCTCTCATTGTTTATGGTGATATTCAATCGGCTCTGTTTAGAAAACAGCGAGGTCCCCCGACCACAATCTGCTTTTCAAAAGGATGTGGCTTCTCTCTTGCAAACGCTGGTGTCTTTCCTGGTAAAACCCTTTGTGCATGGTAAG
>JAUMTR010000010.1:8498783-8536737 GCA_032270685.1 Microctenopoma stevenorrisi
ATATAAGGCCAGGTTGTATGCAGCTTCATTACCCAGATGAAGCTGCAAAAAGAAGAAATGAAGAAGAAATATTTGTTGTCCTTCTGATAACTTGCCAATACCTCTGATGTAATTCACTGCCTGGCGTTACGCTTGATGACTAAGGAAAGAGAGAGCAGCAGACGCAGAGGCAGTGAGAGACAAAAGGCAGAGTAAGGGAGGGAGACTGAGATGGAAATGGAGAGAAATAGGTGCTGGTGAGACTTCAGGCTGGGTGAGCGCTCTATTCTAATATGATTATAAATCATCTTGCCCTAATCTTTTTGTGCCAGTTTTGTCCTTGGCCTGAGTCTCAGAGGGAGGAAGCCTTGTTCCAAGCCTGGAAAGTCTATATAGGCTAAATAAGCTAAGTGCACGGTGGAAATAAGAAGCGCTGCTCAGTGAGGTTAAGAGGACCCTTTTTAAAAAAAGCAGCAATTAAAGTAAATGCAGCGGTGCATGGACGAGAAGCAGCGTTTAAAAGCTGTATCAGGATTTGGCTGATGAGATCTGCCGGCCTCATCAGCTTGGGTTTCAAATTGGAGGTGGGTCAACACCAGAGTGCTTCATCATGACTAATGGAGATGCTGTAGGTTTGCTTAAATGGTGTTAAGGTGTTGTGGAGGGACGCCAGCAGAAAATAAAGAGGCCAAGCGTATACAGGAAGCACAGAAACTGAAAAGTCAATATCTTACCACGAAAACTTTCTGGGTATAACATCACGTTTACTGTTTAATCCACTTCTCAAGAGCATAAATGATGAGCCTGCCGTTACACTGAGACACTCTCATATCGCCATGACTTAAGGTCACTGGTCTCTTTTTCTGTCTTAACACAAAAGGTAAAACAGCAGCAAAAATTATCGTATTTATAGTCAACCTCAATTGCTAAAGATAGTGGTGTGAAAAGTTGGTACGCTAGAGCACCCATAACACCGGAAATTCATTCTCTGCATTTTAAAATTAGCTGCACCGATCAATCTGAAAGGCAGCGCTGCAAAAATCTTAAAATTGCCCTCGGGTTGCCGCGTGCTTTTCACCTTCGTAACAACTTCTCCAGCTTGTAGTCTTCACATAGAAAGCTGGATTCTCAGTTATGCTCCGTGCATTTTAAGACAGAAGCAGTAGAAAACGAGGGTAGAAAGGACACTGTTTTTTATACAGTAGGTCTATCAACCTTCTGACTCTGTTTGCATCACTTTCGTTATAAAAATATCTGTTGTAAATCTCTCTGTCACTCACCCCCCCCCCCCCAACCCACACACACACACACACACACACACACACACACACACAACTGTGTAAAAATAAAATGTGTTGTTTTTAGAGATGAAGCCACATCCTTCCAGTACAGTCACCCTGACTGCCAGCGTACTTTAGTTCTCTGTCTTGCTCTCAGTTTTGCTTAGACTGTTTCCAGTAAGGTTCATTAATAACTCCCTTTCGATCAGACTTTCTGTGACCTGTGTAACGATTTAATAGGGAGCAGAAACATCCTGTCGATCAATGTGCTCTCTGCGCTGTTCGTGTTATGGAAAGTTACCAATAATGGAAGTGAGATAATACCTGGTACAGTTATATATCTACATAAAAACTCATTATACATATCACCTCCTTTCAAAATGAGCAACAGAGAAGACAATGGGGAGCCCTCCCTCCTGCGCTACACGCTGTCCAGGAAGTGAAGCACACGCCAACACGAGTTCACAACATGTCAGAAGGTGTCTTCTCACATCAAACACAGTCTTTCAGCCTACTCTTACCTAAACGTCAGAGCTTTTAAAGGGAAGCACTGAGCGGTACGGTGCCAGCACGGCCTGGGAAAGACACATGGCAGGAGGTGAAAAAATTTTATTAAAATAATGTGCTTGTAGTGCTGCTGAAGAACATATGAGTCTGATTTTAGTATCAAAAAGTACAGTACAGTCGGCCTACTGGCACTTTTTCAGCGCTGGAAACCACCCAGTGTGGAGGAAAACTTTTCTTTTTGTTTACTTGCTGACCCACAAAATGAACATGAAGGCTCAATGCGTGGGACATTCATGCTGATTGAACCCACACGCAGATGAGAAACCTCACTGGTTTACCTGACATATCCGTGACCATTTGTAAGAATGTTTGACCAAGTCAGACGAACCACAATAAAATCCTTGATCCCTGCAGCTGTAATGTGGCAATTTACCCCTGTGACACTTGTGAACTTAGTTGTGTACACTGACACAGCACATAGGAAGCGGCAACAGTTGCAATAACCACAATAATGAGTACAACTGTAGGAAATGTAGCAGTGCCAGCAGCAGTGAATCGTGAATCTCTCAGGGGAAACAGACACACAAACAAATATACACAAACATGTGTGTCGTTACCAGATGTGTTTTCTCATGTCACTGACTCAGACTGTTGCTCTTCATGTGGTACTTATAGCCAAAGGGTGTGACGGTGCACAGACATGCACCATGTGCATTCGCACTAAGAGCGCCTCTAGAAAAAGTGAGCTGCAGTCAAACTGAACAGTAAAATGCATCAGACTTCTCAGGACAGCAGTATTGCAAAAGCAGGGCGCACGTGTGTGTGTGTGTGTGTGTGTGTGTGTGTGTGTGTGTGTGCGTGTGTTGTGCTAACAGTCTTTTGCTTCCTGTTGAAGAGGTTTCAACAGAGAGGGGCTGACAAAAACTGAGAATGAGTCTATATTTAGCCACAGAGAGATAGAAAGAAAGATAAAGAGATAGTGGGTAAAAAAAAGGAAGTACACAGTAACAACAAAACAAAAAAAAGAGAGAAAGAATTAAAGTAAAGTAAATAAAGAGGATGGGAAAAATGGGAAAGCCCGTGTGTGAAGTAGAGAAGTGCAATTATGACTGTGTCTCCTTCTTCATGTTGTCTTGTTTTTAAGGCCAACACCCTGACAGGACAAGCCGTCCCCTGTGACAGCAGCAGAGCATCACAGAAAATGTGTGGCCTCCATGTCTCATTGACAGACATACCATGGCCCAATACACAAAGGGTAATAAATTGCAAATAAAGTGATGACGCTTTGCATGTCTCTGAATTTTACTAAATCTAATGTGTCATTTTAATTCCCAATGTTCCTTCCTTTTTTCAATTAGTTTCATTTTTGTTTCACATTCTTAAGTGAGTCAGTAAGTTTAAAAAGGAAAAAAGACACGGCCATGGTATATACCAACACCTTACTCAAGTAAAACTGCCCACTACCACCAAAGGTAACAGTGAGCTGGGTTAGTAGAGTTATACTGTTTAAGATAACTTGATATGTCAAATGAATTTCTTTTTTTTTGCACCCAATTATAGTTTGGACTTAAAGTCAAGAGGAGAAGAAGTGACAGAGATGTAAAGGCAACTACGATAAGAATGCAACCAAAATTCACTCCTTTTGTTGCTGAATATGGTAAAAAAAAAAAAAAAAGCAGAAGACAAATTGACACTTATTGATATTTAAACTATTATGAAAAATCTATTACTGAAAGTAGTTCTCTAAATATAATTTATTCTGCTCAAATATGTTGCTTTAATTGAGTTTTTGATGGTATCACATGCTCTCCATCAGCAGATCGTCGTTCAGCCCTCCACGTTTTTTAGGGCTGAGCTTGACAGTTCATTCCTCACCCTCCAAGCTCAACAACTGAGAATCCTTGTAATGTTGGAACTTTTGTCAAATGCTCTGGAGTAGTCAAGTTAATGGCTCCCAAGTTCACCTGTTGGCCAGACTAACTGTGAGAGAGTGCGCCTAGAGAGCCGCAGCCCTGCTTGTTTTCCAACCCTCCAGCTGTTCACCAAGAGCAGGAACTGTTGATTACCTGGATCAGGTGTGTTCAGCCAGTCAGAAGCTGTAAGTGCAGGAATGGTTGGAAAACAAGCAAAGCTGCGGCTCCCTAGGACCGAACATGCCTACCCCTGAACAAGACAAAGCTACAAAAAGTATAGAGAGCCAGAGATGGTAGAAAGAAAAGGTATGACAGCCATCAGGCAACATAGTGATTGGTGAAGGAAGGACAAGATGAAGGGGAAGGACGAATGGGATGGTGAATGTTTGAGGTCGGAGATGTGTGAGAGAGACAGCATGTAGAGATCAAGGCAGAAGGAATCAAGTGCAAACAGGTGGCAGCAATGAAAGAGAGGAATTGAAATTAAATTGGACAGAAAAGATAAACACTGAAAAATAGTAAAAATAGACAGGAAGTGATTGAGGAGTATAAGCAAAAATGTCCCTAAACTCTGACATTTACAAAAGATCTGACGTCAAATTTTATTAGGGTCAGTTTTCATTTATAAAAATGTTTTTGTTGTTTTTTCAGTAACCCAATGGTACAAGTAACTAACCATAAGTCATTTAACTATCCATGGTAAAAGAGAAGTTGTCTCATTAAATGCAAGTTACTCCAGAGTTTAATAAAGAATGAAGAATCTGAGTTGGTAAAGAGATCTGACATTTATCATTTCATATGAAAAGGACAAGAACACCTATGGTATAATTTAGCTTTTTTCATTTGGCCTTGCACCCTGCTACCTATCTGAGATTATTCAGCTATACGTGACCGCAAGTGCCCTTAGGTCTACAGATCATTCACTTTTAGCCGTCCTGAAAACAAGGGGTGACCGCGCTTTTGTAGTGGTAGCCCCAAAACTGTGGAATGAGCTACCACTGCACATTAGGCAGGCCAAATCACTGTCTGCCTTAAAAAGTTCTCTTAGAACTCATTATTGTTCTCTGGCTTTTAATTCTCTAACATGTTTTTGGTTTCACTGTTCGCATTTTACTTTTACTTTTGTGAGCCAACTGTGGCTCCATTTAGTCTCAAATCCCCCAGGCTGTGATCGTCCACCTTGGCTGAATGATTCAAGTCTTGCACTTAGTCAAAGATGTTGCCAATTGCAATGAAGAAGGAAAATTTTCTCCTCACTCGCTGTGGGACTGTTTGTCAGAGTAACAGAAGTTTTTAAAAAAAATTTAACTATCTTAATAATGTTGTTAGTAATAATCATGACAAACCCCAGGTACTCTTTAGGACAATAAACTCTAATAGTCCATGCACTTTTTCTCTCCTTGAGCTACACTATTCTGTAAGGATTTCCTTCATTATTTCACCAATGAGATATCCAATATGAAACTATGTTCCACTCCCTCCATTTCAACTGATATCCCTGCTATCCCTTTAAGCTCAAGTGTTTTTACCAATTGATCCTGTTTCTCTCTCTGAGCTGTCAGAGGTTCTGTTGGACATAAAGTCATCTAATTGCTCCCTTGATCGATCCCCGCCAGATTGTTTAAAGAGGTCCTGGCATTCAGACTCTTACCAACACAGCTATTGTACACACTCTTTTTAAGAGACCAAACTTGAACCCTTTCTTACATATCAACTTCAGACTTCTTATCAGGCGTATTGTAAGATTGTTCTCCCTCAGCTGCAAAGATTTCTTCGTGAAAACTAGATTAAAGAACTATTCCAGTCTAGGTGTAAGTCAAAACCAAGATTTGAGTCTGCTCTGTTGAGGATCACTAATGATACTTTGCTAGCTAGGGATGCTGGGGACCAGCAGCTTTAAAACATCTCACCACAGCTTTGGAACAGTGGACCATTAAATCCTCCAGTCTCTCTTAGAACATTATGTGGGAATCCCAGGTATCACTCTGGATTGGTTCAGGTCCAAACTCTGTCAACATTGGTTCCTGCTTCTCTTCCTCAGTACCCCTCAGTTCAGAACTCTGGAGACCATCTTCTCACAAATCTGACCACATAAACCCTGTTCTGTTCTCCTGACTTTTGATTTTAAAGCTTTACATGGTCTCCCTCCAACCTACGTGCTACCTACGTAGCACCTATTTTTATTCAGTGGCTCTTAATATTTAGTGGAATTTCCCTCATTATGTGTGTTTTTTTGTATTTAGTATATACTATACATTTATTATCTAGTCTTTAATTGTGCTGTGATTGTTTGATTTCTTGCTCATAATTCTTAATATCTTTTGTTCTCCTGTTCTTGTTTTTTGTACATGTTAAGTACCTTGGTCAAATGGGTGTTGTCTAAATGTGCTGTGTAAATAAATTTGATTTAATTTAATAAAATACGCTTGTAAGATAGTTTAGAAAATATTCTTTGTTCAGCCTTAGGCCTACAAACAATATGATTTGTGCAATCTTTGTACCAGCGAATGGACAACACATCTTAAATAGTGAGGCCGCCTCCACTACAGTCCTGCCAACCTGCTGTGATGGTAAATATGGGTATTAGCGTCTGCTGTTTGCTGTGTCGATTTCTTATATAACTGACTCTGGATGTGTTTCTTACTTTTCACTCTGCCTCCATCTCTCTCTCTCTCTTCTGCCTACTAAATTTCTCTCCTTCCTCTATTGCCACCTCTTTCTCCTCATCTCCTTTCCATCTCTCCCTCCATCTCTTTCTCTGTATTGACCCTCACACCATTGCAGCTGTATCACATCAAGCCAAGAGCATAAATCAAAGTACATGCGCACAAAGACACACACACTGGACATCCCACACACTTCTCGTGCACTCTCCTCAAGCCATTTCTGTTTACTTTCCTACACTCACTCACTCACACACACATCTATAACGCATCCTCATCTCCATTGCAGTGAACACCCACACAGACTTCTGCACCTAGAGTGAGATGCAGATAAAAAAGAACAAATATAGTGGGTTTGATTCCAAAGCGTGGTGCAGGAAATCCACAGGAATGGAAAAAAAAGTGTTACCTGTTGGTCACCACTCAAAACACCAGAAATACAACTGGTTATATAATGTAATGTGCTGCTATTTCAGAATGAAGAGTGTTTGGGTGCAAAGTTAAGAAAGTTTTCTCCAAAAAAAAGTCATCAAGGTGCAAAATAAATATATAAAAAAGTTATAAAACAGCAACAAAGAATAATGATGGATATAAAAAACGCAGATATGATAAAGATGATAAAGAAGTTGCTGGTGTAGACTTCATTTATATTTTGATTTACTCATTTTTATTGAATAAATCATCTCATTTTTAGAGATGTGAAAAAGTGTTGTGAAACCTTACTGATTTGTTTACTTTCTTGCATATTTGTCACACTAGACAAAAATAACCTAACCTGTTTTTTTGTGTCCTGTTACATCTGGGGTGACACTACCACAACATGTCATAAAAAACACATACTAACAGTCAAGCATGGTGGTGGCAGTGTGGTGGTCTGGGGCTGCCGCTGGGGCTGCAGCTGCCGCTTCAGGACCTGAAAAGTTTGCTGTGATAGTTCGATTCACACCATGTGGAAGAAAAAACTACGAAGACACGAGCTCAACAACAAAAAATAGGGGAACTACCTGGAGAAATGAGCACCAAGGATGAAAATGAAAAGAAATACAAATTCAAGATTGAAGGGTGGTAACAGAGAAAGAAAAGCAGAAGCAGAACAATCAATGTTAGAGGAGACACTCTGGAGGATATATAGGAGCAGAAACATACACAACATAAAGAAAGATCAGGAGATGTGTCGCACACCCTTGTGCACATGAAACCAAACAATGAAGGGACTGCCCTTTTTTGAGTGTGTGCATGTGTAGGCACTTTAATGTGGACGTCAGCTTGCGTGATTGGCCTCCTCAAAGCCACAGCACTTGTAGCACATCCACACGCACAAATCACAACCACAAAGATAATTCACAGAAGCCGTTTTCTCTTTTGCCTCATTCTCTTCCTTATTTTCCACATGGTAAATGAGAAGGTAAATGGGGAAACGAGGAGGAGGTGGTGAAGAGGGTGGAGGAAATGAGGAAAGTGTGTAAGACCTTATGCAACCGACAGAGACAAAAATAAAGAAAAAAGAAGAAAGAAATCAGAGCGGTCACTCAGAAGAAGATTACAAGAACACATTCGAAAAGGGTTATTACTCAACCCATACTTACAGATCATTGTTTTAACATGTGACACAGCTGACACTTTGAAATGGCTGACATCACAAAACCTTAAAGGTGCTGTGTGCAGCAACTCTGGTTTCTCAAGTTCAACATCACATGTCCATTACCCACAAGCTAACTGCTTCCTGTGGCAAAAAAAGCTTGATGCAACACAATCTATCAAAGCTACATTAAACATGACTGGAGAGCTGTCAGCCTGCCTTTTTTTATAAAACTGAGCAATAGTAGTATAATATACTATAATAATAGTAAGTAATACAGTGAGACCAAAGTGTACAGATAAAACAGAAAGCACTGGCATATTTTTCAACCATGCTGCTGTGCTAGCAGTTAGCTATGTTCCCCAGCTTCATACGACCATATAAAAGACAATCTTCTCTGTGTTCAATCAGGTTTAGGATTGAGGATATATATTTAACATGCATACATGCATAATGACTGTGAATAGTACAACTGAAGAGAAAACAGGAAATGTGGGGAGAAAAGAGACGACATGCAAGACAGGCTTGAGCCGCTGACATTGAAGTTTACAAAGTTCTTATCTTCTATTAAAAATAGACAACAAGAGCAACGTCTCTGCGTTGTCTTTTCGTTGCATTACATCTTGTGTTGACGTCATCGCAAACAGACTGGTGCCCATTTTGGGTCAACAACTGGCGATTCTCGCAAAGATATCTAAGCAAGAAAAAACACACGTACTGCAAATCAATCTCTATCAGTATGAAAATCCAATTTAGTTGGTAGAGTCTGCAGCTGTGTTTTACAGAGTCAATCAATTAACAAGTCTCCAAGGTCAGATTCATTTTGATTACAGAGCAGACTATAAAATGACAACATCTTAAGTGAACTGTTTCCCTGTCTTGTGCACCAATAAATACTGTAGTAACTTGAGTTTGAAGAATTAACTTCAGTGAGTCTAGAAATTTGCTCCACTGATGTGCTAGAATCAAAAAGCCTGTCTCTAAACTCAATATTTAATTATAACACGAACAGAAATGACACACCCGGTCTTCAAGGGCTATCAGTATAATGATTTAGAACCTCGCAGTTGAGGAACTGAATTAATCAAACAGTGTCACACTGTCATGTCGCAGTTGATAAGGATTAGCACCTCCTTAACAAGTGTGCCAACACACTGTTGCTCTAACAAGCAGAGTAACAGGCGGGGTACGAAATGAGGCGAGGCATGACAGAGGACTAAGAGGCAGTGATGCTCGAATGGTATTTAGCAGTAAACATTAAACACACATGAAAAAAAAACACATTTCAGCAGAAGACCCCCCCCCCAAAAAAACTCACTCTCCACTGCAAAAATGCACCTACGCATGTGTACATAAACAAACAAAGCGATGCACAAACATTAATCCGCTCAAGTCATTGTCGCTAAAGCATAATCCTGGAGTCAATGACTAGCTTAACCCAAGTCACATGACTGTAGGTACACACAATCTAATCAGCACACAGACACATAGACCCTACAAAGAACTAATAGGAATGTGATAGGCAGTTGCTGAATCCAAGACAACACTACCATCAGACTGTTTTAAGCTAAAGAAATATCGCTAGTATTTTATTGTAGTATTTTGGTGATGGTATGTGCTGATTGTTGTCCAACCCTGAAACAATGGCAACCCTCTATGTTGTTCCTCTGCCTGTATATGGACGAGCTCATCACACTCAACACGCTGCATTACGACGATGCACAATGAGATTAGCCAATCAATATCAGACTGATATCCAACACCAGCATCTGCTCCAGGAGCAAACCTGGCACTATGCTATCCCATGGCGACAGGGGATACTGTCTATCCTGCTTCTTCTATTGATCCGATTTACAGTTCAATGCAGGTAATGGAGCAATTCAAGATACATACAAACATTACTCACTGGCTATTATCTTACCAATAACTAATGGGTCCGATTTTTGCATGTCGGGAAAAAGGCTACCATCAATATCTTAAAGCAAGACACAGCCCAGAAACCAACAAAAAGATGTGAGAGATCCAATGAGATACAAAGCAGTCCTCTTAAAATTATGTCACACCAATCATCGGGAGTTTGAAAATTACTTGTCGTCACAGTGACGGTAACAGAGGAAAATTTCGCAGGCAGACCAGGCCTGAGCAGGAAGTCAGCTGACCTCAGCAGACTCAGTCAAGTGAGGCATAAGATCAGAGGACTGATTTAAAGGTTAATAAAGTTACACTTGAGACAGGCAACGGGCAGAGAAAAGACAGATAAAGTCAAAGAACCTTCAATGGGCTGGTTGATCCTGTTCATAAGACAACGTAGGAAATAAACCAGCTCGCAAACTGTGCGATAGTAGTGCGTGCAGCTTTAGATTATAGTAGGTGTCTTCCACATTGCTTTGAATCCAGTTGCATGCAACCGTTTCTTAGTGGGACGCATGAATTTTGTATTAACTCTTAAATAACTAAGCATATTTAAGCAGGGCTCATGAAAAAAAAAAACATGACACTTCTGAGGCTTCTTCTAAATGAAGAGCACTTCCGTTAAGCAGAAGATGATGTCCCTCCACTGTTTGCTGGTGTTGCTTCTAAATAGAGAATTGTTTTAGTATAGATAAAGTTCAAATAAATGTCAAAATAATTTAATTATTTCAAACTGGCCGAGATACCATGTTAGTCAGCTTCCTATTCCTGTAACAGTCCAGATGCTCTTTGACTGCTGGGAACACTGCTGTTCAATAGAAGAAAGACTGCATAGGCTATCACACCCACACACACACACACACGTTCACTTTCACAGCATCCTTTCCTACCTTGGCCCTTATCTGTCCTGAGGTTGACACTTTGCGGATCAGCTTGTGCGATGTCTCTTCCTGTTCTCCATCGCTGTCTGATGATTCTTCTCCGGCTTCTCCAGCCTGAAAGAACAGACAAAATTTAAAAAAAAAAACTCAGAAATGACTAATTAATGTACATTTAAATGAAATGTTTAAAACCCTAACTGACTTCAGTCTTCACCGCCTGGGACACAGTAGGACACTGTGCAGTATACACGTGCAGTATATACGGATCTACGGTATATAGCGCCTTATAATATGACGTTGGTTGTGGGAAATGGCACAGGGAAATGTATGTGATATTATTATACCACAGTTTGGTGAGGCGACATAGACCAAATGATTAACTAACAATGATCATTAGTTGCAGCCCTACCCTCCTCCCAAATTGCAGAGACCTATAGGCATTTCAATTGTGCTGATGTTTTTCTATGTTTAGTGCATTTTGTTGTTACATTTTATTCATTTAAAAACATCTATCTGCTTATTTGACCTTCTGGACATTAAGTTCTATAATAACACAACATATAATGAAGATGTGCATGCTCATTATGTGACCAAACTAAATTAGTGTCTGCCTATAAGAGACAGTCAAATGGCTTTCTGTAAAAAAAATAACATTAAAACATTCATTTTGACAGAACTTACAGTCCTCTCAGAGTCTGCTTGGGACGACCGCAGCGACTCTCCGGGCTCAGTCACATACAGGACGTTGGGGTTCAGTTTGGATGCCATGACGAGTGGAGAGCGAAGGAAGAGAGCAGGGAGAAACTGAGAGAGTGAGAAGACAGGTGTGAAAGATGTAGAGAGGGGCAAAAGGTTTGTGAGCAGCTGAATAAAAGAGGAGGAAGAAGAAACAGAAGAGTGGAGAGGAGTTGAAAGCTTGGCTAGGTAGGAGAGGGTGACGAATGGGACGGCGAACTCCAGGACACCTCAGTCTTCTCTATGTAGGGCCAACTCTGGAAGAGACGGAGGGATGAATTATTGATTAGGCGAGAAAAGCTCGCTGTCGTTCTATTATTTCGTAGGTGACAGTACTTCAAAGTTGGTAGCTAATAAACAATTGTTTCAATTCCAACTTTGTTCTTCCTCTATTACGCCATTTCAGTTAGAGTTCCCCTTTACTTCTTCCTTTATTTGTGAGGTAAACTGTTTTTATTGTTCAGCGTTGTCATTTAAATGCAGAGCAGACCTTTAGTCACTCAAACACTACGATGATGATGGTGATGTGATGAAGGTAACATAGAGACAAACGGGGAATGAGGACCTTCATAACAAGCTCCTAACTCCGCATGACACAGCTTGGACATGAAAGCACGCGCGCACGCATAAAGGCGCGCGCACTTGCACACGCGAGACATCCGCAACAACAAATTGGTATCTAGCCAAAAGTGAATTTATCAAGGCTGCGCGTGCGTGCGCGCGCGCGAGCGTTTCCTTGATTACGACGTGGACACGTTATTCAAAAAAAGTGTCTGCATCTCACTCCACCGCCGCCCCCGAAGACACCACACCGTCCGACATACGACCGCGTATGAGGACAGCATTTGTTCTGTGTGTTAAATGATTTAGTTGCAGCCTATTTTAGTTTTAGTTCAACAACATTGTAACGTTACTGAAGAGAGGGGAACACACGGGCGTACAACAGGCTGCCGTGCGCCTCCGCCGGTCTGACCATTCATTCCATCAATGCCGCGGTTCACTGTGGGAGCTTTTGGTGGACACGCACAAATACATATCAATATTCAATTCAACTCCCGCATATTTGTCAAGCGCTCCGTGGGCTCAGCTGTCACAGCCGCTGAAACACTGCCAGCAACCTGGACGGCCCCTCCGCTGCACAGATAAATCCCGTCCCTGCTCTCGTCTCGGTAAAATATAAATATAATTCACCTTCGTCCGATTCAATTTCGTCCTCCTTGTCCTCTGGCGGAGGTGAATCAGCGGCGGAGTCTCCCGCGCCTGTTGCCCGGGCAGGGTCGCTCGTCTGCCGGCGTTGAATGCTCGTGGGTGCCGGCGGTCAGCAGCAGCGCGCGGGTCTCTCCGGTGGTGCTCGCCTCGCAGAGAGAGACGCGGTCATACGCATAGCGTCGGAGCAGATCTGAATCAGGTAGGAAGAGGAGGGAGGGCGGTTGAGGAGGGAGCGAGAGACACAGAGAGAGAGAGAGAGAAAGAAAGAGGTTAGAAAGCGGCCGTAATGAGTCGCCTCGAATCGCTGCTTTGAGGTTAAAAAGCTCATAACACGCGCACGCATGCGCGCGCAAGACAGCACGAGGCAGACCCAGGCCTTATACACAGGACGCACACAGTAACACTAATTAACACACACACACACACACACACCAACAAATATGGAAAGCAGTGTCAGCCCAGAGGGTTAGGGTTAAAAACGTGTATAGATGTATTCAGCACACAATTACCTGGAAACTACATTTCTAATTTTCTTCAGTTTGTGTTTTTTCCTGCAGTGATGGTAAGTCCGGCTCCTTGCAAAGCTTCTGCCCCATGCGTCTTCCAAATGGCTCTTTATTTAACTCCTTCCTTTTTAGCCTAGTTTACCAAGTATAATTGGTTTCAGTGCTGCTAAACTAATTGTTATTTAGTGTTTTCATTAAAGCCTATCTTGAAGCGTTGTTATGCATTACAAAAAATACAGAGCTACTCTTTCACATTTTAATCAAACCTTTAACTGATCAAATAAAAAAAGGCCAAAGTCTTGTAATTAATTCACATAAAAGTCTTTACTGAAGGTTGGCATTCAGACATTTTAGCTAATTCATTCACTTTTTCTAAAGTCTCTTCATCGCTCCATCTACTTGGCCTGTACCACAACACTGTCTTCAAAGTGTCTGCCTTCCAGAAGCTTCTAAGTAACCATTGACCATCCAAATCTAATCAGTTCATCACTGTTTAAATTGAGCAGTTTTAGCAAATTTAAATTGCATTCCGGACACATCAGTTCAGAAAAGTTGGATAAAGGTGAGGTCCCTATTACCTTGACCTTTGGTCACCAAAAGCTAATCAGGTCATCAATGACCCCACAGATGTACCGAATTTGAAGAATGCAAGAACTGGTTGCCACCAAAATCTAATCTTTTCATCACGAAGTTCAAGTTCACATTCAAGTTCCTCCAGGCCTGACGTCCGGCAGTGCAGAGGCATTAAACTGCACTGTTTACTGTTTTAATATTTGTAAATAATTAATCTATGACGAGAAGGAATTCTAAACTGCAAAAATTGAGAATCACTGTTTCAGATACGTTAAAGGCTCACAGAACAGAATGGCATGTTTAAACCTGGGGAAATTGATATGGTTTTGCAAGATGTACAAACTTCAAAGGAAACCGCTGCTGGCACAGATCTGGTGGCACCCCATTCCCCTTTGCAAGCAATAGCATATATATTTCACTAAAAGGTCTGTCTAGATGTGCTCCCAAATTGTCATTTGTTCTCATTAATCTGTACACGAGTGCAAGCTCGCAAATGTTGAGCAAATGAGCACTGATTTGTACTGAAGTTTAAGCTCACACAGCAGAGTTGTTGATGAGGAAACCTCACACTTAATAGAGGCATACAGTCCCACTGGAAAGGGAAAAAGACGTTCGCATTAACAAGACAGAGAGTGAGCAAGAACAACCTGTGCACACTGATACAGACACACATGCACTCACAAACACTCACGGTGGCACCACTCAGTGCAGCAGTAATGTGTTTATACTTGATTAAATATTCATGCTAAATTAACCAACACTTAATTTACACCTAGTGTGTGTGTGTGTGTGTGTGTGTGTGTGTGTGTCATTCTCAGCCGCCCTCTCCCACTTGTACCTGTGTGTTTTTGTTATGTTGTCACTGTGTCTCTATGGCGTGGACAAGACAGACACGCGCAGGGTAACATGTACACAACACACCTGCTGGATTCCCCTGCTGATCAGGTGACAGTGTTACTGTATTCAGCTCTTCCTTCTAGTTGCCCTTGACAACGGTGAGACGGAAGAGTGAAAGGATGGAGGGCAGCGAGGGACAGAAAAAGACCAAAGGCAAAATTACATTGTTTTTTTCAATAAAAATGTTTCACTGACAATAAAATACTCATAGACATTGTCATATCAGTTGACTACTTCATTAATCAAGTATTGTTCAACTCTTATGACAAGACCTGATTTTTCTTTCATGTTACCTTCTATTTCAGTCAATCTCTCTCTCTCTCTCTCTCTCTCTCTCTCTCTCTCTCTCTCTCTCTCTGTCACTCTCTCACAAACACACACACACACTACCCGCGGAGCTGCTCACAGGTTGTCAAATTTCCACTCTACCCCATGCGAGCAGCGCGCAGCGGGAGCAGCAATCAGAGCCGAGAAATAAAAGAAACTGATAACAAAGACATAATTAATGCCTCTATGTTACGCATCAAACTGAGGGCAATTTCCTGCTCCATCATTATCATCGTGCTTATACTGTAGGCACATAATGTTGCACAATCTGCTCTAATTCCTCACAAGCAGTTATCCTTCATACCCCATAGTTATCTTTTTAATAAAGTGTAGCTAACACATTCCAAGGAATTACATCTGCTTTGTGTTCAGACGTTACTACTACTTATTGCTGCGTGTCGGCAAAGATAATACACATTATTAAGAAGTTCTGTAAATGCAACAGGCCTATTCCTGGATCTAATTCTCTACGCAACCACCTTTCACTCGTTACTTCCATTTACATTTTTCTTCATTAAAATCAGCCCACTGAGCTCTGACAACTATAGTAGTCAGAGCTATATTGCTTGCTTCACTGGCCAAATGACAATTTGATCTCAAAACCAAATAGTTTTGGCAATGACATGTATTCACTTTTTTGTCCAGAGACAGACGGGACCAGCGATACCAATCTTGTGCTTGCGTTTGGTTATTTTACTGCAAAACCAAGTGCTAGCCCCTTAAACATTGCAGCGCTCATTGGAGGGGGGAAACAGGTAACTGTGGCGCCATATCAGGAAGCAAAATCTGGGTCCAAACACATCTTTCACATATATGAAAAAACTGCAATAATGATTTATTTGGCAGCAGAAACCAAATGTAATCGGATGATGAGGATGATGAGGACAGTGTGTTGTTACACAGCACCCACATTTAAAGCAATGTTGTCATTAATTCAGAGCTGTGTGGGAAAATGTCCGTTCTTTAAAGCTTTGGTTTTAGTCTCTATTAACTCCTAATTATCTGGTCTTTTATTGCTCCACAGCTGGTGAAGCTGGCCAACATAGCTAAGCAATTTTATAGACAGGTGATCATTCTCTGCTGGTTCCTCCCTGACTCTTCTTACAGTGACAGCGTTTTCATGTTGTCATTTGATGCATTAATATTTTCACATCACTAACAACGATCATCAGGGGATTTTGATTGTTGTTATGAATCTAACGTGATGACAGATAGGATGGGAAATACCTTAGTCCTACTCGCAGTTCTGCTGTCATTCATTTTCTCACCACCCACAACCAGACTATGAGGTCCCCCCCACACACAGTCTAAATCAGTACAAGGAACACAGAATGATTACATCAGATCTTAAAATAAGCCGTTACACAAATATCTAAAATGACTCATTCAAGCCCGTTAGCAGATGTCCGTTCCTTTAGCAGTTTCTGTGGAAATGTATATTTTTCCATATTCATCATTCATATTAGTTAATCTCAGTTTTTCATTAGTGTCTTACAGAGATTTTAAACTGACTATATTTTACTTGAAATCTAAAACTTGCCCGATCTCATTTGAAGTTTAAGAAGGAAGTTCCACTCTAGTCACACAACGTGATACTGAACCAAGCACAAATGTGGTAAAAATGCAAAGGTCTGTTACAGAAACTCCTGAGACGTTAAGATCCTAAATGTGCTTTGCACTTTCAAATGAATACAGAACATATGCTGTGATTTCATTTAATATGGCACTGTGAATTATACAAAAATCCTCCATCTTCATGCCTCAATGGGCAGGTTTATGAATTAACAATGACATTTTGATTACCAATTAAGCGTACTGAAATGACATTGATAGAAACCTTTTTTGAATGCACATGAAGGTGCGTTCCTTACACACAGCTCCTAATTATTTTGGAACTGACCTTGTCATTAACTGTAAGACACTGAAGGTTACCAGACTTGGCAAATGACCAATATGCTTTTAAAAGGTCATTAATGGGTCAGGGGAACGTCATTTCAATTGATCTGGAATTAACCCAGGGCTTATTGATCAGGGAATTAGACAAATGAAAGAGAACAGAAAGATGAATGGTACTGCAGTTATTCTCCACTAATCTGGGGTCAAGCTTGTCACATATTGCCACATCAATATTGTGTCTTATTATTATTTGCGGCCCACATGTTGCAGTGCATTTAATTCACTGTCAACGTATGCACCATGTCACAATGCTACTATGCTGCCACCTAGTGATTTATCTCCATTAAAGAAATAACTAGAACATAAGGTTGGAAGGAGCAAGAATAGAGTCAGACGACAGTGGAAAAAAAACAAACAGAAAAGGCAAAAGAAAAAGGGAAAATAAAAATTAAAACCAGTTGGTGAAGGCATGATAAGTGGCAGTGAAGTCAAAAGACAGACTGTTTAAGAGCATGAATTATTAAGTGTAGTGTGCAATTTCCCCTTTGATCAGGGAGACAGGATAATGACTGGTAACGCTAACGATGCATGGGATGAACAGGGGGAAAAAACAGAGTGTCGAGCAGAAGACTAATATAAGGGAATAAGAAAGAGACTCAAGAGACTGGCTAAGATGAGTAAGAGGGATTAAAGTGGACGACAACTGTGGACGTCTATTGAACTGATTGTTCAATATCACGATGCCTGAAAACCTGATCAATCTTTCAGCAATTTTAACGAGTGCTTGTAGCACATCGTAGCTCCATGTGCCTTTGCTAAAGACAGTTTTTTGTGTTGTGTTGAAACAACATCAGCTAGTCTCAGAATAGATTGAATCCACGCATGCTGTTAGCTTCTAATCACGTTTTCTCCATTCAGGATCTCGCTGCTTTGTTTGTTCGTTTAGCCTTGAAGAAGGAGCAGACAGCATGAAACTGGGACTTCAGTTGCATGGTCAGTGTTTCAAACCTAGTAAGTTATAGAGGTGTATAAAGTACACAAACTCAATTTTCAGGTAAAAGTGCAAAAATAAATAAAGAAATCTGCCTCTTTTAAATGAAAAAGTAAAAATTGAAGCTGTTCTGCTCTTTTGATCATCATCACTTGATGTTGATGTGTTTTTTTTTTTTATCATTCATCTCTTCAATTACTTTTTCAATTATTTAGCTTAACTGAAAATTAATATGTAAAAATCAGCGACTCCATGACAACTGGGAAACCGACACCTCTACCGGTAGATTTTGAACAACTGAAATCTCTTCTCGTTGAAATGTTATTGTGTGTGAGAGCTGTTTTATTTACCAGTATGTGTCACAATCTTAAAACCCTAAGGGTGTAAAGCATGATGCATACTGTAAAACGCGAGAGAAACAAAGAGAAAAAGAGGTAGAGGTACAGTACGGAGAGAAAAAAGCCTGTGCCTCCGCCCCACTACAATCTACTGAAGCTATAAATACCACAGTGAAATACATAGATCAGGAACATTTGAGTCATCCACCATTTGAAGTCTCACTAAGTGCAGCGGGCGAGCTTTGAACAATCACGCTGAGCCACAAGTGCCAGACTGCACGTCAAACTTTACTGAGTGTTACAGGTAAACATGAGGAGTAAGTGCAATTTATCAGCAAAAACAAGGGCATCAGATATAGATATCATTTGCCCACAGCACAAACACACACACACACACACACACAGTGTGTGGGAAAACAAAAAAGGCTGTTGTTTGTTTGACTGGCCTGGCTTTTCATCATACCGGTTTCCATGAGAACACAAGACTGAGTGAGCGAACAGGTGGTAACCTAGAAGACCACAGCAACACATCCTGTTAGCTTTTACAACCAGGCTGCACATGCAGCACAAGCGCAGAGCTGCTAATGAAGTAACGTGCTGTGATAGAAGTTCACCAAAAAGCCAAAACACACCCACACCCTCACCTGTCTGTCCGTGCGAGGTGTGGGGGAGACACAGCACAGTGATGTAAAGTACAAGTATTAAAACCACTTTGTGACAGGGCTCCATCGCATGTAGAAGATATCTGAAAAATATTTGATCTTGATGTGATCAGATTTAATGTAGTCTGGATGATTTATGAACACATGTTGATGTCAAATAAGCCTTTTTCAAAATTTCAGTGAATGGTTTTTAATTCTACATTGATTTAGTTGCATTCAAAACACAATTGTGTCTCTAAATACTTCATTACGTCAGGAGCAAAGCATGTGTACATGTTAATGAATATGGAGTAGTTGTTGACATCATACACATTTCTGCTTGCTACAAATTACCACGCTGCCAAAGGTAATAACTGCATGACCAGAAAATGACCACAAGAAACCTAAAAGTGTTTAAATGAAGAGGAATTCTGAGCAACATGCAGTGTGCCACTATTGGAAGCGTTGTGTCAGTAAACATTTAATAGAAAAACACCAGTGGTGCCGCAGCAGCAGCAGCACAGGGAGGCTCGCTCATGCAGAAAATTAAAATGCTACTTTGGTGCCTGTTCTGCTGAGAATACTCGCAGTCTGGACAGATCCACTTCACTTGCTCTTAACCTCTGGGTCAGGGCTAGGCGGCCACGCCTCTCGTCTGACAGTCGTTCCCCCGATTGTACGAGGTTCTTTTAGCTTTTCGCGTCACATGTTCGAGCCTATCCGTTGAACAACTCTCTCGGCTAAATGAAAGCTGCACAGTGCTCCTTAAGCTGCTGGGATTTACAGATCATATGTGAGGGCACTTTAGGATCTTTAGATGCATGGGTTTTAAATTAAGGACTGCTTTATCAATCAGTGTGCGTGCTCAAGGAGAATATCATCTAGAATCTACAGGATGCTCACACACCACTCGTGTGTTCTACGCACGTTGCACAAACTGAAATCACAATCGCAGAGGAAATGACAGAAACACCAGCACACACGTTCCGTGTCATTTGTAGAGACACGATGAGATCGTTTATGAGATAGTCTGAATCACTGTGTTTAACATCACAAATCTGAAAGCTCCACATGTTTCTCTCCAACAGATGGCAGACATATATTTCTGGGGAGGTACATATATCAGTCTGACGGAGCAGACCGTGAATCATTCGCAGCAAAAAAAAGCTGGAAGTCAGTCAAATACGACACAAACATCAGATTTTTTTTTTGTACGCCCACACACAATAATGGAACACTCATAAAGAAATATAATTAGGGTCATTAGCCATGTGAAGATGATTGTTTACAGCCAACAGACAGTCTCAGAGGTTGCATCATAAAAGCTGAGTAGTGGCAGGTGCAGGTTGTTTGAAAACTGGGTGAAACTCTTCTAGTATTACACAACTTTCACAGCAGTAGGTGTACTGTATGGCTGATGCATCTGTGTTATGTAACCACAGATGGCGGTGTGTGTGTGTGTGCATGTAGAGCGGTGATAATTAAAACAAAAGTGCAATAGCTCATATACGGCGTCCACTGCTGCAACAGCTGGTCTGCTACACAAGACGGAACTTTTTTTCTGCTCTTGTGAGTGTTGTAGGGTGTGTGTGTGTGTGTGTGTGTGTAGGTGCAGAAAGGCATGTGTGACACAGACCATTAAAGCTGTGTGAGATCACACCGTCCCACACACACAGTTAAATACATGCTATAGGGCGTAGGATGAGGGGGTGGAATTAGAGAGAACAAAACATAGAGACGGAGGAAAGTGAAGGGGTTAAAAGATCAACATAACAACCTGAATCTCAGTCATACTCGTCGTTCATTCAGATTCATCCAATTGCACCAAAATGTCCAAGTTGTGTCAACAATGTCAGTTAGTGTTCACAATTCGGCCTTCTTTGTCGAATTGGATGTACTATGTTTTATTTTATTTCACGCTCAGTTTGGTGGTGTTCCATCCCCACTGTGTTTGACTGCAGCCAGGTTAGCCAGCTGTAAATAGGCGAACACCATAGCCAGCAGCTGTCAGAGCAGCTGCAGAGAGACATTTGCTTTCACTGCGTTTTGTTGTTGCAGCCTCTGTGGAAAACTGCAGCACTCTTTCCTCTCTTCTTTTTTCCAAAACATTTCATTTAACCTCTGAACAGAGGGTGATGGAGGTTGTCTGTTCAGTTACGTCTAACACCTCAGTGTAACACATGATTTCCTCTCCCCCTGTAATGTGACGTAACATTTTGGGCCTGTAATCCTATTGTCGGTAACAAAAGTGTTTCACTTTGGCGCCACGTCATAAGAGTTAGTCAGACGCTGTGGTGGAGATCAGTGAGTAATGTTTACATGTCAAACTAATTGATTAAGAGGAGTTAAAGCAATTGAGAGAAAATAAATAGCTCTGGATACAGAGATCAATACTGGATACCAACTGTGAGAGAAATAGTCACAAACACTTTTCCCCCGAGGCAAAACCAAAGGCCTGGACTAGAATTGATCAAACATGCATTTTTTAAAACAATAGAAATTGAATTAACTGGATTATCCGGATTTATACTTGACACACAATTAAAAACGAACAAGAACCCGGTGGAAGGATATATTTTTCAAAAGTATTTTTTTTTGTGTCCTGTGCTTGTTAGAGGTGAGCTACAGACACACACGTTTGGAGCAGTTGATGTACAATTCTGATTTTAAGGAAATGCAAAGATGCGCACACATAACACACACACACTGCCCTCTTCTTTCAGCATCAAAGCTGTTCATTCTATGAATAAGAAGGCAGCGCTATTTTTATCTGACACCCCCGTGTGGCTCTCAAGTCGCCCATGTTAACAGTAATTTGGACTGACAGGTGTGTGTGACTGTGTGTAAGTGTGTCAGTGGCATGGCTCAGTGGGGTCCTAACCCACAGATGCTCACAGTGACAACAGTCTGTCTGACTGCATCACTGTTTCACTCCCACATACACACACACACACACACACACACACACACACACACACACACTCTTTACCTATGTCCATTTACCTTCATCTCTAAATACCAGTTGTCCAACTCAATCTCAAGCTCACTTCATTTGTCAGGAATGATGAGTCCAGCAGCAACAAAAAGTGACAAAGCAAATTGTTCCTGATTACAAGCATCATCAGAAGCTAGCTTCGTTAGACTACACTCATCTACACTAACAAGCAAATAACTAAAATTAAGTATAGGCATTTAAATATTAATATTTTTTAAACAACTCTAAACAAATACAAATTCATGTGATCATAAATTACCCACCACGCAGCTGCTTCCAATGGCAGTGAGCTTCTCCAGCGTCTTTCAGTTTGTTCTGGTTGCACATCGTGCAGCTTTTATGGATGCCTGTGAAAATAAAAAGCAACCTGGATATTCAGGTTTTTGAGAGATGCGTCGCGCTCAAATGTTACGGGATGTGATTCGGATAGCATCGCCTCGGGGGGGGGTCGTCGAACAATTGTCTAGAACAGTGGTTCCCAACCTTTTTCCCAAGGGACCCCTATTTTTCTAGACGATTGTTCGACTTTTTTGTCCACGTTTCTCCTGATCTTCTTCTCTTTGTGCCACGAGAGCAATATGGTTCTCACTCATCCCATATAGTAACAAATCATGTGCGGCCATGCATGTTCAGTGTCAGTATTTTTATCTGGTTAGATTTGTTGACTTCTGACGTCAATATCTCAGCGATGTGTTACAGCTGTTTACGTTTACAGTCTAACAGTCTAACCATACCACTGCTGTTTTAAATTAAAAGCTGTTTAGCTGTGATTTCATTATCACAACTACCTCCTACTTCCTTATTTCCAGAGACACATGAGCATAATCTAATGATGCTGCTTGAAAAAGAGCACAAACATTGAAATGTTACAGCCTAAGGAGCTATCATTTGAACCCTTTTCACCTTACATCTTCACATCTTAGTGCCATGATATGAACACAAACTCAATGAAGTATATCTTTTCCAGTAGTGGCCCGTCAATAGAGGGCACTGGGACACCGTCCTACCAGACTCACATGAAGAAGAAGATAGAAAGCACATAAAATAATTTTAGAAAGACATTAAATTAAAAAATAATCAACAATCCATATGCCACGTCGCATGGAAGCAGTCATTTCTGCAAAAGGATTCCCGACCAAGTATTGAGTGCATAACTGAACATAATTATTTAAAGGTTGACTTTTTTTGTATTAAAAACACTTTTCTTTTATTGGTCGGATGGAATATGCTAATTTTTTGAGACAGGAATTTTTGGTTTTCATGAGCTGTATGCCACAATCATCAATATTAAAACAATGAAAGGCCCTGAACTACTTCAGTTGTGTGTAACGAATCTAAAATATATGACAGTCTAATGTTTATCAGTACATTACAGAAAATAATTAACTTTATCACAAAATGCTAATTTTTTGAGAAGGACCTATATAATACAAACGGTGAGTACTGTGTATAATCTGCATTCAAGTGTAGTTGTATACACTTGTATGTATATCCTGTTTATTTGGAGTGCAAAAATCTTTACCTTCAACCTACGCTATAACTGTTCCGTACCGGAACCCCCTCCAAAACAAAGTAACACAGCTCCAGACCAAAACATTCAACAGGATTCTCACCACAATGCTTGTGTCTTTGTAGTCAATTGGATAAATAATTAATTTAAAATTAATAAATAAAATCCTTTTAGTGTGATGTAAATTAAGGTAGATGTGTAGGTTGATTGCAGAACAAAAGTTTGTCTGTTATGTTAAGTCTGTGTCTCATTGTCAGCGACACAGCATGCCTTATGAGAGAGGGAGAGAGAGCTGATTGTTTAAGTTATGTTGTATGTGTTTTGGAGTAAACATACAGTTTATTAACTTCCCCAGTTAAGTTAAAGTGGCCAGTAAGGTGCATTATGTTGTCATTACATTATGTTTATTGCTGCTGAATATTAGCAGACTAGCTAATTAATTAGGTAGCATCTACTGACGTTACGTCTTATAATTTTACTAAGCAGTGAGCTGCCTGACTGCATGTTCTCAGTTGAAGGAGAGACAGGCAAAATGTACTTACAGCAAATAGTAAATGACTGTGTGATGCATGATAATGTTGCTATGGTTTTTCCAATAATATGTGGTTAGAGTGCATCTGAAAACGGACTTGCAAAAGTGCTTTGTTGTTACGTAAAGTAATACGACGGGTTATTAAAATGAAAACAATAAACTTGGGGGCCAACAAAGCAGAGGACTTTCCCAATGGCTACTGACTATTGTTAGCTTAACCAGGAGAACGTTCTGTATGTGACCTGATGGACCAGAGAAATACAGGACAAAAATACAACCTTTACTTGAAGAGACAGAGACAAACAGGCACACTCTGCACACACCATTGGCCTGTACGTTTCTATGGTATCTAAATAACTCAGCTTCACCGTTTACACTTTACAGACACTTTTATCCAAAGCAACTTACAAGGAGCTAGCGCTGGGTGTCTGGCTCAGGGACACACCTGGTAGGGAATGGATTAAGAGTCAGACGGGGTTCGACCTGCAACCTTCTACATCCCAGTCTGACGCTTAATCCATTGAGCTACCAGGCCACTGGCTGCCTGTGTAAACTTTACACAACACATGATGGACACTGCAAAAGTGTCTGATTTGTGTTTAGTCTGAGCAAATGTTAACGTTACTGTATAGTAGAACATTTTCATTACAGTACATGCTTTCGAGTTCATTTGAGTGACAAGGGATGTTTTACATTTCTATAAACCAAAGGCTCTGTAGTACACGAATTTGCTCTCTTGCTCTCTTGACCTTTAATCAAACAAAATTATGGCTCCCTAGAGCCATTGCTAACTGCAACCATCACACGCACTGACACTACTGCAGGGACTTGGTGGGTCGGGAAAGTCAGTGTCCTCTTCCTAATTCTCCATTAGAACACTGAATAATACATGCTTGTCTCCACTTGGGAATGAAGCTGCAGCGTGATTCAGTGAGTGATTCAATCTCAGACGCAGCTCTTTAAGACCTTACGTCTGCCAAAGAAACAAGGAAAACTTTGTGTTCTGTAAATGATGCAGGAACCAATCAAGATCAATATGTGTCATCAAACTTAGGCTGGTGATGCAGCAGGTTTAGACTTGGATGGATTTGTGTGTGTTGTACACATTGTATTCTTCTGTAATTAACCATGTTTTGTTCAATAAAATAAAATACATTTGATGGGAAAGGAGTTGCCCAGCCTGACGGGCTCACAGACGTTCTGCAGTACCCCTCAGCTTTAGACAGTGTTGAAACATCTTTTGATGCATGTTTGTTTTTAATTTACATTATGCATCTTCACTGTTTTGAGTCACTCTCACTGCTATCATGGCCTTTTTCTGCCACAACAGGCAGCTGTTATGTGCAAAACAAGCTGTGATAAAATGGCTGGAATGAATGCGCTTAGCTGCTAAAGAATTTCTTCACTTTTTTTCAGCACGTGACCTGCGTCATAGTTTATAGGATTACCTCATTATCTCACTTGTTTTGTAGGAAAATGCTAAATAAAAATGTTTGCACGTCCAAAACGTGCTACGTACTGTGACATCAATACAACTACCTTTCATACTACACTCCAATATATTGATTCACAACTATTTCAACTGTTGAGGTAAAGCAATTTTTAAAACAGCAAAAACACATGATAATAACAGTGAGATGTGGTGATTCATCTATGCACTCTTGAGGACAATCACTGACACTTCACAACATGGAGGCATGATTCATCATGCATAGTGCAATTTATTGGCCAATGGGGTGACATCATCCAAAGGTGCGGTGTGTAAGATTTACAGGGATCTATTAGCAAAAAAAAGGGAACATTGGATTCATAAATATGTTGTCATTAGGGTGTAATCACCTGAAAATAACAACCACTGCATTTTTATTCACTGGGAACAAGAGTTTGATATCAGCATAGGGAGCAGCTTCGCTTTCACTGAATCACCCATGTTGTTGCAATAAGTTTATACAGAAGTCTTTAATGGACTGAAATGCTGGCTTTAGAGGGGGACTCATGACACTGGCGACCCCGTGGCTCAATAGGTTAACAGCAAACTGGGATGCAGAAGGTTGGAGGTTCTGACTCCTAGTCTATCCCCCACTAGGTGTGTCCTTGAGCCAGACACCCAGCATTGGATAGAAGCGTCTGCAAAGTAGAGTACAAAAACAATTGTGATCTACGATATCACCACTAGGTGCCACTAAATCATTGACATTTTACAGACTGTGCCTTTAATTTTTGACTTTTGATTTTAGAGTTTGTGTCCAGGTTTGGCAGCCTATGATACTGGTGCCTGAATATGAAAACGGATAGTAGCTGGTCAAAGTAGACCTGTCATTTTCAGCTCCCATGCTGGGAGAAATCTCCTTTTGTAAATACATCCTGCAGTTCTAGAGCGCAGACGCCCATAAACAGTAAATATCAGTATAAGACCCAGCTGTAATGAGTGGATTTTCTTTTAGGCATCATACTCAAGGGAAACCCAGAGGTTGTTTCGTGAGAGAGTCTGTTAGCGTGAATGTGAATGTTAAGGGAGACGAAGGGGGAGTGAAGGGGTGGGAGTAGTATTAGTCATCCACTTCTACCGCTGAGATGTTTCCAGCCAGTATGTGTACAGGGATTTATTCAGCACGAGCTCGCTTATGCTGCTTTTACAGCAACACTACTCCCTCATATTAACATTTGTTCTGTAGAAAGAGGCTTTTTTCACATCTCCACAAATATCTCAGAAATGTGTGTGTGAGAAATTAGGGTAATGATGCACCACTGACCAAAACATGAAAGACTTGATACAGAAAGAAACTGATACTGAGGGACGCACTGTGAATAGAGTAGTGCCACATGGAGTAAATGCGCCAATGAGATAATCCAGGTTGACTTTGGCTTTGTTGTCACTATATAAAAGAGAGAAGACTGAGTGTGTGTAGTAGAAAGGGAGTCAGATGAAGACCGGGAATTACCCATAGTGCTTTGCTAGAAAGATGAATGAAGTTGACATGGAGAGAGCGCTGGTAAAAAAACGCCCCCTCTGACATTTTATCCATATTCTAATCATGTGGGGCGATTTATGCACATCAGCTACAAAAGAAGGAGGGGAAATGCTTCAAGTCAGGGGAAGTGTGTGTGTGTGTCACAAGAAACCACCTATTCCATTTATCCTTTAGCTTGCGGGCTTAACAATAAATAAGGATAGATGAAGGGACATGAGTGGAGGTGAAGAGCAAAATGGAAAAAAAAGAAAGTGAGACTTGGCAGAGGTCACGATGCGTGGGCTGACTTGGGAGTTTCCTACACTTGAGATGTGATGATGTAAGTGAGTCTAAGCTGTGGAGAGACTGACCAAGATGGGAGAGAAATATGAGCTTGTTTCTGCTGTGGGACGGGGGAGATGGTTCGCATTATGCCAGCTGGTGTCACAAATTCATTTAGCAGGAAAAAACTGCAGCACCTATTCTTAAGGAGGCAGTCATTACCACATCCAGGTAGAGCATCAAGTGGTTAACAGCAGGGCTGCTCATAGAGCTTTTGGGGACCCCTAGTGGGGGCTTTTTTGGACCCACCACCAGGGTGTATCATATCATGTTGTTCATAGCAATAATAACAATATTAAGGATGTTGCATTTGTTTTATCAGTAAATTAGCCTCTACTTCCTGCCTTCTACTTTAATAGAAAAAGCACATTACTTTTAAATAGTAAATATTTTATATTATATTTAATTAATAGTTATAAAATTGGAAGTTTATTCTTTTAGATTTTTGTGGGTTATATGAATGATTAAGTAATAATGATGATAATAATAATAATACCAAATGATACAGAAAAGCAAACTTTGTACTCGTTATTAAATCGTTATCATTTCAAAACTTAGCTCTGTTTAGGACAGCTGTTCTATGCATAGACAGCCCTGTCTCCTAAACATTACGTTTCATTATAGGAATCATTTGTGACCCAATTATTACCGTGTCAATGAAATGTTCACAGATAAAGTATTTTTGGCTGCCAAAATATCCAATCTACATCCACTTTTCTCTCAACTAAATTATCCAACATTACATTTTCACATCCAGATGTGTTTAGAGATATTAAAGTGTTTTACTGTTGGGATTATTGTTGGCATAGATGAAGACATCACATCGTCACTGTATTGATAAGTTTTTACTCAAGCTTTTATTAGTTTTATCATAGTAACAATAAACTAATATGCTGCTGCTACACACATAAGGTGGGTCCACGCAGAATTGTAGACCCATCGGCTTATAGCTTAACTTTTTTTGAACGAAAAAAGATATGGAAGCATCAGATCAAAGCTGCTTTAGTTGGTTGCTGAAATCATGCAAAATGCAGCATCAAATCATTAAAATGATATCTGAAATTTGGGCAATTACATGTTCTAACTGTTTTCAACTGTTTTTAGACAGAGACAGACAGAGCAAGAACTTTTGCTGTTGCTGTCCCTGCATGCGCGTCCACTCCTCGTGTCCCTGTATAGTGTTATTTGCGTTTCACCACAACATCAATCGAAAACATTTTCCACCTACACTCTGTCATTTGTGAAGGTGAATTTATTAATTCATTCCTTTTCTCCGTGATTCACACACCGATCATGATGACGGTGACTGGAGGAGCGGAGACTTCTGACGTCAGACGAGGAGAATGACAAACACGTCCAATGGGGGGCCGAGGATGTGCAGCGCGAGGACGGAGCTGCCGACAGAGGGCTAATCATGCCAACCGAGGAATACAGCGCGCGCCGCTGACTGGGGAGATAAGGGGAGCACGAGAGGGGGGGAAACCCTAGAAAATACTAAACACCATCATCAGCTAAAGTGGAGGAAAAAGGACCAAAGACCTATCTTGGTTTCCTGCAGGGGGGAAGAAAAAGACAAGCTGGTAATTTTCTCTTTCTCTTTTTTTTTTGCTTCTGTGGCGTGGTCTCCCCCTTACATCCCGCTTTCTCTCTCTCTCTCTCCCGCTCTCTCCCTCTCGCGCTGGTTCGGGGACTGCACTGCTGCAGCTGAATGAAAGTGATGGAGATGTTTTTGTGTTCTCTTTTTTGCTAAAACACACTGCCAGGGCTGACAAGGGGACTTAAAGTTGGTGGCACGTCGCTGCTGGTTGTGAAATAAAGAAAAACTGCTTCGGGCTACGGGGTTAGGGTCAGTATATGTTACCGCAGGGATCTGAGCTCCTCAGCTGCGGGGCTTTTGGCGGTGCTGCTGGTGACCTTCCCCTGGCCGTTTGCAGTCATTGACGGCGTGTGCGCGTGTGTGCGTGCTCGTGCGGGGTCCGTGAAAGCAAGAGAGGAAGAGAGAGGTGAAAAATAACGGGGCGGGGGTGACGGATGGCTATGTGGGGAAGTTGAGGTGGGAGGTTAGAGCGGGGAGAAATTTTTTGTGAATGGAGCTCCACATTCTTTTGGCGCGTGCGTGCGCTCGCGCTGGCAGCTTGTGCTGGCTGAGCTAAAATTAGCCTCGTGCCGGATTTTTTTTTTGGGTTTCCTGTCTCTGTGCGGCAGCGGCATATGTGGAGCCGAATCTGAATTAAACCAGCCCTGTGAGTGCAAACGCCGCGCGCGCAGGCACGCACGCACGCACGCACGTGTGGACACGCGCTCAAAAACGCCAACGGTGAATAGGACAGCAAGCTACCGCCGCGCCATGCCCCAGGACGTCATGCACCATTTTTAGAGATTGTCTAAAAATAGAATTTGTTGATGATGGTTTTGGCCGTGTGGAAACCGATCATCTTTACGTCGTCGTCGTCCTGCACCTCTTAGGTAGGAATGCACCACATTTCCTTCTCTCTGCTTGATCGTTATTAGATTGCTTTATTGGGTTGTTTATTTTTGTGTAGCTGCTTTGTCTGTCTCCTTTGAAAACAAAATGGAAGGAATATAAGTGTACTTTTAAGAATCGTTTTACTCCTCTGTGGATGCACCCACACCTGCTGTTGTGCTGCAGTTAATTACCTGTGAGCATGGTGCCTGGTGGCTGCTGGTGACGTGTGCGCTCACGGTCAATTGCATAGTTGTTGTTTTTTATGAATGAATGAATTGTTGCTGAATGAATAAAATGTATTTGTTTGCCCCTTCATTATAGGGGAGATGTTAACACCTTCATTCTTTTCTCCTCCTTATCATTAAATTGTCTGTTTCTTGTTTCATCCATGTCTTTATTCATACTCTCCTCTTTCTCATCTCATTCTTTTTTTAACCAAACTTCTTTCTCTTTCTTTCGCCATGCTTCTGACATCTCGTTATTTTCCGTCTTTGTCCTGTTTGTTGGGTTGAAAACTTATCTTTTCAACCTGCCGTTTTTCTGAACTTTTCACTCTCCTTTACTCTCTATTTTCTCTCCTCTCATAACTATTTTCTAACATTCTCTGGATTACTGTTGTACATGTTTTATCATTTCTTCTTGTCTGAAGATTTCTCTTTTTCCTTACATGTTATTGATTGCAACACTCAGTTTTTCTCCACTTCCCCTTTCACCTCCCCTTTTCCATCTCCATTTTATACTCTCTTTTTATCATACTGCACATCCTCTCTCACATTTCTTTTCTCCCTATTACAAACTCTCTGAACTCAAAACCAATCAATCAACACATCCATTCCCGATACCTACTCATTCTTCTTTACCGTCTTGACTCAATATCTTGTTCCTGCCTTCTTCCCTTTTATCTGCTACCCTCCTTCTCTCTTGTTCCTCCAGCTATGATTCTCTCCTTGGCCACAGCAGCAGCCATGAGTAGTGGCAGTGGTAGCAGCCTCAACTCCTCCTCCCCGCTCGACACCTTCGACTTCTCCACCTCCTGGAGTCTAGCTGAGGATCCCTCCAATTCCTCCTCTGAACTTGTGGCACGAACTCTGACCCCTGACCTCCAGCCAGCATCCACTGCTGTCTCTGTCCAGGAGGTCAGCCCCTGGGATATTGCACTTTGCGTTACAGGGACACTCATCTCCTGTGAAAACGCTCTGGTGATTGCTGTGCTCTTCTACACGCCAACCCTGCGCGCGCCAATGTTTATCTTGATTGGATCGTTGGCAGTGGCCGATCTCTTGGCTGGCCTGGGCCTCATCTTGAACTTTGTCTTCACCTATTTGGTTGACAGCTCATTGGAGTTTGTGACACTGTTGTCAGTTGGACTGCTCATCTCTGCCTTCTCCGCGTCTGTCCTCAACATCCTTGCCATCACAGTGGACCGTTACCTGTCCTTGTACAATGCCCTGACCTACCACACTGAGCGGACAGTCACCTTCACCTATGTGATGGTGGTCTTCATCTGGGTGTCATGCCTTACACTTGGCTTGTTGCCGGCACTTGGCTGGAACTGCTTGAAAGACGAATCCTCGTGCAGCATCTGCCGACCTGTCACCAAAAACAATGCCGTGGCGCTCGCTGTCACCTTCCTCCTGGTCTTCGCCTTGATGATGCAGCTCTACCTACAAATCTGCAAGATTGCCTTCCGCCATGCACAGCAGATCGCAGTGCAGCACCAGTTTGTGGCCATCTCCACCACCAAAGGTGTCTCCACACTGTCGGCCATCCTGTGTGCCTTTGGGGCGTGTTGGTTGCCATTTGCCATGTACTCCATTGTGGCTGACTCTAGCTACCCTGTAATATACACGTACGCTACGGTCCTCCCAGCCACCTGCTGCTCTGTGATCAACCCTATCATCTATGCGTTTCGAAACCCAGACATCCAAAAGTCACTGTGGATGGCATGTTGTGGGTGTGTCCCGTCTAACCTCTCCCTCAGACCCAGGACCTCCAGTGATGTGTAGCAGGGAAGTTTGCTCTCTGTTTGGCATGACGTGTGTCGCTAAGTCAGGGTCGTAGGAGGGAGAGGAAAGGCGGGACCAAGAAGGAACGAAGGTTATGGCTGAGCAAAGGAATTTTCCTCTACTCCTCACATGGAGGCTGGTAGGCTGAGGGCAGGACTGGCCACAGTGGCAGTGGCACCAGCAAGCGGAAAAAAGGGAACAGTGCATGATCAAAAGGATAGAGCTAACAAAGATCATGTCCTGTTCGCGGATTGGAAAAAGACCAACAGAGCGATGAAGGTGGCATGAAACCAACTGCAAAAGACTGAATAAGTCTCCTCATGGTAGTCGTTGGGGTTATGTATCTGTCAAGAGATTTCTTTTTTTTACTGACCTACTGTATGGTGTGAGAAGTGTGACTTACTTCTCATAATTAGCATATATGTGTGGAGGTGGGATTTAGGAACAAACTACTTAACTCTCCATAGGACCTGACCTTGAGCAGCACTGCATGGTTATGCAATCAGAAGGAGTGCAGCTGTCTTAATATACTGTATGTGTTTGAAATGAAGCCGTGTGCGGATGAAGATACAATGAGCTAAAAATACTCAACGTATGACCTTGAGTATCCTTAATGAATTGTAGGAAAAACAAATCCTTCCCTTAAAACATTTTTTTTGTTTTGTTTTAACAACTGGGCTCCCTTGATCTGATGCAAATTATGAAACTAATGAGTTTATAGACAGAGAGTGCAACAATAATAAACTGCTATGCAGTGAGACTGAAACTAGATGGTGTTTCAGATTGTTAGCATTGCTAACTCATTATGACTTTTCCCAATTCCAACAGCACAATCTGCATTTTGAAAAAAAAAGAAACATAAAACAAATGTCAGCTCATGAAATAGGTGAAAAACACATCACAGAAAAAAACTAGTCATTTCAATCCAAAACGAAATCTAATTAACCAGTCTCTCGTAGATAATGCTTGCTGGTTAGCAAAACTTGGAGTGGGATTACCATATTTAGGCTGGAGTTGTCCTTGGCATGATGAAATCATTCCAAGACAAGGCAAATCTGCTCCTTGTCGGAGAAAAAAAAAGGGTTTCTCAGCCAGACGCTGCGCCGTGACTGTGAAGCAGAGA
This sequence comes from Microctenopoma stevenorrisi, assembly GCA_032270685.1. Lineage (NCBI taxonomy): Eukaryota > Metazoa > Chordata > Actinopteri > Anabantiformes > Anabantidae > Microctenopoma > Microctenopoma stevenorrisi. The sequence continues at coordinate 8,531,536 of JAUMTR010000010.1, forward strand.
GCGAGTTGAATTCAGCACCAAGGACAGCGCCACTGCAGAGCGCCGCTACCCTGGGAATGCTCTCTGCTGCGGGGGAGACAGCGCTGGAAAGTAGGCTACGCTGTTCTCGACACTATCTTGATAGGGAATGTGAGCTGCGCTTAACAGGACAAATATAGGCATGATTGGAGCCTGTTTTGCTTATTTCCAACTCGATGCAGTGATAAGTGATTGTTTTGGGGGAAGCCGAATGGATAAAGTAATTTTAAAATTAATTCAGTTCTGAGGAGGAAAACAAAACAAAACTAAAGATACATGTAGCAGAAAAATAGGCAGTGCCATTGTGATGGAGACCTCAGCTTGTGACATGCTGAATGCACATAATTTGAAATGACTTCCAGGTTCTGACTCCTGGTGTGTTTGATTTGCTAAATTCTTCTTGCAGTGACGAGTAATGTTCAAATCCTCCAAGAAAAAAGACTATAAATCTATAAAAATCATTCCACCATCAAGTAAGGAAATGGCTACAATCATGCTCAAATCACCTTTAAACCTCCATTTGAGGTCCAAAAGAACGTCTATGACCATGTCTTTTCTGTCCTCCACAGTTTTCTCTTAGAAATTATACTGGAGAAATGCAAGGTGAAAGCTGCAAATGGGAACTAGATAGTTATCTATATCTTCATAATACTATTTAGGCCAGCTCTAAATTTAGAGGAACATTCTAATTCCATGGCCCGATTGATTATTCATTAGGTCAAGCTGAGCGCAGTCCATATTGAATAAGTCATTTTTTAAAATCTGGACTATATTGTCATTCTATGTCGAGCACTCATGGAAAACGGCAGCAACAAACACGATGCAAACAAAAATTGTATAATAATGCTATAAAACCCTAAAGCATCAGATGGTTTAGTCCCTCCTTCTGTTTTCACTGCAGCCTGTAGTTGGATATTCATTGTACACACACACACATACGCATTCCCACCCCGCCTTGAAGATTCAGTGCCACTCTGGCCCCGGGCCCCTCTGAAGACGTGGCGGGTTAATGAGAAGTGAGAGAGGCGAGGTGACACGGCGTGAAATAGAAACAGCAGGCGAGACGCGCTTCAACGCAACCTCAGGTCACATACACCGTACACCCAATCAGGATGAAGTTATTTCCCACTAAAAGGGCATCATGGAAGTTAAATCCAGTTAATATTATTAACATCTCAGTAATAATGGCACAAGGATTTGACCTGAGGTACAGAGGTTGAGTGGGAGCTGTGATGATGAGCTGGATATATTACCAACCTCTATGAATGTTTGAAGATAGTCTTTTCTCTAAACAACCTCAGTGGTACCATGACTAAGCTATTGGCATGCTGCCAATATTCATGTGTGGGAGGTGTACTGACTTTGGGAAAATTGTCGATGGAAACTGCATGGGCTGTAGATTCAAACTATAAAAGTAAGACTCAGTATTATAAGTAAAAAAAAAATTCTGGTTGTTTTCCGTAAACGACGGGGAATTTCTTCCAAATTCAATGCTTTCTACCAAATAAATCACAACAATATGTGACAGCACTGAAACTTTAAAAATGGCGCACAGGAGAAGCAGGTAATTAAATCATATTTACATTTTGTAAATTAAGAAAAACAAACCTTGTTTTTTTATTCTATGCAGCGTTTGTTTTGCCGTATTTTTTAGCTTAGCAACAGCCACACTACTCTCTGCCAGTTTGTTTTTTAGCTTTTATCCCTATTCGAACTTCGCAATAATGAGCAACTGTATGTTGCTGTGTACGAAAAGCCACAATCGGCGAACAGAGAACGAGAAAAAGAGAGGTGGTTAGCTTTGATTGATCTATTAAGTGTTTCTGTTAAAACAAGTTTTATTTTCATCTTAGCAGCCTTTTAATTCATCTTATTAAGTAGTATAATGAACAGTGGCTATTGGGCATTAAGGGATGCCAGCAGGTAAACGAGTTGCCAGTTTGACTCTCTCGCACTCTCTTTTTGCTCAATCACTGCATTGATGGAACTGCCTAATGGTAAAACCATTTGCATCAATTACTAATTGAAAAACTTTCAATTACCGTGAAGCTAACGTGCGAGATGGATGGTTCACTTGGCCAGCTTGGTGGACCGCAGTGCTGTGGGGGTCGGGGGTTGATTCCCAGGGAAATAACTGAATTCATTTCACATAGCGAACTGATGCAAATCTTACTGGCGCTCAGTTTTCTTGTATGCACTATGATGTGTGGGACTTGCTTCGTCACCTGTGCTTGGAGATGCTAGATGGGACACAGAACACGTCTGGTAAAGTTTCTTATCGACAGAGTAATGAAGGAAGATTAGTGGCTAATGGAAACTTACTGGGCGTGTCTCTCAAAGCCTGAAATGGGTGTAGTTTCAACCTGGGAGTAAAATTTTGAAATGGTGAAAATCCAGATAACGAAATGTCAAACCCAGCATCACTCACCTGAGATAGGAAGTCGGTGTGAATTACAGAAGCGGATGAACCCATCTGGCATGTCCATCTATCAGTTATCCCAACAATAATAACTCTCATCTGTGAATATGCCACTACTCAGTCGATCATTCCTGGGGCAGGCGTGGAGCGACCACTCACTGTGTGTGTGTCTGTGTGTGTGTGTGTGTGTGTGTGTGTGTGTGTGTGCGTTCATGAACGGGTGTGTGCACTCTCCCCCCAGGGTTCATAGCCAATTGTAATGAACCATAACTCAATCAACTCTCACTGTTAACACAAAAACAGGCAGAATGGATTTGTTAGCCACTATACAGGACTATATTTCAACTTTAAAAAATACTGTACAAGTGAGTTTGTGTTATGTTTCTTATGCAATGTTGTACAGAAATGTATATTTTTGTAATGTTCATCAGGGCATGAGTAACAGGACATGGTCACTGCTGTGAGTATGAGTTTGTTGTAGGTGAGTGCGTGCATGTGTTTCTTCCTCTTCTTCTGTGTTCTTCCTATAAACAAATGTCAAAAGTTTCTTTGAGGGTAAAAAATACTTGTGTTTCACATTTGCTAAAAAAAGTGCCATATTTTTTGACTTTCTAGTGTCTTATTTTTGGTTTGTATACACACATCATAGGTGGTTTAAAAAAGAAAAAGCTGCCAGAGTGCGAATCAGTAAAAGAAATGGCTTAACGAGGTCAAATCATGGCATCGGGGTAAAGTCAGAAAGAAAGTCAGCAGTCAATTTAACACTCCAAACTAGTTTGCTGCGACTCCAGGCGTTTTCTGAGCGGAAGCAGCAACAACACGAGCAATCATATCAGTGTTTCTGTAAAATGTCTCCTTACCATGAACTGCTGTGATCAGAAGTGTGTGTGTGAGAGTTTTTTTTCTCCCTAAAAAAGACACGCTCAAAATGCCAGAGAGACCGGCACAGGCAGAGAGACGGTGAGACGTGAGCAGCGTTGTACGTCACAGAGTCGGGTTTCGCGTGACGTCATTTTGTCTGAGTCGTGTCTAAGAGAGCAGGTCGTTTCAAAGACATCCCCCCTCTCTTCTTCTTCTTCCTCCTCTCGAATCGTCCCCCTCACTTTTCCCACCCACTCATCATTTCAAAGACAGCCCCCTCTTTCTCTTCATTCTCACAGACATCTCCCTCTTGTCAGCCTCTCGCTTCTTTTACCTCACCCTCTTCGTCATTCCAGGTACAGCTCTGTCTTTCTCTTCAGCCATTTTCCTGACTCGGTCTTTTCCCATACTCAGCTCCTCTAGCTGACTCCTTTTCCCCTCTCGCTGCGTCTTTGTCTTCTCCTACATTTTGCTTTGCTCGGTCTGTAGGAAGCTTTGTCGGTCAGGCTGTGTCTAAAAATAATTACCCTGAAAGCAGATAAAACGAATAGGAAGGAAGGGGAGGTAGTAAGGAAGTAGAAATTAACCCTCCCTCCTTGAGTGCAGACTCAACCTTCACTTTGCTTCAGTAGACAGAAACATCAGCCTTGTCTTCATTTTCTTTTTTTCTCCTTCCCTGTTAAGTGTCTCTTCTTCCTTGACCTACTGTCTTTGCACAAGCACACATCCAACCAGCCCTATTTTTATACCGCTCCTTATACATAGTTTCTCTATTTTATGTTTCTACTATTCATAAGCTTCTACACAAGTTTTGGGCCGAGTTCTACTGTAAGAAAGCAGGAAGGCCAACGTTTTTTCTATGTGACCTACAACCTGGCAGCACTTCAGGCAGGCAGAGATTGTCAATCAAAGAAAAAAAAAACCATTGCAGAGCTAATTTTGTATTGGACCACGTATGGCCTTCATAGAAAAAAACATTGTTTTATGCATCGATATTGTTGGTATGGATGAAGCAGCAGCATGTGTGCACGAGCCTCGCTCATTTTAAATCGTCATGGTGCGGGTATTGTTGGGTAATGATACTGTGATGCCAGAGACCTAATACGGTGTCCTTGAATCATGTCCTTGTTTATTATTATTTAATGTATTTTCTTTGATTTGACCTCTCAAGTCCGTGTTGTGAAGCAGTTGATTACAATAAAAAGTACAAATGCACTTTATAAGATGGACATGTTACACATTGCACTTGTATATGTCGAATGTAAAACCTTGAAGAGAAAGATTTATTTTTACTATTGTAATTATAGGAGAAGAAGAAAAAGAAAACGACGAAAAAAGACAAGCAAATACAGTGAAGAATAATTTGCCAAATAAACTGAGAACAACAAAAGCATGAAGTTGTAATGTGTTTTGCTGTGTGCCGAAATAGTCAGGTCCGTGATGTCAGCGTGTGTGTGTGTGTGTGTGTGTGTGTGTGTGTGTGTGTGTGTGTGCGCGTGCGCCTGTGTTTGTGGGTGTTTGCAAGAGTTGGTGAGACAGAAACTGCGTGTGGATGTGTGTGAGTGTGTGTGTATGTGTGGATTGAAAGTACGTGTGAGTCAATATTGCAGGTCAGTGTAGTGTTAAGGAAAGCCTGAGAGTAAAAGAAAAGATACTGCTAAATTATTAAACCACTCCCTGCTTGCGTAACAGTAGAGAGGCTGAAACGGGGAGATAAAAAAAAAGGAAAAGACGGAGATAACGGAGAAAAAGAGGGAGAATCCAAACAGACACACAACAAATACACAACATGACATGCACCCGTAGACGCGCATCCATATGACACTCACGTAGAGGGAAGAGGAGGATGTCCAGAGGGGGAGAGGGAAGAGAACGGTGCAAGAGAAGAGAATTTTATATATATA
>JAUMTR010000010.1:8536989-8567435 GCA_032270685.1 Microctenopoma stevenorrisi
AGAGAACGGTGCAAGAGAAGAGAATTTTATATATATATATATATATATATATATATATAGAGAGAGAGAGAGAGAGAGAGAGAGAAAAGGAGAGAGATTTTGATCTTCCAAACCCATAATGCTCGTGAATGCTAATCGATCAAGTTTCTTTGTGTAGCTCTGAAAGTGTCGAGTGTATGTGCGTGGGTGTGTGTCTGTGTGTGTGTGGTTCAACTCATTGACTCATCTCTGTTCAGTCTCTATTCAGAAGTAGAGGTGAAGAGCTCCACCATGTGGCCAAAGGTGAGTACTGACACAAGGTGAGCGAAAAAGACGCAGCATCCACCCACGTGCACAAAAACACACACACACACACACACACACACACACACGCATCTCTTCATTTACGTCAATACAGAAGCTCAGAATCTCAAAACAAGCTGTTCCCCCAACTATACTACGTTCATCACTCTCTCCCTCTGTCTCTAAAAACCCATATGCTCCCACTTTCTATGCTCCCACCCCACCAACCCCTCCCTCTTTATGAGTCAGAAGGCTGTCTTCACCATCTGCTGCAGGATGTAGCAAATCGCCGCTATGTACGTCTATGTTTGTGAGAGTAAAGAAAAAAAGCACAGAAAGTGGTGAAATTTCAAACACACACAGACGCACGCACACACACAGAGTGTACTTGAACCAGAGACGTCGTGTGTTCAGAGGTTTCCAGGAACTATACTCAATGTCGACCACTGTCTGAAACTCAGTGTCCCACATTTCCCAGAGTGTCTTAACAGCCCATTGACAGACACAGTCACATTGTGAGTTCAATATGAAGCTGGTGAGAGGTTGGAGTGGCATTTGAGAAAGGGACTAACCTTTCTGTGGAACTAAAATTCATCCTTGTCTTTTAAAGCCACCAAGTATTCTGTAATTATTAAAAAGTTTAAAGCTGTGACGATATACCTATCACGCTGTATGGAAATAATAACTGGATATCTATTTTAGACTCAGACACATACTGTGTCCCGCCCACCCACTCAGGTGAGATGCCACGGTCACACAGACACCGGCCTCCTCCCACCGCTCAGAGACATGCACGTTAGGACGATTGACCACTCTAGAATTACCCGTAGATGTATGTTGGTCTGCGATGGACTGGCGGAGTTATGCACTCACCTCTCTCTCTCTCGCTTTCTGCTGTGTCACCATCTGTGGCACAAAATGACTCCTCTCTCCCAAACAGCGCCCATCAGCTCCTCTTTCTACCCTGCCAAAGCACAGAACAGCACGGAGCTGGAACAAACCATGTTGACACTGTTGGGCTGCGTCACAGCTCTGAGAGAAGAGTGAGGATTCCTGGACACAGTCTTAGCAACACGGAAAACTATCATTTCTTCACGACGCTCCACGTGACCACTGGGAACACGTTATGTGGAGGGATTTAATGTTTGTCTGTGAAGCAACTTTTTGTTTGGTGTGAAAATAGAACCGCATACCATTGAATGACATTGAAACGTCGCTCCAACGGTTAAGTTGCAGTGGCGGGAGCATCATGACTCAGGGCTAAACGGCCGTCTTGGGACCTGGACCTAGCTCAGCATCATGTCAATGTCAATTGACATGATGTCACTTCACAATGTCAATGTCACAACAATGATGCAGAACAAGCAAAAAAATGGCTAATATAAAAATAGTAAATAAAAAACAGGTTTTGTTCACAATTTATTGGTTATACTTACATGCATACTTGCTTACAGTGTGCAATACACAGTTATTTAGTTTCATTGTCTAGGTCATATTACCCTAATTGTTTATTACTTTACAGGCTGCCTTAACAAAAGTCTACACAACATGATTCAATTCTCACATTTTCAACACAGAATCAAGAATTCTTACAAGCCAGTAGCCATATATAAATAAAGGTATGGTTGAGTTGAATCATCTGCCTTTGGTAACGTTTGTTTGGGTCCCAAATAACATTTTCTGCTAAATTTAGTAGTTGTGGCTATTTCCCTGACAGGAACGATCTTTCAGTGACGCAGCCAACAAAACAGAAGGTCTTTAATTGACAGCTTTACATTCCAGGATGAAATGTCATGTAGTGCTTGGACTGAGCATAATGTATCTACGGCTCTTGTAGAAACAGGACAGGGAAGGAAACGCTTGTTTTTCCTTTTTGCTTCACTAGGTTTGTCACAGATCCAATAAATCAAACGCATTATTTCTTAAAAGAGAGTGAAACTCAACACTTATTTGTGGCAGAGCCACATTCAGTTCTGTTCATGTGTGTTTTTATCCCTCAGTAATATCTATAAATGCAGGTATTGATCCCAATCCGGGTGAGCAACCAAGAACTCAACAAATCCTTAGTCCAGATGTAAACTGTATTCTTCTAACACAGCTATAGTATGATATTCATATACAACAAAATAACCATGTGTGACCCCGTGAAAATTGTAAAAAAACAGGTGAGTTTTGTTATTTATGAGGTTCATTATGCAGTAAGCACGAGCACACAGTGGACATTATGTTGTCCAGGTTCAAAATGAAATGTTTTTATAAAGCTGTTTTAACAACACGTTGATGTGACACAGGTTGTACTGGGGTCCTGCAATGCCACTGTTGTGCACGTTATGCTCAGGTTAACACAAACGGATCCAACATTTAAATACTAAACTGTAACAACATATTAAAGGAGGCAAATAGTTTGACGTGGTGCCATTAAATAGATGTTTGGAACTTAACTTCTAGAGTAGATCAAATTTATCAAAGGCTGGAATCATCTTTTAATTGGCTTTTTTAATGCCTGTTCAATCTGGTACCTTCATCCTGGTCTGGACAGTAGGAAACTTTAAAATAAACCAAAGTGAACACCTCACTGCAGCACATCTTATAAAAGAAAATCACATTATAAAAACACTACAGTCCAACCAGCTCATACTGATGAAAAGAAAAAGATAAAAGAACATACTTTATATTATTGTAGCAAGTCTCTTACACTTAATTATTTATAGTCCAGGGGCGGCGTTCACAAAGCCTCCGCAGACAGCAGTGCTGATCCTGGATCAGTGAGCGTGAGTAAGGTCATATGAAAGCATGGACGTGACCTTTGACCCTGACGAGCTTTGTGAGGGCAAGTATGAAAGACTTTATATAAGACCAAAACCACAGCACAAAGTCACTCGCTGAAACGTGAAGCTTTGAGTTATGAATGACTACAAAAAGGCCAAAAATAGAAATAAAAATAAACATACCAAAATAATGTGCCCGCTCACGCAGTGCTGTGATATGAGGCTGATGGATGAGTTATCACTAAACCCCGTTGAGGCCGGTGGCGCTTCCAAACCAGAGTGAGCCTGGGTAGGTGGCGTCTTCCAACACAGTTTCAGCTATCACAGTCACAATGGGAGAACTACCGCGTGTCACGACGCCACACGTATGGATTCAAACACCACGCGACGGTATGGGAGTTCGGCCGCCTAATTGCTTTATGCAGAACATTACGAGAGAACCAGCAGCACAGTTCTCTCTGCAGATACTACGGCCGGGTGCATGTCAGTGTCACAGGACAGGATTTGAACTTTATTTCAAGCGTTTGAAATAAAGTTTGGAAAAAGTGATTTTAAATACTAAAAAAAAAAAAAAAATTTTTTAAACAACAAAATATTTTTTTTATCCTGCTTGTTATTCATGTACACTGTTGCGTTATTGGTGTTTATTGTTCACACTTTTTGTGATCTCAGTGAAACATCCTGTTTAAATAAAACATGATGCGTAATCACACACAGATCACTGTGTTGCTGATTGTCTCATGTTGGTTACAATGATCCAAACTCCCATACGTCAGGTGTAGTCTCTTTAGGAGAGTGCACTTGTTTCGTAAACAGGCACAACTCAGAAAAGTGGAGCTACTATTCCCTGATTTTTCCCCGACTTAAATTCGTCCTCAACATTTGGCAGCAAGATTGCACTATAATTAGTTTGTCTTGTGCTCTAAACGTGTGTTTTGCACACACATTACCCCCCCCTACCCACAAGGGGCCCCACCTACTTACAGTTCGAGGGTCTGTAATATAGCTAATAATGACCGCTTAGATATGTTGATGTAGTTACTTTTTACAGCTGGGAGTTACTGGTCAGAAACTAGTAGATGGATGTTGGACTGGCGTTTGTGTGTGTGTTTAGTGTGCCATACATCTGCTGTCTCAGCTCAGCAATAAGCGTTGTCAGGGGCAACAGAGTAAGCTGAAACGGTCAACGTGTTGCCGCAGAGTGAGAAGCTGCTGAGTGTGTGTGAGTCATTGTATATATATGTATGACTGTGTTTTATTTCCTGTTAAAATGTTGATGATAAACTAAGCTGACCAAACCCTTCATTTCTCCCTGTCCACCAGGCCCCATCTTTATCTCCCTCTTTAGAAACCTTTCAGTCAGACCATTCGTTCTCGTCGAGCTCCGAGTCGTCGTCAGACTCACTGTACTCGACAGCGATGCGGCGCGATAGGATGGTCGCCACATCGTTGCCGACAGGCTCCCTCTTGGCCTCCTGCTCCCTCTGCTCCTGCACCTTCCTGAGCTGGATACCTGCAGGTGTGGAAGGGAGGACGTACAGGCGGGAAAAGGAACCAATACTTTACGCTCAACAATGACAATTAGGTTTGATGTTGAGTGAGTGCGTGATTTGGATCCTGTAGGTTGTCACATATAAGGTAAAGAACGTAAAAAGCCCTTTGAGGCGAATGCAGGAAAAACTGCAGAACCTACGCTTCAGTCTTGACCTTAAAACATACTTACCCCTACGGATGGCGGCCAGAAGGTCGGAGCGGGCGTCGCTCATCGGGATCATCCCCAGCATGGTGGACTTCCTAGTCGGGGGAGCAGCGTCCACAGCGGACTGGCCCACAGCGACATGAGGCGGTGAGGGGTGGGCCGGGTGACCTACAGGCCCTCCCGGCGGCGGCGGCGGAGGGGCAGCAGGGGGCGCACCCGAGGGTGGGTGAGATGGGGAGGGCACATAGTTTGCCGGAGGAGGAGGGGGGGAGGGGGAGTAGGGGCGGGACAGGGCGGAGGAGGTGGGGGGGAGAGCGGAGGCGGCAGCAGAGGGCGGGGCTGTGGCTGAATCGAAGGCGGTCTGGGCAGAAGGGATGGTTGGGGGAGGAGGGGGAGGGGCAGGTGGGATGTAGTATTCTGGGATGGTGGACGGCTGCCCACTGATGAGACAAACAGGAGAGAGGGCTCTGCATGAATCACTGGGATCACTGCTTGAGTGTTTGTCTGTCTGCTACATGCACGAACAATGTGTGAAGTAACAAAGTCAGAAAGCGTCATGTGAACTTGACCTTGTGGTTTAAAAATTCACTTAGAGAAATGCAAAAGCCACAGGACACAGCTAATGTGGTCCAGTTTGTTTCAGACTCACTCTCCACCAGCTCTCCTCTCTACACCAAGAACCACACAAATAGGATTTCAGGAAACTAACACACAACTGATAATGAAATAGTGAAGAAATCGACTTTATGTAACATCCTTCAAAGTCAAATTTAATCAGAATCTACACAAACTGTAATATAAAAGTATAACGGATATAAACGGATCCATTAAAAAACACCACTAAGTAAATTAAGACTGAGACAGTCAAGAATTAGCAAACCTACCCATGTCCGGCCCTGTAGTCCTTAACTGACTGCTGCCTTGGCCCGTTAACCGTTGGATCTCCACCAGCCTGGACGGCGTGTCCTGATGGGGTCCTGCCGAGGGAGGCCGCGTGTCGCCCTCCTGCTGCGGGCCCTCCTGCTCCTTGGGGCTGGTTGGCTGGCCTGAGGCCCCGATCCAGTGACTGCGTCTGGGCTGCGGCGCTAAGGTGATCCCTCGTGTGGTGGTCAGCGGGGTGGGCCGTGCTGGGGGCCTGCGTGGAGGGGTGGTTGGGGCTGGCTGGGTACGAATCAGAAGCCATTGACCTGTTGGAAAGCACATGAGCAGGTGGTCAGGTAGGACACAGGTAAATAAAAGGTGCAACAGATGATTCTGAGGTCAGAAAGTTATTTACTCTTTACTTTTAAAGTATTTATTTATTGTTTTTGTCACTGAAATCTTTATTTAAAGTCAAACATAATAAAAAAAGAGGTTCCAATAGGGGTTATAGAAAACAAACTTAAATTTGGTAGTAGACACTTAAATTATTAGACTTTTGGTCACAAAAACAGAAACATTAAAGCTTTTTTTTATTGCCTACTGAATCTCTCTTTCGCTTCCACGTTTTTTCTGTGAATGGATGTAAATGTAAAGTCCACATGAAATCCAAACGTAGGTGCTCTAACTCGCTCTCTCCAGAAGAGGGCAGGATGGAGCTTTACACAACACGTCAGTGCATCAGTATGAATTAAGACTTCATCCCATTTCACACGTCACATACGGCGTGTTTGTGTGTTACCTGCTGTCAGGGGACAGGGAGCCTTCAGAAGACATGCCATGGTAGGGGGAGGGGGTGAGCCGTGCGTCTGGCCTGAACTCTTTGTCGTAGGCCAAGACGTTCCACTCCTGACGCCGATTACGGGCCTTACGCACCTTCAAAGACAAAACAGAGGAAAAGTTCTTACTGGGTACATTTTTACAGTTTCTCTTATCAAAGAAATTATATTTATATTATAATAATTTACATTAGCAGTCGCCTTCACTGGTGTTGAGAACCTCTAACATGCCATTATGAAATATTATTCTTATTAATTATTAATAAACACTCGAGCACATCTTTCTGTAAGTAAATCAACTCAGTATATGTCCTTTTAATGAATGTGGTTTGGAGTAATTAAGAGTTCTCTTTAAGGATAATGGAGTTTGTTGTTGGCTCCTTCATTCAAGCAGCCACCAGACTTTTCTACTCAGGAACCAGTGTGTATGGCAGAAATGAATGAAGAATGACAATGTATTAAGTCTTATAAAATGATATATTTAACGAAAAATATCCCTCATTTATTCATTATAAAGCTGTATTTGACTTCAATATTACTCAAACGAAGTTTCAAGCATGTTTTAAAAAGTTGTGGTCAGACTGCAAAAGACGGGTACGCTGCATGTGCATCCAGCATTGTTTTCAATGTGGATTCAGTATGTCAAGTATATTTACCTGAAGTAAAGGGTCAATAATTATTTATCTGTTCAAATGACTTAATCTTCAGTTATTTCTAGGAAACAAAATAGAGCTGCAACACCGCAGGTTTTGTGACGCATATTAGTTTTATTCTTGGACAATCGCATCAGCTACGCATTGTTGACTTACTATAAGCGACTTTGGACTTGTTGTAAAGTTGCTTATAAATATCGCCACTCATGAAATTAAGAATTTGAGACCTGCTTGATCTCTGACTGCTTTCTCCCTCAACTATCCCTCTCTAATGAAGTGGAACAGTTTAGTTTGTCCTATTGCAATGTTTGAAACAAACTTTAAAATATGAATTCACTTCTTCCATCATCACAGCAAAAGATAAATCACATGCTAAATAGTAGCAGTTCTTGTGTGTAAATCATTACTGACCTTCTTCACCTCTCTGCCCGGGTCCTCGACTTGCTGCTCCTAGAACCAGGACGGAGACAGACAAAAAGAGACAAATGGACGAGTGAAGAGAAGCCCAGTCATTTCCTATTGATTTCACAGGTACAGAGGGAAAAAACACACCAGCAGCTCCTTTACCGTGAGGTAAAGTCCCACTGCGCCTACCACAAACACTGCTCTACTCAGCACCCAGTCACCATTAGGCAACACCAACACACACTAGTCGACGATGGACGACAGACCCAAAAACGTCTGGGAACACAACAGCAACCAAACCAAACACAAGGGGTCAAGGGGGGGGGGGGGGGGTGAGGGGGCAAGCGAACGTGACACAAACGGACACAAGCACAGGGGAGAGTGTGTGTGTGTGTGTGTGTGTGTGTCTTTTTGTATTACCAACATACAACCACTCACATATATGTGAACATTTCCTGTTGTGTCAGTGTGTCCACACGCAGGTGGATGTGTGTGAATACGTGTGGTAGAGTGTGCAGGTATAAAGTGGGAGGGGGGCAGGAGGAGGGGGCAAGTCACAGGTCTGGGTTGTCTTACAGAGATGGACAGGGGGCTCCTGGGTGGGGCCTGTCTGGAGTGGGGTCTGTCAGGATGGGCCGGACAGCCCTATGGAGACATGGGAGAAAGACAAGCTGGTGCATTAGACTGAGGCAGAGGAGGAGGAGGTGGATGAAGAGGGAGGGTGGGTGCGTGTGCCTCGATAGTTCAGGAGACTCTAAAGTTCAATTGGAAAAAGGTAGGAGGAAGAGAGAAAAGGCAGAGAAGGGCGATCCATCATGTTTGTTTCTAAAGGAGTTTTATTCTGCTGAGTTTCCAGGTTGGAGCGAGGGAACAGAAAAAACGGGTGGAGCATTAAACTGAACAGAAACATTGATACAGTGCAGTAAACATACAGCAGCAGCGGTTCAGAGGTTTAAAAAAAGTTACTAATGCAACACGTCATGAATCCCCCCTCTTTCCTGCCCCACCACTGCTGTATCTATGAGCAAGTACACGACAACACAAAGCTCAATGGTGGCACATTCAACATGAAGTAACAGCAGAAAAAAGACAGAAGTAGGCAGGAGGAAACATTAGCAAAATAAAGTGGAAAATGAAAGTCTTTTACTGCTTCGTCACACACCCGTGAGAGCGCACAATGACCCAAACACGCCACATACACACACACAGACACACACAGACACGCAGCCGTACCTTCTGTCGTCTCTTCTCCTTGCGTTTGTTCTCAGTGGCCTGCAGCATTTTCTCCTTCCACAGGTTGAAGAAGTACGAGGGGTCGGTGTAGAACTTCAGCGCGTCCTTCTTGTCGTCTCTGGGCGCATTTAAAGGAAGAGAAGACAAAAAAAGCACCATAAGTGAAGGGTTGAAGGTAGCTGCGACAAAACATCCACATTCATTTAATTAATAGCTAATAAACTCAGATAATTAAAGGGCTAATCCGTGTTTAACACCAAAATCACACACAGATCTACTCATACTGCCTCTATGTTCAAACACGATGGCAGCTCTGCACAGTGACAATCAGCAAAAAGATGAGCTTGTGTTTTGTTATATTTGTATTTGAGCGTGTGCAGTTAAACACCATCCCCCCAGTTTACTTCAAGCTTCATGTCGTATCCTCTATGTTAACATCTTCTGTCTCCCTCTTCTCTAATGTTGTTACGGTTACAATAAGGGGAATTACGGACCTATACGGGCTGAGAATGTTGAGAGGCGGAGGTTTGTCGCAGCGATGGTACATCTCCACCACAGGGTTGGGGACCGAGGTCCTTGACACGACCTGCTGGTCCTGAATGGTGCTGCTCTTAAAGGCCTTCCTCATGTTAATATCCTGTAGGGAGACTGGAAGGAGAAAGAGGAGGAAGAGAGCATTTTGAATCAGTTCTCACTCTATAGTCATCAACAGTCAACATTTTGGACAGTCAAAAAAAAAAGGTTTATCCTCAAAAGTCTGTAAAACAGTTGATTTAGATTTTTCAGAGAACATTTGAAGCACTTCTTCAGCAAAAAGAGTTTGTGCTTCTTTGCATGAAGGTAATATGTTAATAATCACGACGAAACAATTCATGGCGCGCCCGAAAAAAAGACAGACATCACTCCACGTGCACATACATGGAGATACACAGACAGCTGACATCCTGCAGACACACACACGTGCCAAACCCACACAGAAGGTGATAATAGAACAGCCGGGACAGATTAGTCCTGCCTGGAGCACCGGATTAACAAGGATCCTACACGTTAGCGCGCAGGGACGTAGGGTAGTAAAACATACAGTGGACTGTGCTAACGTGTGTAAACTGTTTGTCCGTCTGATGTGTAGCTGCTCTGTGTGTTTGTGTGTGTGTGTGTGTGTGTGTGTGTGAATGCACACTGTGTGTGCAGTGAATATGATGATGACGACTGCACCTAAAGACATGAGTACTCCACCCTGTTCAGGCGCTAACTCCGCCAGCAACATGAATGCTGGTGGTGTTTGTGCGGCACTCGATGTGAAACATTTTGTCGGCGCCGCCCAAGACAACGTCAGTACGTTAAATAATAGAGTAATATTCAAACAGCTCAGAGGTATTGTACGTGTCACGGGGTTTCCCACAGAGATGTTCTGCCTCATCCATTTCCCGCGAACGCAGCATGAAAATGGGATTCTCGTGTTGGGCTTTGGAGAGGCACATGGGTTTGAATGATGACTCTGGCGCTCCAACCTCTAACATACCTGCTTACAATCACCTCCTTATTTCCTCATTTGATTTTTTTTCTCCTGTCATCGTTCCTCTCTCTGTTTCTTTCTTCCTCCTGCTTTTATTTCTCCTTCCATCATTCCTCCCGTCATTCCTTCCTTACAGTTCCTTTAACTGTGACTGTTTCATTTCATTGTTTGTTCCGTCCTCTCCCCTTTTGTCTTCCCTAAATGTATTTTCATTGCCCTTCAGTTTAAGTTCAATTCACCCTTCATGTCCTTTTACATGGCGCTCTTCCTTCCTTTCCTTTTTTCAACTAGTTCTTCCTCCCCTCCTTTCCAGCTGCATTTTTCCTCCTGTGTTTGCTTCCGTTCGTCTCTCCTCGTTACGTTTTTGATTGGAGGAAGAAAAAGAGAGGGAATGAGAAAGATGTGAGGCGACAAATAATCATGCGAGGGACAGATGAGAGAGTGAATGTGTGGCAGGAAATGAAGGACAGACAAATGGTTTATGCGCAGTAGGGGCGAGAAGATGAAAGAAGTGTGAGTCTGGGTGAGGAGGAGCGGTGGGAGAGGGGGAGGAAGAGCAGCACAAGACAGAGGACTGCTGAGCTCTTGCCTTTTCATCTCGGTCTGTGCTGCTCTGATGCTTCGTCTGTGCAGCCGTGCTGCAGAATGACTAGGCAGTATCAGCAAAGAGAGAGAGAGAGAGAGTGTGGTGCGTGCGAGAGAGAAGGCAGCGGAGATGACTGGAGTTAATAAAATGTAAAGCACGGTACAGAGAGGAAGGGAGAACGACGGGAGCCAGGACAGAACTAACCTGAAGATTATGAAGACAAGAGTAGGAGGAAATGCAGAGATGAGAAAGAGAGGAAAGTACTCACACATAATCACAAAGTTTGAGCCTCTGAGGCTACCGTACGCACCTCTGAAATCCTTCTGTAAGCAACAACTACATCTGACAGTGTGTGTGTCCCACTATCAATTACTGCATTAAGAGAGTTGACCTTTAGAGGTGGTGAGTAGCTTAGTGACGGAGATGATGAATCTGACTCACACACACACACACACACACACACACACACACACACAGTCCATACCTTCCTCCACCGTGGAGTCGAGCTGGGTGACTTTCACAGCCAGCTGGTCCACTCTCTCTTGCAGGCTGCTCATCCTCAAGTAGAAGCTGTTGGCTTCGTTAAACAGTTCTCCAAAAATGTCCTCAGCATGGCGACCTGGACACACACACACACACACACACACACACACATTTAAATTGTTTCTGTGAAGAAAGGTATTTTTCCTTTCTTCCAGGGACAGTTGACCGACTACATTCACACTTTCACATTAGCCAGAATCGCTCTGCTTCTCATCTTAACACTTAATCTGACCTCTGTCCGTTGGACATATGATCACAACCAGAATGAAAGTAAAACACTCAGAGAAAAATCATGTTTGGTGTAATTTTTTTTACAGGAACCTGAATTCAGCACTGTTCCTCCTCCTGCAGTGCGCCTGTCCAACTCAGTACTTTAAAAGAACCTTCACGCCTGTCGAGCGAGTTGTCGTGTGTATGCGCGTCGAACTTCACTCGCAGAAATACGGCCTCCTTTAATAGCGCAGCTCCCCCCAAAAACAAATAAAACCGCATACACATGTACACAAACGCCTGAGGCACACCGTCAACGTCTCTCCATCTCTCTTTCTGTCTCATCCTGTCTCCCTGCCAACATCATGACAGACGGAGCAGAGGTGGAGCGCTCACACATTTCCAGAGAGCCGTCACTGAATATTCAAATTAAACACAGGCACAATTTCAGCGAATGATTTCTCATCGCGCACATGCTGATCACTCTTCTCATGTTGTTGAGCATGACACAACTGTGAGGATTTAAAAGCTGTCATGTGTGAATATAAGAGGCAAAAAAGAAATCATGTGCAACGAGAGGTAGTTTGTGAATTGCTAAGCAGCTCGCTGGGCTGGCACTCATTTTGTCACTGTTCATCCCTGAATGAATGAATTTATCCACTAAACGTTACCAGGCACGTTTGTAGCTTGTTGGGGACCCTGTGCAACATTATTTTGGGGGCCTCTGTTTTGAAGCAATATCAGGAATTGAAACCCTTCAGTGATTTGTGGCAATGCCTCACATTAGGTTCTCAACTGAGAAAAAACCAAGTTGACCAAAGAGCTTTAAGGCTACAGGAAACATCAAAGGTGTTAAAACGTCCTCTCTATGACCTACAGGTACAGAAACTTACAAACTATGTCTGTAAATGTAAGACTTTTAGGATACCAGCCAACTCGAATTCAACGATTCAGTTTATTACCTAATAAACTTAATCATGTAAAGAGCAGGGGTCTCCAAACGTTTTTTAAAAGACGATTAGATTTGATGATGTGTAGATTCCTGTGGGCCTCTTAGAAAAAGATTTGACATTCATTGTGACAATTATCGTTTTTAAAGGGCAATGAAGCCACTCGGGAATGCTTAAATGAAAAAAACACAAAAACGGAACTTATTTCAAAATACAACGGCACTGAATGGTACAGAAGACGGAAAGTTATTCAAGATAACAGGCTTGCTAACATTTATTTCTGAAACTAGTTATCAAATATGTCGCACAATAACATGATAAACAGCTTAATAAATGTGTATTTGTAGTATGTCACAGTGCAGTCGATCCTGTTTCCTGTGTCCATTGTTGTCCATTGAACTGCAGGAAAATTCATTCACAAAAAGTGGTTGAATAAACATGCATATAATAGGTTACAATAGCTTCCTTAATTTTGGACTGTATGGTTCTCTGTAACACCCTCAAGACAATTTGTCATTCAGGTCAAAGTTGAACTCCCCCTTTAACAGAGTTGCACAGAGAGATATTAATCAGGAAAACACTCACTCAGACTGCCCAGCTGTTTGATGATAGCTGCCAGGGTGCTGTTGGTGACACATTCTAGCTCACTGGTCACCCCGTCTGGTAGGGCCCCCCGGCACAGGTGCCTGGGCTCGATGTTCCTCTTCACTAAAGGCATGTTGGTCTACACCTGAGTTAGTGAAGGAGAGGAAAGAAAGATGATTAGTTTCATATCAGTAGTGTAGCCGAGGTAAGCCAGGAGCCAAATGAGCCGGAAAGAAGTTTTTAAATGGTGCTAACGAACTGCAAGCAGAAAAAAGCACCAGGGGTTGAGAGAAGGAGAATCACACTGAGAGCCAGAGAGAGTGTGTGCTAGGAAAAGAAAGAGGTTCCGTTTGTGAACGAGGCCACAGGGAAAGAACTACTATACATGGAGCATGTATGCAATACGACATGTTCCAGCCATCCCCGTGCAGGGTGAATAAATGTAACAGGATTAAAATGGAAAATGTGTCTTTAAACTGCTTTTTGGTCACTTTTCAGCCCAAACCTTCACTGACATGTCTTTACTGATTCTCAGCTGCCCTGCTCAAATCCAAACCCCCACGAAGGCAGGAGACGCTCTTGTAAACTTCCTACACAGCACAGAACAAAAGTAAAAGTTGACTTGAGTTGGTTTGAAACAGTCTCTAGTCATAGTAGCACGAAGCTTGAAATCTATCTATGCCCACACTCTGCTCTTCTTGGTAAGCCTTACGGCATTATTAGTGAATAAATAACTTGCTACTAAAGTTCTGACATAAAGGTCCTCTTCACCTAATCTTGCACATTGAAGCTAACTATTCTAACAGGAAGAGAACGTGAGAAAGAAAAGGGCAAAAGTGAGAGCGAGCCACCGATGGTAGAGGAAACCGCCGGGCTCTTCTCTGTCTACAGTGAACTCTATGTGGGACAAGCTTGTTATTTTTGGGCCATGAATTTGTGTGCGAGTGTGTAACGGAATGTGTCCAAGCGCCTCGTGTGGGTCTGCGTGCCTTCAGAATATCACTGTGCACACGTGAAACGGGGGCGTGCATATGTGCATGTGGGAGGTGTGTGTGTGTGTGTGTGTGTGTTACCAGGTCGGTGCTCGGGAAACTCGCACTCCAGTCTCGCACTCCGTCTCCCACTCCATCTCCCACGCTTCTGACGTAATCAGCACCGCAATTAATATTAGAGAGGACTGAAGCTAAGACAACGCGAGGATGAATGTGCAGAGACTCACTAATAGTTGTGTGATCCTGTGCTCCTTGATTTGTTTGTCCAGGCTGAACCACACATGCCAACGTCAAGGAGAAGTGACTCGCTGCTCTACTGCTCCGTCTCCCTCTAATAGCTTCAGACATTCAATTACACAAACCACCTCAAATTGTGCCGGCCCATCTTTAAGTGTGTAATAGAGCTCCCCGAGTGTGTGTGGTTATGTGTTTGAATCAATATCAACCCCTTCTTCCAGGTGTTGTAAATAATCTAACAGCCGAGCCGTTAATAATACATGTGCCCTCCTCCTCAAACTCCATCACCACCTCTGTACCGCTCTTCATGACGCCATCTTTCTCCATTCATCCATGGATGGGAGCAATTTCTCTTTTGCTTTATATTCTCACCCGGACTGCTTTCATCAATAAATAGGCATGGGTGGATATATCTTTGTCGAACCCCCAAGTGTCTGATACCGAGTGAGTAACTCCCCGTCTCTGTGCGACTGCTTCTGCCTGTAAGTGGAGGCACTTCATGTGAAGCGTTCTAGACGTTGAGGCCACTTAGACTGGGTTTGTGATGCTGGGTCACGCGATGTGTTGACATTGTACGCGGAAAAGTCTACGAAATGGAATGAATCGTCACTAAATCAGATCAGGTGACTTCAACGAGACACGTCACAGTTACAAATCGGAGCCCTAGATGTATGATGATGATCACCTCCATGCTGAACGTGTGTCGTATCCACCTGCTGTAGCGCTTCATAAACATCCCAACGGCTGCCGACGGCGTCTAAATGTTGTATTTGAGAAAAGGCCAAAATAGAAAAATCAGGCCTTCAAGTCAAAAAGTGTGTCGTGGAGCTCTGGGAACGCTGTCATGGTAACGCACTGAGTTATGTGCTCTCCGACAGGGAAAAGAGGGAGATGGAGAGTAGAATGGGATACGGAGAGAACGGAGAGTTAAGAACAGAGAGAGGAGACGATGTAACTAATAGCTATTAGTAATTACTAATAGAGTAATAACTTTGAAGCCACAGGGTCACTACCCCCCCCTACTGCAGCTAGCTGACACCACGACACTGACTCATGTGCTCGTGGTCACGGCCGTTTGTCGGAGCTGTACCTCCCGTATACCTGCACTCAACACTTCACATCCTCCCCCCACCATCATGGTGCTTTAAAGGCTGTGGGTATAATTACAGTAATCACATAAGACTCATCCCTCTAATCCAAATCTGACTGCAGCCACTGAACTGGGATGTTGCACCCAAACATCTCCACGGGGAGCACGCTGGAGGACTTGGATGTGGACTTTATTTTGGGCTTACAACTGAAAAGAGGTTAAATCGTTTCAGATCACTTAATAAACAGGGGACGTTTGAGAGAGACAGACCGAAGACGAGGAGATGCTCTTAATTACTGTGCTTAACCAAACTCATGATTCCTGCAGGCGGCCAGACAAATATCAGCTAATGCTATTACTGCCGCGCACATACGCTCGTTCATTACCACATCTAAAAAAGCAGATGCCCAAAACTCCTCGTGCTGCGTGATGCCGAGCTGCAGCCTGCACTGAGAAATGTCGGCAGCCTTCCGCCCTGTTGCACGCCCCACCTACTCTACAGTAACTAATGGAAATTACCAGTCCTGATATTTATGACAATATAATTAGATGACACAGTGCCTGAGGGGCCAATTTGTATTCCCAGTAATGTGACAGCCCGTTGGTGCTGTATACACGGTTCCAGGCTGATGAGTAGCTTCTCTAACGGAGGGTTTGTGGCACCTACAGTAAATGCAAGCTACACTGCAAATGCAAATAAAAAGAAAATACAAAAAAAATGTTTCATGGGAAGGATGTCTTCCAAGTTTTTCTAATTACCTTAATATGTGATTATTCATATAGTACATAAAGAGCGAAACATTATAATAAACAACCTATATAAAATCATACAAGAAATCTAAGTCAGAGTAGCAGCTCTTTTACAACAGCCAGACTCATGGATTGTCTCATCAGAATCAGTGCAACTGAGGCTGAGAAATGTGCGTGAAACCTTCTCCAGAGAGTACACCCAGGCACGACTGACAGCCGGCGACGATGCCGCGCTGAAACAGAGCTAATGTTTTATCTCTGGTGGGGATTATTCTGGTTTCGCTCTGCAGGCCCGGGAAGCTCTGTGGCTGGTTGTGAGCCAAATGTCGGCCAACAAAGGCATCAACGGAAGAGCAGCAGAAACAAAGCAGAAAAACTGAAAATAGGTCTTTTTTTTTAAAAGGCAGCTTTGCTTTATTTGATAGCACCAGAGAACTATTTCTGTTTCATTACTCAAATCAGACTGGAGGTCGACCACATAAAATTTTAACCACAAAGATTCCAGTTACGGTTTCATTTGAACCCCAACCCCCCACTCGCTGGATCTGGCCTCCTTCTGGCCTCCTTTCTCCTTCATCCTAAGTTCTGTACGCCCCTCCCTACTCCTGCTTCCTTCTCTTTCATGTCTGTGTTTGTTGATGCTCTTGTATGCCATTGTACCAAATTATCACAATTACGATTTTTTGCACTGCTCCTCCCTAAAAACAAATTATGCAAAGCAGAGTGAGAAGGAAGAGGAACGCAGACGAGAGATTTTAAGCATCTTTTTTCTTTTATTTTGCTCCCTCTCTCTCTCTGTCTGCAGCAGCAGGCTTTGTACAGTTGTCATGGTTTCTTCAGAAGTATTTTCCTCTTTTTGGCTGAGATATGAAATGACCAGAGCAGAGCTGGAAGAAACCGATTGTTTAATGTTGCAAATGTAGAACAGAAGCTCAGTCACTTGTCTGTATGGGACATGTGTGTATGTATGTCTAACGGAACAGCTGGACTTTGAGGAAGAAGTGTGGAAATGGGGATGATAGGCTATCGAGCATTTAGCCTTTGGCAGCAACTCTTTTGCAGCCTAATGCAGATGCAGGCTGTGTGATCACCTGCTGAGGTGAATCAAACAGATGCTAAAACAGACTCTGACTCTCGCGCGTCTCATCCAGCTAGCAGAGTATTTACCAGATGTTGGTTGAAACGATTATGTCACCCATTAAATATTTTGTTGGATGCTTTTAACTTTTCCATTTATTACACATTCTGTCTAAACTCTGACCCCATTTTAAAACAAGTAGGGCGAACCGTGGTAGAGTAAAAGCAACATCTTTACATCAGTATGTAGGTGTTGTCTCACTCTCCTTGACTAACTGTACTAATTACTTACCACCTCTGATTTTTTCTTTTACAGTTGTACAATCATCTATAAGCAGCTGGAAGATTTTATGTCTGTGGAGCATTAAATCAGTCAAATCTCACGAAATATATTCGACTTATCATCTCTATTTGTGTCTATTGCTTTTTTATCCTGAGCTAATGTGGTTAGTAAACAGGTCAGTCACAGAATCCGTCTGTGTGTGTGTGTGTGTGTGAATGAGAGAGAAAGAACCCTCCTCATGCCCCTCTGCCACCCAATCTCTCACAATTAAATGCGTCAGCCTCAGCATTATTGCAACAAGTCATCCGGCAGAAGCATGTGAACAGACAGACACGCACGCACACACACACACACACACACACACACACACACACACAGACAAACACCAAACTGGGTCTGCTGGTTTGGGGTTACTGGGCAGTAGGGCGTGAGCTCTGGAATGAAGATAAGAAGAAGCAGGTCACATTAGAGTGGAGATGTGATGTGTCAGTGTCCCAGTTTTTCTGCTCCTACTTTAATGTTGGGAGGGGACAGAAAGACAAGAAACACACAAAAAACACTCATAACACTCACAGATCACAAGACAGTAACTGTGTATTGAAATGTGTATATGTTTTATATATGTGGTTCCCATAGCTGACTGATTAAACCACAGACGCGTGGTTTAGCGTCTTCTTGTTTAATCTCTGTGGACAGTGAAGAAACCACAGGTACCAATGAAAGTATCATGTTATGTCTGTGGTCCTATAGTACTCAGATACCCTGGCTAACACAATAAACACATAGTCAGGGGTTAGACATGTGCTGGATTGGTAACGTCATCAATAAAACCAGCACACTGCTCCTGGCAGCAGTCACCATGGTATCGTCGCTCATCCATCACACCAAGACTGAGCCTGGAAATCGCAGAGTGAGGCCAACTCTCACGGTGGCGTGGCAGGGGAAACATGAGGGTGGAAGGTAAAGATGTGTTCCCTGTGCAGTGTAACAGGGAACACGGCCTTCCTAATGCAGCGAGGAGGGAAAACACAAGCTGCACAAGTCCCTCAGAAAACATCTATCCCAAAAACAGAGAAGCTGAATGTGTCCTCCACACTATTACCTTTGTGAGGGTTCCTCTTGCATCACTGCACCAACAATGACTTCAGCCAGCGCGGCACTAAGATCCTCTGACACGCTGCCACCTCTTCCTATTCGTAGCGCTGCTAAGATGTGGCCCACTAGTTGGGTTTGCCTGTTTCATCGGGCAGATTTTAACGCCTGACTTCGTCTATGGGCAGCCGATGAAGTAGCTTCGCAGCTTATTGCTTCCAGTCATTTTCGTGTCTTCTACACAAAGTAGCTCTCTCTCAGGATACCATGTTTCAATGGGAAATAGTGAGATATATTGTATGGAAGACCCGTGACAGGCAGACCCCATTCAACATGTTGGACTGTAAACAGACCTCTGAGTGGCTGAGTGCACCCTCAAGACGCTGCGCTGAACCAAACCGTCAGCGTTAATTCAAACCATTAGACACACACACACACAAAAAGAGAGACAAATCCAAGGAGGGCCGAGATCTGTTTAAAATATACCATCGACTCCCACTTCCCTTCCCCTGGAAACGGTTAAACCGACCAGACTTGGGTTCAAAGATGAGGCTGAGGGAAATGCCTAGAGGTTCAGGAGCAGAACATGCTCCTCTGAGGGGACACAGCATGCCTGTAAGAGAGAGTGCATCTGGAAAATGCATCATACGAGGGACAGAGAGTCGACTCCTGAGCTGAAGACCACTGTGAAAACATTCTCTGGAATCCTAATCATCCTCTGTGCTCCATCAGAGGAGCAGGTCAGCTGCCCTAACTGGAGAGGTGTTAGGAGACAGAAACAAACAGTGAACCCAAGATGCAAGGCCGTTTCAAGCCATACACTGCTCAACCTATACAGTAGACATTTTCTTCACCCTCCACTTTAGGTACAAGCATAAAAACAGCTAAAGCTGACCAAATACATTCAGCTCCACCTTCAGTCGACATTCAAAAGTCAGATTTTGGGCACAAAGAGCACAGTTTTGTTTGCAGCAGAGGGACGAACAGGAACTTCGACACACGTCTTGCATCAGCGTGACTCCTGAACAAAAGGCGCTGGGAGAAGTGAAAGCAAAAGCACAAAGTAAACACACGGTAAACACACGGTAAACACGGTCCTTCTATGATAGAGAATAGAATATTACTGCGATGAATATTATACGAAAGTCTTTCAGAACACCCTGGTGAATTACGTTTGCTCAGGCTCGATACACTCGTGACATATTTGTGTGCTAATTACATACATAATATTAACTGCCTGGGGAAAATGATTTTATTCCTGAGTAAATTAATACATTTAATCAGCTGAACATGAAAATGATCCATTTTGTTTAACAAGTGCTCAGCTGTTGAACTCACAGCACTCGTTTGATTTTACCGTCATAACATGTTTCAGCGTGAATGAGGGGAGCTCGAGGAAACAGCCTGGCTCTGCCCAGAGTTACGGTCCATCTGCCAGCAGCTCTAAAATGACTCACTTAACATGTACTCACACAAACGTGATCAATGATCCCATCTGATTATTAGCAATTAAACAAATATCTTTCCCAGAACGGATGCTGTGTGGGATTTGTTAAATCCAGAAACATTCTCTGCTACACTCCCTGTATGTACGTGTGTGTGTGTGTGTGTGTGTGTGTGTGTGTGTGTGCTTATTTAACTCTCAGCCTTTTTTCTCCCCATCCTTCCTAGACGATTCGCTTATGTAAGGAATCAGCGCAAGCTTGTCTGAGCACCGTCTCTCATGAATACAACTCTGCACTGTGTGGCAGATTCCCTCTCGCGCGTGCACACACACACACACACACACAAAGGAAACCTATTATCTAATCACTGTTCATCCAGGCTGGTATGTAGACTGGAAGGGACAGAATTTGACTCAGTTTATCTGCCTTTATAATATCAGCATGGTGTCAGATATTAGACATTTGAAAGAGCTTTTACAACGCTCCTCTATGCTGACCTCCATGTAAAAATATTCCCAAGCTTGTCTTGTCACCATTGGTTTGAAAGTTAGAAAACAATAGAGGAGGAACACAAACAGATGGGAGGATGCGGATTCACAAATCAAGTCAATGAATAAGTTGACTTACAGCTGAGATACATTTGCACAAACCTGTGCCGAGGACTGTTCTGGATCCTTCATCAATCACAACTGCCCCAAAACTAACTAAACTGAGCCAACATTCGTGATTGAGAAGACAGAATCCAAATGATTGCAGATGAGTTCTTTCTCGATCAGCTAATCGATTTGCTGCAGAGCATGCACAATGGTCCAGGAACACACACAGATCCCAGCAGGTGTCGGAAGTTGTGGGACAACTAGAGGAGCAACAGGAGCAGCAGGGAAAGCATGAAGAGCTACAATAATCATACACTGCAGACATGGCATCAGCTGTGTGGTTAATTTGAATGTATTCCAGCACATATCTATGAGCATGTGAGCAGGGACTGGAGGCACAGACACGGTCAGAGGAGCGTCTCCATTCAGAGGTTCCATATAAAAAAGGCTTGTTTGGACAGAAACCGTCCCCGGCGCCGACTAATCCTCTGCACACCTCCCTTATAAGCCTCGCTGCTCTCTTTCCAGTCGACACAAGCCTGTTTGCTGCCAAATCCTATGACACATTCAACCAACTGGTGACATTTTGTTGCGGGCGGAACGCAGAGAGAGAGAGAGAGAGGGAGAGAGAAAGAGAGAGAGACACCTGACCAGCGCGTAAAAACGGCGATCACAAAGCAGTAGAAATAAAAAAAGGGTGTGAAAAAAACGGGATTATTCGCCTTCAAGGCTGCAGATGAATGTGGCTCTAATTAATAAGCATTCAGCGATCCGCGCGTGCGGCTTTTTTCGCGTTTTCCGCGTGTGTGCGATGCGACCACAGTCACACACGCGCCCTCCCTGCGCGCGCCTGCTCCCGGAGGAGCGTGTCCACACTGCTGCTGCTGCTGATGCTGTCACATGCGAATCCAGTTATAAATCCGAGCACATTTACCTGGCCGCGGTCTCTCCCGTCACCTTCCTCCCTCCTCGGTCGCTGGTTTGAAGGGTTTCCTCCGCTCCTCAGCCACCGCTCTTCATTTCAGAGCGTCCATGTTCGCAGCTCGGAGCAGCAGGGCTGGATGGATGGATGGATGGATGGAGGGACGTGGAGGAGGAGGAGGAGGGGAGAAGAGGAAGCCTTTGAAGTGAGGAAATCTGGGTCCCTGCTCGCAGCCCAGCTGCATGGACTGGATTTATGTCGTTTCCAAGGCAGCGTCCGTCGCCCTGACGAGCGTCAATCCGCAGCCCTACGGAAGCCACTTCCGATGTTAACTTCAAAATAAATGTCTTCAGATTGTTAAGAGACAGAGCTATAAAAGCGTTAATAACGACCCTGTGTTCACAGGGTCAGAGGGTCGATACCCAGGTTGCCCAGTCCACACATCTGTCCAAATGATCGCACAGTGTCCATTCACACTGCTGCACGTTAGTGCCACGGATGCTTTTACGTCGGACGCTAAGTGCATTTGCGCCGGAATTTCTAGTAAAACCTTTCGTCAGCTTGACGCCGCCGTCAGCTTAAACAAACCGGGGAGACGCAGCAAAGCTCTGATAGGGCGCATGTCTGTGCGAACAGGTCCGATCTTTGACGGTGTTAGCCGAGACCACCACCCACTCCGTCCACCATCAGCGAGCGCGCAGAGCGCAGTTACAGGCCTACCACAGGAAATGATAAGTTACATCTAGATGCATGGATTTCACATAGATTTTATGGTCTGCAGTGCAGTATAAAGTATGAAAGTACATACACATCCTAATGTAAAATAAATACACACACACACACACACACGTGTGTGTGTGTGCCATTGTGTATACACATGTGTATGTGTATACATATATATACATAAATATATGAAAATACAAAGATACTAAAGTCTTTCAGTAACAAAAACAACATGCCTGCATTTTCCCGGCTGCACCACTCAGTGGCGCTGTTGTTCTAACTTTAAGAATCTTCTGCAGGTTGGGGCCCTTCAGGGTCCGCCGCTGTCCGTGGTCCTGACAATGAAGCACTTATGTGTAAATGAACTACTAGTAGTACTAATATGTTGTTACAATCCTGTGACTTTTTCCATGTGAAATTATGTATTTCTGTAAAAAAGTTCCACCTATGAAACTAATATTTAGTGACATCACAGCATATGATAAAACATAAAAACATAAACACAGTCCCTCCAACTTTCTACAGTGTGATCTGTAATGTTAACATTAGTATGCTCAATAGGTTTTATTAGGAGCTGCATTGTAGCATCTGTAATCTGTTTCCCTGTGGATCTGTTCTAATGAATTGAGCACAGGATTATAGCAGATTTTTGAGGAGCAGATAGTTTCAGATGACTGTAGAGTCTCTGGAAGGCTACTGTGGGGATGCAAGAAGATTCTTCCAAATGTTTCTCTGCTAACTGATTCAGGTTATGACTTCATTCGTCATCTGTGCTCAAACATTTGTGAGCTTGTTCTCCGTTTCTCTTTAAAAACAACCCTAAAACTATTAGGACATCCTAAAACTAGACATCTCAACAATTGAGAACAATGTATTTAATATTTTATTAGTCATGCAGCAAGACAACGGTGGTACACAGACATGTTAAAGTGGAAGAAATACGATCACATTTCTGACTCGGTAGAGTTGCTGTGGAAGGACCTGGGATCAGCCAGTTCATTCAAGGAAGCCAACCAACAACCCTAGGTGCGCTTGACGCCCTGTTTGAGCACTGTTGTAGCAGAGCTCTTGATGTGAGAAAAAAAAGAAGAGAAGCATTCCTCTCTTTGCCAGCGTGGGTACAGCACTCGTATCATGAGGGTTTCTGGCATGGCTCAATGGGTAGAGCGCGACATCGAAACCCAGCTGAGGCAAAGGGTTTAATTAGCTGGAGGTTCAGCTCTACTCATGAAGCACTTGGGATAAAAGCTTCCACTGACTGGCAGATGTTTGCAGAAGAAAAGGACACGGTGGCGCAGCAGAGTGGGTAGCAAGCTCTGCGGTTATCATAAAACTACACAGGGAGGTGTGTGGCTGTTAATCATTGAAGGGGAGTAACTTCTACCGGGAAGTGCCGATCTGCTGCTCTGTGCTTGGGCTGAAAGACGTGCTCAGTCGAACGGCGATGGATCCAATTTAAATGCAGTCAGCGTTTCACCTCACCTCGGCCACTGTCACACTCGAAGATGCTGTTTTGGTGTGAGTGGTGTCCCAGCTGAGTCTGGTCCACTGGAGACAAGGATTAAAGCTTCAACATTAACAATGGTTAATGAACAAATAGGACAACTGTCAACACATCAGGATAATATTTTAATAAACAAATAGCAGCATCACACAGAAAAACTAAAAATTACATTGTGTTGGAAAAGAAGATGTGCTGTAGACAAATACACACAATCGAATGGTATAAAACAAACTGCCACTGCGTAAATGAGAAGATTCAACAGAGAAAAGATAGAAAAATACAGCAGCTAACCCGCGAGCACCAGATCAAGACTGAGACAAACCAGGCAACTCATCTGTGAGATCAGATGAACTTGACATCTCTGGTTAAAGGGTCAGTGTTCAGTGCAGGGGAGGTTCGTTGGGGAAGTTTGATGTGTCGCACTATCGAACAACCTGCAGAGCCGGCTACTTCTAGAACTGCTTACATCAGGCTTACACAGTGGGGAGGAAAGGCGGGGCGGTGAGGTCAGAGAAGAGATTCTTAGAAATACATTTTAACTGGGGGGGGGGGGGGTTTGCCCGTATCAAATGAAAAGTTATATTGTTGGGGTATTTGATGCATTAAGATTTTCCTTCCTTGGTAGATAATTATTTTAAACCCTCCATGAATGAGTCATAGTTTTAATGGAGTGGAAGCTTCAGGTGCCAAACTCCCTCCTGGACCTCAAGAGAGTTCGCTTCTTGCCGCCTTGCTTTAGATTTAGATGAGAAGATGAAAACCACCATTATGTCTGTGTTCAAGATAAGCAGCTGGAAGGCTTAAGATAAAAAAGGAGGAGGAAGAGATACAGCTGCACACGATCCAGAGGAAAACACTGGAAAGACTCCCAAAGCTCACTAATACATTATAACAGTGTGTAAGCGTGGGGCTGAAGTTGTTCTGGCCTCATAAAACCACAACTCCTTCAACTTTGAGCAGGCAAATAAGAAATGGAAATGAGACGTAATAGATTTAATGTCTTTATTAGTAAAATTTACAAGCGTCAGTAGGTTGAAATGTTTTTTTATACTGTAGCTGAATAATGAAACTCTGTTAATAAACTATCTCTACACAAGCTATCAATTATATTACCAGTTGAAAATCTTCCAAATACTTTCTCCGAGTGATTGATTTTATCTGTCTGCACCAGGAGCTGGACAGGATTGGCATCTGCAGGGACAATCCGGTTTAATCCATTGTGTCACACACAATCAATAGAAACCCATCAAAAATTATTACTGAATCAATCTCAGGAAGCATTTCGAGCTTGGCCCGGTACACACACACACACACACACACACACACACACACACACACACAGGTGGATGGGAAATGCACTGTTAGTACTGTGCGACTTACTGTCTTGGCTGTAGTTCTTTGCTAGCTCACACCTGGATGGATCAAACACAAGGCATTCAACTTAGTTCAGAGAGTCCTCTCTCCTCCACGCCTTCCTCTGGTTTATGTTATTGTTGGTACATTAGGAAACTAATAAATGACTAAGGACAGGGTGAGGCAGAGAGGACCTGCTGAATGACACTTCAGACATGCACAATATTTGCAGGTCAAACCACACGTGCCGGTTTGCCAAACATCAGCTCATATAGATCTCTCCGTGCGGAGGTAAAAGTGGTGCGAGTGCCCACTGAGTAAGTCTGTAGCATACAAATCGTGGGTGAATTATACAGAATGCGTAGAATTAGAACGAAGTAACTCTCAGTCCTTGTGTTTCATTCTAATTGCACGCACAAGTGGCTGCAGACCTCAGGCTCTGGGTCTTATCAGTCCAGCGCAGGCGTTCACCTTGACTTGGTGTTGGTTGTACCTTCAGGTGTCTGTATTTTATTACATAATTAGCAAAATGAAGAGAGAAGTCTCATATTCAGGCCACGGGGGTAAGATATTAACATTTTTTGACTTTCGCAATCGAGTATGCATCGAGAGACAAAAACATATTGCCCACAACACATCTCAGTTGAACCTGCCCTCCAAATGCCCTCACCTTCCCAACCCCAGCTCCTCCAGAGCCACAGACAACATCACACAATTATTCTAAACTGTGCAACTTGACGGAGCGCCCCTTTAAGTGAGTGATCCCTTCTCAGTATATATTTCCTTAAAAACATTCTACCGAACTAAATCTACGGAGCATATTGCTAAATGCCTACATTCCGGCGTCTGTGGATCTGCTATGCCATCTCCTCAGAGGTGAATTTGTTGCCACCATGACCTTCAACGTTTAAAACCCACACCGTGTTTTGACTGATGAAGATGCAGTGTGAAGGAATTATGGTGTCTGCAAGATGTCGATAAAATGTGCGAGGGAGGGGTGGGGCAATAAAATCAGAATGACAGAGCTGCGAGGGTTAGTCGCCTGTCTTGATAGAGTCACAGTCTGTCTCTTAGTGTATTGACTTTCTGTCCGTCTTCTGCGTCAGATATTTGCTCTTTGAGTCACACTATGATGTGGCGCCTCATGCTGTAAAGTAGCCAGAGATCTAAGAGATTGATTTAGAGGATTTTACCATCAGATAAAGGATCAAAACAGCAAATTCTTGGACATATTGCTAAACTTTTCCTCTTAAATACAATTGTTGGAGCACATATATAACCATACTGCTATGATGGACGATATTCATATTAAAAGCTCTTTGATAAACATGCAAAACATCCCCGTTCCTTCTTTCATCTTTGGCTTTTGCTGTATACTTTCTAAGCACATTTTACCCTGCAGCATGACAGAAAATCATGGAGGTGACTAATGGCCGACCTTGAATAAAAGAATCCTTCATTTTAAAAATTGCACAATAGGTGAGAGAGAACGTCTCGTTCATTCGCGAATGTCTCCTTCAGAGACGCATTGAATCCCACTCAGTCAGGACTTATGCTCATGCTTGCTATGTTGTTAACTGTTTAAAGTGTGGACAGTGAAGTCATATTCAACATATTCTTGGTGGCAACCACTGACCTTCACTAATGTTTTATGTTAATTCATATGAAGGAACTTCTAAGAAAAACCCAAAAGATTTTAGAAAGGACATTAATACCACCACATGTTGTAGGGGGTTTTATAATGTTTAATGAGGGTGACTCTGTGATAATGACGCTTAATCAATGTGGGGATCATTTGATAATGATAATGATTTATGCATCCTTAGATTGCTTCCTGCCATGCTAAACCTTATTAGTCGTTATCATATTCAGAAGGTGGGAGTGGTGATTCTCTCAGAAGTGGTTGTAATGGTCAAGGAAAGCAAGAGCCTGCCGGTTATGTTGGACCAAAAGGCCTGCGCCATGATTGTAGCTCTTTAAGAACCCTTCAAACGTTCAAGGGGAGTGACCTGTCTGTGTCACATGGCCACTAGATGGCACTGTGAGTCCACCAGAGACCAGCGGATGGTGTACATTCCTTTATCTTGGCCTTTCTCCGACAAACTTTGACTCCAGCCTTGAAAAGTCATTTTGAGTTAGAAAAAAACGTCGGCAGAATAGTTAGATTATACATGCTGGAAAGGTTCATTCAGATTTTGTGACTGTTAGATTTGGTTTACTTTGCTTGACGAGGAGAGGATCTGCACAAACCAGAGCTCAGACAGCAGATTGACTTTGTGTGAAGGCTCGAAGTCGTAGATTGACCCCGCTGACCTCTGCCTTCTGGTGCTTAACTCTGTAACCTGCTTCAGTGGGACTCAATCGCGTCATTCCTGTCTGCCTCTCAGCCGGCACCTTAGTCCCCGTGAAGACGAGCACAGTCATATACAAATAAAGGCCTTCATTCTCTATTGGTGGTGAGAAAACCAATGTTTTAGCAAACAAATAGAAAAACAAAACAGGTGGTATATTGGTTTTCATTGTCCGTTTTCCCTCTTTAAGTTACTTTTCTGAAGTCTTTGCACAGTAAGTGCACCTCTGCGTGGGGATAAGGCTTCTCAACCAAGACCAGTCCCTTTCCCAGTGAGAGAAACCATTGCAGATGTACAGTTGAAACCAATCAACAGGCTGTAGGCTCTGTGCACCAGCCCATCAAAGCGCTGCTTATTCCAGCGTCTACAGGAAGAAAAACCGCAACCCAAGAAGAAGCATGCAGTCACACGCTGCTTGTGTGCTCCTTGGAAGCGGGGCCGTAGCTGATGAGTGACAACTCCTGCTCCAGCTCCGTTTCCGGTTCTGTTTCAGAAAGCATGGCAATGTTGTGACACTCAGACATGCTCTGCGATACCATTCCGATTTGTGTCCCGTCGTCTGTCGTGTCCTCCGGGTCCACCGTCAACCTTCCATTGTCCCCTCTGCCTCCATTACGACAGTTACTATTGCGGTCCACACCTGCTTTCCCGTGCCCCCCTATCAGAAGCGGGGTCACAGTGTGTGATGGACATGGTGGGGGGACCAGAAGGGTTTTGCAACTCTGACCAGCAGCGTTGGCCCCGAAGTTATATCGGCACCTAATGTATCTGGAAAACGCTCTTCTGTACGTCTTATTGAAGAGGGTGTAAACTAGAGGGTTGACTCCGGACGAGATGTAACCCACCCAGACAAAGACGTTGAAGAGATCATGAAGCAGCGACTCGTTACAGGAGTCCTTGCACAGTACAAAGGTGACATTGGTAATGAAGAAAGGACACCACATGATCAGAAAAAGGAAGAAGACAATTCCCAGAACCTGAGGGAAGGGAGGAGAGAGTAACAGTTAAATGAATGAGAAGGAGACAGCAGAGAAAATTAGATTATAAAAATTGTAAAATTTTTTATATATTTATCATACATTTTTGGATTCTCTCCAACGTAAATATGCAGACTGATTTCATGAATCCATTAAATGCAGAGTGTTTTTACTTTCTAAATAAAAAGACTACTGCCGTCCTGACAGGCATCGCCCAACACTGCTACGTCTGAAGCCGAAAGAGATACGAATAACAAACAATATGATATGTGCTGCTTTACCTTGGATTCAGCAACTGTTAATGTTGCTGTTCCATCGCTTTAATCGGTTAATTTTGCTGTACTCATCTCTGCAAATCTAGTATATCATTTCTGGTACTTATATAAATACTCCCGAGGTTACTCGTTTTTCATTTAAACAAAGCACAACTGTGCCAACAGCTTGAGGAGAAGTGTGTCACTCTTCCCGTGCTCCGCTATTAATGTAAAGCTACTGTTAAGTTGTTCTTCAAATGCTTTGTCCGCTTAATCTTCGCTCAATATGGTGCAGTCAGAGAATGGCAACATTAAAGCAAGTGAAGATCCATACAGTTCTGAGAAATCAATAGATCTCAGCTTTTCGAAAAGCTTTGGTTTGTGTCACACAAATACTGAGGTGGATGCAGCCACCTCTGAGTGTATTTTCTTATTTCCCAGCTGTTACATCAGCTGCCTGGAAGGCCTGAAACAAATGCACCCTAAATCAGAGGCTCTGCACTCTAACGCAGCTTTATTTTTTAGTCTGACCTTGGAGGCCCGCTTCTCGTTCTTTATGGCCTGCATCATTCCCCGCCGCCCATGGCATCCTGATGTGTCGCTCCGCCCTTGTCCCACAGCT
The DNA here is from genome assembly GCA_032270685.1 of Microctenopoma stevenorrisi. Classification (NCBI taxonomy): domain Eukaryota; kingdom Metazoa; phylum Chordata; class Actinopteri; order Anabantiformes; family Anabantidae; genus Microctenopoma; species Microctenopoma stevenorrisi. Next base: position 8,566,385 of record JAUMTR010000010.1, read on the forward strand.
GGCGAGCTGAGCTGAGACGCTACCTCGGAACTGGGAATGATGCTTATGCTGTCCGATGTGGAGGCGCTGAGCAGTAGGCTGGGCTCTGCTAATTTCAGGCAGCTCAGGGTGTTTCTTCTGCTCTGAGGGGGTGAGGGCTTTAACTCTGTGCGAGGGCCAAAAGAGGGACTGTTTAACGTGGATGAACAAATGCAACTTTAAACAAATGATAATAAAGATAAACGTCTGATTCATCAACACACAATTACACAATTTAGTTTTTCTCTGATATTAAAAAGCTGTAAAATGCATCATTGAAGGATAACTGTTACATATTTGACCCTGAAAAATGACCAGTAAACGCATGTCCATGTTTATGTTGGAGAAGAACAGGTGAAAAGGTTTAATTCCCACATTTCTGCGGTCAGGATGACAGTTAAGAAAAGGTGAAAAGTGGCTATAGTCTGCTACCTCGTCCTCAGCTTGGAATCAGGAACCAGCTGACAAATTGATTTGACAGATAGCTGCAATCTGCTCAAGACCACAACAGTAATATTCAGCTTAGACATGATCGAATATGTCGGTTGAGTTGTGCTCATTTCACGTTTCAAATGTCTGTGTGTCTGAATTGACTCCTTAAACTAACGTCTTAACTGATTTTATTTCGTTTAATTTGGAGATTCTGTGCTTGTTTTTGGTTTTGGCTCCATTAGACTATTCAGGAGTACAATAAATATTATTTATGGATTATAATGTTTATGATTTTGACTTAAGTAAGTAAATGCTACAACAAACTACATATTGTGTTACTGATCAAAGATCCCTTAGATGGGACATTTGTTTTGAAACTCCTAAAGTTAAAGTTAAGCAGAGCTGTTCTGCACAACTCTGCTTCTGTGTCGTCCTCAGAACAACACATGGTCAAAATATTCTTCATTGACGCTAAACTCAGTTAGAAAATTCAATTAAACTTTTGAACAACAGGAACAATAATAGCCCCTTCTGGGATCGAGGCCTTGACGTGGCAGAAGGGCTTGCGTGGTCTAGTGATCCTCAGAGCTATGTTGTCGGG
>JAUMTR010000010.1:8567535-8691761 GCA_032270685.1 Microctenopoma stevenorrisi
GTTTCCCTACTTAGGCTACTGCCCCCGCGACCCGATCCCGGACCAAGCGGAAGATAATGGATGGATGGATGGATGGAACAATAATAGCGTCCTTACTCACAAGCAGAATCATATTCTGTGTTGTCTTTCACTTCCAACACTTCATTTGTTTCACCGTGTCATCTGTCCTCAGAATGAAAAATCTGACCAAGAGCAACATGCAAAGTCAGCCGTTTGGACACAGCGGTGCCACAGAATTAACAGCTTAATATACCAGAGCTGAGACGAAAGCACTCTATGTGATTGAACCAGCCTCGCAGACGTTTGCCAGAATGGCAACAGTCTCATAACGTCTGTGTATCATATCCAGTATATGAACGAGGAGTGGTTATGTAGCATTTGTAGGCTGTTACCGCTGCTAAGCCATAACACACTGTAGAACAATGTAAGAAAAGTCTGTGGGTCCTAAGTTTTATTAAATTTAGAAGGTCAATCAAGGTAAATAGCAAATTGGCTTAAAATCCCATCTACATCTGCCTTAATGTTTACCTTGTGAGTCTGGAGGGGCAAGTGTTATCTGAGGCAAGTGAAAGGTGCTCGGTGGAGGCTGCAATGTATTTGTCATTGCTGGTGTGTGCAAAGGCTGTTGGGAGGAAGTCTTTGCCTCGTATAGGAAGACAGTGGCCTGCCTCTGGAGCACCTGCAGAGGAAGAGGACATAAAGTGTATGACGAAAAGGAAGGAGCACTGGGCTGTGAAATGAGTATTTTTAGCAGTGCTGTGTTTTTAAGCTATAGAGGAACACACACACAGAAATATGTACCTGTATGGTGAGGCAGTATGTCACCACCATTATGACCAGTGGGATAAAAAAGGCCACGAAGGAGCCAATCAGCATGAAGCGCTCCTCGTTGAGGACACAAGTGCCATTGACAAAGACCTTGTTCTCGTTGTGGAGCCCGATGACTGGGATCGGCATCGACACACCTAGAGAGAAAGATCGAGTAGGAGAGTGGCGTCAGTGCCTGTCAATTTCTCTTTCTGTGTTGAGAATGTGGTTGGCTCATTAGATTCACTAGATGCTGACCTGGTATGGTTTTCAATTCACAGACTCCATTTTTCAAAAGTTTCTTGCCTTCTTAATGTGCTTTAGCCCATCACTTGTCTTGTGCAGTATCAGTGTGAGCACAGGACTATTAGCTTATAAGTTAATGCTACTACAACTAGTAATCAAATCCATAATGTGACAGGAATCACACAGTTAAGTAAGAAGAAAAGACAGTCGATTACTTTAGTAGATGAAGGTCAGTCAATGTGAAACCCGTCACCAGGTCTGATGAAACCACAATGTTTACCTTGTGTGTCTCAGTTAGATCAGGAGAGGCTGAATGGACGGTTCCTGAGTGACACGTAAGGATTTGCTGGTGACACTGTCAAAACCGAGGGCATACTTAACCAGCATGACTACCAGAGAGTATTACAGCAATATACCATAACATCTGGTTGGTGGGAGCATCACTGGTTTCCAACAGAACAATGACCTCAAATGCAGAGAAAGTGAAGGGAAGCAAAACTGTGGGAAGAATTGAAATGTGCCCGAAAAACTTATAATGAAAGCAAACATTACACAATATTGTAATATACTAAACACCACAGCTATTACGAATCTGTATACCTATTAGAGTTCCTCATATCTCCATGTAATGGTGTTTTTACCATTAATACAGCCCCTTGGATTCAGTTAGAGGAAACTGTAAAAGACTGAGGTGAGAACGAGGCTTTGAGGGGCAAACTGCTTTTCTGACCTACTATCATAACACTAACTAATGTGCTGCTTTTAGGTGCGGAGTGGTTCTGTTTCAAAGGAAATAAGGTAGAAGGAGCTTTCAGTTTTACAGCTCCCAGTCCCCTGGCAACAGGAACATTTAGACAAGTTAGGACATCTCAGTCCTCTGTGAGATCTGTCATGCTCATAGTGTAGGTTGGCTAATTCATTCAAACGCAGGGTACATTGTTTTCTCATACACAGCCGGCGACCAGACTCACATCAAAACACAATCTGTTACCCTCTTCATTCTTCCCAGTCTTACTGTCTCCGTGCGAGGAGGAGGCTTTAAAGGACTGGTTCACCCAAAGTAGCTATGTTCATTACACGACCTGGGTTTTGTCTGTGAGAAGAGACTATCAGCAGTCTTGTCAAAGACGTAGGTCCACAGGGACATGGCAAAACATCTGAAAAAACAGATACCGTAACTGGCAAGTGAGGAAATATATTTATTCTCCTGTTACTTTTGTAAACCAATCCTACAAATCCTATGCCATTATTTACATTGTGACTTTTGAAAATCGCAAGTTATACTTCATGCTGAGCTGTTTAAGCTATTCTCAAAATGCAGCATATTTAACTCCCTCAGGTGAATAGTTATCTGCTTGAGCCACAGCTACTCACCCACTCTGTAAATCTACACAGTGCACAAACATTTGGTAAGCAGTCTCTCTGTGGCAGATCGCAGCATGGCTTAGCTGGGGAAGCCAGGCTGCTGGAGGAAGATTATTGTACTAACGCAAAGAGATCTTCGAAATCATCAGGGTGCGAGCTGCTCCGAAAATCTTTCCTTGAGTCAATGAGTGATAAACACCTCTGTAACAGCAAACAAGCTGCAGTGCAAGGCGTCAGCCATGTCCCCGGGGAAGTGAGGACCGCACGTTCATATCTTATAAATGACACAAGTGCCACAGACATACAGTGTTGCTTACGCCTTACAGAAATGAGCACAAGGCCCTTAATTGATGAATGGTGTGAATCGCTGTCGGCACTCTGGCCATATCAGGATAAACCATATTGATAATGGATTTGCAGTTGGCTGTGTAAGACTATGCATCCAAGCATCAACTTGTAAGTCAAGAAAAAATTCACACAGAGATGAGTTATTATTATTATATAATGTCCTGTTATGTAACCTGTGGTCATAGTGGAGCTAAAAATCAAGATGAAACAACCTTAGTCAAACACAGTGTACAGCAAGAATGATCTTCTGTTGGGTGTTTTGTTGCTAATCCTCCAGCATTGATCAGGGTAAGCTCTCCTAAACCTCAATCACAGCAGCATGTAGTGGTGCAGAACCTTCACAGGGGTCAAGGAAATGCCTGAAGGAAAACTGGGGATTTATTCTGATTCAAGAGCAGCCGGTTGTGAAGAAGTGCAGAGGAAGAGGGAAGGAAGTGAAAGTCTACCTGGGATCTGCTAGTGTCAATCATCTTGATCTGTAGAAAGTCATTTCTCACAGCAGAAACAACTTTAGAGAAAATGTGTTTTTCTTTGCTGTTTTGATTTGATCTAGGGACTGTGTGTCTTACATGTATCAAATGAAAGACCCTGGTGTTTCTAGCTTCAGATTTTATTTGATTATGGAGAAAAGTCAGTGGTTTAAATGTTTCCTAAAAGTGGCAGTGAAATGTGCAGGTTATGGATGATACACAAATTATTAATAGTGTGAAGGGTTAGGTAGGATACTGTGGGGTGCGTAAGTTTTGGCAACCTTGTCAATGTTCATAAATCGTTGGTTGTTATGATAAACTTTTTTTATTAAATATATCATGTAGGAGACACACAGTGATATTTGACAAGTTTATAGGATTTACAGAAAGTGTAAAATAATAGTTTAAATAATGGCTCAATTTTAGTTTCATCAGTAAACAGCACTTTATTCTAAAATGAAGCTGGCTTGTTCAAATGTGCTTTAGCACTTGTGTAAACTGCATCGAATAGTTGAACGATGCACAGTGACTCTGTCTGCAGCAAGATGATGTTGTAGGTCTTTGGTGCTGGTCTGTGGGTTGACTCTGACTGTTCTCACCACTGTTGTCATCGCTTCTGTTTATCTGAGATTTTTCTTGGTCTGCCAATTCAAGGCTCAACTTTTAGAGAATTATTTGTCTGTAATTTGTCTTTGTTTTCTCAACATGTTCCTAACTGTGGAAACAGCTGGAATCTCTTCAATAATTAGTTCTAAAGGTTTTGGAATCAATAATATGATGTGCACCTGTCTAAATTGGTTTAAACAATTTTTGTACTTTCTGTACTTTCTGTGTGTCTCCTTTATGACATATTTAATTGAAATTTAAACACCAACCAACAATTTATACAGTAAATCATGAACTTTGAGAAGGTTGCCCAAACTTACGCACCTCTTATTTGTAAGTGAATGTTTGTATTATTTCTCCTTTCAAAATCTGCATAATCCTGCTTTAAGGCAGTTTTACAAGTGCTTGGTGACAGATGTTTTTGAGCTAATAAAGATGCAAGACGTGATTATATGGCACTTGAAACTGGAGAGCCATAATTGTAGTTGTTTGTATTAAAACTGTATGCTGTTTTCCTAATTGAGGCCAGTCAGGGGAATCTAAATGAAAGCTGCAATTCACTTCACTGATTTCATTGATTATTTTGGCAGGCTGACAAGCAGTCCTATAGAAGAGGTAGTAAAGGTGGCTCTCAAAACACGGGGCACGTCCCACTAGTGAGGGAATTCATGACAAAACTAACATGAGGACATTATCTGTGCCTATCTTCATTCATGGTGTAAAAATAATGCAGTCAAAAAAATAAAGAACAAAAACAATGGGTAAAAACATGTCCTTGAATCTATCTGTGCTTTACAATTCATGTTGGTGATAGTGGCGGCAGAAGTGAAAGTAATGTGTGTTAAGACACCAAAGCCATTTTCACATGTGTACTCTGGACAATGTCTGGAGAATCAGATGTGAACATAGTCCACAGTTTCACTTGTGCACACAAAAGGATAATGTCCATGTCAGACTCGTTCTCACTTGGGGAAATGGTTTGGTTTGGATACATGGTGGTCCCTGGCTAGAGCTTGCAGGAGGCACAATGTCAGACAAAAACTATTACGAATGGATGGATCTGACAAATACCTATCTCTAAAATATGTAGAAAAACACAATTTTTATTCTGTTTAAAAATCTGACTGACTTTAAAAAGCTCTTCTGACAATTACAGTTTATGCCTGTAAATTTGAAAATAAAACTGTGGTCAAAACCGGCTGAAGTAACATGTCCATGACCACTACTCAGCATTTCAAATTTGTCACAAAAGAGAAAACTGTTGTGTCTAGATTGGTACTTCAGTTTAGTTGAGAGCAGTTGCATCTGTTTCAAGTGGTCTGAAGAGTAGATGGCAGTGGAGCAACCCACATCTAAAAAGAAGCAGAAAAGCTCATGGTGCTGTGGTATTACTTCTTCTATGGGATGTTTCACTGGTAATCTTTTAGTACTGATTTACCGCTGTAAGCCCTCTTAGACCACAATCGTTGCTAAATGTTGCGGTGCACCGCAGTGGCCACAGGAAAGGCCACAGGTATTTCTGATGATTTTTCAAAGTTTAAGAGTACAGTATAACTCTACATGGCATATGGAGGTGTCAGTCAATCTCCCAATTTAATGAAACTTTCATGAAGTCAATAAGAAAATATCTCAGTGTTGCTGAGTACAGCTCTCTGTACACGCAACTGCTGTACGTTGGTGGCTACATGGACGTACATGTACAAGCATAAACTTTGTAGGATTGTGTCTTTTAGATTTTTAATGTACACATTAATAGTACACTAACAATGTGTCACTCAAATTTCATGATTAGCAAACACGAACAACCAAGTTGAACATTTAAACAAACTGTTTAAAATTAATGTAGATATTGTACTAAGAGCAAAAATGTTAATACATCTACGTATGCTTCGCTTGGTATTGTAATGTTTTGCAGATGGCATTCACTCTATTTCCTTTGTCTTGCCAGACAATAACCGTACACTTCAAAGTCAAGTGTTTTATCGGTATGCAAATAGCTTTTAGTGAAAGTACTTAGAATGCTTTCATCAGAGATTTAATTGTATACATATGGCATATCCCAAATTAGCTTAAAATTAGCACATTTACAAAGACCTCTGTAATTATTCATGAATCTTAACACAAGAGGTCAGCTGTGTCTTATTTGATATAGCAAATGTTATCTCCTATAAAATTGTTTGATTTCAGCAAACATTAATTATAATAAAAAAACAGAAGCAAATGTTGTTTAAAGAAGTTCTAAGTACAAAGTTCAGTAGTATTACGTGCCTCATAGGAATCTGATTATATAGTAATCCTTAAAAAAAGAAAAATACTATAATATAATTTGGTTTATGCTCTTAATGTAATAAGATTCCATGAACCAAATGGATGTTAGGCTAATGATAAACTGAGTCTGCATATTTGTGGGTTTATGTGCGTGTGGTGGTAAGTGAATGTGTCTTTGTGCATTATACAGATGAAAAAAAACTGTTCTAACAGTAGAAGAAGCAGAAAATGGAGAGTCAATGTATGATGGATATGAATTATTAGTTTTTATGCACAAAGGAGGCAGTGTGGCAAAGCTAATGCATTTTTACACTATGTGTGTTTCTCTGAGGTAAGCTACTGTATCTTTCCTGTTGTGCACACTTTAACAGTAACTCTTTGCTATATATATCTTTCGGCTACTGCCACTTGCCATACATTGTAAGATGGCATCGTAGGATAATTTGCATGTTGTCATCCTTGCTACTGACAGAAGATGAATATGAGAAGCCCTAAAGCAATTAGAAAATACATGATGCAAATCAGTTCCAACTGTAACAATGGTCTGCTAGGCGCCAACAGCATCAACAAACTGACAATGTTCCCGGTGTTTCACAAAGTCGGTATAAGTGCTGGTTGGATGCTTTCAGGAACTGCCAGGGGATCCAATAAAGTCACCAAGTTAGTACAAGAAACCCGTACAATTGAATTAATTCAATAAAGCAACAACAACACACGTTCAGCATCAGATACGACCAGATTAATACATCTCTGACAGATGAGCCAAGGATTACCTTGTCCACCTCTTCTGATTCATCAACAATAGAAAATAAAAACAGAAGTTAACAAGATCCATTAATAATATTAACTCTCTTGAGACCCATTAAGTCTATATAAGAGCTACTATGCATCAACATAACTAATGAGCTATTAAACATATTTTACCTGAATAAAGAATTTGTTTTCACTGTTCCAACTTAATTACAAAGACAGGGTTAGTTGTTTCATAATAATGAAAATAATAATTTTCATTATTATTTTGGAGACACACACCAATTAACCTGTATCATATTAGCATAGAGGCAGGAAATTATTTCTGGGCTTATCCAACCGACACTTAGCATATCTGGATTCCAATAAAAAGGATCACAGTCAACCTATATTTATTTATTTATTTATGTCTGACACAGCGAACTGACCTTTTACGTTTTTTGCTATGTGTCAAACTGACATTTATCAGTTTAAATCAGATCAACCTATGGAAATATAGAATGGTTAGAGAAAAGTTCATGGGTGTGTCTCCAAAATCAGTAGGCTTCTTCCCGTCCATAATATAAATTGAAAATCACTTAATTACCTTACTGGTCAAGATCAACAGCTGAATTGTGCATGTGTCTTGCATTCTGACCTATAGATATGGTCCAGACAGCTGCGATCTTCATCATGGCTTTTGTTCTGGAGTTGAAGCGGCTGTGCTCTATTGGGTTGCGGATGGCGACATATCGGTCCAGAGAGATGGCGCACAGGTGCATGATGGAGGCAGTGGAGAACAACACATCCAGGTAGATCCAAATTGGACACAAAGCATTAGGTAGAGGCCAGACGTAGTCTGGGGAAACATAGAGAGAGAAGAGGAAGAGAAAACATAAATGACTGGAATATAATTTTGGGCAGTTAAGTTGCTATTTCATTTAAGTTGATATTGTTGACTCTGAAAGCAATGGTGAAAATGTATTTAGCCTTTTCTGAGGGGCTGGTGGGGAGAACGTCAGCAGGGTCAGTAGCCTTTGAAGGCTTAGGATGCTGCATGGAGAGGCTGACTAAACTTTAATTAATTAGAGTCCAAAGCACAGCACATTTAACAGGCACTTCATTCACCAGTGTCCCAAGATAATTCAGGTTCAGGTTAAGATTCAAAATGTGATATGATAGTTTACTATAATAAGGATTATTGTAAAAAGGGGTTTGGACAATAAGGTGAAACATTAAATCAAAGTTACTTTAAAGGTTTATAGGGTAAATAACTACAGTCCAAACAGGCAGAGTAGACATTTACACTACACACACACAGAAGAAGTGAGTTAGCCATGCAGGTAGCAGAAGAGGCGGTTGTGTGGTTTATTTGAAATGCAGTGTTCCATGGTTTGTTTGATGCATTATTTGATATGGGGCACATTAGTGGAGTTAGGATGATATTTAATGTGTGAATAATGGTACAGGGTAGACAGACACTGGAGCATATTGTTAAGCAATTGTAAGCAGAGTTGATTAGTTATACATAACAGTCACAATTTTACTAATTTATGAAGAGTGTAAAAATTGCAAAACATCAATAAATTCCATGAAAGTAGTAGTGTAGTGCTTTCTATTTAATCTGTCTATTTAAAAGTAGAAAAAATGTTTTTCAGCATGTAAAGATAACAAGTGAATAATGAAGATTCAGTACATTGTCCAACAATCTCGCCATTTTATTTATCAGATATTTTGATCCAGCAAGAGTCTTCCAAATTAACAAATGAGGAGGCGAAAACTTGTCGTCTTGAAATCCTTTTTGGACTAAAAACATTGTTTATTTAATGAACAAAATGTTCTGATTTTGAGCCTGAGACAGCATGCGGCCGGCCTCCAGTTCTATTTAAAAAAGTACCACAGCTTTTATATTTAGCTTGGAACAAAGATCTTCATTTATTCTGATATACTAATAAGGTGTCACATAAATAAATACCATAAGTAAATGAGTATAACATGACCCAGATCCAAATTCAGTGAAAAGGTTGAATATATATATTCATATCTGATAACGTTGACCTTTGAACCAAGCAGTAAACAAAAATGGCACATACTAGATTTAGCAGTATATCATGCTAATTTTTTCTAACTAAATCTTAAAGCAATGTACAACAAATGTTTTTAGTTTTAGGTATTTGGTCATGTAGCATTTGAATCCTTTATTAATGACAGACCAAATGATACTTTTTGTTTCCACAATGTTACCATGACTAGAAATTTTGTTTTGTGAGTAAGATGGTCGTTTAACTTCCATTAGGAGAGATTAAAACCAACATCAGGGATATTCTACAGTTTATGAACTATTGTGCAAATATAAGGAGATGATTCTTTTTTTCTCCTGCTCCACAGGGAGGTCAAAGGCCCCAGCCAGTGACAGTACAACATACCGTAGAGTTGGCAGTGAATCTGTGTCTTGCCTCACTGCTCTGCAAGTAGAACAGTGTGGGTCATGGGGAATGAAATCAGCCTCTGTTGGCCGTTGGCCAGTGTGCTGTCTGGGATAACAACACGGCAGCTAAAGTAACTAACAGACATTCGACTGGGAGCATTTTGCCGGAGACCACATAAGAGTGAACTAAATCAACAGGTCACGTTTGCATAAACTGGGGTAAATGAATCAGTGTGATTGGTGTGCTGGTTGCTTAGAGGTCTAAAAGGAAACCCTGAAACTATTTTACTTACCAGCAGATGATGTACACTGGGGAAAAGAACACATTTTACCATGTAGCTGTCAATGAAACACCAAAAAGAAAGTCAAAAGCACACACACACACACACATACTGGTTTCCATCTTCCATGGTGACTAACCTTATCTTTTTGTTTTTTTTTTACATCCCTTGCGGGGACCACATTTCTAAAGGTGCCAGAGACCTGCTGTGTTAGCTTATACACAGCTTTAAAAAGATGAAATTCAGATGTAGTGTCAGGCCCATGCTCGATGGGGACCTATTACTATACTAATATCTGCCAATATTATGGTACAAATGTACTGCAACTTGCACCATGACAATCAATTATTGTGGAAATCGACATAAAAGTAAACAAAAGAAAAAGCTGCAGACCAACCCCTATACAGCACAGCGATGCCTTTAGGCAACAGAAAGTTTTTTTAAGCCCCATTCCCAGCAGTTTTGAACTTAAACAATACCAACCAATCAGAGTGTTTTATAAAGTATCAAATATTAGTCCAATAAGATTTGGGAGTCACTATCAAGGACGATTTGAAGGCGGGACACCCTTTTCTGACACATGGTCACCTGTGTGAGAAGAAGGTAAGAATATTTGCCCTAGTATTGGTATTTAAAATGACACAAACTGCAAATAAAAAAAGTATTTATTGTGTATAAAGTCGTAGAGAAGGTTTCTTTCAGGTTTTATGAAATATTTTTTATTTAGCATTTTCAGAAATTCAGTTTTTCTTTTCGTTGCCTTAGGGCAACATTGTGCAGTAAGGGGTACTTTTGAGGGAGATTTAGCTCATAGTGTATTTGAATGTAATCATATATTATTTTATGTGTGGTGCATAAAAATAGCTGTAAATGCAGCTTGTAAAAATTGTACATTTTTACAAATTGTACATTTTCACAAATTGTAATTACATTCCTATTGAATTTTACCTACTTAACACATTTTGACAAAAAACTAGACACAATATTGTTCTATGGGAGGATGCTGATATGAAAATATGTGGTAGTGGAACCTTCCAGGAATAAACTGCCAATGTTGGAAATATATAGGTACATGAAGTAAAATAGTCACCCTCCTCAGTAGCTATGTAGGTGCTCACCCTGCCATGTGGACAGATGGGACAGAAACCAGAAGAGAAAGATCAAGGTTCCATGACCAGCAGCTGTATCAACATCCACTTTATTACCATTGAATACATTGTTAGAACAAAATTTGTTCTCTGCATTTGACCCACCCCTCCTTGGGAGGAACAGTGAGCAGCCACAGTCGGTGCCCAGGGAGCTAGCGCTGGGTGTCTCGCTCAGGGACACACCTGGTATGGGGGATGGGCTGGTGCCTCAGCTGGAAATCGATTCTGCTATCTCTGCATCCCAGCCCTCTGTCTTAACCACTGAGCTACCAGGCCGTCTATAATATCCACACATAATAAACACATGGGAGGTGTTGACTTGCTGGATTCTCTGATTGCAGTGTTTTGCATTAACGTCATGTCAATAAAGTGGTACCATCACCTTGTCTTTCATTCAATAGACATGTCAGTGGTGACATGTTTGCTGCTCTACAGATGGGACTGCACTGAGAATTGTATGCGTTCCCAAATTGCACAAAGTTGGCAAGAACAGAGGGTTGCCCAGTGGTGGCATATCCCAAGAGTATGAGGAGAAGAGCAAGATACAGGGATCCACACTCCTATCTCAAATCAGGATGTCTGCTTGGACAATACATCACACTGGCCAACAATGTGTGACAACAAGGGAAGATGGGTTCCTGGGTGCACAGGAACACCAAAAGTGATGTGCATAAAGTGTAATCTGCAGCTGTTTCACAGCACTAAAGAACTGTTTTGTGAAGTTTCACACAGAGTGACAGATGTCTCACAAGATAAGAAACGAAATGACATGATACTGGACAATACAAACCTAAACCTGTATAAACTCATATATGTAAATATGTAAAAGTGTTTTTAAATATTGTTTTATAATTTGTTAACATTTTTGACAGATTTTCTGGTGTTTTTGTTGCTCTTTAACATTTGTCTTATGATCTATGAATTCATCATTTTCTCTGTTGTGTGATACTATTGTTGCACAACGTTGCCCCTAGGCAACAAAAAATATCTTGGAGTGGGGGGGTCTGAAATAAAAAATTTTGTTGCCAATTATATGCCCCAAAGTGAATCAGAATGTCATGTTGACATATTTTTAGCATGTACCATCAAAATGTGTGCAGTAGAGGGATATGTTCAGTTGGCCCTGTTGGGCCCCAGAGCCCCCTCTCGAGGGGGGTCGGCACTCTTAGTTCAATATACACTCTTTGTCTTTACGTCCTTCTGGTTCGTCATAGTTGTTTCCTAGGTGAATGTGGGTGTTATCCTGTGATTCTCCTGACTGTGACTGATCTGGGTTTCAGAGATGTTTGTCCGCGTAAATATGTGTGTAAAAGCATGTGTAAAAGTAGTACTAGCAGTATTGAGCGCGCACGCACACAGCCTTAGCTTAGAGCAGACCTTTAGTTTATTTGAAGAAGATGGTAGGAAGGACCGAACCAAAACTAACAACAGAAGCTGTTCTCTGTATATTAAAATTAGCAGTTAAACATAGCAGTTCAACTGTTTAACTAAAGGAAAAAGCGAGTGAGGACGGCGATTTTCTGACACAATCGCACAGCAATTATGCTTCTAGTGAATCGGATCCGGACTTTATCCCACTGGAGAGGTATGCAGTCTCTGTTAAGTTATGGATTACTTTTTAGAAATTACTAACCTGTTTTTCTTTTTGATAAGTTGGGTCTTATCAGGGGTCTAAGTTTGTGGTAATTGTAGTAATTTACAAAATCTGAATGCTAATTGTTCTAACTTATCCTTGCTAATAGCTTTGGATAAAGGCGCCAAGTACAGTAAAATACAGTAAAGTGAAGTAGTCAGTTAGTGTTGAATTACATATCAAATTATAGATTTGCTCTGCAATGACGTGAACTGGTTCAAACTTATTATTGCTGCTACAGGTATCATTATTAACTTATTATCTATATATTGTTATCTTGTTTGCTGTCGGTTTGAACTTTGGACACTTACATTTCATTTTCGAAACGTTACGACAGCAAAATTATTTATTTTTCCACTGATTTCATGGTAATAAGGACAACTATATGTATTTGTGTTAGTCATCTGGTCCGTCGAGATCTCAGTGCAAATCTCGTCTGACTTTGCATCGTCCTCCCCCACTACAAACTCATAGGTGAGCTTTTGTGTGTAAACTACCATCAGCCTGCACAAAGATGCTCAAGACATTTTGACATTTTGGAAGGTGGAGGTGTGAAAAAGCCACTTACTGTAGCTTACTGTAAATTATTTCTTTACCAACACAGCTAATTTACAATATATCATTACATATCTGCTTGGAGTTACACAAACAAGGAAAAAATAATAATTATGATTTTTTTCTATTCCACAGTGATCATAGTGATGATGAGCCAACTTTTTCTGCTACTCCTGACAGAACTTTCCAGAAAAAGACACGGCGTGCTTCTGCTCCCCTTCCACCACCAGCATTTGCTAAGGTCTGACACACCTGTACAAGTAAGAAAATGCAGGAGAAAGGCAAAGCATACCAGAAGTGGGTCTGCCTTTCCCACTTGAATAAGAGGGGAAGAGGAGGAAAAAATTTGGCACAGCAAGGTGGAGAATGGCACAAAACCAGACCCCATTAGATTTATGCCACCCAGGACCCCAGGGCCAATTTTGGACACCACAGTGCCGTGGTCTTTAGATTATTTTTTAGTGACTCTGTGGTGAGAACTCTAATAAATAACACAAATGCTAATGCTGCAAAAAGGGTGCAGACGGGAATGAAATTCAATTGGTCAACCCTGACAGAAACTGATTTCTGGGTTTTCATTTGTATCAAACTGTTCACAGCCCTTGTTACGGTGTGTCAGAGATCTGACTACTGGAGAAAAGAATGGCCATATGGGTTTACCTTCCCCAGCAACAGAATGACCAGGAACTGCTTTGAGACCATTTTGTTCTATTTGCATCTCAGCAATCCCGCAGAGGATGAATAAAATGAAAGGATGAGGAACACTGCAGACTTTGACAGACTGTTCAAGATAAAGCCTGTGTACACTGACATAGTGTCTGCGTGCCAGGCTCACTTTCATCCTTATCAAAATATCTGTGTCGATGAAAGGATGGTGTCATCCAAAGCTCGTGTCAGTATGAAGCAGTACATGAAAGACAAACCCACAAAGTGGGGTTATAAGCTATTTGTGCTGGCGGATGCCCAAACGGCTTACACCTTTTTTATTTACCAGGGAAAAAATCCACCTCTGGCCAGGGCCTGACTTTTTCCACTGTTTGGGACCTGCTGCCATTTCGAACACTTGGTGGGGGATACACATTGTATGTAGACAACTACTTTACCAGCACTGCCTTGTTTTTTGGATTGGCGAAGAAAAACATTGGCTGCTGTGTAATGATCAAAACCAGCCGTAGGCAAACAGTAAGAAGGGGGGTGAAAGAGGCTGGCACATGGAATGTAAAGGCTGTGCCTGTGCCCACTGCTGTCAAAATAAGTCAAAACAGTTGTATTTGAATGGCACAAATAACCTTAGTGATATATAAGTGAAATATAATTATTTTTCCAGTCTGGTACCTGAGAAAGGTCAAATGGCACTTGTGTCAAAATGTGCCCATATGGCACATTTGAGGGCCTTCAGTTCCGGAATGGGATTCCGAAATGTTCGGTGTGTGTGTGTATACACCTGCTGCCTACAGTAAAATATTATGGTGGCTCCATCACGCTGTGGGGCTGTGTAGCCAGTGTGGGGACTGGGTATCTCGTCAAAGTTGATGGACGCACGGATTCCACTTAATATCAGCAGATTCTGGAGACCAATGTCCAGGATTCAGTGACAAACCTAAAGCTGCGCCAGGGCTGGATCTTTCATCAAGACAGCGACCCTAAACACTACTCAAAATCTACTAAGGTGTTCATGCAGAGGAACAAGCACAACATTCTGTACTGGCCATCTCAGTTCCCCCAGATCTGAATATCATTGAAAATCTGTGGTGTGAGTTAAAGAGAGCTGTCCATGCTCAGAAGACATCAAACCTGAATAAACTAGAGATGTTTTGTAAAGAGGAATGGTCCAAAATACCTTCAACCAGAATCCAGACTCTCATTGGAAGCTATAAGCGTTTAGAGGCTGTCATTTCTGCAAAAGGAATATCCACTAAATATTAAGTTAATCTCTTTTTTGTGGTCCCCAAACTTATGCACCTTAATATCTACAAGTATATTGCACATGATAATACAATAACTGGGACTTAGCTGCATGTTTATTGCCAGTAATTGAGGTGACAGTAAGTTGTAAGGATCTTCTGTGGCTTTCAGTGGTGCTTTTTAATCCACCCAACATATATATTTACCCATTCAAAATAAGGGAAAAATTTAATGGAGCAAATTTATTACAGTGAAATGTAAAATGTAACAATTTTTGGGGAAAATAACAACCATAAATCTATAAAACAAAGCAGGGCATTTATAAAGGCTGTGTGGTTTCAATTTGTAAAAAAATATTTGTAATATGTATATTAATAACAAGAAATCAAACGCCTTGTAGTCGTCTGGCAGCATTGACATTTGTGTTGTCAATAAGTGTACAAACCACAGATGGACTAAAGTAGAGAGGAAACAAAGAACATGGAGCAGTGGTGTCGATAGTGGGTCAAGGTTTCCTAGCTGGCATCGTGGGGGTTGTGGCCTTCTCCTCTCTGTTGTGCTATCTGTTGTGCCACTGCTTTGGAGTGAAAGACGATCTTGAGGCTTTTATTTTTCTTGCGGTTGGTTGTCGAGCAGAAAAAGATGGTCATAATCATCACTCTCACCGTAAAGTTACATAAAAAAATTATTATGTTGTAAAAAAATATTCATTCACAGTAACACAGAGTTAGAACAGTGAAAATAATCAGAATCAAAAATACTTCATTAGAAATAAGATATAATGCCTATGTAGACAGGATTATGTACATAAATAACAAATATAAATAACTTTGGCAGCACTGAGCAGCTCCTTTAGTGGCAGGCTACTACACCCACATTGTGGGAAGGAGAGACTCAGATGGTCTTTCCTTCCAGTGGCTCCCAGACTGTACAACAAAGACCTTGCAGCTGACCACGCGCACACACAGACTAATCCAACACGCACACATCCAGTGCACAACAGTGGCTTTCTTATGTGCAATTTTTTAAAGTGATGTGTGTTGCTTTTCATCTTGTACTATCCACTTTTTGCCATGACAATTGAAATCTCCCACTTGTGGGACTAATAAAGTATTTTTTTATCCTGTAAAATACGGTCGTACTATCTGAGAAGTAAAGTGAAGTAAGTAAAAGCGCTTCATGCGCCATGCTTTCTCTGCGTAATTCACGTTGTTTATCATTTGGTAAATACACCAGTACCTTTACACAGAAACAACGAAATAAATTGAGGAACATGGTTTACATACCTTTCTGATGATGGGATTTCATAATCCAGATCACTGTTGTCCTGATTGGGAAAGAATAAATCCTCCTCGTCAGACAAAGAATCTCCTACACACAGATTAGCAGTGCTAGCAGCAGCTAACAGCTCCAGTGCCTTGTCAGTGGTAAAAAACTTTTTATTTTTGCCAACCATTATCACCAAAAATCACAAAAATTCAGTTGGACTATCTGAAAAGTAAAGCGAGGTGATAAAAAGTAAACGTGAGTGAAGAAATGTGGTCATTCCAGGTGGACTCGCTCTGCGTGCCTCCCCCTCTCTGTGCGCCATGTGCTCTGTGCGTAAAGGCCTGTATCAATGCAGTGAATAATGGAATGATACGCGAGAGTGTACAACGGTGGTATTCACAAAGCACAATAAGTAAACAGCACAGAACAATAAATGCAGTGCCGTGGTGTTAAAGGTTTCTAAACAGTCTACAGGAGACTAAGAAAGCTAAAAACAGTTAGAAATCAGCTCAGTGTTACGTCGGGAAATGGATTACACGAGCCAAGGGTTTTTTTTTTTACTATAAAACGCATTATGACCTTAAACCAGCAAAGGTAAGACTAAATTTATGCTTTTGAAATCAGCTTTTATGATGCTCTTCGTTTGCTGCTGGCTTCGTGAGTTTTGCACGTATAGTAATGGTTATATTGTTTGTTTAATTTGAATAGCAGCTTCTGCGGATATGATCATAAAGCATTGTCGCTGTTGTGTGTTTTGTGTGGTGTGTAGCTCATTAGCATAGTAGCCTCTTTTTCCGATCATTCCCTTTAAGTAGATGTACAGTTTGCATATATTGGTCTACAATAAGCATGTTTTTAGAAGGACTTTGTAACCCGAAGTCCTAGCGGACCCGGTACCGGGTCCAATAGGTTAATTCCCCTTCACACATTTTTGGTATTCTTTTGCTCCATTTTGAGTCCCAGCTTCCTCCTACATCTCTGTGCCTCTTTAGCTGTCTCTCTGTCACCCAACCTGAAGGCTTCCTTCTTCTCATTCATGAGGGGTTTGTTGTCCTTGGTCTTAAAATTCCTAAATTAATTATGCCATCTTAGCAACACTTAGACCATGATTGCTTATTAACCATCTCTGTTTGAATATAAACTATCTCACAAATGAACAGTGGTTCGAACACCGTTATTAGTCAGGAGATGTGCAAACCACGCCCTTTAGCTCGTGAGTTAGCTTGGTTTTTTAAACCCGGTTTACTACGTGTTTGTTAAATATAGTGAAATGGTGTCAAAAAAATGTGTACAGTACACGTATACTAGAGATACATTTTGACGTGGAAGTAGTGCTGTAGTCTCTTGGTCTTGAGACAGGACTCAAGACCAGTTTTAAGTGGTCTTGGTTTTGTCTCAGTCCCAAGTCTTTTTGGTCTCAGTCTTGTCTTGGTCTCGCCTCTATTTGGTCTCCAAACTTTTAACATATAAAAATATTTAATTATTTACAATTATGAATCTTTTAAATGCCATCTTAATGGTATAACACCTCCCTATTTTGGAGTGCAAAAATGAAAAAAAAAATATTTACTATATAATACATGCAAAGTAAAAAATTTTGTGTTGATTAATTAGAGCCTGGATATGTCAATGATTACTAGAAACACAGATGTTCATGCATTATTATTTTTTGTGCAGTGTCAATTACAAATAAAAAATCTGCTGCTCTTTTCAAGATATAAGCCATTATAAAATATGAAACGTTATTTTATTGTACTTTCATTGGGCTCATTTTGTCAGTCTACATCAGACCTAGCGTTCAATATAATATATATTTTTTTTACCATTATTGACCATTTCAATGTATACCGCCCCCTGGTTTTAGAGGGGACAAATTTTAATGGGTGTTCTAAACTTCTGATCCGTAATTACTGTTCTCCAATTACTGGATGCTCTGAACTCCGGAGTTCTAATTGTTGTCTCTAGAGATTGTGACAGAGCAAGCGCCTGAGGAGAGACCGACCGGTTTCGGCAGGGATGAACCCAACATGAACCTTCATCTGGAGGAGCCTCTGTAGGTTGCGCAAGCACGCACACACACACACACACACATACATGAAAAACGTGTTATTTAGCTGGCTACCGGGTATATCACATTTTTTGGTACCTTCAGTGACAGACTCAAATCTACTCACTGAGTGATGCAGCTGGTTATAAAATGCTATACTCACAATGATGCAGCACTGCATTGGGATCATTCTGATTCTTTTTTAATATTATCCCAGAGTACTTTGTAGATCATTTAATGTTTCGAGCTAAACACTGTTAATGCTTATTTTGTAGATAATGTTCTCTGACCACCTTCTTCACAAAGAGCCAACGGCATTATCTAAAGAATAGGCAGCGTCATGACTGAGATTATGTGGCTTAAGCCCTAAATGGTTTTAAACAGGCATTTAAGTCATTGAATGAAAACCGATCCACCTTTTCCCTTCCTTTGGCTCAGCCCTTGTCACTGGAGCACCCAGTAGGAGATTTTCCAGTGTCCTGCTTTCAGTCAGCAGTCGATTTGAGGGTCGCCAACACCAACCAATTATATTATATTGGGGGATGTGACTCAGAAATGTTAAGAACCACTGGTCTATAGGACAAATATTGTAAAATTGAACTGGAAATGGTAAAATGATGACATGTTGTGGTACTAACTGTATAACCCTGCCTGAAAAACAATGTGCTGGTCTATGGTTGACATGATGGACAAATAAAATGTTCAGTGGCCTGGATCATTTATGTCTAAGTATAGGAGAATAGAAACACAAAAGTAATTATATAATTTAGACTAACAGTGCAAAATAGTTTACTATATTTAGTTACATTGTTATAAAGCAGTTTCTGCTTTTTCTATATTCTACTGCACTGATTATTATTATTAACTTATGGAGCTATAGAATTAGTGTAAATCACAAAATAACAAATCACATAGCTGTGGCTAATACACATTTATTTAACACAATTTAGGTGCTGTTGTTATATAGATTTTGTCAGAAGGATGGCAGCATCAACCAATGACAAAACACACGAACTCTGTGTGTGTGTGTGTGTGTCTGTGTGTGTAGTGGGGGGAGGGCAAGGTTTTTTCAAGTGTGTGCTTTTCCAATTAGGGCTCCATGCAAAGAGCTAGCCTTTAGCAACGTTTGATTGAGTTGGCTGTGAAAAGCATATACTTTAAGGCTGTCTGTGTGTTTGTGTGTGTGTCATCTACACCTGCGCTTGGTCTATATGTAGTCATCTTCCTCTCCGCTGGAGAACACTTCAATGATCTCCTAGAGGGAAATTCATAATGTTTCTGCTCTTAACATGAAACAACTCCTTTTTGCATATTAAACACTTATCTTAATAGCATTTATGTTTACTCAAGGTTTGAAGATTAGCTATATTCACTTGTTCTTTTTTTTGGTGCTTTTTCTTTTGTTTGTGTCACAAATGCACCTATGAGCAAATTAAACACTTCATATATTATCAGTGTTTTATTATCACTTATATTCTTAATCACAGTGCGAATAAAGAGCCAAGTAAGGAAAGTGGCCAAATGAATCTACATTACACTCATTGGAAATTATAATATATTCCTCTGCCTTTATCGCCAAGATAACATTTTGAATAACTGTCTTATTAGATTATTAGATTATTGTTAAAATGTAAAAATGGTTTTGGAAAGTTAACACACTTTTATGAGATCAAATGGCAATTCCTCATGTTCCTTTGTCCGTCCAGGGGTGTCAAACTCCGATCCTCGAGGGCCACAGTCCTGCAGGTTTTCCAGCCTGCATGTTGCTGATTACCTGGTACAGGTGTGTTTAGTCAATCAGCAGCTGTAGGTGTATGGTTAGTTGGAAAAAAGGCAGGACTGTGGCCCTCGAGGACCGGTGTTTGACACCTGTGGTTTAGACCATAGTTAAGTCTGCCGAGGAGGTAAGCAGCAGATATTCTAAATTTTGTATTTAATAAAAATCTAATTATATTATGTGCTGTTTGGTGTTCTGTCTAGATGTTGTTGATAACTCTGCATTTGAACTAAAAATGTGTAGACACCTCTTTCAAGGCAAAATTGAGGTGAAGAAATTTCAGCAAGAACAATGTTATGCCGCAATACCTGTAACCAAATGACAAAGGTCTGAAGTTATTTTTGCATAGTGGTGCAGGAGAAAATAGCACGGTTGTATCCAGATTTCAATTTGAGGGCTTGCAGGATTTAGAATACCTTTTAAAAGCATTACAGTTTGCAATGTGAAGTAGCTACATCCTCTCTGACATCTCAGCAGAGAAGTGTACAGATTAATCTTTGCATTCTTTTTACACCGTTACACTTTTAATGGACAATTGAAAAGAGATCAAAACGAATGCAGCTGACCTGACGCCTACATTATCTGCAATGCAACCACTGATGTGTGTCTTTCTTGCAGAAGCTAACGCAGCCTCAATGCACATACTGTATATATAAGGGTGATCATTGGTCTGGTTGCAGAGACATGAAAGAGGGTGCAACATTCTCCAGGACAGGTTCCTCATTTACATAATAGAATTTAGCTTTGTATGATAAACAGTAAGTGTGTGTAAATACACAGCGAGTTAAGGCTGTGAGCAGAGTTTGTATTTGTGTGCGTTTCTTCTGCACAGCAGATGTTTTTTCCAAGTGACGAACATGCAACAGAAGACAACGTGGCCACTGAGACGGTGATTTAGCTTATGCGTGTGGTACAATGTAAAACATGCAAGTAGTATGTGAACCCAGCGAAAGTCAATGAAGAGAGAATAATGACATTCTGTGTGTGTGTGTGTGTGGTCATTCCAATTAAAGAAATTCAACTTTCAAATTTGATGAGCTCTGTGTGTGACAGCGGACTGTGTGTGTGTGTGTGTGTGTGTGAGAACACAGCAAGTTTATGCAAATAATGATTTGTTAAATTACTATCCACATCATCTTTGATTATGACCGACATCATCATCATAATCATTGTCATCATCGTTAGTTAGAGTGATTCACTGTGGATTTTAAATTACGTGAAAACATTGTGTGACAAGTCTGTGTTTGTCTTTTGTGCATTTGTGTGTATTGCTCGTGTTGTGCAGATGTAAATCTGCAGCGTAAATCATTCAATGTTATGTTTAGGTTGAGGATTAGGGTTAGACACGCATTGGTTAGGTTGAGTGTTAAGTCTTCAGGAAATAAATTTAATCCAACGTAATGTCCTCTGATGTGATGAAAACACAACTGTGTGCATATTTTTGGTCAATCTGTCAGCTACATGGATCAGTGGCGTCAGCCGTCCCAGTCTGATGAAAAGCAGCAACTATAGATCCAGGCTCCGTTCAAGTTTGTGTGAGCATCTCTACGTGTGTGTTTGCAGGGACCAGCAATTCTTTGTGGGTATGTGCAAAAATTAAATACAGTGTGAGAGGCACACTGCCTGCCTGTGTCGACGTGCTCATGCAGATGTTTGTGAAACAGAGAGCGCTCGTGTGTGTTTGTTTGTGTGAAACATTGATTACTGCAGTAAGCAATCAGCACCAGCAGCAGCACGAACTACCAGGCAGACACGGAGTTAGCGAGTGAATGTGTCGGTTGACCATACACAGCTCATTAAGCAGCAATCAACCTTCCCTGTCCTGTTTAGCATTCCTGAAGGAAGCCTGACAGCTACAAAGCAGAGAAGCAAGCTTGACATAGCTGTACTGAGGATACTAAAGAGCTGCAAGGCAAACTGTACGACTCCAGACTATCTCTTTAACGTCAATTCATCAGTTGGGTAAAGCTGTAAAGCGACATTTAAAAACGTCTGACTTGAAGCTGCACATGTTGAGCTATGTTGAGCTATATGCTGACTTTTAGGCCGTAGTATGGAATGACAATCAAAAATCAAATCTGGGGATGTGGGAGTGAAATTTGAGTTTAGATGTCCTAAAGCCTGCTCTTTTTTCTTTCTGAAAAAACACAAAATACATACAATACCCAGTTAATCTCAAACTGCTGGCAGTAACTAAGGAGCTAGGTTGTAAAAGGAAGTAGAATATGTGGACATGAAATTTCTGATGCAGCTGCTTTGATTTCTAATCATTTTGTTTGAAACTACGTCTATCATAAGAAGACGTAGCCAAATAAGTAACACACTTATTTAAGTATCAAACCCATGCTGAAACAACTTCCAAAATAACAAGCTGACATTGTGCAACTGTTCCTTACGTGGTCTGCTAGTAAAGTAATGTGAACGCAGGGTGCAGTATATGCAGCATATGCCTGTAACCACTTTAATAGAGTTTTTTTGTTGTCCTGGCCTTTCACTGATCCAAACTTTCATCTTTTGACTCCAGTTCGTTTTTACGCTCAACTCTTGTGTTATTCCTTCATTCTCTCCATGACCATTTTGAAAAATGTTTATTAGTCATCAACTACATGTTCTTACAGCCACAGGAACAATCACAAACACAACTGCCTGTACTCTGCTGAGATGAAACACATTCTACTTTGAGGCAATAATATTTGGCTTAATGCCATTACAATTTGCAACCAAACTCTGTTATTAAAAGCAGTTTCATCCATCCATCCACTCCTCATAGCAACGTAGCTGTCAAGACTAACTAATTAAATCAAAATCTTTTCGCACCAACTCTAGAGATTTTCTTTTGTCCCCTGGAAAAATGAGAGGGTTTCTTGGAAGTAAATAATGTGAACACTAATGGGGGTTCTGAAAACTGCAAAGGCCAACCTCTGCTTATCGGCAATAGATTTTCTCACCATAAGCTCTGTGATGTTGACATTTACAGGTGCACAATATATGTAGCCAAGTCTATGTAGAGACTATGTAGAGACTTGGCTGAAACAGAGGAATACAGCCTTTCTCAAGTCTAACGTTTTTACTCAACGTTGGAAAATAAACACACAGCCCACGATATATATCCCGCCATCCTATTAAGCTAATGTGGGCATTGATACAGAATTCTGGCACAGATATTGTAAGCAACAACAGCAGTTGAGAGATGGTATGATATTGCAATTATCAAGCTGGCATCTTCTGGCTTCGGAAGCAGTCACAAAATGACAGTGTGCAATGTCTCAGAGAAGCAATAATTATTTCAATAACTGCAGTGAAAAATGTTTTGAAATAATAACAGAGTGCATGTCACAGTGTGCTGGCAACAGCTGGTAAATGGGTGGGCAACCAAGGATATTGGTGTAAATCAGGGCGAGATAATGTATGTACCTGCTCTTTTATGCGTGAAAACATGAAAAGAACTAAATCAATAATTAGATGCTTTACAGTTAGTTCTCTGTTAGATCACCTGATCTGTTGTGCCATTCACCTGATTTATTTTAACTGACTAGTGTCTAACTTTACTTAACTACAACTAAAACATGCAGCAAACTCAGGAACAGTTAAAAATGTGTGTGTTACGGGGACATTTTCATTTTACTGATGTATACATTTATATATTTGCTTCTAGCAACATTGGTATTTATTAAGGCAGTGAAATACAGGGTGAGGAAAGTAATTATTGTTTTTGAGTGATGCTCACTTAAAACAATCACGTAGCAATTAAGGATGAAAAAACTCATTAGATAAGTGTGAGGCAGCAATTCACTAAATTGTGCTTCGCCTTGTAAACAACTTCAAGCAGTCATTAACAGGCTTCGGTCACCGCAACTCACCAAACCAACAGTTGAAAAGCTAAGATCATTGGTAGTGCACTTTCGCTGGTGCATGAGAGGTGTAAGTGGTAAAGAAAGAGGGGGGGGCTATGCCTATTTGAACAGCTTACACAGCCAAATGTAATAATCTTATCGGGTCAGCTCTTTCTTCAGTGACAAATGCATGTTCATAAGGGTGTGGGCGGTAGTGTTTATCAAACTATATATATATATATACACATATATATAAAACAAAGGGAATTATAAAACAGAAAATCTGTTAGTGCTTGAGCTACGTTGGTAACCGTTACTTGTTTTGCATGGTTTTGACTGAAATACAGCATCTCAACAACATTTGTATTGACCTCCATGATTCTTGGTACAGATTCTTATTCTCACACCCTCAGACGAAAATCTAGTGACATCAATGGTCCCTCCCTTCAACTAGTACCAACATCAGTCAAGAATTTGTGCTACCACGCATATGTGGTTCCCAGAGGATTAATTATCATGATACTACTAGTGATGTTGTGAACCTGAAATCTTTTCTTCGAAGTAAATGTCTTTTTAAATGTACACTTTCATTGCCAAGAACATCATAAATGAATATCCTTATGAACCGCTTCAAGGTGGAGGTAGAAGGTGTCACTCGAAATGTGTGTCCGCAACCTGTGCTTTGCGTTGTGTTGTGTTTTGCAGGTTCTCGCGACTCACCATAGAGGATGTTAATAAGGGAGATGGGCATGACCAGGATACCAACAAGCATGTCCGCCACAGCTAGTGACCTCAGGAAGAAGTTTGTAGCATTTTGGAGTTTCTTCTCCAACGACACCGCCAGTATCACCAGGATGTTGCCACCTATCGTAAGCGCAATGATGATAAGAATAAGCAGCGCAGGCCAGTTTTTCTCTTTAATCATCGTGCTGGTGACAGACTTCTGGGTGAAATTGTCCACACCTGCACTCATGGCTGCCACACCTCCACCTCCAATACTGCCCCATGACAGGGTTTGGTTCACGTCCATGGGGTTGTTGCTTGGCCAAGCCATCCGAACTCCTACCTCCAAAGATGAGGTGGTGGTACCAAACCCACCAAGGAGAACCCTCGCTGGGCCCCCCATGACAGAGCCTTACCCTATTAAGGAGGTTGAAAAAAGGGTAGACTCCCTCGTCAGCAGGGATAAAAGCAAAGTAGGTAGAGAGATTGACGGAGCATTGGGGATTATGTGATGATATTTTGAAGTATGCCTTCGAATTCCTAACCAACAGGAACTTTTTCAAAAAGGACAGGCTGGACAGGGTGTGGGGGTGGGGTAGGAGCAACCTGGTGCATAGTGATGGAGAAGGGGAACATCGAGAGGAGGATCGAGAGGAGCTAGCTACAGAAGTAGCGAGCAGATCGCTGGAGTTTGTATTGTATTACCATTAGGTATGCCTAGATGTAAACACTCGGCTCATATTATTCAGTAAGAGTTAATTCTCCCATTTCTTGACAGTAATTGTAGGCAGTGAGTTCTTAAGGTGTACACTGAACCAGATTATCCCTTGTTGCGTCTTGGTGCTCAGTCACAGTCACATCCTGATGTGTTTAAGAGCTCCATATTTAAAAGAGAAACGGGGTGTCCATGTCCATGTCCATGGCTGCTGTCTGCTGTCTTCAACTCCCTGCAGAATTACTTGGATTTCCTATATCGACTTTTGGGTGTAAATCTCACTTCAAGGGGTTTGCGTGGGGCCTTTCTTCTTTCAGGTCAGAGTTGAGAATTAGGTTGTTCTGTGGAAGGAATTATCAACAGAAAGCAGGGTGTTAGATAATCCAGTACCAAAGTTGCTTCTACTTTAACAGATTCAACTAAACAACTAAAACATACTTATTTTTTTCCTGAACCACAAACCCTCATCAGCTGTGCAGCTTCTGACTATTCATTTTACACAACTTGTCTGGACACAACCAGAGATTGTTTCAAGATGAAGAGACACACTGCCGTGTTCTCCTTAGCTGTGGAAAGTTGAGTGACCAACTGAGCTGCAAAGAAAAGCACTTTTCGTTTTCTCTGTTCGAATGGTATTTATTGAAACTCAATTATTTTTAATTTTGGAGGGAAAGTTTTCTGTGTTCATGCTTGATGAACATCCTTAGGAACTGGAACTGCACCAGTTACTCATTGTAGCAGCCAAAAGTGGGTAAAATTTGGGAGCTTTGATGTTTGAACCTTCATATCCCAATGTGTGTGCAGCGGGTGTGCCGAACTATGGGCTGTCCTCTTTATTTACCTTTATCACTCAGACGGCTAGGTGATTTAACACCTCATAAATGTTTTCAAGGATTCATGGAGGACTCACAGCGTTCTTGTGTGTAGGTGTAGTAGAGAATGGAAGGCTACGTCACACTGTTGTGAGGGGGTGGAAGTGCCATATTGTGAGAAATGCAATATGTTTACCTGTGGCTGTTACAGTAATTACCATGGGTTATCAGCTTACTTTACTGTACTTCCTAGGCAAACTATAAAGTGTGCATCCCTCATGAATACTGGCAAACTGCACAGAAAACGCAGCTTGATCCACACAATATGGTGCATGAAAACAGGAATTCAACCCAGTGTGACGTCAACTTCACATTTACTTTAATGTAGCAAAGACAAAAATATCTCACGGCTAGTTAAAATATAACACATTTTATTCCCCTAATGTGTTCACAATATAGCAACCGAAAGGTACTGCTAATGATTGTCAGAGACGTGAGCATATATACAGATTGTGTGGAGAGAAAAGCAGACTTTCTGTAACACTATGCTGCTAAGCAGCAGGGCTGAGTGTTGACTGAGTGTGGTAGAAGGTTTCACTGTGAGATACCTTGACATCATCAGATGTGGTTACTGTACTCTAGTGAAAAATTATAAAACCCGAGTCTAAGGTTAAAGTTTAGGTGGGAAGCTGAAGTGAAGGCTTGTGGGAAATTGAGCAGTCCAGGATTTTGGTTTGGGCGGTGACTCTGCGTGTTTGTATCAATACAGTATGTCTTTGTGCGTAAGAAACAGCAAGACAGATCTTAAAAGATTGTGGAAACCAATGAAACATTTTAGAATGTGTGGGCGCATGAATGAAAAATGAACCATGAGTGTGTGTCCAAGATAAAATACGAGTACATCTCCAGACGAACTCAGGCCTCCAGCAGAAATAGTTTAGTGGGCGTTGAGTCTATGATAACATCAAGCAGAACAGAACACGCACTCTTAATGTGTGTATATGTGTTTTAGTCATTGTTGTAAGCTCAATAATGAAACCACTGCTTTGTATTTTTTCACCCTGCGTGGGCATGTTAATATCTGCATTGTTTAATGTGAATCTCTTGTATCTCAATGTGTGTGTCAATCTGTCTGTGTTTTGCTGTTGTTTGTGTAAATGTGTACATATAATTGTGTATGCATACATTGACTGCCCGGGTGCGGTTATGTGCAAACATGCGTATTCATTCAGATTATTTCTCTGTCTGTGTGGGCAGACACATTTGTGCAGCATCCTAGAAATGACAAATTATAACAAGGTGTTTGCCGCCTCTCAAAAAAACAACCAGAAGTGAACGATTTTCACAAATGACTCATGCAGGTTAAAATATTAGCTATTCACTTATTTAACTGTGTCTAAACAACAGATTTTAATCTACGCAGAGTTTCTGTAAAGCAGATTTGTTGGCCTCATATTAGTCACTTATTTCTTCAACATTAATGTTTTTTAAAGAAAACGTTGCTCCACTATCTGCTTATTTATTCCCCTAACAGATGTCCACACAACATTTCTCTTTTCACAGGTGTATGAGGACTAAGTTGACTAAGTTTCTGTCTCTATTTTATTTATGATCTCTCAGGTGATTTAATCATATTGCAACTCCACTGATAACACTAGTTACATTGAGCTTCTCACTGGGATTCAATTCAGTTCAAAGCTTAATTGAAACCTCTGAAGACAAATCTTTTGACAAACAGGAATCTTAAAGTATAGTGAGATACATCTGTATCTTCAGCAGATCAGAAGCTACAAACAATGTTTTCTATCAGGATTTATTGATTTTTTTATCTTGGCAGTCAGTTCGTATAAGACCACTGCTGTGATTGTTGTATGAATGCTTTTAAATAACAGCTTTATTAAAAGATAGAAAAAATAATATTAATAAAATGAGGATGATACTTATTGTGTACATTGACATGCAGGAATGTGATGTGTGTGTGTGTGTTTGTGCTACCACCTCTGCGCTGCTGAGTGTGCAACAGACAGGGTGCTTCCTATCTCCTCCGCTCAGGGAGACTATCAGCATAGTTCACAGGAAACTAAACAGCACTGCAGGCGAGTCATTTAAGTGGTCTGATAAGGCAGAAATGAGTCACAGGAGGAGGAGGAAGAGATGGAGGATGGTGAGACAGACAGACGGAGAAGAAAAGAGCAAGAGCGTAAAGGTTAGATGAAGAAAGGACCACACAGATAAAGGAAAAGTGACTGAGGGGAGAGGAACAGCCAAAGGAGAACAGAAAGATGAGGAGAAAGATTTAGACAGAATGGGAGAAGAAATGCTAGCGCGAACCAGCGTCTCGTCTCTACAGGACAGGAAGTCGTTATTCTAACAATCATTATCCTGTTCTTTTTAATCATCTCATTTTGGTTTTAAAACATCGAGTTCATTAGCTTTCACCCAAGGATCAGATGCAGGAGGGGGTGCATGCGTGCGCGCATGCGTGTCTCAGCTAACCAGTCACGTCATCTGGAAATTATAATTGCTTTTGTGATGGTAAAAAATTTTCCACCCCATTTCCTGGAGAGAGTTACACACACACAGCTGGAGACTCAGAAGGGATCCCGCTGCCAAAGCCCAGTTAAGGCACAGATGTCACTTTGCTTTTCACCACAGGGACAAATGGCTGTTGCACTCACGTTTGTTTAAGCCATTTCTGCTCCGCGAGATAAAACCGTATAGGGCGGCAGCGAAATGGAACGGGAGCGTTTTCCTCTCAATGAACTGCCCCACGAACAGCACTAACAGCTTTTGTTTGTGTGGCTTGACGCCTAAAATGTGAGGGTTTATATTTCATGTCCTTAAACCCCAACTGCTAAGTTCTAACCAAGTTCTCTAACAAAAATGACTTGAAGCAGATCTTTTGTTTCACTAATTATGCTTTTGTTATATGGCAAAAAAACATTATTTTACCTTTTGCCAATGGAATTTGAATTATTATTGATAGTTTTAAACAGGTAATAGTAGTGCGTATAGAATAGAGTAACTCAGTTATGATCAACAAGTATAGTTACCCTTAAATCCACTGGGTGCAGATACGTAATGTTGGCTGGTTGAACATTTTTAGGAACTGTACCAAAAGCAGACACGTCTGAGTGCTGAGGGCTGCTAGTGCTGATCCAAGCTGACATGTTGCCAGCGACAGAGTAAACCTTGAACCGGTCAGCAGCCTGGATTCAAACTGGGCCGTAAAGTAGTAGCACTTATGTACTTTTCCAAATCGCTGTATATCTTCATTCAGTCTATATACGGTACCTTACTAATTACTTTTAAAATGTCATTTAGCAAATTAGAAAAAGACCAAACTAGCTTCAATTTGATTCGATGTGATTATGCAACATGGATATGGTAACACAGAAGAAAAAGGGGAGTATCAATGGTGTGAATTAACACTCGTCAAGACTGTAAAACAGAAAAAACTTCATTGAACTGACTCAACAGTTTCACACAGTACTGTGGTTAAGACAACAGCACTGCGAGAAACAGCACAACCACTAAAGGCATTTGCAGGAAGTGCAAAGCAGCATTGCAAGTGGAAGTTTGAAGCTCCTGCACTCAGAAATACTGAGCCCTTTGTGTTCTGCCGGTGTTATGTGGAAATGCGTGTGTTTTACAAAGTGATAAAAGTGCTGAAGGATAACAAAAGAGGCAGTGAGAGAGAGATGTACATGCACCAACAAAGAGAAAAAGAAGAGAACGAGAAACCAAGTCAAAAACACTGTCGTCCCAGTATTGTAAATCTACTCACTTGCTTCTCATTGCCTCCCAATCGATGCGCCTGACCTTTTTCCCTGTTTTCCGTTACCAGCGGCAGAGATCCTTTCCAGCATTACGCTTTCTTTCCTGCTGTATCAATCGCTCTCTCGTCTCCTGTCACTCCACGCCTCCTGAGCGAGGGATCAGCGTCATCCATCTACCTGCAGAGAAACAGAGAGGAAGAGGAAAAAAGGAGAGACTTTGACTTTTGATGCTCTTTTGTGGAACGTTTCATATCCAAATATGAGGCAAAAAAGTGACTCAAAACCTCCTGAAACCACAGTGACTCCTACACACACACTCCCACACACCAGCAGCAGCACTGTTGAATTGAACGTACCAGTAATCTTTTCAGCTCCTTCATCCAACACAAGCACCCTGACATAAAAACTGTCTCAGTCACATGGTTTAAAAAAATATTGTAGCGATATTAACAGTAAGCCTGCGGAGAGAAAGAGTCGGGATGTGTGTCTGTGACACTGTTTGGGTCCGATCTGGCATTTCAATAACAGCGGTGAGGACTGCGTTTAAATCTCACATCGTGTTTGACTGCGCTCCATCACAGAAACATCCGAAGTGTTCAGAGGCTTGTAAAGCCTTTCATAACCACAAGTACAAAGATTTATCTAATTACACGGACCCCCAAAAGACCACAAGCTTATTTACAACGCCAGACTGTAAAGAGCATTTTCTGTCTTTCTGTCTCTGAGAAAATTAGTGTATGAAAAAAATTTGATGAGAGGTTGTCTGTCTCTATGTGTTAGACGTGTTATAGCCTGACGATCTGTCCTGACTGTACCTCGCTGGCATGACAGCTGGGATAAGATCCAGCACCGCAGCGGCCCTTAAGGGGACAAGCGGTTTGGATAAATGATTGGTGAATGTTTAGATGTAAGTGAGTAGTAGCTGCAGGGAAAAGAACCAAAAAACAAACAATAAGAACAGAGAAACGATGTGAGCAAGTGTTTTCATTAAAGCAGGGAAAGTCATCATCAGATTTGTTCAAATATATTTTCAGTCATGCTATCTAAGATAACCAGCTGCTTGCTGTAGCTTCATATTCAGTGTACAAACAGAGGAGTAGTATTGATTCTTCTCAGAAAGAAAACACAAATGTTCCCAAAATGTCAAACTACTCCTCTAACAATTGACATTAAACGTTGTTGCTGTATTTGCACACAAAGAGTAGCTTAAAGCCTAACTGCTTCACATTTCTATTAGCACTATACCACAAAGTGGATCAAGAATCATTCGTTTAAAAATGAATTCATAACCTCGTGAGCTTAGTGAGATTATATACTTTAACACTAGGAAAAAAACAATACCCAAACACACAGATATTTATTTTTATACTTGAATATATTCATGTTAGGGTAGTCGACTGAATATGTGTCGAGTCTAACTTAATTTAGATGAGATTTTAAAAATGTAATGTGTAATGTGCAACAGTTTCCCCGAAACACAAATGAAAAGGAGCGATGACAAAAAGTATTTACGCGGATGTAAAGGGAGAGAGACAGACAGGAGGTTTAATGTGTTTAAGGAGTCAAAGCAGCAAAGTAAAGTTTGTTCTCTGCTGGATGAAGTAAAAGCCATAAACACAGCACTGCACTGATTATGTGATTCCACATAACTCTGTGACGGGGGGGTGGGGGATTGTAACTCAGAGATATTCAGTCTGTCAACTGCTGTGAAGGAACGTAAGAAAGAAGTGTAACTTCAGGCTGTTTTTGTATTTATGAGTGCGTACTAGTGTGTGTGTGTGTGTGTGTGTGTGTGTAGGCACACCAGTGTGTCAAAGGCATTACAATGCAGCGTGTACAACTAGCCCGGCAGATAACAGATCGCAGCGTGTTCGCTCTGAGACACAGAGCGAACATAACGGAGCATTCTTTAAATCAGTCGCACGTCTCAAGATTATACAGAAGTACACACTCAGCTGCATACAATGCCAAAGAAGAAGAGATTAGTCTCTGGGCACTGCAGAGTGACCGAGACAAGATAAAGCGGGCGAGTCTAAAGACGGAGTGAGACAGGGAGAGAAATGAGCGGATGTGAGGGAATGACTGCACAGGGAGAAGAAGAAGGCAGCATGGAAAAAGAAAATTAAAGGATCATGATGACAGAGTTTACTACTATTATATTTTAAAAGAAGATAATAGGAAGAAAAGAGAAGGGAAACAGAGAGGGTGAGATTAACAGAGGCAAGCTGGAGCACAGAGTTAGACAGAAGGGATGTAGGAAAAAAGAAAGAAATACAGGGAGGAAAAGGACTAAAGAGGGAGGCAGAAAGGGTGCGAAATAGAGAAGAGGAAACAGCAACACAAGGCTAAGACAGAAGGAGGAAAGAAAAGTAAAGCATTCAAGAAGGGAAGGAAGGGAACAACACAGGATCGGTCTGTCAAACCCCAGGGCTGGTGGTTCTGAAAC
The DNA here is from genome assembly GCA_032270685.1 of Microctenopoma stevenorrisi. Taxonomy (NCBI): domain Eukaryota; kingdom Metazoa; phylum Chordata; class Actinopteri; order Anabantiformes; family Anabantidae; genus Microctenopoma; species Microctenopoma stevenorrisi. The sequence goes on from JAUMTR010000010.1 coordinate 8,599,726, forward strand.
CAAAGAAGAAGCCATAAATGGACTGCACACAAACACTGCTGAGTCCTCATATCAGAGGGACTGAAAGACAACGAGACCTGTTCCGTCCACGTTTCAATTTCAAACCGACTGTTATTATCCTCAGTTCCCACCTGAAAAGTATAATTAAAAAGGAAAACACGTTTTTGAGTGCCTTGCAGGCATCAAACTCTAAATTTGATTTTCAACTACCTGGGCAGACAGATTGATATCCATACAGTCCCTTTAAGTCCATACAGCTGGTGTCTCACTGTGCCATTTGTGTACTTCCACACAGAGGATCAAAGGCATGTAGGTAGGCGGTGGCGAACACGGAGGCAAACAAGTGAATGCGGGGATAGAGGGAAAAAAATGGAAAAATGTCACTCAGTGCCAATAAGAGCGGTAATGAAAACAGAGCATGTTTCATTGCTATAAGCATTACTTGTTGAGAAACTCATTATGTTCTCTGAAAGGCCACTTGGCTCTTAATCAGAAACAGATCAGTCAGTATCAGTCAATCGAGACAGCTCGCAAAAGACAAAAAGACGGGCGAGAGAGACCCTTACCGTAGCATGTGACTAAAACACAAAGGCAGGGCGCATTATGCGAACATGAATTATGAATCTTAAAAGCAGCCTCCCGCCGAGAGAGACAAATTAAGCCGCAAATAGGAAGAGACACAAGACAGACTGCTGCTGAACTTTGGAAATGTCAAGAAAGAAAATGCAGACTGCTTGCATGAGGTGGGCTGAAATATTGAATCAATAAATACCGCACATTCTGTAATATAACTTAAACAGCGTTTGTGCTTTACGGTCAGTATTACTTTGGAGACAGGCACACTGTGTATTATGTTATTCCAGTACCTGAACACTCAATGCATGCAGGAGCAGCTTTTCTGGAGGCCACGCTGGACAGAAACCAATTCCAAAGCATTTTCAGCCATTTTTCAAACCTTCTTATACAATTAGTCTTTCTGGAGTCGCCTGCCTCAAGCCGCCGTCATAATTTATTTAACAGTTGCATTTATCACACAGTTTATACACTGACAGAGACAATTTTGGCTTTTATGAGAATGTAAATGCTGCTTTCGCAATCTGGAGGAAATTGGAATGAGTGTTGCCACCCAGTTTTTCTCTTTTGGAAATATTATGATTGACAGATGAAATACAGCTTGAAGTCCAGAGATGTTTCTGAATATTACCAGCTGGTAAATTTATATTCTCAGAGCGTTTACCTTTCATTCACTCAAATACCTACAGAATTAGGGTGTGCAATGTGAAAGGAAGTTGGAATTCTTACTGGACTTTGCTGTAAATCTGGAGTAAGCATCCACAAGAAGATATGTGTTCTGTACAACAACTGCTAACTGACTTATTCTGGCTTTGCCTGAAAGTTATGACACTCTAGTGTTTAAGGGGGAAAAGAAAAGGGGGGGGGTTTCTTCCCTGGTACTGTGTGTGTGTGTGTGTGCAGCATTTCAAGTGTGTTCACAAACCACTCTCTCTCCTGTGTCAGGTCTTGTATGTGTGTGTGTGTGTTTTTGTTCGAGTGTGAATGTGTATGACCATATCCCCCTGTGCTGTGCTGCTGTCAAAAATTCCATTAAAGCACACTGGATGTGTCAACAGCAACAGCCGAAGCACAACAACTGGTGCACTGAGCAAAGAGACGCGGTGAAATCACAGAGAAATGTTAGCATCTCAAAAAGGGTTTAGAATGGCTTTGTCCTTGATTAATGCTCCTCTCCACAGAAGTAGAGACCCAATTTAAGAAATTGAAAAGTGTTTTTTACTGCAGTATCTCTGCTAACTGGTTGATGGAGACGTCAGAGTTTAGGATTTTTATAAAATAAATAGCTTGTCCGTCTCTGGGATATTTAGCATTTGCCTGCTGCCCCTTTTCTGCATCTGACTTCGATTCTCAGCGTTTCTAGACTTTTAGTTTGAAGTTTAGTTTGAAGACAATGGAACAATCTTATCGCGGTAAGACAAAGAGGAGTTACTGGATGTGAATTCCCTGTTTCTGAAAAGTTGTAGAGGAGTCATGTGTTTTAGAATGTTTGTCGGCGTCTTCCTATTGTGTTCATGTGTTCACATTTGTCATCACAGAGCTGTAAGGTGCCATCTTCCCCCTCACCACAGCCCTGCTAATTCAAGATTCAAAAACCTTTATTAATCCCAGAGGGAACTTATTTTGGCATGCTACAACAAGAAAGAAAGAAACACCACCAGAAAAATATAATAAAAATGAATCAAAATTATGTGATTTCTGGTTAAAATCAGTCCTTTGTGTAATGTAGTGGGTTATCTGATTATAAATATGATATTATAATGATTATGACAGTAGCCCTCCCCCCTCCCCTTAACCTAAAGGAGAGAAGTTGTACAGTTTTATGGTCACAAGCAAAAATGATCTCCCATGTCTGTGGGGCACCTGACATTGATCAGTCTCTGTCCAGCCAGGACACTGTGTAGGGGGTGGGAGGAATTGTCCAGGAGTTTGGATATCATCCTACTACAGAACTTCACTGTTTTACTCCGGTCTTACAGAGGAGCAAAAGTAAAATTCCAAATATGGGTTTGGGAATAAAAACTCGCTCAAACAACATGATTTGAGAGGGCAGGACTTAATTAAAGAAGCGGAATAGATAGATCAGCTTCCCACTTCAAGCCCTCTGAATCCGCTCCTCAGCCTCCCCCTCCACCTGTCTCCTGGCTAACTGTCATTATAACATGTCAATCTAGGTTGTGAAGGAGCTGACCAGCTGCTCCGTCTCCACAACCCTGTCATGTGGTCATCTTCTGACATTTCCACCCAGGTTAGCGATTCTCATGATCACACTGATCATGATCCAACTGGGTCAAGTCAGTCGTGATGTACGGCCGCCTCGCGAGGTTTCGAAAATCACTACACGTCATCAACACAAGCCTCGATATGCACTTTTTACAATCAACACAAGCGTGAAAGCCCCAACACGGAAGGACACGCCACTAGGGTTAAAAATATTAACAATTGTTACATGATGAATAATTCAAAGCTGTCTTTAGCCTCTCCAATGCACCTGTTAACACTTTCATTTGTTGATTGACTGACTGATTGACAACCAGTGCTTCTGAAACGGACAGCCTGGTCTCCTTAACGTTTAACTTGGTGTTACAGTGTGATGATTTAGCGAGCCCTTCTATTTGAACACTGTATGTTCTGAGTAATGGCGTAAAACGAAGAAGACTGGCAGATGAGTTGATTTCACACCACAGAAAACGTGCAAAAAAGAGAGAGAGAGACGGAAGGAAATTCTCTGATGGTGTGAGATGTCAAGGTAGAATATGCTCAAGTGTGTATCATGAGCATGAGTTTCATCATTCCTAATATCGTTAATGAAAGTTGAATGTGACACAACAAATCATGAGTTGTATGGCTGTTGTTTCTAATCCCACTCATGCCAAAGCTCATAGAGTAATGTGAAGTTAATTTGTTTGTTAGTAAAACCCTCAAGGAGACTTATTAAGAATCCTCCCTCTCACACACACACACACACACACACACACACACACACACACACACACACACACACACACAAATAGTTTAAAACGATTGGTAGATTAATAAAGTATTTCCTAAATATCCCTCAAAGTACTTGTGCTGAATATCTTGTTCATCCATCCATCCATCCATTGTCTTCCGCTTATCCGAAATCGGGTTGCGGTGGGTGCTGGAGCCTATCCCAGCTGCCTTCCGGCGAGAGGCGGGGTACACCCTGGACAAATCGCCAGTCCATCGCAGGGCATATCTTGTTCAATAGATTCATATTAGTTAGTTTGTGGGTGTCACCTTTTCTTGGTTTTGGTTCACTTGCCAATGCACGTGTTGGTCAGAGTGTGGCAGCATTGAGTAAAATAAGGTTATTCTGCCAAGACGGTGTTAATGGATTTCTGGGCATTGATTTCTTTATTATCGTGAAGACTCCTCATGATCTGTTCCAATGCTGCCATAGGGCAAAAGATACATGAGCATGGAAACAGTGGCTAATAGACTGAAGAGCATCTTCTACCCTGTTGTCATTAGGGTATTGACACTTAATACAGATATTCTGATTCTGATCCCATCACAATAGATATAATTCCCATCCTGGAGTGTGCATATAATATTATTCTACCTACTGGACTACATATAGGACAACAGATGAGGCTACTGTATAAAGTGTGGAGTACTTTAAGTATAACGTATATATTGATTTCTCTGTGAAGTAGAAATTATGCAAACTTTTTAACTAGGTACAGTGTACAAACCCTGGTCCTCTGAGAGTTGGCTGATGATGACTAAATGTCCAACGATAGCAGTCTCATTTTAAATACAATCTGCGTTTGTGCTGGAGGACGAGGATAGTCTTACCATTTTCCCATCACAGATTTTGACTGCCTACTCATTGATAATACCAACACTGATCCAGTGACACAAACATGAGCAAAATGGTCCAATCACCGAAAGCCAACTACAATATTGAACATTTCTGCTTGAAAGAAAACCACACTGAATTAAATTACACAGTGGATGGTTTTGAACAGCAGTTTGTGATTTGTGAAGCGGTGAAAGACAATCTTTCTCTGTGAAACCAATTTAAATTAAAGGAAAAAAAGGCCATGCATACTTTTTGATCTATTGGGACTTCTCTCACTCAGCTTAATCACCTTTTAGCTATGCTGTGCTTCTCTGGCCCTCAACGTTAATATTCTGGTTCAGTTTCAGCTCAAATTCTGTCAGGTGGACAGAAACTCGACTCAGAATGGACATTATTGTTTCTGCTTTAAATACCTCCGAGTGGCCTGTGACATTTAAGGGATAATGACAGGACATTACATTTTATTTGTATTGTTGTGATGGCATTTAATATTGATGAGCGCAATGCTAATATCTGGGAACATGGCAGCAACACTAAACAAAGTTTAGAGAAGGTCAAGAAATGCAACGAGACATAAAATTTGTACTTAAGATTGTAACCGTCAGTTTGGATAATAACGAAAGCGTTGAGCTCTATTTTTCTCTTGGAAATAACACTCACTTAATTGTGTTATTTAAGTACAAGAATAAAATCTCAGTTGTGATAAAGCGGAATGATCTTGTAAGTGTATAATACATTTTTTCGGGCAGAGTCAAATTCAATCGACGTCTCATGCAAAAAGACATGAAAACTTACGTTACACAAGTCAACACAATTTCCAGATGACGCAGATCTTTACTTACACAACCTTAAATTCTGCATGAGGTGAGGCAAGACGTCCTTGGCTTTTATTCGCCGAGAATATATTCAACAGAGCGAGAGTGAAAGGAAGCAAATACAGTATGTCTACAGTGTGTGAGTGTGTGTTTATTTGAGCCTGCCTTCCGCACAATTTGTTCCACCTCCATGAAAGTTCTTCTTATGCCAAACAAATCACAAGGATAAAAGCTCTTTGACTTAAAGACTTTTATAAGCCTGCCATGTGGCATGTCCATTGTGGTTGTGTCAGTGTGTGTGTGTGTATGTGCTAAACGTGCAAAGGAACCTTATCTGGTCACAAACAGCTGCAAGGTTAACAGCTCTTTCATGCTAATTCTGCTGTAACTATCTGGCATGTGCTCTCAAGCACAACGTAGATTTGATGTGTGTGTCCGTGTGCGTATGTGAAGTTAATGATTGAAGTTAATTTTTATATAGATTCAAGTTTGTACTTAGAATACAAATAAGGCAAGAGACACTAAGACATACACACAGTCCTATGTGTGATCAATGGTCACTGCAGCGATTAAAAACAACAATAAAAAAGAAGAAAATAAACTATACTTTACGTTACTGGGAGAAGATACATTTTTTTCAACCACACAGGGAATGTATACAACCATGCACATAAACACAAACTTTACGCGACACACTTCTCCTCATTTTATTGGACAGAATCACTCCTCTGAATTTTTTTGTCCTTATTTCCTGTAGTGTTCTTCTTGTGTCCTTGTGTCTGAAGCACCAGGCTTTGAAATGATTTGATCACAAAAGGAAATACTGCTAATCTAAATAAGATTGAGTAGTTTTTATCTAGAAGCCATTTAGAAGACAGATAAAAGATCACACAGATGCTTAGAGATAATTCCCTCAGTTTAATAATTACTCAATCCTAAAATATATTACCAGAAAGACCAAACATTTTTACATATAAAAACAAAACAGCATCGAAACAGCTGGAGAGTTGAGCTGGGACTACATTCAGATTCAAAAGACGGCTCATTCATTTTGGCAACATTTGAACCAATCAAATACCGGTCACACGAACATCAAGTCTCTCTCTCTGTGTCTCAGCCAGCTGGCACAAGTGACCCCAAGTGATATGTGGAAACACCAAGCAACAGAGCGCAACACCAAGATCAAAGTGGCAAAAATATACAAAAATATAATAACATTCATATTATTATTACAAAAATAATAATAATATGATTGGAAGAAATTAACTGAAGAACATAATTGATGGTAACATGATGAATAAAAACAAAAGGACCGAGGATCAGAGACTAAGAGGAGAAGAGGCTGACATTGACTAGTCTTTGTGCAGGAAAAGCTGTCAAGGTGCTCTTTGCCCTTGAGTGGGCAGCAGCACATTCCTCCATCTCTCCTGTTTTCTCCTTCTCTCGAACCATCCATCTCTCCCCATGCCTTCCAGTAAATTTTAGGTGGATGAGAGGAACTGAAAAGCAGACACTTGAGGTGGAGACACATCGCGCACTCTTACTCTGGATATTTATAGCTCCACCCCCCACATCCAGGCTGCCTCACTTTTATTCCTTGCCCTCCACCTGCCTCTTACTTTATATAGAAGGTGCTGGGAGAGCACAAAGGTGGCCGAGGGGTAAAAGTCTGAAACGGTCTAAAGTGTAGATGGTTGTTATTTTTAAAAGCTTTCATTTAAAACAAAAAAGTTTCCTACACTTTTATACAATTTAATGGCACCAAAATATAATCACATAGTCACACACAGTCTCGTTCACTCAAAACATTGTCTCTTTTTTTAATCCTACAATGGGATGTAAATACTTAAAACAACTGCACATTATTACATTAATTATTTAAAGAACTGAAAAGATTTGACCTCAATAAAGTATTATTTTTTACGAAATGTCACTAATAAAGAGTCTTTGTAGACCTCGAACAATTGAAATGACCTTGGATAAAAAAGCTTTGAAAACGATGATTCAACTGCATTTCTGTGGAACGTCTGTGATTTAAGAGACATTCTCTGCAGAAACAATCTATGATCACAGAGACAGTTATGGTGTGGGTTAGATGTGGCAATGCAAGGATAAAGTCTGACTAATGATGTGACGCATGACATAGTTAATTAGTAAAGTGACACCCGTCGTTTAGTGCTGGGATGCTGCCCTCTCTCTGTAACACTTAGGACACTCGGGTATAGGATTAGGTGACAGGCCCCTGAGCCAGAGTCACAAAAGTCACAAACAGACAAAACGTCATCGCTGCTGTGCTACGCTACCTGAAAACCAGCACAGTGATTTCATTACAAACTAAGAAAATACTAAAATTGCGTTGTTGTCGAGGACATTTGCTTTTAAGACTGATTTGGAGTGAATCACACGGATCACTGAGGCCATTAGCTACAAGTGCAGTGGGATGGATTTTTTTTTTTAAAGAACCTCTTGTACTGGGGGAAGGTGTGACTGATTTATGATGGCTCCCAACACACACGCTCTCTCTCAGACACACAGGTAATGCATACCCAAACACAGCGGTGTGGAGGTCAGGCCTCTGCTGATGGATGGGTGAGGGTATTGGCGATAAGTGCACATGCACAGATACATTTAACCTCAGTTTAGTCATAACTCCAACATCCTTATTCGGTCTATATTTCCCCCTGCTCCTTATCTGTCTCTTTTCATCTCCCCCACCCTGTAACCTCCTCTTTATTGCCTCCAGTGTGTTTCTAGGCCAATTCAATGTACTAAAGCTGTCATTGTTCATTATCATGTCAGGTTTTTCTGGTCATCCTTCCTCGGATTCACCCGCAGTGTCGAACACGTCTTTGTTGCCTTCTTTTTATTCCTTACTCCTCCTGCATTTGGTGATTCATTTCATGTGCCACCCTTCCTTCATATCCACTCATATTGCTAATGTCCCCTCAAACAACATCAGCAGACGACATGGCAATCTGTCCAACATCTATCACAAGGAATTGACAAAATTCTGTAAAGATATCTCTTTTTCTCTAGAATAACCATAAGGTTGACATATGTAGTTAAAAGTTTGAAATAAAAACATGTCAAACATGTCTAAAAATAATGTTTGTACAAAGTAGTAATGGCCAGATGAAGCCTTGTGAAGCTTTGAAGCCTCGCAGCCAATTGGTTGGCAAAATGGTTCAATTCTCGAGGCCTCATTTCTGGCTTCATGTGCTCACAAACGCCCTGCTGGTCAAAGACAGTAAGGCAAGGCAGATGTGTTCCTGTTCTTGAAATTGTCCTGCCACAGTTTGGCGTGGGAATAAAAAGTGCCAGGGAACTAAGTGTTGTCTTAGTGTGTCAAGCTATGATGACATTAGTGTTATGTGTGTAGTTTCTAAATCCAACTCAATAAATCCACTTAATATTTATGTGTGTCTTTGAGACTGGCACCATACCACTTTGGGAGAAACTGCATTGCATTTCATTACTCGATATACTCTGGACGACGCGCCAAACCGTGAACCACTTACCTGGTACGTCCCACAAACGAGGCTTCATACGTCATCAGATATGTCATTGAAGCAAGCCTCGATACACGCCTCGCAAAAAAAGTCTATCGATGACTCGACACACGAAGTCCCATCACTAGTACAAAGTGCTTTTAGAAAGAAGCGATCTTACCAGAACTCTCAATAGACTTACCTGTTACTAGAATAACACCACTGTGCCTCCAACCAAACTGTTGGTCGTTGAGTTGAGTGAAGCCAGCTGACCTCCCTTAACAGGTCTGTCCGGTAATTCAGTTTAAGACCAGTGATGTACAAAACTGGAAAATGTTACAGTAGAGTCTTTTGCTATGTATGAAATTACTCTTCTAGTAGTGTTCTTATGTCCAGTGAATATTCTCACACCCTATATAGTGCATTTAAAGTATCCTACAATGCAACAGTGTAAGTAGTATACATAACACTATGTTCTGCTATCAGTCCCACAATGCAGTGCTACAGAGTTGATGACACTGTGTGACGCAGGTTGAAAAATGTACAGCTCACTATTGAGTGGACTACTATTATTATCCTGTCCCCTTATTTTTACCCAGTTACCACCTCTCATCTTTTCCATACACCAACTTTGAGCCACGTCAGTCTTTCTTTTCCTCCAAGCCTCCATCATCCCATCTTCATGTCTCCTTCCTGCCGTCTGATCATTTCAGCGCCTTTGCTGCCCACCACGTCTCAGTTCATCAACCCCTTCTCCTCCAGTCCCTTCCCCCCTCCCTTCATACATCATTATAATTGGTCTCCTGGAGGTCTTTGACCATTAGGACCCCTCCAGAACCCGCTGATCGCCCTTGACTCTGCTCGACCTAAAGACTTCTGCTACTTTGAATCCCACTAATCAAGCGGCAAGAAACATGACACGCAGCACTGAAGGACCCTTCATTAGGATGTTGAGATGAGTACCATAAACACACAGACACACACACAACTCAAGCCTGACCTACAGAAGTACAGACTATAAATAATCAGATGGTGGAGAAATACAAACAAAAAGTCAACATATATTCATGCACAAGTAAAAGACAGAGATACAGTCAAACACACAATTGGAAGAACAGACACAGACACACACACACACAGGTGGGTGGAAACCGGGTCCTAGGCTGTAATCAGCAGTGATGGAAAGTCAAAACGTAGAAAGGAGAAAATACAAAGAGGAGAAAATGAAGGATGAGTCAGAGGCACAGAAGGAGAACAGCAGCAAACAACCTCATTTGGGATGAGTTTGATATAGATGAAGAGGCAATGACAATATTTTGAAGAGGTGTTTTCTTTTTCTATCACGCTGAATGTCAGCTTCTGGAAAATCAACATCAACTACATTTTACAGCTATCTTTTTATGAACAAACCTATTTGCGCAGCTCTGTGCGGATTGTTTCGTTGACTTTGTCAGATCTCTGCAGCCTTGTTGCTCAGTCTGGTTTAAAGGTTTCTCAGAACATCAGCTGCTGTAAGGTCATAATGGCTGTACGGTTTGGAGTCAGCATGTTTAACAGGTGTCTACAAACCTGTGAGATAAATTACAGCCTACATTGGACAACAGGCAAGATTCCTCCTGTGCATTAGGATGTTTGTGTTTATTCTATATGAAAACTTGTTTGTTTGCCATAAGCCGTTTTTTGAAATTGAAATATATTGCAGCTCATTGCATCAGAAGCCACCACATCTGCTTCTAAGTCATCCAACAATGCAAATACAGGACTCACTTTCACTGTCAGCTGTCAATTCTTTTACAGTACTCTTTTGTGTTGTTGTGCTGTACTTTTTTCATTGCCTCCTTTTCACTGATTGCTTTACTGTCAGTCTGCGTCTTGGCAGATTGACTTTAATTGGTCTTTATTGCACAAAACCCCGGCCAAGACGTGATCCAGCCAACAAAGCACGGAGCATTATACTACATCCAAGGTTCATCTGTTGATGTGTCTGTCTCTTAATTTGCCACTACCAAAGAAAGAACAAATACACTACACCAAGCATGAATGTGTACATTTGTTTTCCCATAACAGCGAATCGAAACCCTCACAGAGGTTGGGGGTGATGCGGAATGAAATAAAATAGACAGCAGGGTTTTGGCGAAGACCTTTCAATCAATCAGAGAACCGTGTGTATACCTGTGTGTTTATTGTTGGAAAAATCAGCCTGTCTATGCATATTTCATTTCCTGTCTGTATGCGTGCATTAACTTATGGCGACACATTCCTCTTTTAGAAGCCATCCCAGGACCACAGTTCATGGTCTGTAGAGAACGTCTCAAAAACGTTGACATCAATATTTAAAGAATCCCTTCTTCCTCTCTGCGTTGCAGCTTTTACTTTGACGTCTTGAGGGTTGTAGAGGAGATGAGATGGGATAGAGAGACCAGCGATGGTCAACAGGGCCCAAAAAAGAATGGGTATTTGAACAAGCTGTCTACTATAATTGACACACAAAATACAAAAGAAAAAAGGAAAATTACAATGAACTAAGACAAGGCAGAGTGAAGAGGAAATTATAATTCTTGTCATAATCCATTGAAGAGATTGACCACGATTGTGGCCTTTTAGGACGATCTTCCGGGGTAAATGCTCAAATTGAAGCGCAGAGTGGTAATGAAACTCACTGAGAGAAATTCACCTCATTAATTATATTCATTAATGCCGCCGCACACATCGCTGATGTTACACATGAGCTGAATGAATAAAGCTGCAGATCAAAGAGAAAATGCAACAGTGATTACAGAATCTAGACAAATCAAGTGAGGCAGTTATGTGTGTGCCCCCGAGTTTAGTAAACAGCAGGTTGGCTATGATGGATCACTGTGCTACCTCCGTAATTCACCCAGGGAGGTGCGAGATATACAAATACACATATGCACACAAACACGCCGCTGTAATTAGAATTAGTCCTGCACAACTGATAATAGCAATTATTTGACCAGATGCTAAAATCAGAATCATTTCACAATCAATAAAGTGTGGAAACAGTAATCAGCTGATGCATTCTGCACAACAAAATCCGGTAAACAACATGCTGTTGGAATTTTAATGTGCATGCTTGTGTCTGTGATTCTGTAGAGAAAATACAGAATATGTATATCTAACGTGTCACCTGAATCACATTTCTGTATGACGAGGCTACAGTCACGAATACGTTGTTATTGGGAATTAATTACGTTAAGCTTAACATATCAATAAAATATTCTCAGCGTATATTTAGCCTTTTATTTAGCCACAGCATCAGATTTTGCAATAAATCAAAAGTTAATTCCGCTACGAGTCCGGATGATGCTATCTTTGGTTAAGTTTTGGTATTTTAGTTTTTGCTCCATAAGCTACTAGCGGTGGCCCTAAAACCCTTACTTGGGGCTATAATGAATTGATCTGATTTACTGCATCTCTATTATGATTAATTGCAGAGCTATTTATCACAGTTAACCCACCACTGGGATTACTGGGTCCATTTATTATTCTATTAATTTAAGGGGAAAGAAATCAAATCCATAGTGATGCAATTAAATAACTGAATGTAATACAGTACTTAAAATGTAATCTCTTTTTACCCAGAGGGCCGGAATTGCTGCATGAATTTCAAGCTGTTTCATTGCAGCATGAGAAATCACGTTTGCTGCTTTGAAAATCTGAAAACAAAGGAAGCATGTTTGACCGGAGGACGTGTTGTGTGCAACTGCTGTTCATTACTGAATAAACTCCCAGGGAAAAAGAGAAAAGTACTATCTGTAAATCCATACGCACAATGGCAGCACTGTACAAAATGCACATCAGTGATTCCAACACAGAGAAAACAACACACCCACACGAACACACACACACACGTGTCACTCACGGTACAGCTTGTGTGGAGAAATTCTTGCAAACACTGTTATAGAAAGCAAACAATTTATGGTTGGCAAACATCAACATACAAATTACCATTTCACTCTTACTCACACACACACACACACACACACACACACACACACACACACACACACGCACGTTAACCACTCAGCCATAGGACCATCAAACTCGATGGCCACAGATGTGTTTGTTGGAGCCAACAATGTGTCAACGTGTGTGTGTGTTACCAAATGGTCTGACACACACTCCCTGCTTCACACGTCACAAAAGGTGACCTCTTCATGCAGAACAAGAGAGTGAATAAGGACCAAAGATGAGATGGATAGGGTGATAACCAGCGTGATGTTCTTACCACACACACACACACACACACACGCACAAGAATCCTCACAGAGATGACACAGTGCTAAAAACATTCATTACGGAGCAGTTTTCTGATGCATCCATTACAATCACACAACTGCTGGTTTTTCTGCACTTTATAAGGTCTCATCTGTGCCTCTGTCAGTCAACGTCTACATTTATTTTGGCTCATATCCAAAGAGATTCGCCCTTTTATTCAGTCATGACATGAAATCAAGTCAAAACTGAAATGAAAACAACTCATCTCGCATGTGGATTCATTCAGATGGCTCCACATTCTCTTCTCACATTTGTCTTTTTGGGCATCTACTAAACTATTTATCTACTATATATACTACTACTATATATCTACTACTATCTAAAAAAATGCCTTAAAGAAAGTTGATGGCAGCTGCAAAATCCTTCAGGACAAATAAGCCTTTCACCACAACAAACCTGAAGTTTATGTTTTCATTCCAGCACTTTGGTCCTGTGATGGTTGTTCTTAAAGTGCACACCTTAATATTTGTTTTAACCAACTGACAATCTGCTCATAGGTTGATACTAAGAGGTTAAACACAAACCGTCTTTGCTTGAAAAAGTCTTCATCTTTTACACCATAATCATGACATCCTCACCTGTTCACCAGAGTTCAACACCTGGCTCCTCTACACGTCGATGTGTCCTCAGACATGACACCAAAAGCTGTTTTCCTTCACCCCTGCCCTTACCTGTGTGGCAGGTATTGAACTCTAAACATGATTCGATGAAAACACTGACAATCTCGTACAAAAGTATAAAACATGTTAATTTTGCATGAAGTTGCAGGAATGTCTTACATTTCCCATCTGAATGTCTCTCTCTAGCTAACCTCCACAGCATTTGATTTGCCAGACTCCTTTCTTTTATTTTCCCATTTGTCTTTTTCCTCGCAAATCTGTCACTTCTACCTAATCCCAGCCTTCACACCACATTTTAAAACCAAATCTTTTCTCTAGCTTCTCCCTCTCTCCTGTCGACCAAAATGCGTGAAAAAGAGAAGAGAAGTTTGCATTTGCGGTGATAATAGACAATACTCAAGGCTTCACCTTCAATTCACCTACCTGCCGCATGCAGCCACACACACACACACACACACACACACACACACACACAGGTGTCCCATCACACCAGCCACATTAAGGTGAGGGCATGAGCTGATGACGAGCGGATGAAATGCAGGAGCAATGGAGGAGAGCAAAGCAGAAGATAAATATCTCTATGACCCTGCCGCCTAATGCTGATCTTAACAAAGGGGGGGGGGGGGGAACGTTGCGGAAAACCAGACGAAAAAAAGAGAATACAACATTTTAAAGAAAAGAAGCTACAGTTATAAATAGTGAGGAGTGTTCACCTGCCATTAAAGCTTCCATTACGTCATTCTGTCGCAGAAATGTCACTGTCGACTTTTGTTTCCTAATGTTATTCCCTCTACTTTATCTAATATGGCAGACAGAGTGATTTTAATCTTACTTATCGGGGAAAAACATCCAGAATCTAGCTTGAGGTTAATTGTTTCCCCCTTTAGGGTCACACATCGGTCATGTATTCTGTTTCTCCTGCTTTCTTGCTGACAACACTGAGATCTGCTAATTATCATGACACTACTGGCATGGATGTTCTTTTCCACTTGGAGAACAATTCTACAGAGCTGGACCAACAGAGGCAGCTCACTCAGGAGAAAACATTTTTTAATTTTCATGTCGTCTGTAAGTTCACTGGATCACACCTAAATATTTGTGTGTGAAAAGGTGAAAAGGACAGTGGCAAATAGAAGTTCAGGATTCCAGTCAGACTGACAGTCAAAGCATGAGGTGAGACGAGCTTGGCTAATTAGAGTTTGGTTCTTTTGATTCTCTTTCAAAACACAGAGATAAAGAGAAACAGTCAAATGCTGGTCCGCACAGGTAACGCGGACAAAGCAGGCAGGCAGGCACAAATGAGGAGGTTTGCTCCAGGTACTGCAGCAATTTGGCTTGCTGATGCAAACAGGTGAGTGGGTGGAGCAAAGTAACTGGAAGGCAAGAGGCGGAGGGGCACGAGGTCAAACTAAGGAGACTGAGGATGAAGACGGGCAGAAAATAAACAAGGGGAAGCACTACAATTCTCCCAGTGTAAATTATTGTGGAAAGAAGGAACATTTATGTAAGTTAAAACTCCAAATAGCTGCAGAAGCACAGACTATTTTTCAGAAATCACAACTTTATATTATATCTGTAAAACACAGTATGTTTCTATGCGCCCGATGGTTTCTCGACCTTGGATTCAGCTCAGATAGTTTCTACAAATAGAATTTCTCAGGACATTGTTTTGGAAATATTAATGATGTAAAACACTCATGAATGTGATATTTTTACTCTTCGGTAGCCCTAACAACTTTGTCAGCGAGGCAGATTAAGAGCCGAGAGTTGGCTGCCTGGCTGAAAATCTTCTCCCGACAGCTTTGCCTGTTTTTCTCAGCCGAGTGATTTGAAGCCAAACAACAACAAAGGAAAACCTGCAAGCTTTTACTTTCACTATCTAAAAGAGGACAACACAAAGCTAGAACCAGTGGGACATGCACTGGACGCCGTCTTCCTGTGCGTCACGTTTTTCCAGACGAAGCCGTGAACAGACAGAGATGCTGCTGCAGATGTTATACAGACATTGCAGCTTTCTCCGAACTCAAAAGCAGAGCAGCGCCCACAAACATGGAGGTTATAGCGGTGTTGCCACACACAGCCGATTGACCTTGGCTGTTTTTGTGTGTAGCAATTTTACTTCAACACCAATGATGAGACAAGAACTAATCGTAAAAGGTAATTTATTTTCTCCCTACTGCATGTTTCTTTTTCTTTATTTTATATTTAACAAAGGTTGTTCACTGTGATGATCCCGTTTCCATTGCTTTAAGAGTCAAAAGCTATTTTGTGGTAATGACACGTGCACACTATGACAACCTCTTCTCTTTCTCCATCTTCTCTCGTCCTGTACTCCCACTCTGCTTGAGCTGAATTTTTCAGAGATCTTGTCCTTTTGCATTATGACACAAAATAAGACTTTGAGGATGAGAAGAAAGAGGAGTGGGAGGAGCAATGTGTGTGTGTGGGTGTGTGTGTGTGTGTATCTGTACTGTATGTGCGTCCACGCTGTGTCTGTGTGTAGGCAGTCCTCCAGAGAGTTTTACTCAGCGCTCTGACACAGCCCTCCACTTTTAAACAGGAACATTATTGGAGATTAAATAAAAGGACACACAACACACACTCTTCTTCTCCTGCACACTTACACGCTTTTATACTGACACTTTCTGATGCGCCTGCTTCTTTTATGAAAACTACTTAAACCAAGTAAGGCTGACAAAACACCCAGGCCCCCCTGGGGAGGAGCAGAAGAGAGGCAGGAGTGAAGAGGAGGAGAAGAATTTTCCATCATTTTAATTGCAACGCTTGTTAGCTTTTTTTTCTCCTGTTGTTAGTGCCTTATTAGCATGTCATTATAAAGGCAGACATGTTTGATAGACAGCCTGGAGGGGAGCAATTATTTTGCGGGTATATGTGTGAATGCATGTTATGCAGACAGCCAGTATTTTGTGTTTACTACATTTTTAGGATGGAGATTTAAACAGTTTTCTCAGCTGTTTTTTTTTTCACTCATGCAACTACGGGATACATACAGGGCTGGTGCTCTGGTCGAGGGCACATTGTTTCATTTTCTACTCATCGTGGAAACTATTTCTCACATAGTTTGGCTAAAGAGTCACACTTGCGACCTTATGGGGCTGATATCTCGAAGGCTGAACATTTTGATAGCTGATATTTGAGTACTTCACTGATATTGAAACCATCTGCTGACATATGTCCATATTTTGCAATACACCACACAGAGGGTGTGAGGAGGGATTGCACACACAGCATGGGGTTGTTCAATGTTTGTCCCAGAGTCAAAAACCCCAGATCCACTGATTACCTTAATGTTTGGAATAGTGTGAGGCCTAATTAATGTAGCCAAGCAATAAGCTAATTAAAACCTGATTGCCTACTTCATTAGCAGAAGAAATGCTTCAGAAATCCAAATAATGAAAAACACACTTGGTTCCCAGCACTGTCAGAAATGAGTAAGGTAATGTCATGTGGTCCTCACTGAAATTACTAAGAATGAGTTCAGATTCTGTGCAGCCACATGGACATGTGAGGTAAAGATGGATATTTTCTCTTGGAATAGTGGCAAAATAATGTATGCCTTTATTTAGAAACTATGGCAAAAACAGAATGTGATTGTGTGTCAACAAGGCTGCAAATGAGGATACGTGTACTGGGACCATTTCATAAACAAAGGAAAAATATATATATGTACAGTATGAAATATTAGATTAGTAAACATTGTGAACGGTAACACAGAAACGCATAGAAATGCACATGCTACAATGACTCTCAGCACCATGGACAGCGCCTAAAAGACAAGATAAAAAGATGTTGACTCAAAGCGCCAATATATTTTGACATTACCTCGTAAAGCTAATGCCGTGTATTAGCTACTCTGTTTTCACTGGAAACGCATTTGGTACTAAACGACAAAGGAGTTGCCAGAAATATACTGATTCGACTTGACTACCAAAAGTGTGGTATAGCAGTGTCAGCACCATCAATGTTGTCGTACTTTAGCAGAAAATATCCTTGATGCTGCTAATAGTTCAACATGGCACCATAGCTGCGCAGAACAGAGAGTGGTACAAAAAAGAGAACTAGGAATCAGTTGTGTTCCCTCAAATCTAACTGCTTATAAAAAGAAAATACCTGGACAACGTTAAAAGCCTCCGAAGTGCAGTTATGTGTTAAGGCTTTACTCCTGAGATACTGTGTGCCAGGTGAAAAATAAGAATCAGAATCAGAATCAGAATCAGAAGAGTTTTATTGCCATTGTCATAGAGCACAGCTCTGCGACTAGGAACTTGATGGGGTGATTTGGTGCAACATAAACAAACACAGTATATACAAGTAGCTGGATAATAAATGAAAAATGAAACCTTTATAGCTAAGTCCACAGATCAGAGTCTAGTCCGACTCTCCTTCTCAACCTTTACCCTGAAACTAAGGTGGCGACTGGTTTAAAGTAGGGCCCTAACCAGAGATCTCTGAGAGGCCATTGATTTCTTTATGGAATTACTAAATAGTGTGCGAGGCTGTAGGAAGTACTGTAACAGTTTAAATGAAAGCGTGTGCAGGTCATGTCGTTATGCCTTCATATGAAAACATGGATGCTATTTAACGTAGACTACTATAAGTTCACGTTATTAGGTCAGGGTGTTTTTATTTAAATAAATAAGCAGAGAGCACATTTATTTAGTCAAAATACTGGCATTGGTAAATGGAATATTTTTATTTAGATGTTGGATCTGTCTCACTCTATTAGAACTGTATGTTTGACAGTATGGGGAGAGCATTTCCACTAAATTATACATATATAAATAAGTAATAGTAGTTATATTCTAAGTAATCTGATGTAATTACTGGATAATTGGTTTGATGACAGGGAATCTAGTCATGCAAATTAGAGAGAGTTGATGATAAAAATACAGACAAATACTTTTACCATTTTTTTAGCTACAGATGTTTTGATGTTTAGAAGTGTGGAGTTAATTCATGGACTCTGTTTCAGAAAATCAGGATGTGAACCTGCATGGAATGTAGATTAAATGAACCAGCAGTAATGCAGAATGCGTATTTCCATTTCATCTCCTCCCTGGACTCTCCACAGGTGTGCAGGGATAAGAAAATGAGAGATCGGAAAGTGAATTTATAGTTCCCTTCGGGTAGATTGCTGACTCACTCAGTTTCTTATCAGAAGGATCCTCACTTCATTATGGCTGATACCTCCAGCCAAACACACACAAAGCATAGGCAAAACAAACGGACTCTGGCTTTGGGATCATTGATACTGTGAATGCGTGTGCGCGTGTGGTTATGTTTGACCATTTTAAAGAAAACAAGATGCTAAGAGGGGTTATCTGGTCTTCACGCTCTGCTGGCAGTGTGGAGGAACGAAGGAGAGGAAGTGAGTGAGAGAGATGAAGGAAGACGAAACAAGAGACCAGACGACTAGAGAAGCCCAATTAACTTGAGAGACGCGAACTGTCCGACTCGTCCCTGACAGAGAACACGCGTGTGGGCTTGCTTTTGTCCTGTGTGAAACTCATGACCCATCCATGCAGAGTTTCATGGCTACAACGACCGATAAGAGTCCCAATTCCTGCTAACGATGTTTTGGCTGCTAGCATGGTCCTCACAAGTGTTGTCACTCTCTCTCAGGCATGTTTACCCTACACACTGAGAAAATGAGGTGGCTCTTACTTATCAAACAACACCAGGCACCACTTTGCTAACTAGCACAAACTGGAATTGGGGAACAAACAACTCAGGTAATTAAGGCGGAGCTGTCAAAACTTGGTTGGAAACTGCAACTTTGCCAGAGCGGAAGAGACTCCGAAAGCGAGATGGGAAATAAGTAAGTAGAGATATAAGAAAGAGAGAGAGAGTGAGTGAAGTGAACGTGTGTCCTTTAAATAGACACCAGCGGAGGTGAAAGAGACGGAAGAGAGGAGAAATCAAGCATCCACTGGAGGAGAATAATGAAGAGATCTGAGTGTGTGTGCATGTGCGTCCCTGTGCACTAAACATGCACCTTTGAGCTGTTAGGTCGGTGTTACCGTGGGACATGGGACATGAATCTCAGAAGGCTGTTGGTGTGGGTGTGGGAGGTACTCACCCCTGCTAAAAAAGCTTCTTTTGATCTTCATGTGGATGAACTTTTCATCTCTTGCTGCACACATTTCACTCAGACTTGAGATATCCGAAACCGCAGGTGAGCTTTTCAGTCTGAAACAGAATCAGAGAGCACTTCAATTTAGACTTCAATCAAACCAACGTTAAGTGTCCGGTATTGGAAAAGTTGGACAGTAAATCCTCATGTGTTTGAGGATCAACATCCTGCATCAGCTCAGGAAGTTCAAATTGTCTCAATACATCCTGATCTAGTTCTACACTACAATCACTACCTTCACTGTGTGGTTTGGTTTGGTTCAATCACTGCAGAAGACAGGCAAAGACTACAACACACAATCAAAGAAGATGGATCTTTTTTTAAATTCTTTTCTTCTGGCTGGCGCTACAGTCACTGTACACATGTGAAATACAAAATCACCACATGCCAGCACTGACGCCAAGCAGCATCAGCTAACTGTCTTTACATTGTTATTTAGGCAGCCAGGCACCACTTTGGGTGTAGGTTTCTGAAGGCTGCAGTAAAAAGGAAAGTGGTTTAAGTATTTAATACTCATTTCACCTAGTCTACCAACTAATTCATGCTCCACTATGTCGGGGCTGATAAAAGCAGATTAGACAAATACAAAAACCCTGCTCATGAGAGACAAACTAAAACAAATGTAGTCTGCCTGCGTGAAATGAAGTAGCCTGAGCTGGGCTCTGCCAGAAAATGCCACTCTCTTTTACATTTACAACTCATTTCCCTTCTTTGGGAAAAAGACATTTGCAGCCATCCATTCTTGCTGAGTACACACAACCAACCTCCACAGACCAAGGTAATCCATCAAAGCAAACACGAAGCCTTCATTTGGCTCCATGGCACATAGTGTTGGTTTTATTGTTACTTCATTATCCCAGAGCTGACTGTTTGCTTATGAGCGTACTTCTTATTTTACACTAAACATACTGTCAATCGCCCCTAACGAGATTGATAGGGGGTAATCCTTCACATCAGAACAAAATGTTATCTCACACACGTTTATCGTGTCTTATCAAACTGTTCTGCTCAGCAGCTAATTTGAGTTAATTTTTGAGAAATAATAAACACTGTATTTATACATCTGATTAATTACAAGTTGTAAACCGAAATAAATGCAAATTAAACAGATACTCAGCCACTACCTAAATCACGTCACTGTGTGTGTGTATGTTTGTCTGGAGTAAGAATAAAACACGTACACAGCAAATATATCAAAAGAAAAATAAAACAGTTTGGCTTCTTTGTGGGTGTGTGCATCCATGTGTGTCCCATATAGCTGGAAAACTCTATTTATATTGATAAAAAAGATTCCAACTTTTATTGATTCCCTCTCCAGCTTCGTCAATCTCTCTTTCTCTGGTCTCTTTCTCAGTTTTTTTTCAGTTAATTGTTGAAGTCCACAGTGAAGTCGCATAATAAAGTCTAGCTGAAATCCCCCAGGGCAGCCGCCTCAGACGTGAGCTATTATTACAAGAAGGCACAATCACGAGCAGCCAATACAGAAAGCACAGGGGTCAACGCCGTGGCAGTGCATGTTAGGGAAAAAATATATTGTTCTGTCATTCTCACATCCATCGGCAGTGAAGAGGTTCTCAGTGTAGATGGCCAAGTAAACTTTTTAGCCTTTAACCGTCCAGGGAAATATAAACACTGTTTAACATTAACACAGCAACACAGTGAAAAGTATACTCCAAATGCATAGGAAAGAAAAAACTAATACAATTTGCTAATTCGCTAATTAGATCCCCTGTTATCACTGGTGCTGGCAAAGCTGGGCATCAAACTAATCACAAATCTCAGTTGAAACAATAACAAACAATAAACACTGTGTCCATTGGGCAACACAAGCATTTCCTCGATCTTTAAATCGCTTTCAGAGTTAGTAAATAAAACCTCAAAAAGCAGCACTTATGCTCTGATGTAACAGCTCAGACGGCAGAAAGCTACCAGTCTGTAAACTAACTTGGTTTCATTTTGTTTTTGATTATGATTGATATGTAATAAGTCTAAAGTAAAAATTAAAGCCATTGCCTGCAGCCCCAGTGCCTTATTCTTTTGAGGGAAAATTAACAGTTGACCTTATAATACATTGCGGCAATAGTTTACGATAAGGGTACATTAATTAACATTACTTAATGCATTATTAAGCCTTAACTACTTGTTAAGTAAGGTTAATTAATACATCTGCTAATCAGTTACCTCATATTTTTACGGTCGTTGATGTTTAAAAAAACCCTCATTAGCCTTAATTAATGTAGTGAAAACTATTAACTAACAGCTGAGCCATACACTAAATATCAGGATCCAATGACAAATGTCTCTTGTTGAAATGTTTTTTAGGGCTTACATGCTAATTCAGGTGGTATGTAACAATAAATGGTTGATAAATATGTTAATTAACATGTATGTCACATTCACAGCTCAGCTTATTTGTTAACATAGAGTGTGTTATAAATTCTTATTTAAGGCTAATAGTTGCCCACTAACTTCGTCCATCCTCAAACATATGACACTTATTTGTGGTAGGTTGAAAACTGAAGGACACCGCACTCCTCATGAAGAGGTTTGTTTGTTCATGCAGCTTTATGTAGACATTAAACTTGTCAGTTCAATACAAAACTCCCTTAAGTAACACTTCACATCTAGGTTAGGTTGTCTGGAAGTTGAGTCATGGCAACTGTCTTCTTTCTTGTTACGCTAAAGCGTTTTGCAATTCATCTTAATCGCTTTGTCAGTCTGAGGGAAGTTAGTTTCAAATTTATCCTCCAGGTTGGTTTCACCTCACAGCTGCCTGTCCACTTCGAACCCACTAACACACTGAGACAGAGACGTTTCCATCCCAAAGACTGGATACCATAACATAAGAGGAGTAATGAAGTGAATGCTGTTCAGTGCAGTGAACAGTGCTTCGAGCTGTGCATCGAAGAAACGAAACAGCCCCTACACAGGAGGATGGCTCAACACAGAAGGAGAAACACCTCAGGGCCAGAATCAGCTGTGTACCTTCATGTGAAAGACAAAAGAGACTTATTTATGGACCAAAATGTATAAATACTGGACAAGTAGGATAGGTGGTCTTCAACCTATCATGCTGCCCTTTCATCCATCCCAAGGACAATCAGGCCCAATTCACACGTCCACCAGGTTGGTCACACTAAACAACCCATTAAATGGGGGCAGGAGGCGCTGCCAGGATTGGGGCTGTTAAATACTTTACTTTACTTTACTTTACTTTACTTGGCAGACGCTTTTATCCAAAGCGACTTACAAGGCGAAGACACCAGCAATTACCATTCAAATTATAAAAAAATAAATCTACCAATACACAGTGTTACCTATATTGCATCATTTAATTAAAGAAACTTTAGGTTATATTTGATTCTAAAAAGATAACCTGCATACCTGGGTGCTGCATACTGTATGGCTCTGAGGAAATTAAAGGTGAATACCAATGATTCTGGGACCTCAGCCTGTTTTATTATCATCCACTGCAAAGATCAACTCGCAGAGACATGGAAAAGTAATCCATCACAATGACTATTTGAATTGCATTTGTTTTGTTTTTTTCTCAAGGTTACTGTATCACTGTGTGGTAATGAAAACACTGATAGAATTGAAAAGTCTGCTGTTGTGATTCATTCATGTGATCCGAACATTAGTGTTTTTCAGTAGCCTGGTGAGGAGTACTGTACTGTCCAGGTGCATTTTGAGTTTAAATAACAGTCACGTAGACCATCTGTCTAGGACACATCTTCCCTGAAATGTAAATGGATTAAAGAGAGTACAGTATCGCCTTCCAAAGAACAACCTTTAGAGCTTTAACAAATTAAATTCATTATTTAAATCCGGGGATTCTGAGGTCAAAGCAGTACATTTGATTTGATAAGGTTACATATAGCATAATTTGCATCAATTGACAGTGTACATGCAGGTACACAGAATTAAGTATATAGTACATTCTTTTACACCTACAGGTAGGTCTACGTGTTCTTCCTCAGTGGTTGTTGTAACTAAGGGACTAGCCCTAAGGTTTATCCTTAGATAGTTTGACAGCAAATATAGAGCTTGTATGGACATTGGCTATAAACTGGGTAGCATTGACCAAGGCTCTCTACAAGTTCTGTAACTTCTGCATTAATCGCGTGAATCACAATCCTGCAAAAGACCAACAAAAAACTCTGCTAATGTGTTTTAATTATGATTATTATGATCAGAAACTGACAATTTGGACCGTCTCAACGAGCCAAAAGATTACTTTTATTTTATCCCTATTGTAAGTGTAACCCACACAACAGTGACACAGAGAGAAACAGAGTCACGCAGCCGGCAAGGCTGAAAAACACATCTCTATCTTAACCTTCTCCTCAGCCGTTAACTAAAAAAGCAACATCAGCAGTTAGATGTTACAGAACAGATTGCGTGAGACATTAAACCATCCAGGCATCGCAAGGGAGCGTTTGTGTGTAATTACATCCCTCTGTAACACCTATGTGAGAGCAATGGTAATTAAATCAACAATATTGTCATGTTGTGAACTATAGCCACCCGCTAGTGTTATATCAATTCACTATAAGTTTTCACACACACACACACATATAGGACACAATTAGAGTAAAGATGCTCGGTGGGGTTGCTAGGAGTAGAAAAAAAAATAAGAAGAAGGGAGCATGCAGTGGACACAGAAGAAGATGAGAGACTGAAGAAGAAAAGACTGAAGGAGCCAGATTTTGTAATGATATGTTACAGCATGAGATTGGAAAGGCACTAGCCAAGAGCCAAGTAAACAAAAAGGAAGGGAGCAAGAGGCTAAAAAATAGATGGTCCCCCCACACACATACGCACACAAAACATGTCTTACCCATACACAGTATTGGAATGTTTTTTTCTCTGTACTTAGACTGAAACAAATGCAACACTGTAAAAATAACCAATACGGGTCAGGAATGACAAACATAACATTCATGCAAAGTGGCTTTTCTGTGTTTCCATTCTTAATAGGGCATGAAAAAAAATTTTCTTCACAAATGTGACTTTTTCAGAAGGATACACATGTCCACTCGAGTGGACTACCTGCTCCTGAGTGTTCAATATAAAATAGTAGAAGCGTGATGGAAAAATCTAATACAAATGGATTAAACTGTTTTTTATTAGTCCATTAGAAGGACCCAGGTTTGATTCCTGGTTTGTCCAGGTGCCTTGTGCATGTTCTCTCCGTTTCTGTGTGGGTTCTCTCCAGGTACTCCGTCTTTCTCACTCCATCCAAAGACATGTATGTTAGGTTTATTGGTGACTCTACATTGTCTGTTATTTTGAGTGCTTGGGGAATGTTGTGTCACTGTAGTTGACATAAAGTCAGAAATATCTTTATAATGTATGATGTAGACTTCATTGAACACAGTTGTGTAATTTACTACTCAATTTTTTAATAAATATTTGAAAAATAAAGTATTGATCTTATTACCTAGATATAACTGTACATCAATATATTTTAACTAAAGGATTTTACTGAAATAGAAGAAATAATGGGACATTCAAGCAGTGGTCAACAAGTTTGGCTCTCTGTCGTCCATCTTGGATTCAAAGTAAATAAACATGCAATTTCAATGAATGACCACTGAACACACCTCAATGGAGAGGAGCAGTAGAGACGCCTTTAAAGGGTGATATGCAGTTCCACCATAGAAACCGTTGCATGACTTTTGAATAGCTGTCCACCGTAGTGACGGCTATGCACCAGAGGGTATCCACAAAGCAAGAATGCCATGTATTCACACTGAAGAAAAGCTTTGACCTTGCTTTGGAAATCAATACTGAAGATCAAATAAAGCATACAAACATGAATAATTTAATCAATTTGTTAACCAATTTTTGCCTAACAAAACTAATTAATACTTCATTAATCCCACTGGAGAAATTCTTGCTGATGAACAGTTAAATCCACAAAAAACTGAAACAACCTACTACTGCCCCAGGTACAACATGCACAGGACCCCCAACAGTTTGCCTTCACCTTGTACACCTCGGACTTCTGCTACAACTCAGAACTTTGTCACATTCAGAAGTTTGCATATGATACCACCATCATGGGGTGTATCAGGGACGACCAGGAAGGGGAGTACAGGAGCTAGGTGCAGAGCTCTGTTGCCTGAAGCCGCAGGTGGCTGCACAACAAACTGGACTGGACACAATACACAGCAGGTCTACAAAAAGGCACAAGGCAGACTGTACTTCCT
Organism: Microctenopoma stevenorrisi; assembly: GCA_032270685.1. NCBI lineage: Eukaryota > Metazoa > Chordata > Actinopteri > Anabantiformes > Anabantidae > Microctenopoma > Microctenopoma stevenorrisi. The sequence continues at coordinate 8,625,719 of JAUMTR010000010.1, forward strand.
CAGGAAGCTGCGGTCATTTAACATCTGCAAGAAGCTCCTGTGGATTTTCTACCAGTCTGTAGTTGCCAGTGCTTTTCTATGCTGTGGTGTGCTGAGGGGGCAGCACAGCAAAGAAGGACTCATCACTGTTGGACAAACTGATTAGGAAGGCCGGTTCTGTGTTCGGTATGAAGCCGGACACTCTGGTGACAGTAGCAGAAAAGAGGACACTCGTCAAACTGCTGGCAAATGTGGACAACACCAAGCATCCCCTGCACACTGTCATCAACAACCAGAGGAATTTATTCAGCGACAGACTGCTTCTCCCAAAGTGCAGAACCAACAGACCTAAATAGTCCTTTGTCCCACATGTTTATTGATTTCAGCTATAATATCAGACCATGTATCTACTTATATCTATCATAAACACACCCTGATATTGACGTTATAGCCACATGCTGCTTTATATCTATCTGTCGTTTGATGCTAGGATGTTATGAATACATTCATAGAGTATTAACCTTATTGTTTTAGATCGTATCTAGTAGCCTTCTTACCTTTGACCTAGTCTTCTCATTTTTGCTTTTTTGATTAACTGTTCTCTGTTTCTTGGCGAAACTGTAAGTTGGTGCTCTGTTGCTAGAAACTGAATTTCCCGGAGGAACCTTTCCTGAGGGATCAATAAAGTCTGCTCTGATCTGATCTGAATTACATTAATGCACCAAACATGGAATTGAACTATAAACCACAAGTTTCATACACAACTGCCCTACCAACTGAACCAGCGACGCAACAAATAACAACAATACCTATATCACAAAGGTGTTCTAAATGCTGGCATTTTCCATACAATGTGTAGGAATGATTTGAAGCAGTCCAAGATCAGATGTCGCAGTGAACTCGTTCTACCTCAATCACCAAATTGATTCTGAGCACTTTAGAGCATTTTAGGATTCCCTGAAATGCCAAGTCATGATTTAAACAGCTTTAAAGAAACAGCAACTAAGCAAAACCACTCAAGTTTTACAGCCACATAAATATGAAGCACTTGAGGTAATCTATGGAAAGGTCTTAATTAGTGACCAGGCTTGGCCCTTCAGTAACAACCTGCCACTTCCTGTGCCAATAAGAACAACTACATTTGTGCAGTTTAAAAACCCTGGTGACTCCATCACCCAAAGCTGATTTAAAAAAAAACAGTCTATCATTGATCATAGTAGAAGTCAATATAATGTTTGTGTAATTTGTGTAATGCAGAAATAGATGTTGCAAAGAAAACTCCACTTTGTATGAGTCATGACTGGAATTAGTTACACCAGCATCTAGGTTAAAGGCAACAAAAAATAATATCTATTATTGTTTCCTATGAGGAATAAAAGAAAATAAAACAACTGTCTATATAAAGATTCTTATTAGTGCAGTGAAGGAAAAACAAGCTTGTACGCAGAATATATATATACGATGGCCACTTGATTTTGTTCCAAGCATTAAAAAGCACCACGAAGTGGGAGATCAGCAAGATTGTCATTTTGTATAATATACTGTTATATGATAACGTTAATGTTCCCGCTGGGCTCAATATTGTGTATTGTGTATTGTGTATTAAAGGAGAAAAAAAATCAATGACTTCACTGTGCCTGTGGGATCAATAAACACAAGTTAACCTATTAATCATATCAGATAATACATAATGAGACAGGTTTGAACATATTAAAGGAATACTTCACCAAAAAATATGTCTCGAGTATCCAATGCGCACTGCCTTTAAAAAGTTATTGGGAGATGTTTGTGGTCAACCTTGATCAACAACTGTCAAAAGGAGTCCACTGGGGAATCGAGACCAATTGTGTCAGTAATACATTTGTGACTCAATACCGAAGTTATGCACTTCTAGCAGGCATATTAATAATGAAATAAGAAGAGGTCCTTTAGACTGTTTTGTGGGTGTATGTTATTTTTCCGTCACAATTTAGCAACTGGTTATGTTGCTAGTACTCACTGCACCTCCTCTTTGGTATGCCAATTCATCATTCTGCCTGATGAGAACCACCACAGTGGTGCCATCAGTGAAATCGATGATGGGTAGAGAGCTGAGTGATGATGTCTAACAAACATGGCTGCACCAATGCCAGCACTGTTCTGTGAGTCTGACTTTGTGGAACCATACTGTAGCTTTAGGGCAGCACTTGTTTTAACCTGGATTATAATCTTTTTAATAAACCTTAATCCTGAAAGTTTTGTACCTAACATCTAACTGTCTGTGTGTCTAAACTTAATGAAGTTGTTTTAAAGTTGAATATCAATCAATCTCCTTGGTTTAGTACTGTAATTATCAAATACCTGTTGGTAGGATTTCACTTAGTGACATTTTATCACCAATTTATACCAGACAAACTGAAAACAGCTGAGTAATTTCCATGTTGGATTATTCCTTTAATCCTTTAAACAACATTGTTTAAAAAGACAAAGTGCACTAAAGATGTGGAATTTGATCTTTACTTCCTGACATAGAAAATTAACTAAATTCCTAGATCATTAGACTGGAACAGTTGTTTGCCTTGTGACAGAAATTATTTAAATTGTAGTGAGATGAAACACGTTTATATAAATATAAGTGAATAAACTGGTTTCTTTTAGATTTCCATGCGGCATGAGTAATACAGATATATCATGTCAGTCCTCTTTTTGACATTGTCTATTTTTCCCTGCCTTCAGGTCTACGTTCTTTAACTCCTTGTGTCGGGCCTTTCTCCAACTACATTACTTTTCCATTATAAAACCAAGATGACCCATGTAATTGACTGGATGAAAAAAAAGTGATACCAAGACACATGTGAGCCACATTCTTTTGCATGTCAAGCTGCTGGGCATTGACCAAAAAAAGATATTATTTTCTGCCAAACCTGCCTTTTACCATTTAAACAGTGTGTGTTTGTGTGTGTGTGTGTGTGTGTGTGTGTGTGTGAGCATGTGCCAACCTGCTTGAGAACCTGGCCAGTGCAGATAATATTCTCTCAGAGCCTTTTGACCTGACTGAATATGTGTGTGGGCCTCAACTTGTGTTCACAGGCCTGCATTAAGTCTCTTGTATGAGTCAGTTGATGACAGCAGGGGAATATTCAACCATACTACATGTGGATGTAAACGTTTGTGTGTCTGTGTGAGTGAGTGAGTGAGTGAGAGAGAGAGAGCAGAGAGGAAATGAGGAAAATAATAGGCCAAATAGACAGGTTCTATAGATGCACTGAAATGCATGTACTGGGTCAGTTGCTCATACACACACACAATCATGCACAATAAAACTGCTTCCTGTTTTATTTCTCAAAAACCAAAAATCTAATGCTAATATAAAACCATAGAAGAGAAGGGGGAAGACGCACCAAATGACAGCTGTACCAGCTCAGCACTGTTCAGCCTGTTTCGTCTGGGCAGAAATGAGAGAAATTAGAGGGATGTTTCATACTTTCACCAAACGAACTCCACAAACCATAACAAGGTGGTGGTTAAGCTTTTTGAGAAGAGGAAAACAGGCATTCGTGAGTCAAGTAAAATCTTGAATACTTGGATATTTCCTTTGCACAAACTAATGCAGAGACACGTGTACTATATATTATATATATATTATTAGTAGAATTTTAAACTAATACAGCTTGATTTTATTTACAATATTGTAAATATTCGTTCATTAGTTCATCAATTTAGGAGACAAGTGTTCTGATATGAGCGCTCTCAAGTGAGGAGGAGGAAGATGGTGACTCTTTCTTGAGGCAAAACATTGCATATTACCTGTAAATAAATAAATAGATGGATTGGAACTGACAGAGCTGCAACACAGTTAAACTTTAATGATACTTATGGGTACAATGCACCACTGCAGCAATATGATATGAAACCAGATCCTTTCTATCCTACACTCTTTCCTCTCTCCGCTATATCTAATAAAGCAAAAATGAAGGAGAGAGGCAGGGTAAGAGAATAAAAGTAAAAAATAAAGGAGGGAAAAGACGGTAAACAAAAGTCAGACTGGAAAATGGCAATGCTGGACCTCCTCAGTGAAGTGTACTCACCGACCCATCTAGCTAAGTAAAACCCGCGTTGTAGTACTATGGGTGTGGTCCTGGGTTCTTTTACTTATGGCTGACTGGTATTACCTGTTGTAAAATTAATTAACTAATTACTAATAATTGGCGGAGTCTTCTTTTACAAATTCTTGTATACAGTGATCCCTCCGCAGTTACATTCTAAAAATAACCTGCAATTGGTGAAATCTGCCTATTAAAACACTTCACTGCACACAAATTTGGCTAGCTGAACCCATTCTGTAGGCTACTGTACAGGAAATAAAGCGCTGCAGGCCTGAGTAGCTGCTTCACTTGCTTAATAAGTTTTCAAATAAAATTATATTGTCAATAGTGATGGCACGTGTCAGTCTTTAGAAAGATGAATCAGATGTCCAGTTGAATCATGGGGGTTGGGCAACAAACCACATAAAAGAAAAAATGGGTGTTGGTTTCTGCATCACACACAGAAAGTAGCAACGAAAGGTTGTTTCCTGGTCGTCTTCCCTTCTTTTAAACGTACAGCTTTCACAAACTCAATTTGAGTTTATATTAGCTTTGCATCAGCTTACAATACCAACACAGGCTAGCGAAAGGCAACATGTGATGCTACTCCAGCTAAGTCTATGCTAATATCACTAGCAATCTAATTGCCATGAGCTTCTTCTTTTAACACAGAATCTGGTCAAAACAGTATAAAAGTAGACAGACTTGATTATTTACCTTTTGAGAATCAACATATATCCATACTCGCTGGCAAACTCAGCATCCACTAACATTATTAACACAAAACACTCGCAGCAGTCAATGAAATATCCACAATTACACTTTAAATGTTTGTTACAAATTACATCATTATACAATATTGTTTCATTATTTCTTCTTAGAAAACAAAGACAATTTGAATTATAAATTAGAAAAAAAGGCTTCCCAGTATATATAATAAATCCAGAAGTAAATGAATACAGAAAATAATGAAAGAAAAAAAAACTTCAACTAATGTACTTTTAATTAGTTTTGTTAATTTAACTTTTTTGAATTTTTACTTTTAGGTTTTTCAATGATACTGTGATTGAAACAATGAATGATGATTAACAACTATATATTTTTGTTGAATAATATTACTTTTGATGGATATAACAGGCTTTTGGACAAGTTGTGGACTAGTTTGTACAAGTATGCTTTTTAAAAAAAATAAAAGATGGGGGTTCGGCTGAGAGTTGGCCCCTCTCGCCATTTTGCAGATATGCGTCTGCCCCTTTCATTGTTGCAAAGAAATTTGATTAAATTTGGCACAAACGTCCACTTAGACTATGAATATGAGCTTGGAAAGACATGCTCGGAGACTCCAACTCGAATGCAAAGGCATGCAACACCAATGTGTTAACTTTAGTAGGGCTGCTATCACTGTGGAGTTTATATCATTATGTATTGTATATATCTAAACACCATTTGTTTTGCTACAGATTTATTATGCTCTTAATACTTTAGGCAATTACTTTTGTATATTTGCCTTTTTCCTCTTTTATGGGTAATTGTAAGGCTGCAGGGTGGTGAATGTCCATCAGTTTTATGAGCAAGCTGTAAAATGTCTAGCTATCTATGGAGAATGCATTTGTTGTTCTTTTGGACAAAAGGGCAAAAGAGTGCACAAATAATTCTCCAGCCGTCTATAGTGACAGTACTCTTGCGTACAGTTTTCCAGTGCCGTTTCTAATCCTGGAAATAAACATAAATCTGCTAAATGAAAGAAAACTTGCTGCACTATGGGAATTATTTGGCCAGAACTCAACCCCCCTTTCGAGTTTATTCTGTCAGATGTTCCTACACCATTCATTTATTCATTTTGTCTTGTTTTTTTTTATTTCTCCCCTTTCGACTTCGCTTGCTCTCTTTTGTTTCCTCTGGGTTTAGACAGGGTAATTAATTCCCCCTCTCCATGCCTTTGCTTCTTCAACCATTGCTTGCGGCATCTAGTTATCTATCTTTCTTGTTATAGGGGCATATTTTATATATATATGTATGGTACTAGCCTATCTATCCATTGATCCATCCTGTCTAATCTTCACTATTTGGCCTTCTCTCCTCTATCCATCTTTCCACAAGTTAGATCCTGAAAGAAGCCTGAAAGACATCTTTAAATCTTTCCCTTCACCAACTTTCTTCAACCTTTTTTTGCCTTTCCCTTTATTATATGCGTGTCATTTTCTCTTACGTTTCATACCTCCAAAACCTACTGCCACCACCTTCCCATTCTCCTACTTCTAATTTATGGTGCTTGACTTTTCTGCCATTAATCTTTCACCGTCCTTAAATCCTCTTCCAGCACAGTCTTTCTCTGTTTGGTCCATTCACTCCATCTCCTCTCTATCTACCAGTAAGTCCCCATATCTCCCTCTTCCTAAAAACTGCCCTGTCATCTCTCAACTGCATCATTCGTCCTTTTGTGTTTATCTTTGCTCTCTCACGTCACCTTCTCAGCTTCCCCCAGACAGCAAGCCAACAGTTGCGCTTGTAGCTGTGGCTCATCTATTGTGGCCAAGTGTGACGGGATCGGATTCAACAGTAAATAATACACACAAGGTTTCCAGTACTTATTTCAAGGAGTGCTGGATTATTTTTAAGCGGTGACTTATCTTATCAACAATGTACAGCCTCAGGAGTAATCTTATATCACATAGTTTCATTTCAGAGTTTTCTGCAGCCATATATCTTGTCAGACACATGGTTGTTCTAAAGAGCGATAGCCACACGAACCCACAAGCCCAACACAACACAGAATAGATAATGTTTGATTTTCTCTAACTCTCTTCCAATTTCTCTGTTAAACTCTAATTCGGTTCGGCATGTCCAGATTCTTTAGCTTTATTTACACTTCACACTTGTCTGTCCATTGCTGCCTCTTGGTCAGAAGGTCCACAATGACTCAATCAAAATTCGACAGTTGACGTGATTTGTATGAGTAAAGCTGTGACCATCTGCCAATTACTAAAATGCCTGCTGGCACGCAAAGAGAATGTTTCACACTTTGCACTCTGGAGCTAATCATATTTCTGTTCATGAGGACGTTTTATGATAAAAAAAAAGCAATCTAAAAAAGTTTAGGTGACATTTGACAGACTGCCCATGTACAAAACTATATTTAAATTAACATAAAAAATAACAGTGTTAAATGCTGCACTAAATCAGACCCTCTCACTAAGCCTGTGTACCTGTTACAGATACCAGCATTTGCCCTTTGGACATTTTCCTCTGGGCATTTTGTACCTGTTGATGTTCTGCTTGGCTGTATTTCTGAACCATGACACTGGACTAAAGTCATGAACTGTCAATATGCACAGATGTCAGTTTCAAATGAAATGCAAGTGAGTAAACTAAAGCATGTGTTTTATACAGGGGCTGGGTCTGAGTTTGTGAATATCAGGTTGCACATGTGCCACTGTTCCAGTTTAGATACAAACTGATGCTTTCAGGTGCTCCTCAACCCAAAAAGTCCAGGTTGTACTGAATTACATGTCAAGGTTTATTACTACCAGGCCTTGAAAACATCCAACAAAGCATAAATATTGCTGTACCACGCCTGTAATCAACCACACTACTAGCCACTAGTCATTGTAGAGGGGATTTTATTGATCTAGTTAACGTGAGATATTTACTTGTGGTAACAACTTAAATCCAATTTACAACATGACCCTGTGATATATACTGACATTACAGGTTTACACAGGCTCCAAGGCCCTCTTTAAACCAACTAACTGGCAGCACTAAATAACGGCGTGCTGTAGGCCATGAAGAATGTCAAGTTTATCTTCACAAAATACTGTATTGATTTTATGTGATGCTGCCTTTGAAAAGGGACAAACCTTGGCATTAACAGCTCCTTCCTAACCTTGACTTTCACACAACAAACACTAATGATATGTTCACGCTAGAAATGTTACTATATGTCCCCGCTGTGATTTACCCACCTACATTTATACTGTAGCTGCTCATGTGTCTTTGTTGCTATACCATGTCAGCATTTGTAACTTTTCCAAGTGTGAAATTTTTATCTGATTGCAGGGGCCTCGGTGCTCAGCAAAGCAGATTACACACTGACGCATGCTGAGCTAAGTTAGTGTTAATCAAAATCACAGTGAAGTAACAGAAGGGGAAAGGATGCTTAGCATGAATCAATGAGAGACAAAGATGAAAGGACGCATGGAGAGTGACAAGCATGATTATTGCTTTCTGAATAATAGGAAGATCATACATAAAAGCTAGAACTATTGACACTCTGATAAAAGGAAGTCACACAGCCCAAATGCGTGGCGTTTCACAAACCTCGATGCTAAGCATGTGTCTTTACATGTGTGTGTCTCCTTTTTGTTTTCTGTCATGCCTCGACATGGATTCACTCAGCGACTATAGATTAGTGATGAGAAAAATCACCACACTGTCAGAAGCACAAAAAAAAATCAGCCCACTGTGCATGTATGTGTTCATATAGTACAAGACAGAGGGTTTTCTTGTTCGGGCATATGTCGCCATGCACGTGCACGTTTGTGTGTGTTCACTTAGTGTGTGTGTTTTTATCCCTCCTCCGTGAAGGCCCCACGCACCGTCTGTCTTTGACCGATTCACTATTCATTTCCACAGAGAGAAAGAAGAAAGAGACGGACTGAGAGAGAGAGAGAGAGAGGTGAATATGAGGAGGAGGAGGAAGGAAGAGAGAGAAAGTAGAGAAAGCCAAAAAGACAGCGAGAGGATGGAAAGAAGAGGAGGGAACATATTTATGTAAAAACAAAAAGATGAGCGGGTGTTAACACTAAAAAAAATTTCATTTTCATTCATGATTCATTTGCCTAAACAGATGTCTCTACGCTCCGTAAATCTGCCTCCCCAACGGCAGCATCCTGATTGTTAGACGTCACCCGCACTCCCCCAAAAGATTCTCCCATCACATCTGCAGCCATTTTGTAAGATCAGGTGCTGCAGACTTCCTATTTTGTTTTGTATCTTTTTATGTCCTCTTCCCCAAATGGTGGTGCTTTGTGAAAAAAAGAAAAGACAACAGAGCCACTGGAGAGGTGAGAGGGGTGTAGGAGAGAGACAGAGAGACGAGGGGAGGTGGAGAAAAAGACAGAATGAGGGAGGGAAACCAGGGGAAAATGGAGGCCGGGGGAGGAGAGAGGAGGGTTTCCATCCTGTTTGTTTTTCATTAGGGGTTTCAAATCTAATGAGAGGCTAAGAGTGAGACATGAGGGAGACATGACTGAAACAGAAGCAAATGGTCCATCCACACAAAAATGATAGGAAACATGCAGACACACAAAAAGTGAGGCGACAAAAGATGTCCATATGAGATAGAGGACAGAAAAATGATGAAAACAGATTGAAAAAAGAAGAACAAGACAGATAACATGCGTTAATGGACAGAGGCATAATGAAAGTCCCAGCCTTACTGGCACTGCATACAAATCTAACCGCATACACGTCTTAACACGGGGAGAGTGTATGTGTGTGATCACAGAAACAGACAGCGTGCTGCAGCGAGCGTGTGAGTCTTCACGTTGTTTTAGCTCCGTCTACATTTCCAAACAGAATCTCTAATTAATCTACAGCAAACTGCACTTACACGCGTGTGTCTGATTTTGTGAGAGGGAAACAAAATGTCAAAGCAAATACAGAAGCTGCAATTCACTAGTAAGTAACTCACACCGAGGAGACACGAAGGTGAACAAGTCTCTCCCAATGTATCTCTGCAGGTCACCGGGAGTTTACCAAAGATGAAAACATCATCCTAACATAGAGGGAGCATCGGGATTTAGGCTGCTTTGCTGTCGGCTGGACGCGGAGGGTTTGCAACTGGATAGGAAAAAACGAATCCCCAAGTTTATCAAGGTACCCTGCGGGATAATGTCAGCATGGCGGTCCACAAGGTGAGGCTCAGAAGAATCCGAGTGACGCAACACTGAAGTAAATCTGCCACAAAATGACTTCAGAAACTAAATTTACATTTTGGAGAAGCCCAGTCAATGCCTAGACCTCAGCCCAAAAGACAAGTTCTCCCAACTGTCTCCACTATCCACTCGTAGCTTGTGTCTTCATATCCGAGATGCAATTTCTCAGCCGGGCAGTCATGCAGCCACTCCGCATGCTCTCATTTGTCCCTCTGTGCATAATGGTGATAATGTTGGTTGATGAGCTTTTTTCTGTTGTAGTACAGACATTGATTATCTTGCCTATGGAAGTGGTGAAAAAAGGAAGCCCAGAATCAATCTCTCTTTCTCACTCCGTTGCCTTGCGTTCATTCTTGACTCATTGTACGACCCCGCATTGCATCTAGACATCAAAGGTAGCTAAGAAGTGAGCAGAAAATGTTCTTTCACTTGCTACACACTGTAGTGACTAGGACAAAACAAATGCACATCTCCACAATTTTGTTGTCTTAACACTTCCGTCCAGTTGCCATTAAGACCAAGGTTCCTGCAAAAGTCAGGCAAAATCAGACAAATATGGAAAAACTCAAAGTCATGGTCAGTCCAAAAAAAGGTTTTTCAGCAGCAATTAGACTTGTTTTAGTTCTCCTTCTCAAAGGCATTGGGATGGCCACACAGGGAAGTCATCCACTACCTTCACCCACAGCACGTTTAGTCCTTTGTTCACAAATATTTACCACAAGTTAACACATACACAGTTTGGGTTTAGTTTATAATTCACTTTATTAGTCACAGTTATGTTCACTAAATTAAAGCACACACATTAACAATACAGTCACCTATTTGTTTGTGTTAATTTCTTTCTTTTGTGTTACCTGGTTTTGAGTTTAGTCCTGATGTGGCAAAGGAGGAGGCAGAGGGTGGAGCCATCTTAAATACAGAAGCAAAGGAAACAGGCTCAGTCTGAACAGGGGGGAATGGGAATTGGCCGTTTGTATTGGTTATTTCTTTTGGTTACATTATGTTTCTATTCTAGTTTTGTCTTTTGAATCAGATTTGTAAATTGTTAGCTTATACATGAATTTCCGTTTGTTTTTATTGTTTTATAATACACTTAGTTCTTGTCATCCCCTTTTTGTTGTCAGTCGTTTGCTCTTTCAGCATATATACCCATTATTCTGTTTAGTTTGTTAGGTCAGTTTATGGAGTTAGTCTGTGGTATGGCTTGGTGAGTTTACTTATAACTTAAGTTCTTCAATGACTCTACCTTTGTGGGCTTGATCAAGGATGAAGATGACAGAGAGTGCAGAGAACAGGCACTGAACGTTTTGGACTGGTGCCAAAACAACCTCTGGATCAATGCAGGGATGGACTTTTGCAGCCACACTCGCCCCTCACAATCCAAGGAAATGCACCTTATAGTAAAGTCCAGGTACTGATGATATGTTCTCTCTCACCCCATCCTGCAGCTGTTGTAAAGTCTACAATCTGTGTTGCTCCAAATAAAACCAAACGCATTACCTGTTACGGTCTACAAAAGCTATGACATTCACACGGACTGTAGTGCAAGTGATTGACTGATTGACTGACTGACTCTTACCTTGACTATTTATTGTTATTTCTATGTAACAATTAATTGTTAATTTAATAATTGTACAATTGTACCCCCCCCCCCATCAGACCAACAATGGATTCATATGTTTTAATTCATTCAGAAATTACTTCACTTAATGATACAGCAATGATAGCAGTAGCTATTCAGCGTCATGCCTGATATGCCTGATATGCAGTGATTGACTTTGTTTGATATGTAAGGTTGTTTGAGTCAATGATATTTGAGATATATGTCCCTTACTTACTTTGAAATCCTGTAATGAGCCATGCCCATATGTATATTTTACAGTGGTATTCATCCATATATACATTCTCTAAAGTGCTTTTCCTACCAAGGTTCACTGAAGGGGTGTTGGATCTCTTCTTGGGCAGAAGGCAGGATCCATTATGGAGGGAAAGTCACCAGTATATCATAGGACTGGCATACATAGGCTGCAGAGACATCCAAAGACATAAAACCATTCACACCTATATACACACATGCAAATGGTCATCTGTTAACCTAACCTATATGTGGGGGGTGAATCACAGTATGCAGAGGAAACCCATGTAAGCATGATAAAAACATGCTAAATCTGTATCTGTAACACAATATATATACAATATACACACATTTATACTGCTGCTTACTGCTGTTAGTTAAAGATTTCCATTCATAAACATCAACTGACTTAAATGTGATCATACAGAGCAAGATATTATTCACCATGTCAAAGGGATGAATGACCATTGTGGAAGATCTATTAAACGTTCTTGCCACAATTTTGACTTTGAGAGAGGTCAATGGGAAAAATCATTGGTATATAATACTAAGGATTAACTACAATCTCATTTTTCAAAGGCAACAAGCATCAAGGTTAGAAAAGTGGTTTCACCTTATGCTAAGGAGGTTATCTTTCCTTTTTAGCCTAAGGTTGAACAGACCATAAACAGCGGGGGCATAAATGTAGGCTTGTCAGAAGGTTACCAGGTGAAAAAGCAGCGCTTGTCCCTCCCTCATTAACCTCTTGAGCCAAACAGACGCAGTACCCTGGTCCGCTAGCACTTCCGGGTACAAAGTCATTCTAAAAACATGCTTATTGTTTACCAATATAAGCAAACTGCACACCTACTTAACGGGAAGAAACAATTCAAAACATCGTTTTTTACATAAAAAACACCTTATTCCAACAATACGCTGCTGAATGAAAAAAGCTTGCGCTAATACGCTACATGCGATGCATAACACGGAATAGCGACAATGCTTTATGATCATACCCACAGAAGCAGCCATGTTAAAGCCCAGACATACATGTTGTAAATGCCCAAATTTGAGGATAGACTGAAAAGCCTCATCTAGAGTCATCATGGAGAGGGGTGAGATATGATACTGACTGAAATGAACTATTGAACACCAGCCTGTGAGCATAAACATTTAAACAGAGAAGTTCTAGAGCTGTGCATCCCATCAGCACAAAGAAACTAAATATTACATTGACCCAGGAGCAGATCTACAAGGGGCAAGAGGGGGCAACGGCCCTCCTGCTGTAGAGCCTTGCTCCTCCTCTACACTGTATTTCAGATTAGAATTTGATGTTTGATGAAAAAAGCTTTCTTTCAAAAACATAATTTCTGTATGTGTTCAACCTTTTGACTGGTAGGAGTGTTTAAAACTAAACTAAAAGTCATTTAATAAGCTGTAGTACAGCAGCAAATGCATATCCAATGCTTAAAAACATCCAACCAACCCATTTAAAAAAGGTTTTATTCAGAGCAACTGGTTGCTTTGAATAAAATCATGATGACGGCTCTGGAGTCACCAAGAACCATAACGTGAAGAATGATCAAGAAAAAAGAGCAACAGATCCGCTCCCTTGAAAAAGATCTCCAAGAGCAACTGATGGAGACTGAAAGGGTCACACTGCACTGGATGAGACTGAAGCCATCAAAGCTGCCTCTTACAAAGACGTGTTGGCTGTGAGTGCAGAGTGGGAGTAACGGTAGCATGTTAAACAGGAGGAGGTTTTTATCCAGATGGAAGCTCTGTGGGAGGAGATGGACAAGAAGGTGAATCAGGTCATCCTGCAAAAGGATGATCTGATCACCAAGATCACAAATAAAAAGGTTCTCGAAGCACAGCGTGCAGAGAGCTGAGGCAGGCAGAATTCTCTCTCTGGAAGAACAACTGAAGTGTGAGGTAGCTGAGAAGAAGGCCCGTTTTAAGAGGATACAGGAGCTGGAAAGACAGGGTAGAAAAAGGAGGAGCAGTGGCTCCACAAAGAGACCTAAATGGAGGAATGCATCAAGCTCCTGAACCTGAGGAACAATGAACTTCAGGCATTTATGTCAGTTAACCAGCTTGTTTCAGGTTTAGGTTCAGCCTTTTCTTGTCCAAGGACTGTGAACTGTGTTCTCTGTTTTAGGGTTTCCCTTATGACTGATAATGACAAGGCAAATAATTAAAATTATTAAAGAAAGGAGAATGAGAAGAAGGAGAGTCCCGTCCCTTAATGTGGAAAAAAAGAAGCAGTGAACCTCAATGTATGATTCTAAAGTCCACGGACTTCATTAGCATCGAGTAACTGCATTTTAGTTGAACCAACGTATGATAAAGTTATGTGAAGGTACCTCAGAATTAATGAAAAGTATTCATTTATTGAACAATATCAATCTTTGGATGGTCAAGGTCAAGGTCAAGGTCAAGTTTATTTTATATAGCACATTTATAACAGTTTGTGCTGCCCAAAGTGCTGTACAAGTATTAAATAATAGAATATAATAATAAAAACATCACAATCCACACTGTATAAATTTAAAATAGATAGATAGTTTGTTAAGACAAACTAAAGACAATTAAAAAAATAAAATAATTAAGAGAGAAATAGAAGCCGGTAAAATTGGAAACAACCAGATGGAACATCAGAGTCATAGGGACTAAAGTTAGGCTGGGTTAGACACTCTGTTAGGAGATTACACAAAGAACAATGGATATGGAATGGAACGAGAAGTGCTTCTAAAAAAGAAAAAATGAACTTAATCACAATTTAAAAAGCAATTTTTAGGAACCATGTGAGAAGATAAAGAAAGAATGCAATGAGTAGTGCCAGGATTTTGATGATATATTTTTTATTATTATAAAAGCATCTGCCAAGTAAAGTAAACCAAACATTCTGCAGTTTACATCAAACACCTGTTGCTGCTTTCATCTAGTCATTTTTAAACACGTACTACTTCTAGTTTTTGGGGTTATATGTAACCCCAAAAATATGCAGTAATATGCTATTCTTTTGCTCTGTAAAGTGGGCATGCTTGCCAGATTGTGACTTTATATGAGAAATTATACAAATTGGCTCGTACCCAACAAATAGTGACACTGGTGAAGCTGATTAGGCAGGACGTTTAAGATGCTTCCAACCACTGAACCATACTGACATCTTTAAATAACAGTCATAATTTGAAATGTGAAGCTGAGGACCAAGAGCTGACATGATGTGTGACTTGTTTGTGATGTGGTTCTAATGATGTCTCATAGGCATCAGACAGATGTGTAATGTAATGTATCCTCCTCCATGAAACATGGTCCACAGTTGGTTTAATGTGCTAAATTAAGCGTGGGTTGGACAGAGCAAAGTCTACTCTGAATACATTTAAAATAATAATAAATAGTAATATTGTGGTTAATGTGTTGTGTATTTTTATATGCATTTCTCTATGTATCTGATGGTGTTTTATGTGTACGTGCATGTCTATAGACAGTGAATGTGTGTGTAATACATCAATAAATTACTTATATAATTCAAATCTGTACTTTGTCACTAAAAAACACTGTTCCCTTGCACTTCTGGTAAACTTTCTTTAAACATAGACAATCAACGTGAAAATGAATATGCAAAATCCCAATCTCAGATCATCGCCTTTTTAAAATCTTCTCTGTATGCGAGAAGATTTTAAAAAGGGCAGGTGGATTATAACTGCTCCAGTATTTGCACAAAGACAAAGATCAACCTTTACTTTTTCCAAAGAACATTCCCTCAATATTCAGCATTGCAACAAAGGAAATTTTTAGCTTCTGATGCATGTACAAACTGAGAACAACCGTCTAGATGGACAGCCCTATATTGTATCACCTGTCACCTGTGAATAGGCCACTCCGCGGGCAGGATGCATTTCCTCAGTTTGCTTTTGATAGCTACTAAAATAACCTGGCTCCAACGTTAGCTTTTCTATCCTGCTGGTTCAAAGACAGCTGCTGTCTATTCTACCACCCTACACACAGTAGAAATGAACCCTTTACAGATGGGACGAGCTCTTGGTCAGGTCAACCCTTCCACCAAGTGAATAATATCTGGCATGTGAAGGCTCTCAATGTCGGACAGTTTGTTGCTTCCCAAAAATGAGATCACCCTACTGGAAACTACTGTGACCCATAATTTACCTGGCAAACATATTGCACCCAGCGTTAACAAGCTCCTTTTGAGCTGAAGCTCCCAGTGGTCATGGCTTTTATATGTATTCCTGCTGTGAAGCCCACTGTTTCTGTTGGACAACCCCGTGACTCTCCTCATATAAAGGGCAGTGAGTGGATGTACCTCATCACCAGGGACATTATGCAATGTTGTTCACTTTCTGTCTGATTGTAGTGAATGGAATATCTCAAAAAGGTCTGGAGGGATTTTCTTTAAAATTGGCACTTGTGTGTAATAGATCTCAAGGATGTTGGCTAAAGGCTGAGGTCACTGTGACCTTGTGTGTCTATTTCTTTCTCTACGACTATATCTCAAGAAGGAATTTTATTAAATTCACCACAATAATTCACTGAGGCTTATGGATGAACTGAGAAGGATACGAGTCTGAACAGGAATGCACATAAACTGCAGCTTCTGTCCCCAGATGGGCAACAAGCCACAGAGAAATGACAGCAAGAGATGGAGATCTTTTTCCATTCAACACACTGCAGAGTCAAAGGTTTGCTTAATTAGCAAGTCTTACAGTATCTCTCTCACTCAATCTCTCCATTCCTTATGCGCTTTACCCCTCTCTGTTTCTTCTCTCCCTTCCCCTATTCGCCTACTAGCCACAAGCTAATTACCCAGTGGCACTCCCCATGGGATCGACGAGCCCGCGTTAAACTAATAAGTATTCACCTAACGAACAGAGTTGGCTGTGCAAGTGGAACACAGATGACAGACATGGATGCGGAGGTAAGATTAGAAAAACTGAGAATGAGAAGGTGTGGCAGCCAGAAGGTAAAAATCATCAGAGAAAAAAGCTACACAATCATGTGAGCTAATAGGGCGAGGAAACACTAATTACTGCGAGTAGAAGGAACCAAATTGGTCATGTTGTCTTGAGTTTATGCCACATAGGATGAATTGTTAAAGCTTTGTCTGTGCGGCACTGAACTGGGATCTTACTATGTTGCATGGTGGCAGTGCAGTGCAGGAGTGCTGCAGTAGAAAAAAAGGCGCTACCAAAGATAGCTTCCGAGTTCTTTGTTGGCACAGAGGAACAGGACTGTCCCTGAGACCACCCACTTCTACATAGATTGCAGGTGGAGAGCGACACCGTGGCAGCCTATAGACAAAACAAAAGCTACCTGACTCACAGGGAAAGCCATGTAAAGCTGCTGATGCTGCGGGCAGTGGATAGGGCAAGCTATGGAAGGTGTATTCATGTGTCATTGTGCTTGTGGATGGTAATGCCAACGAATTTATATGTATACGGAAATGTCTATATGTAACGAGATGTGATTGTGGACCAGTGCTGTCACATTTGTGAATATCTGCACATATGCATGCAGATATACAATTCTCATAATTTGTGAACATTATCAAAGCTTGTTGTTTTGTTTGTGTCATGTCATGTCCTTGAAAGCCTAACATGCACGGGGCAAGTGTGTGTGTGTGTGTGTGTGTGTGTGTGTGTGTGTGTGAGACGTCTCTGCATGTCTCAGCCTCCACATTGCAGGCGCTGTGCGGTACACACAGAGATACACACAGCATGCACAATGAGGAGGCCTCAACACACTGTTTCATTGGCAGCACCACAGGCTATCAGTTATTTGATGGACTAACAAATTAGACCGACCCGCTGGTCAATGGAACAAAAAAAGAGCAGCCTCCACGATAGAAGGCCAAGAGCTATGCTAGGTCTAGATTTGTTGCACTGATTGCCTGCTGTGCTGACATTGAGCTGTCATTATCCTCAAATCTTTTTTAAGAAGAACTTGCTAAACTTAAATTATAGTACTCTAGACGGAGCCTCTGCAGACCTTTTCATTCTCCACTGCATGCATTACTTTAGGACCTAATTACACGCCACACTTTGCCTCTACATAATAACATTTCTCAGCACTTCTGATTAGTTACTAATTGCTACAGAACATATAGAGCGGGGCGCTGCAGCCAGTCCCTGCCATCATTGGGAAAACAAGCTGCCAGTTTTGTACAGCGAATTCATTATGAGTCAAAATAAGTGCGAGTTGGTGGCTGGTTACTGAAGAAAACTTTACTAAATCAAACAATATGAATTCTCTCTTCATGTGGGTCTTAACTTCGCTGTGGAGATTCCCCTTCAGTGACTTTGTCTTTTGGATTTGCTACAGTCCCTGAACTTTAAATTACTTCATTTCGGTAGCCTAATCAGTGTCCTCTCCGACTTTTATGATAAAAAATGAGCCTATAAAAGGCACAGGAGTTACACTGTATTCATTTTTTTAATAAGCCCTGTGTCTTATGTATCCTTTAATGAGCTGCATACCCATGGTGTGAGCCTGTGTTCATTTTCATTCTTATGTCAGATAAAATATTGAGCACCACCTATGATATGTTAAGCCCTGAGGTATTGTATTGCCTACTAATGGTCTCTCTATGGTCTTACTTGTATATAATTATAATAGTCATAGAGATCACAGGGAAGCAGTCAATTTTCTGATATTAACACAGGATACACTGCACTTTTTGTTCTCAATGCATCTAACCTGAATGGAGGTGTTTGCTTTTTCTTTAACGGTGAACATGCACTGAATTCAAACTGTATTTAATGCAGGTTTTGACATTTAAACTTAAATAAGACTAGTAAGATTAATGCTCGTATGTAATGATAACATATTTCACACACATGTGCAGTACACTTCACCAAACTACATTGTAATAAATGCTGCTATGCTTCCACCACACGTGAACCGATTGCACACCAACAACCAGCACACCGTGACAGGTGGAGAGATGAATTTCCCTCCATGTCACGAGCTCAGGAGGAACACTTTCAGACTAATTGGAGAGAAGAGTGGGAAATTCACTCTTGAATCTGCTTCTCATTCTCTACCTATAATCACCAAAGAACCCGAAGATTAAACCTTAAAACTACTTGAAGCGTATAAAGTATAATGAAAAGCAGTTGATGCTGATGTGATATGTTCCTTATAGTAATAACCGAGTGTATTCCCCCACTGTCTTTTAGTTTTACTGGCTGAGAGACGAACAGAATGAGAGCAGATACTCAGCGGACTTTTTGCAAAGATATGTTTGAGAAGGATAATATTTCTTGAGAGCCACCGTGATGCTGAGGCTACACCTGCACGAGAGTCTGTGTTTTGATTATGGGGTTTTGTGCTTGTGTGGATGACAGCGATACATTTTATTTGTTCAAATTACATTAGCATTTGTGTCTGTAAAATATAACATGTGCCTGCAAAAAATGACTTCCCCGTGCTCAAAATGTTCCACTACAAGCTCACATTTGACACAATGACGGTGTCGTATTCATCTTACTCTTAACCTCAACCGTGCAACCAGACTATTAGTTTCTGATTCATTCATGAACTTGCTTCTCTCTGCCAATCAGATGCCTCTGCCATCCTTGTTGTTCCGTCCACTCAATGACTCAAGACTCCCAGACGGTTTCCTCTAAAGTGCGCGTACGCCAAGGTTTTCCTCTGGCCGTGGATTGTGTGGGTGAAGCAGTCTGAGTCACTGTGTCTGAACATTTGTTTGCATTCCTCAGACAGTATAGGGAATTCTGAAAAGTGACGCGTCTCCCTTCCCTTGGGTCAATCAGTGTAATTGAGAAAATGCTGAAGATAACATCATGACATCTGGACTAACTGACACAAACAAACGTGCAAAGCAAAAATAGCCCACAGCTTGATCACTATTGTCAAAAGCCAGATGCAGTGTGTTTCTATAACAACCAACTGCTGCTGCCAACAAAGGTACTTGAGTCAAACTCTCGAACATGGTGGAAACTCCCACAGCTCAGCCTGTGAGCTTTCTACTTACTTTTTAGGATCAAAATAGCGAGTGCTGCCAACTATTTTACCACTACTTCATCCCTTTTCATTTTCCTTTATCCAAAATAGAACACGTTAGCAGTGTGGCATCAGGGATGGAAATGTCAGTCAGCCGCTCAACCCACCAGTCCAGTTCAGTCAATGATTAGATATTTATTTATTTACTACACATCCTGGCATTACTAGTACATGAAATGCTTTTCACTGCTGCCCTTGGTGTTTAAATGACATTAAAGACATTGATAATGTAGAAGTGATGCCACTTTTTGAGGATCTGACATTTTTCATTAACTAGTGAGAACTCTGTGGAAGCCGCCTAGCAGGAAAACTCAGTAATTCATTCATTCAAGACTAAGATTAACAAAAATAATGAAAACATATTGCATATTTAACAAGTTAAAAGCATGGCTAAATTCCACTAAATGACAGTTTTACAGTGACAGTTATGCTTGTCTTTGTTCCTACAACTTTTTGAAACACATATTGATACTGAAGAATTCTTCTTGTGGGAATAAATGAAATTGTAATGGACTATCCTGCTGTTCCATCTGTGGTACCGAGCATATATTGTGTAGTTTTATCGTTCAAACCTGTGAATCTTTGAATAAAGTTTCAGCGTCATCTCACTAACCCTTGGTGGAGGTGGATGATGAATCCAGCAGCGCTGAGGGAGCAGCACTGTGGGTGTTTATGTTAGTGCTAGACTTTAATTATGCAGCAGCAGGTACAACGGGATGAAACAGTGTCCTTCTGTCTCTTACACTGCATTTTAAACAGTGTCCATCCTCAGTTCTAGGGATGCGTTATAGCTTTAAATCATACTTACAGCTTTAAAAACAAACGCTCCTCAACTTTACTTTTTTCACCATGGATGACGAAGATGATTATTCCATTAAGGTGCCTCAGTGTTTAGATTGATCTCATTTTATGTTTATGAAATTTAAAGATTAGATTTTGTCCTGCAGTAATTTCCCATGTCAGTTTAGAACATCATGGTTCATTGTCCCTGGTAACCTTTGTATTCTACCACTCAATTCATCTTTATTTGTTTTGTGCCATCAAGTTTCAAATATATGATTGTAGAACTAAACAAGTTGTGTGTTTGTGTAAACTAAAGACTAAAAATGACGTGCCGTAAGTGTCACTGCAGCAGGAGCGCGATCTCAAATCTCAAACCTGACCTCCAGGGACAGAGGACTAATAGCAACATACTAGTAATCTGTGAGTGAGTCACACTCCACCTCCAGGCTTGTGCTGTTTCCCTACTGTTATAAAAGCTGCATCATGGTGCAAGTTCCTTTTATTGTTTTATGTACTCTTTGGTTTCCAGTAAACAACTAAGCTGTTGTAATATGTATTCTTACATAAAACAGACAGGTAATAACAGGATTTCAGAAAGTTTCTGGTCTTTTTTTCATAGGCATTATTCCCATTGCTTATTATAATATTATTTTTAGCTATGAAACACAGATGACGATCACACAGGTTGTTCGCAAACCCCCAGCTCGGCCTGACTCACATCCACTTATTTGACCGTAAAAATTCAAAGTGTGCACAGAATGTTCTGTGGAAGACCCATGCAGCGAATGTGTAACGGTGGAGCTGTCATAACAGCATTTTCTCTGCAGCTGCAGCCACTTAATGCTATATGAAAACGGATTTCAGTTTTAAAGGAACTGCGTCTTTTGAGGTTTGGGATGATATAAGGAAGGACTGGAACAACCACAAACACACAAACACACCTCCTTCCTGTGAGTCATGCTCCAGATGGGTATAGACCCTGGCAGAAGTCAGCCTGTCATCCAGGGACCTTTCAAAAACCTTCAAGTATATTTATCATGCGTATGATCTGGGCGTTCCAGACGGCCACGTCCTCCACTGATTGGGTCTGGAAGTTTCCGGCCGTCATCTCCTTGACACGTTCTCAGCATCTGAGGATGTTGGTTTTAGCAGAGTTAGGGTTAAAAAGTGAAGGGAGCGTGAGAAATTGCGAGCCGCCTGTGCTTTTCTGACAAAAATGAACACGGACCGGTAAGAACTGCGCGTGTGTGTTTTTGTTAGTGCGAGTGGGTGGAGGTGGTGAGGTGGAGTGCCCTCAATACATTTTAGAGATTACCTGTTTGTGCGTGTGCGTGAAGCCTGAAGAACTTCTCAGGTGTTTCACGGTAAAAGATCAAACACTTGAATTCTCTTTGTTGCATCTGTGGGTTGAGAAATGTTGGCGCATGTTCAAGAATCAATAATTGGTCCAGTTACCTGTGAAGAATATTAAACATGTCTCTGACACACACAGCTATTTGTACTCCACTTGATCACTGAGGCAGCTTTGAAGTTTCAACTTAAAGTGATTGACAGCACAATTACGTGAAGATTTACTAAAGTTTATTTTGCAAATAATTGTATTTGTACATAATTAATACATAAGTCATGTATTCCATAAAGACGTAGAGACTAATTAAACTAACTTCTTGTTTTTTAATAATTTTGCTCATAGAGCCTGTAGAACTGAAACACGTTACCTTTAAAACCTTATGGACTCTACTTAATAATTTGGCTTGAATAAATCTGGCTATAATAAAGTAATATACAGATATACCTTCACCCTAAACTTACCGAAACTAAAACTAAAATATCTTCCCTCACTTCCCAACACAGTGTTGTAAGAATCCTTTTTTTAGGTCCTCACGCGTGAGTACAAGAACACACCTGCCAGAGAGATGAGTGTTTGTATCCTCACATTAGTCATGTTCAGAGTTAATGAGAACTGTATCATACTCTTCTCATTCTCTGCTAACTACGGCCAGCGTAAAACACTTGTTTGTTTAAATGGCTTGATCTGGGCAAGTCATTATAGTCTGTGAAATAAAAACTGTATTTATAATAAAAACAGAAACAAGAACATTTTATTTTTGGGGCATAAGAACACACACACATTTTCTTGTCGATCAGATGTTATGAAGTTGCAAATGTCTTACACCCCCCGGAAATAGTAATTTCTTCATTTCTACAAACAACTTTCTGCTTCACAATGTCTTTAACAGTTTATATTTTATTCAACAGCTGCAACATAAACGTTAGCCCAATCCATTTTGCCTTTTTTTGACCAGCTAATTCTAATGAATTACTTTGGAAACTTAAGAAACCCATGCTGCTGGTGATCAGGAAAGGGAAGAGAGGCTGCAGCCTCCTTTCAGTATCCTCTTAAGGAAGCAGCCAGCAATAGTTTTTGCATCAATAGGCTGAATGTGCAGATGTCAGTAAGCATTATGCTGCATTGTGTTGGTGTGCACATAACTATTGGAGATGAAGTACTGGATTCAATTAGCAGAAGCTGGCCTCAGTGGGAACGTACAAGCTAAAGAGCCTCAGTATGCACTTTAACTGCTATTTGGGTTCTCTCTTCTTTCATCCATCTGTAATTGTGTGGCTGTCTCTTCCTCTGTGTGTTGCTCTCTTCCTCACACCTTCCCTGGTTGTTGCATATAGCCGTTATCACAGATTTAGTTAATCATCACACCTCTAATCAGTAATTTATCTGTGTGATGTTGCAGTGGCTCCCACTGGGCAATGGCTTAAAATCAATAAAAACTCCTGCAGCAACTGACAGTATTGAAACCACAGGAGAAGTACATCTTTCTACACACACACACACACACACACACACACACACTAATTCAGCTTGTTTTTACAGTTAACAGTGCTGAAATCGAATCCAACAAAAAGGTAAATCTGCTTATCAGTGTTATCTGGCTGGAATAAGACGACAAACTGTTCCTTTACTGCTAAATGTTTGAAAAATGGCATTATACAATTGTATAGTAACAAGTATTGGTTTAATCAAAAGTCAGGATGACTGTGACCTCTGAACACAATGCAACTTGACTCAACGCAGGCAGTTTGCGTTTTGTTCAAACAAAATACAATGTCCTTAGTAAACTTGGTGGTGTTGCATTGCTATTTTTAAACTTTGGTCTTCATGCTAAACCACATCCTGACTCAGATTCTACACACACATACTGCACACAGTACTGCTGATGTTCTTATCTCAATTTCTGAAATACTTGAGAGCTTTTCCCCTAAAGTTAGAGTTTGAGTTTTCTTTGGTCGTTAACTGGTTTCACGTAGTTACTACAGTTTCATTAGTGAATTTAATTCACCTTAATTTAATCATAAATTAGGTCTTTGGCAATCCAGGACCATCATACTCTCTGTCTAATGCAGTCACATCCTTCCATTCAACCGTTCCTCAAGCAGTTACAAGAAGAAAATGTAAGTACTTCCTTACAATAATGAGCATGTGACCGAGTCCTGCACATAGTTTTTCTATCCAATCACCCAGGCCACCTCCCTCCACAGACATATGGCACCAGATGTAATGTGATTGTTCTAGGCATCACATATGATTGTCAATTATGTACATGCGATGACGTGCAGCACACAGTGTGTCACACTTACCTGTCTGTTACAGTCATATTAAAAGTCAGAAAAAGGCAGATCACTCATGCCTGTATGCAGGACAGAGAATAGATAGGAAATGACCTATGTAGAAGTACATTTAATACTATATAAAGTATAAAACATTTCAAATGAGGGGGGCTAATGCAACAAAAACATTAAACTAAGCGATTGACAAAGTAAATATTAATTAACAAACACCTCCTTCCTTCTCATCACATACCGCCAGCTCAGTCTGCTCGTCCTCTACCGCACATTACACTCTAAATGAGAGGGAGAGACACCCAGCAGGGACGGCCATATGGCGGTGAAAGAGTTAGATATATAAACACTGAGACTGTGGCAGAGAAAGTGCCACAGTTCTAGGCATGCACACACACACACACACACAGACACGCAAAAGTGCGTGAGAAGTAAGGGGGGGGGGCAGGCTGATGACGTTATGCTCTGTTGATTCAAGAGGTTACAGGCAATTCCACGGTGACAAACCAATGTGAAAGGTCAAACTTGTTCCTTTTCATTGAATCTCTAAGTGGAGAGCTCATCACCCGCTATCAGAATCCTCTCCCAACTCTCTAACACTGTTGTCTTCCCACACTGCAGGAACGACCAACAGACAAGCTCGAGAAAGATTTGTCTGAGGAAATTGAAATACCAAAGCAGTCATGGGGGATTTATGGGTCTTCAAATACCCTTTTGCATCTTATTTTTTATGAAATATTATGCTTTTCATGCCGACACATGTCGGATGCCTGTGTTACACATATTCATAATCTTTCCTCTTGCCATTTCTATATGTTCTCAAGGGTTTTTAGTTGCCTGATAAACTGTCTGAAATCAAGCGCACGTAGCCACACTACTTCAAGTGTCAATGCACAGGTTGAGATGTGACAGGGGAAGTGATTTTTCAGCTCTGAAAAAAACCCAACTTTGTTTGTTTTTACCGGATCTAAAATCATAAAACAACAAGCGATACCAATACAGGCCAGCAGCAGACTTCAGGCAATGTTTTTATGTTCGCTGCACTTCACGGATGACTTTTTCTCAACACGCTCCAGTAACATTTTTAGTGGGGTTGTTGCTGAAGGATGGTGCTGTACCTGAGTAGGTGGAGGAATCAGGACTGATAAGTTAAAATATCTACCTAAGATACTGCTTAGTACAAGCTATTATAGTGCATGGTTTAAAAATTACATGGTAATGCAGATAGTTGGTCCATATTACTCCACAAGTCAGGACACGTGATTAATATTTATTCAGACTAAATAATAAAGCAGATCTACAGCTGTCCTCGGTCTGTGCTCGGTTTATATAAGACAAGCTTTTTGTGTGAAAGATAGAAAAGTAATAGTCCTTCTTTTATCTAAATCATCTTTTCTAGAATATGATTTTGGCTAGAACGCGTATGACTGGATATCAGAAGCTGACTTTTTTTGGAAATTGTGACTGCCCCTTGGGGACCAATAAAGTTTTTTTGAATTGAATTGATAGCTCAATGGGATAAGCATCTGACTAAAATAAAGAAGGTGGCAGGATCAAATCCCAGCCAGACTCCTAGCGCATCCCCCTACCAAGTGTGCCCTTGAGCAAGACCCCCCCAAGTCGCTTTAGATAAATGTGTCTGGCTCTAAAGTAAACAAGAGCAAATGAGCCATTTTAGTCTCAAGGCCAGTTTCCCTTTCCCTCGGTTTTATTGCTGCAACCTTAACTTCCTTTCCTCACTCTGTCAACCAGTATGTTTCTATCCAATTATTAATCAAATTTTTTATATATATTTAAATATAATAAAAAAAAACAACTGTCACAACACGGAGGGACAGGCATGTTATGTCTTTTTCTCACATTCTCAAAATTTCACACATTTTTTTGAGGG
This sequence comes from Microctenopoma stevenorrisi, assembly GCA_032270685.1. Classification (NCBI taxonomy): domain Eukaryota; kingdom Metazoa; phylum Chordata; class Actinopteri; order Anabantiformes; family Anabantidae; genus Microctenopoma; species Microctenopoma stevenorrisi. Next base: position 8,651,888 of record JAUMTR010000010.1, read on the forward strand.
AATGAAGACACTAAAACTCTTTAATAGTGCTCTCGTCCAACAACAATTTCCCCGACGGGATCAATCAAGTGTGTTATTAGAGAATATAAATGCATTAAATGGCAGTGGTTAAAGATCACGGACAGCATTTGATATGATTATGTCAAGGGTGGAAAAGACAGAGACAACTACAATCAGTGTTTGCGATAACTGTCAATGAGTCTTTCAGATCGTCTTGAGTTCAGTTTCATTTGGCACACACAGGCCTGATTAAGTGTGTATCTGATAAGAAATGTACAGTAACCAGATTTAAATGGCTGAGACGAGTAAGAAGAAAATTTCTCACAGTGAGTATTTAGACTCCACAAAAACACAATCATATAACAGCTCCTCAATATGTACTGTAATCAGCCATGACACAAATATGGTTTCTGAACAGATACAAACAGTGGGATGCAACAAATTGGCCAAACAAGAGTCAATCTCACCTGCTACTGTATAAAACAGACAGACTATGTAAATCCACTTACCACTGTGCAGTAATTAAATTAATCCTTTTTAACTGGCTTATTATATACGCATATCTTTGCACATTTAGATGTTGCCTCAAGCTCATTGATACTGGTAGAGAGTATTGAAAACCATTTGAAGAAAACCATGATGTTGTGCGCTGGAACTGGCGTCACCACAGAAATACCCCTGCCTGAATATTTCCTGCACTGTTGACACATTGTTGTTGGAGATGGAGCCAAAGAGCAAAGTAATTTAAAAAAAAGCTGAAGTAAAAAGATTGTCTGAGCTTTCGATTTGCATTTGTTTGTGCAGAAAGTCTGCAAAACCAAACACAGTGCACCTTGCAAGGAGCAGAACATCTTTTATTAGACTGCAAGGAGCTTGAGGAGTTCAGAGTACAGCTTTCTGCAACATGTTATTTTAAGAGATGTATTGAGAGAGGTCAAAGAGCACTATAGCAGCTGCTGTTTTTTTAATACACGGTAAGGGCACACCACCAAGTTAGAGAAGAAGAGAGAGACCAGGTGGCAGAGGTCAGTCAGTAAACATAAGATATTTATGCCTGTGGGTTTGGGAAATAATGCTATAGGTTGTTTACAGTTGATTTAAAGGGCAACCGACCTGTCAAGCTGCATGGCAAACGTTGAGTGAGTGGATGTTTTGTCACACATACGACACCTAGAGCTGAAAACCTACATCAGTGTTCAGCTACAACAACGAAGTTGTTTTGATGTTGAGACATGTTTTGGAAAGGAAAATCTTGCAAACAGGACAGTCTGAAATTAGAGATCAGGGCAACTCACTATAATACATGTTTGGCACTGAGCATTGGAAATGACACGTCTATGAGTATGTCTAAATGTTTGTGAAAACAAGGTAAACCTGTACATGAAATCACAATAAAATATTACGTTTTGGTCGTTTGGTAACATCGTAGACTAAAAGCGATTGCACAACACATTTTAAGAGTGTTAATAATGTCGTTAGAAAGCTGAGATCTAGTCGTATCAATGATAACAAAACATATTTTGTTATTTGGCTGTACATGGCATGCCTGCTACAGTCTTGCCTACTTTTTTCCCATTTTTACCTGAGACTTGCCTATCTTCTGCATCTGCATCAACTCTAGTCAAGTCTTTAGAGAATCAAGTCTTCAATACTGACTTACGATGTATCGAACCTGCTTATGTTAAGGGGAAGATAATAGTTTGGGTTGATACAACTACTTAGTCACAGTCTTAAAATACACAAAAAGCAATGAGAATAACCATTTCTACAGAGCGATGTATACGGGGTGGGGTAGAGCAGTTGGCTCTGAGTGCCGGGACTAGTGGTTCAATTCTCAGGTACTCCTAGACACATGTAGACACAAGACCAGCACCATTATCTATGTGCAGCTGTCCAACCACAATTTCCCCACAAGGATGAATAAAGCAGTAACGTTTGCAAGCTATCATGTTTCTTGATATTCATTCTGATTTTCAGAGTAGTACAATGACATTTCGGAACTTAAATTCCACACTCCTTCCCTATTTGTGGCTTCACCTCTCTCTCATCTGTCATCCCCTCTTCTAATTTCTCTGTCTTGTCACCACTTAATTAATCTCTCTGCCCGTCCATACCTTCAACACTGGAGATGCTCGTACGTTGACTCCTCTTTGAATCAAAGCTTCATTGCTATTCGCTCTGCGCTCTTCCTCCGTTTGCTGCATGCCTCCTCGATCAGCCGTTTCTCACCCCTGCTGTCATTACTCACTCCATTCATGACGTTTATACCATCTCCCTCCACTATTCTGTCTCTTTCCCCCATTCTCACTGTCATGCTATAATTTGGTTTTTCGATCACAAGCAGCATTGCAGATACTTTGCTTGCCTAGAACAATAAACGTACGGGGGTTTGTCTTGGTGGCATGACAAAATGTATGAAGCACGTGATGAATTCGATGCAGACTGACACTATAGACACCATGCCTCTTTCCATTACCCAATTATTTCCATTATCCATCTCTCCCCCTCTCTTCATTTGCCCATTTCTTTGCATTATTCATTCACCGTTTCTCCTTTTCTAAAAAACATCTTGATTCATTTCTAAATTTCATTCTTTTACTTCTCCTTTTCTTCATTTTGCCTTTAATGTTTTATTTTTGCATTTGCTTTGTCATGTTCTCTTATTGTTTTATAAGATTCAATTCAGTTCAGTTTATTTATATAGAGCCATATCACAATAAAGGTCATATAATGGCACTTTACAGCATAAATGTTTCCTTGGCCTTCATAAATTCATTTCGTTTTAAAGCCCGTGATTGCCCATGATGTAAGAGTTGGAGCAGAAGATTGAACCACCAAGAGTGAAAAAGGGGGAAACAGCCTGGTTCTGCTAGAGGTAAGAAATTCTGTCTACCAGAACCTCTAAAGCTTAGAAAAAACACAACACATAAAAAGTCTGTGTCATCTGTATTTTATGCAAAGCTAATTGCATGCTCGCCTACAGCTAATAATACAATCACTCTGTTTATTACAGTCAAAGCTAAATGTTTGTTCAGTTCAACTTCGTATTGTATAAATTACATTTTATATGAAATGAATAAGTCTCCCAGCAGAACTATTTTAATGCAATTTTAATGACCTAGAGGTAAAGAAAAAACCTTCTTTGTTCCTTAAGCGGTGCAAAAACTGCATTTGTGTCTCTAGCAAATGCTAAAATATCAAGTATGTCAAGCACCAACTTCAAAAAATCAATCAAAACATACACCAGATGCAGTAAACTGCTTCACTGACTCCAAAAGCCGCTGTAACTCACACAAATCTAATCTGACCAACCTGCTTACCATCACGATTTTATTGCTTCAAATTTAAGGCCCATTTTTAAATTAACTGGCATTTTATCCTCTGCATGCTCAGGAATTAGTAGAGTGCCCTTCAACAAAACACTGACCTCTCCATCATGTATTCAGGTACCGCCCTACAGCTCACTTTGACTCATCCAGAGAAAGAGATTTGTTTGTGTTGGAGGCAAATGTGAAAAGCCAGGATCCAATTACGTTGTGTAAAATTGCTAATAAAGTTATCCGCCTCCTCTGCAGTGTGAAGGTGGGTGGTGTAGGAACACGGGTACAAACACAACAGATAACGCTAATCCTTCAAAACAAACCAGAGAGCAAAAGTGAAACAAATGTGGGTATGAGCAAGAACAAGTCCTGATAAGAGGATGAAATTATAAAAAAAATGCATTTTGATAACAGGCATTTGCTGCTCATCAAATTTTTATTTTTATTTTCTCATTTTCAGTCTGCTCTGGTATGGATACCACAAAGAGGTACAATCTAAAGCGGTCCTTGTACCAAATAAAAGTTAGTGAATGAGTGTGTGTGCACCATGCTGTAGGCCACAGCTTGCTGCGCTGAAGCGCATAAGACGTCCTTGCACCAAAATTAAAGTTAGAGAAGAACACGAAGGCTAGAGGGAGATACGAGACATAGCTGCAGGTGAAACAGGCAAGCAAACAGTAAAACTGTGATGAGAGGCCATCCACTGTGGCTCTTTGATGAAAGGACTGCAGGAAAAAAAATCTAAATGAAATCCAGAGGATGACTTTGAAGTGAGACTGACCTGTCTGGAGTACTGGTGTAATCACTGTGTTTACTTTAATCATAATTTCTGACGGTGTCGAAGCATTCCCCTGCTGAGGCAAATAGGTGAATCAACAGGAGATCAAAGGAGGAGAGGTGGAGGAGAGGACGGGAGTCTCAGATTGAGTCATAATGAACAATGATGCTCTTTGTTTCACATCAGAGATCATTTATATTTAGGCTATTCTCAACAAAAAATTGTTTGTGACTCTGTCTTTTAATTCTTTTTTACCTGAGCTGCCTGTTGTTTCTACTGCATACTTAATATTTACAAACTGTATATGTAGATTCTTTTAAAATATTTAAGGTCTGGCCACTGTATTTACTCCAACATCATTTTTTACCTGAAGTAATACATACATGTCGCTGGAGGGAGTATTTTTATGGCAGGATGTGTTTGATAATTGTAATAATATTAATAATTGATAATTACATGTTCCATGTATTGCAAAGAAAGAACATATTACCCTGTGCAACAGTGCTGCTACCTGCTACGCACAGAGGAATCGTTAGTAGAACCATTTCACAGCCGCCACTGTCTTTTTGTCTGGTCAAAAAGGTCAGTGGATTTACTAGCATCTACAGTATATCTGTCTATAGTAGATGGCATGATGAGAAGCAAATGCTGAGCTTGGCTCCCCTCCTGAAGGTCCACATAGGTCTACAGCGACCATGGAGTCGACGAAGAACCCGATTTGATCATGTCACAATCTGTATTCTTTGTTTTCCTTTTCACCAGTTTCCATTTATGTTTTTTATGTAATTTTAATTGCACCTGCTTTAATCCCCCTGCTGTTTGGCCACAGATGATTTGACCTCTTTGGAGCTGTCTTAACGGCTGCTTTAAATTTCACACCTCAATGTCATTATTGCCAAATTATGATGATTGCCAGACCTTTTCATGGTTGACAAAAGCTGCTAATTGGTATTCAAGCTAAAATTGCCAAGGAAATTCTGATAACGCTAGCTTCACCTCCTGGCAAACTGGCAGGAAAAATGGCTTTAAAAATACCAATATAACAAAAATGTGCAAAAGACAGTAGACAAGTTGGAACATGGCTCCCGCCCCAGACATGTAGGTTAGCTGGGCTGGAGTGCAGGTCGTAGACAGCTTGGATCATGAAATTAATACACTGAAACTCTGCCTTTTAACTGTTCAATAGCATCTGTCTTTGTTGCATACCATAGATGTGAAATCCAACAACTGCACTCTCCACCTGCCTGTCCCCACCTTGATCCTCATTTAGACTCTTATGGGGAACTGTAAAGGCCACATTTGAGCTAAAGTACTGATCCATAAACACACATTGTTGACTTTGGAAAGAGCTGCATTCACCAAACAACTTTCCTGTATGTTGATCTTTGTGTCATTCACTTTGTTTAAGTTTTCCCATCTATTACAAACTGAGATTAAAGTCTGCAGAGTATGAATGAATGAGACAATATCTCCTCATTCCAGATCACATCTAAGTTGTTTCAGAACATCTATTAGTCACTGACGTTTAGTTTGCAGCTTCCAGCTGTGTGTAGAAAAATGTCCTGATAGTTTGTAAATGGATCCATGTTGAAGCAACATCTGTAACTTCATTAGTTATACATTATTTGTCACAGTAAGTTATATTATTCACTATCCTCGTGTTCTCCTAAGAGATGTACAAAACTACAGAAACAGTAGTGGATGTACAGTGGCAGGGAGTTTCATTCAATTAAGCAGAAGCTCTTCTGACGTACGTCAACCGTAGGTGGTTTGTCCATATAGGCGATGCACCACCAAATAATTATAATTGGAACACATTAATGTTGGCTCTCACTGTCACTGTCACAGGCCGTTTATTCTGCCTGTCTCAAAGTGGTCCAATCAGAGCCAAACCTTGTTAAGTCACGTGCTGTGCCCGCCTTTTTTGACACAATTTTAGTTTGCATCAAAAAGATAATCAAAAACAGACAGAACTGACTTTTCACTGACAATGACAAAGGTTAACTCATTCCATAAGCATCGGCATGAGGCAAGAGTTGAGCATAATGCAAACGTTCATTGCTACGCACATCAGCTGGATTTTGATCATACAACAAAACACTTTTCCTATTTCAGCAAGTTTTGACAACTATAGAGATTAGTGCAGATTAATATTTACCTAAGGTTTTCTATCATCTTGTGTGTTATTGATCACTGGTGTATTCATTTTGTTGTATCTAGTTTCTGTTGTAGTTCCTGTGTTTTCTGATTTGTTTTCAAGCTTTCTACTAGAAACATTATTGAGGTGATGCAACTTAATATATTTGACAATAATACTGGACAGGGACGCTACAATCTGACAAATACTTCAGAAAATACAGGAACTACAACAGAAACTAGATGCAACAAAACTGACTCTAGCCCGTAGCTGGTTAATGTGACTATGTGCAGACATCATTCAAGGGGTCATTTTAACTTTTATGGCAAAAGTTGGCTCCCCCTGAAAAATCTGTCACCAGCAGCCACTGGCCGGGTGAGTAAAATATTTTTTAATGTCAGAAGGTTGATGTACGTCAAATCCCCCCGCTGCACGTCAGTGGTTATGAAGGCAAATGGTTTGCACATCAGGCTCTTCCTGAGTGTTAGGCCTCCTTTCGTTCTTACATCCTTCCTGCAGGTACACCTGCTTGTCATAGACTGTAACTATGTCTCCAGATGTCATGAAACTGCTCTTGGTGGCCACCCGGCCTGCTCCTGGGAGACAGTGGGCCAGCCAGTTGAGCAGTGCGTAGACATTTCCTTGGTTGGTTGGAGAGCCTTGGTTGTTTAAATCCTTTTCTAAATGAATCTAGCTGTAATTTCAACAGATAAGTAATAATGCTACCCAGTCTTCTGATATACACACATCAGCTAGAAGTATGTCCAACTTATCTGTTTTTCTCAGTGTGAATGTGAGTGTGTATAAAACTGTGTAGGTAGACAGCAGGCATCTGTTCACACAATCATCCGACAGAGGCACACACTGCAAAATAAAACAGATATGAACAAACTTCATGTGAATGTAAACCCACAGACACACTGAAGCACACACCAAAACCCACGTTGAACCCTATGCTCCAATTTGACAGGGTGAATCTGCCTTCAATGAGTGTGTGTGTGTGTGTGTGTGTGTGTGTGTGTGTGGAGTGAGTTGAGGGACCAAATTCTGGGCACGTTCTCTTGAAGATCACTAAGGGTCTAGACAACACAGACAGGAAGACAGATGCATCACTATCAGCTCACAGTGAAACACAAACGCCCACACACAAACTCGTACGTGTCAGTGGCGAAGGCTGAGCAAACTGTGCCCAGAGGCATTGTGGGAACATTGGCATCAGGAGAGTTTTCAGGATGTGAGTTTAACTCATGCCAAACCCACTGATCAGCTCACATAGCAGTGCTTCGTATATTGACGTGTTAAATCCTGAAGTTCTATCAAATCATAGTAATATGGTTATTAAAAAAATCATTAAATAATTACATTTAAATAAATAAATAAAAGGCTGTTGTCAAGTTTATTATTGGAATCTGTAAATGGACCTTTAAAAGACACGGCTTATATTTTCCTATGATGCATCTATTTTGCCTTGCATGCATTCTTTATGTGACCTTATGTCTTTGATTGCATGTGATTTGAAATAGTTTAGCTGTAGTTCTCTGGGTCAATAGCAAGTATAGACAGAAAGTATTTTTTGTCCTTTGCCTCACAAACATCTGACAGACCAGATGCTGCTCTAACACTGATAAATGCCACCTGAAATGAAGTCTAGTTTATTGTGTGGTAGGATCTGGGTGCTGCTCAAATGTGCCCGACTCACACTCAGTACTTCATCTATGTAGCTCTTTTTTGTTTACTAGTAATATTCTTTAAAATATATCTTCCTGTGGGTGGAAAGGCGATGCTGAAGCTCCCTGTTACCCAAAGTAACACAACAGATATTCACTTCTAAATGTTGCCCTTCTAACATTTAAAATTTAAATTATTTCAGCTTGATTTGTAAATTTTGAAACGTTCTCATTCATTGTTTATTATGTAGCAGAGCATTGTGAGGAAAGACTGGAAATGTAGAGATAATATATACAGATACTGTATTGGCACTGTATCTTCTGCCCATTGCTGCGTATCTAACTAACTTATTTGTACCACACATTGATAAAGCTATACCCAGCAACAGATAGCTTGCTATAAGCTATTAGCCCTGTAAAACACAGGCCTGATCCCAAGAGTAAGACCCGAAATCCACCAGGAGCTGAGGAGGGGACGGGGCAGAGCTGAAGGGAAGCACTAAGAAAAACAGAAATGATGATCTCTCCTGAATGAAATGCACCAGTCATCAAGACCAAACATAGACCAGAACGGTACATGACAGACACGGGGCTGGTTTCCAGCTGATTATGACGAGCAGACAAACAAGGGTGCTCCACTCATAGCGGGTGGAGGAAGGTGTTTTGTTTCTGCTGCAATCAGATGTCAGCTTCCGTCACTTCCAGCAAACTCAAGTGACTTAATAAATATAAGACTGATCTGTCCACTGCCTGTCGCTTTTGCAATTCGTTTTCATTATTTTTATTGCTGATTATTGCTATGATGTGTGTTTCTTTGGTATTAGCCGGATGTGTTTTATTTGAATGTTTTTCGGTGCATTTTCTTTCCCTTGGGATTAATAAAGCATTACCTTACCTTATCTTAAATGACTAGACTTAGACCGCATTTTTAGTTTAATTTCACCTGCCTAAAGTACTCTGAATGCACAGATCTCATCACAGGCCATGGAGACAGCCCTTGGGAATATGGATGTTCCTGAGTCGCAACCATTGGTTATGACATTGGAAAATGAAATTTACTTTTTGTGTCATAAAGAGTAAAATACAGGATATAGTGGGCACACAAATAAATCTTAGGTTTTAGCATTTGTCCTTTAGTGGTAGATCTTTGGTATGCAGATCATTTAAAAGTATTTTTAAAGGGTGCAGATAAATTCATACTACTGTGAAAACAAATGGGATCCACCTACACTGTACTGTTGTCTATGTGTAGTCCAAATGCCCACTTCTTCTCATCAAGCAACAGCAGGTTTTTCAGTTAATCTGTCAATTCAAAGTGACGCCATGCTGTTGCAGTTTAACTCTGATGCTTGAACTGCACAATTCATTTCGAAAGGAAATAGCAGGGAGCTGCTGTCAACACTGCCAAGTCCCTAAAACATTTTTGTGCTCATTTTGATTTCATCAGATGCAATATTACTGGCTTCAAACTAAATTTCAACTTATAGAAAATAAATCCCACCTGGTTTGAATAAATGTTATAATAAATGCAGTCTAATAATTTGAGTCGGCCTCAGTTGTTGTTACTCAGTGTAATACAGCTACACATCCAGCAGTAGGATGGGGTGAAATGATAGCAGCGGATAGGATCAGACAGATAATGTTGTTAGGGAAGGACAAACGAGTGTGAATAAGAAATTGCCAAAGAATAGACCAATTCTTATCTCCTCCTCCTTGCCTCTCCCTCCTGGGCTTTCTTTGCCTCAGGGTGACCTAAAGCAGACAATCCCAGAGTGGCGGGAATTAAAAGAAAGACTCAGTCGACCAGCTTTCTACACCTGGTGTCTTATTCCCTCACAGACACCGTGTTAGGATTTATCGACTGGTGAGGACAGGGCAAGTAAAGGTGAGACTACTGAGGGATATATGGAAAGCCAACAATAGAGGAGTAAGGTACAAAGTGTAGCAATTGAATAGGGAGCTTGAGTTGACAGCGAGAGGCTGTTTGGAGCTGAGGAGAGATATTGAGAGAAAAATCAATCAGAAAGAAAGCAGAAAGAAGTAGAGTGAAGTCTATGTTTAAGTTTAAAACAATAAATCTGTATTTGTCTACTTTAAAGATCCAAATGATTCCAGCACTGACGTACAGACAAAAGCTTTGCCTTTAGTGTTCTAAACACCTGGGTACGTTTCCAACAGCAGCTATTGTAGGCAGGTTGAATAAATCGAGGAACTGTCACTGTGCATTGATTATCATTAAATAAAGCCCTATGGGTTGTTTGAGTCCACTCTAGACAAAGCAGTCTACCACCGAAGCAGCGACTAGCAGAGATGAACATGCTAGTTTAAAGTTCCCTAACTATTATTTTATTATCTCTATTATATTAGTAAAAGTAAGTATTATAGGTATTATAAAATGATTTTCAACACGCTGTACCCTACTGCACTGAATTAACTTAATTGACTGAAACTTACCCTACACTGATGCAGTTCTTTTCCTGATTAGCTTGTATTTTTTAGCGGGCATCTGAGGACAGTTTTAGTTTAGAAGAGGCAGAATCACTGCTCTTATAATGATGTTATTTTGAGAAGACCTTGGCATATGGTTATTCTGATCTGTCTGTCTTCATTTCCTTTGTGTTTCTGTTATTCGTCTTTGATTCACTGCCCTTGGCATTTTCTCACAGTCATTCTCTTTTCTCTCACCATCTGTTGTTTTCTCTCTCCTTCATTGATTGACCTTAATTCCAAAATAGGGAATTACATGACACTTTGATTTGCAGTCGAAGAATAAATTGGAAGGATTTTCTTTGTGTTCTTGCTTTCATAGTTTGTTTTTCTTGTAATTTGTTTTCTTTCTTCTCTCTTTTCAAAATGACGTTTGCTTTTTGACTTTCAAAAAGCAATTTAATAAGCTACAATAATGGTGTAAAAAGCACAGTATTATACAATATTAAACACACCAATTGCTATAGTACATGGACAGACTAGAACATATTTAAGTGTTCATATCTGATGGTGTGGATGTTTAGTACATTAGGGACTCACACTTCCTTAATGGTGGCTGAGGAATGTTGGCCAGTTGCAAGGATGTCCCCTTTGTTTTTACACTTTACACAAACTTAAACAGCATAAACCTATGTAGCATCTGCCACGGACTTTAAGTAAGAGGTAAAATTTTCCTAAGTCCTACCAGAGCATTTGCGTTGGTCTGACTAGGGACCAGATATAGAAGGGATTTTACTTTTGGTAATATTAAGCAGCTCTGCTTTACTAGACACAATCAATCCTGAAAGAAGAAGAATTGAGAGGATTTCAAATTGTTTAAGACTATGGTGGATAGCATGGAAATCTGTAAGTTAAACCATGTAATCCAGCATTCAAGCATAATATGTTGCAATGCTTTCTTAGAAAGGTTTTAAAAAGCTTTATTCAGAAATACTTTTTATACTCACAATGTCAGTGAGAAAAAGTAAGCTTTCTGTATCTTTGTGTTAAGTTATGAGAAGTTATGTTAAGCTCAGACAATTGTTAGGAGCAGATGTGGACCAGCACAGACAGAGGCTGCAAGTAACATTAGCACTAAAATACACTGGGCACAGTTTTTAAGCAATAGAGTCTGTACTGAGTTAGCTCATTTTAAGATTAGCGAGAGAATGACTTTAAGGAGGAAAACAAGGCCAGAAATCTGCATGCTCCTAGTAAGATTTAATGTCTGAAATCCACTGTACATAACATACATAGAAACCTTTTTGTAGTACAGTAATTACCTGTCAGTGCCCATTTACCTTTTTTGAGTTGATCCAGGATTCTGAAGCAATGACCTTAGGCCACTTTGAAATTAAGCCCCTCTGCTGCACATGAACAACTCTCAATTCCTCTGCCCTTACACCTGCTGGCCAGCACTTCATCACCACATTTAGCACAGCACCAATCACAAAAATGCAACGCTTTCAGACAGACAAGACTAGTCGGCTGTGACAAGGAGATCAATGCAAAGGCTAATTGCACTGTATGGTGTTGCAAGACTGAACTGGTTTCAAACAATAAATCTGTAAAAGATAATATGCGCGTGAGTGACATCATCAAAGGTTAAGTACCTGTGATTAATGGACTCACCTAAGCTGGTTTAATAGACTTTTTATATCATGGTTTAATGCTGTTGGACGGGGTTTTAGAGACCAGTTGGCACTTTCACTGGAAATTGAATCTTCTAACCCTGGCAGGCTTAGCACCATTCTCCGCACCTTGATCCATACACATTTTAATGAGAGCATGTGAGACAGACGGAAAGAAGTGGCACAGCAGAGGATGAAGGAGTTGTGAAGTTGATAAACTGACAAGCGCTGGAGTGATTTAGCTGGTAAATTGTACTTGGCAGCATATATGGTAGATGAAGTGTGTATGTGTGTGTGTGTGTGTGTGTGTGTGTGTGTCAAACTGTCAAACTGCAGTGGAACAGACAAATTCCCAAAGCACATCACCTTCAGAGGAAGACTACCCCAGAGACTGTGTGAGCACAACAGTGTGTGTGCATTTTTATACATATATACACATATATGTGTGTGTGTTTGTGTGTGTGTGTAGCAACTGTATCAGAGACAGTCACACTGGAGGGCTGTCAAATACAGAGCAAGAGAAGAAGTAAACCAAGAGAAAAAATGGATGACGAGACAAAAAATGCAAGAGAGGAAGGAAGGAAAGAAGGTGTGAAAAGAGGAAGACAAAACTAAGCATAGACAAGGGGGGGGGGGTTAATAAAAGGAGAGAGCAATGAAAGAATGAGCAGAAGATAAAACAAGGAGAAAGGAAGCAATACCTTCATACACATCTAAACACCATTCCCAATTACATTTTCTGCTTTTTTTGTGAACTGACATCACTTACATCTTTGTAGAATGTAATTGGTTGGGGAAAATGGGGGGGAAGGGTCGGTGTATAGGGTTGACATACTAGAGACCCAAGTTTGATACCCCCACTGAGGTTGGCTTTAGGCAAGAAAAGTGCTGAGGTTAGATTTAGAAAAAGATCATATTTTGGTGTCATTTTTAATGCAGACATTGTGTTGACACCACTGCATAAAATGACATTTTTATCAAACTCTAACTAACTAACTAACTAACTAAGTAACTAACTAACCCACTGCGATGTTAAAACACTTTAACATCGCTACACTCACGTGTCAACATGTGGATGTTGACAGGTAGAGCATGAAGATCAAATATTTGGGAAAACAAACATACGTTACCCGTGAACCCGATCGTTGTGTTTACAGAAAACCTAATCTGGAATTCACTTTAGTTGTATAGTAACGTCGTTTTTAGGAGACAGGGCTAGCATGGTTGGTCAAATAAGAAGCCGGAAGAAAGGAAGAATAAAAGGGAGGAACCAATTCGAACAGATAGAAGGACTGAAAAAGAAACTGAACAGCTGGCAGGAGGCTGTTAAAGGGGAATTTATTTAATTGTCCAAGGAAAATAAATCATTGTTTTACATGATTGTTTCCCTGTGCCCTTTTGGTTAGCTAACACAATCGCGCTGTCTCTTTCATGCTAATCACATCACTACATGCTATAATCAGACAGAGAAAGAAACACACACAATGCACAGGAGAAACCATGTTTTTTTCAGTTTTACATAATTTTATATTATGCCATTTAATTGAATTCATGCAATGGGCTTACAGTCTCTGTGTGTGCTCATTTATATACATTTTGAGCTCCTCCAACACTTGATAAATGACATCAGGGAATAATCGGAATTCTCAACGCAGCTTAAGCTTGGTACAAACACACACACACACAGATACGCAACCACACATAGAAACTGACAGGTGTGATACAAAGCCTTTTCCTGTGGAAACTCCCCGGGAACCCTTGGGACATACAGTACGGAGACTGTGTTGCAAGGTGCAAACGTGTGTAATGTGTGTGTGTGTTGATGTTAGCCAGCCGAAGCAAGGCGCTGACGGCAAGAAGAACATGTATGTGTGTTTGTCTGCATGTGCACAGGTGAAAGTCATGGCTGCCTTGTTAAATGACAGTCATGCAACTTTCCGTCATGTGTGTGTTTGTCAGTCCGTGTTAAAACAAACAGGTGTGGGGCAGTGAAGGAGCACATAAAGCACACACCGTGTGACTTTACAGCTGCCTTCAAAGAGGAGCCTGCTAACCTCAAGAGCATAGATTAATGAGGGGAATATGCATATTGTAAATGCACCTGTCACGATCACTGTGCTGCACAGAAAGACGTGAACCGCCTGGGTATCATAGAGCTGGATGACTGCAGCCACTGCTAGGTTGTCATATAACGTTCTGCCTCATAAGTCTTGCAGCACCCATTAGACAAATGACACATCATATCTAAAATAAAAAAAGGAAAATATGAAAATGAGCTAGTCCTCATATCTGGCAAAGACATAAGGTGGCCTGACAACAGTAAGTGCTGGTTTCTCAATCTTTTCCCTCAGCTGCCTTTATTTCTTGTGTCAGGCCATTATGATTATTAGCTCAGTGGGTAGAGCAGTCGCCTTTAAACCCAAGGGTGCGGAGTTCGATTCCCAGTCCCACCAGGTTACGTGTCGAGGTGTCCTTGGACAAGACACCGATACCCTGTAGCGCTGACACAGGTCTAGCAGCTGTCCAAACAACAATTTCCCCAAGGGGATCAATAAAGTATTCATTATTATGATTATTATTATATTCTTTTTTGATCTTACATTTTTCTCTAGATTGTAATGACATTACACTATTGAATACTGTTTATGGTTAGAGTGTAACATTAGTGTTGCATGTGATTATGTTGCAGACATCCCATGCTAAATTCATATCCAGGAGCTCAGGTCTTGCGCGTGCTGGTTTGGTTTATGTGATGCTTGAATAGGGGAAATGCAAAGTGATTGCATGCTGTCCCTGAACACCTCCTGTCTGTTATTGCATTATAAGTTGGTTGTAGCATTAATGTTGCTAAGCTCAAGAGTTTCAAGGACGTTGGACTATGAATAATGCATTTTTTTCTCTGCTGCACTACCTCAAGTTGTGGCTTTTGCTGGAGGCAGTGTTTATGAAGTGATATATGGGCTTCAGTATGGTTTGAAGTATGGGAAAGGACGAACATACTGTTGGAATAATGACATCATGCTTCTTAACTGAGTTTTTTTTGTCAAAGGTAGCTAGTTTAACACTATCACAGATTAAGTTTTAGTATAGCTAATGGATTACGGATGCAAACACAAAAAGCAGTTCTGTACTCCTACTTTAAGCCACTGCAATAGTTCTATCCTATTATGACTGTAAACACGTCGTCTTTTTTGAGTTGTTCTCACATGTAGTCTTATCAGTTTACATACCAACCAAAAGAATTAAAAATAAAGATTTTATAAAGAATTTATTTCAAGCATACTTAACATACACCTTGAATAATGAATAGTGACACTCTTGAACCCCCACATACAGTATGCGAGCACTAGTGATCTAATTTATTTTACAGAAGAAGCTCACACACACTCACACGAACACACGGCCATGAGTAGCCATTATGTCATCTTATTTATTGATGCCCTTGACTTTCACCTTTAACAAGAACAAAACCATGCGCCCGTCTCCCTCTGCTCCCACCTCCCATTCATGTAAGGTACTCCTACACTTGTCCCTCTATATTCCCCCCACTCTACAACATCTGTCTTCTTGACAGTCACAGTCCTGCAGAGACGGACTGAAAGGAGATCAGACATGAAGGAATTTGTGAAATAACAGCCCTCAGAGAATTGAATATGAATGAGAACAGACAGTAGTCGCAGCATACAGATAATCTACAAGGACCCATATGGGAAGTAATTCACACTTTACCTCACACTTAGATATGATTTCTAAGCACACAGCAGGAGCAGAAGTAACACAATGTGATGGGAGAGTATCGCCTCCGATTAGATAACATCCTGGCAATGATATTGTATGCTTCTGGGTTTTGAAGAATTCTGAACGTGTATAAATGTATCTTGGTCTAATGCAAAAATATATATAATGTCTAATTCATTAGTTCAGTCACTTATTGTTAAGTACGGCTGTAATCTAATAAACTACGTTCTCTACTGCAGCTACACACAATCCAATCAAGTCTAAAATCTAAATACACGCAAAAGGCAATCATTTGCAAATCTGATAAACCCGTATTTGATTTACAACAGAACATAGAGAACAAATGTTAATGTAGCAGCTTGTAACTGACGGCAAGATTTTTTTATAATAATAATAGAATAGAATAGAATGCCTTTTACTGTCACTATATGCAAGTACAATCAGATTCAAAGCAGCTCCTCTCGTGCAGAGGAGTGTTAGAGTGGACACGGTAGTGGTATTGCACAAATCACAGTTATTTTTAATACCAAATGGATATTGCACATGTTACAGTTCTATTTACTACCATGTGCACGTGTGGATGGGTTTGGTGGAGTCCTGAGGTTGGGTTGTGTGGTCAGTGCATGTCTGAGTTCAAGGTGGTTATGGTTGCGTCTGTTTGTCTTGGTTGTTATGCACCTGTAGCGCCTCCCCGAGGGCAGCAAGTCAAAAAAGTCAGAGCCAGAATGAAAGCTGTCCTTGATTATGTTTTTTGCTCTGCTGAGGCAGTAGGAGGCGTAGATATCCATCAGAGAGGGGAGGGAGCAGCCAAGGATCTTCTGTGCTGCCTTTACAACCCTCTGCAGCCTCTCCCTGTCTGCCATGGTGCAGCTGCCGTACCACACTGTGATGCAGTAGGTCAGCAGACTCTTGATGGACGAATGGTAGAAGGTCTGTAGCAGGTTGGAGTACAGGGTACACTTCCTGAAGACCCTCAGGACTTGCAGACACTGCTGAGCCTTCTTGATGATAGCTGTGATGTTGTCTGTCCTAGAGATGTCGGTGAAGATGAGGACACCAAGAAACTGGAAGGTATGGACCTTCTCCACACATTCCCCATTGATGAAGAGGGGGGCTATCTTGGTACTGTACCTCCTGAAGTTGACAGTGATCTCTTTGGTTTTCCTGTCTCGCCTCCCTTTGACATGAGTCCGACCATTGTGGTGTCATCAGCAAACTTCACAATCATGTTGTCGTGTGGGCTGGACTACAGTCATAGGTGTAGAGACAGAAAAGGAGGGGGCTCAGCACACAGCCTTGTGGGGAACTGGTGTGCAGTGTGTGAATGGATAAGAGGTGGAGGCCGAGTCTCACAGTCTGGACGCTTTTATCCAATCGAATGTGAGAGTGGGTAGTCCAATAGTGACAAGATTGGAGATCAGAATGTCAGGGATGATTGTGTTGAAGGCTGAACTGTAATCCACAAAGAGCATCCGGACGTAGGTCTGCTGCTGCTCAAGATGGCTCAGCACAGAGCGGAGACCTTAGTCTATGGCATCTTCTGTGGATCTGTTTGAACTGGTAGGGATTGAGGTCCTGGGGGAGATAGTCTTTGATATGTTGGAGAACTAGTTTCTCAAAGCACTTCATGGTTACCGGGTTGAGGGCCACAGGGCATCTTCTTTAGAATTGTATGCCCCATTGGCCCCTATATAAAGCATTTTGCTGCAAAATGGTTATTATTCTCAAAATGGGGGATTACATCGAAGGATCTTCAACACCACCCCCACTTACTATTCCAGACATGCCTTCCTGTGTAATTTACCAGCCGTTCACATTTTGATAGTTGGGATCCTAAAGACACATGATGGTCTAGCAGGAACGATCTACAAATCTACATCTGACCTCAACAAGGTGCCTGCTAAGGTGTTAACAACTTAACAACCCCACAGAGGTTAAATATCTGGGACTCAAATAAGAGGGAAAATGTCTTCAACAGCCCCATTACAGTACAGCCAAAGTGTATTAAATTATACTGTTGCAGTAATCCTGGAAAGTATATACTGTTCTGAAAATGTCAGAATGTGCTGAATGACCGAGTTCATCAGGCTGGAATATGGCAATGGTTGCTGTAGCATTAAGATTACAAAATGTTTCTGAAGAAGTATCATGACTTTCTTTATCATTATTATAATGTATTTAATGTCCTCAAATGAAAAAAACATTCAGTTCAATTCTTTGATCTTACTGTTAAAGCAAGAACCTCAATTAGGTTTACAGAAATACATTCTTATTACATATTATTAAAGCTAATCAATGGCTTAAATATCAGTTATCACTTCCTTGTGATATGCCCTAATGGCTTTTTTGGTTACATAAAATGTCACAGCCAGTTGATTACTCACACAAATCTTGCATTCTGCATTCATTGTTGCATTGGCGTAAAGAAAAAGACAAAACTGCAGGGCTCAGGATTAAATTCGAATTTGAATGATCTTGTTTATTCAGTCATTGCAGATAACTGAGACATTCCACAACGGTAGCGTGTGAGGGATCATTTCATTGCAACATACTAACAAGTATGAGAATACCAAAAAAATCGAGTTTTAATTAAACACAGAGAGTAGAATTTACTATCTAGGCCTTTGGCACACTATCATGCTGAAAGTTTTATATTAACGTAATATTTATTTAGTTGAATACCTTATTTGATTGTCTCATTGCACAGCTAAACCAGTTTAATCAGACTTGCACGGGAATAATAATAATAATAATAATAACCCTGTAGACCTATTAGTTTGCAGACTGGGACACAGCTTTACGTCATCTAGTCATTACAATGTCCTGCCAATAGAGGGTTATGGGGAAGTGCCCCACCAGTCCCACATGAAGAAGAAGAAGAAGATCGATGTCACATAAGATCATTTTAAAAAAACATTAACATTCAAATAAACAATCTCAATACAGACCATGAGTAATGTGTATAATCTGCATTAAAGTAGAGTTTTAAATTCTTCTCTCTCTCTAATTTGCTGCGACTGAACAGTCAAGTGATGTATTTCTTCGGGGCGTAAAAATGTTAAAAATTATAGGACAATCTCGGGGTGCAAAATTTAAGTTAAAGCGCCCGGTGAGCTATGTTATGTTGTTACGTTATGTGTAATACTGAATGCTGCTGAATATTAGCGGACTTGCTAATTATTTAGGTAGCGTCTATTAAAATTTAAGTGAATGTGATTGTCCAGTTAGCGTCTTATAATTTTACTAAGTGAGCTGCTTGTTGAAGGAGAGACTAACTATGCAGAATCCACTCCTTTTTATGCAAAAAGGAGTGGCATTATTAGGAAGCTTTAAAGTATAAGAATCAAGGAGAAATTAAGAAATTTACTCACTTAAGTCAAGTTTGACACATGCTTGCTTCACTTTTACTTCACTGTTTGGAAATACTTTTTTTAATCCATTAAAACCTTTAGAAACTTTTTCTATCATAGATTATCTATGTGTTCTAAAAAGAAGAAATGTTCTTTTACGATATGTCTACAATAGAGTACAAAGTAGCGGCCTTGTAGCTCAATGGGTTGAGCGTCAGACTGGGATGCAGAAGGTTGCAGGTTCTAAACCCCGTCTGACTCCTAGTCCATCGTCTACCAGGTGTGTCTTTGAGCCAGACACCTAGCGCTAGCTCCCTGTGAGTCGCTTTGGATAAAAGCGAAGTAAAGTAAAGTGTCAAAGGTCCTCAGACTCTTCAAGATTCTTAATAAAATATTTAACAAGACAATTTATCCTTGAGAATAACTATACAGTGATAAAGCCTACAGATGCTGAAGACGTTGGCTGCACAATAGAACAGAAAATGCAACCAGTTTAACTTTTCTAATGCTATTTTTTGGTAACATGTCAGCAATGCTCATGGTTACGATTCAGAAGGGCAGCCTTTTTCAACCTGGGGGTCCTGACCCCTCTGGCATTGCCAAGATGATTTCGGGGGGGGGGGGGGTTGCCAGATTACTGAGTTCATTTGTATACTTTGTACACAAAAAAATAATTTCAATTTTAATAAAATAGATTTTTAAGTGGTTTTACTTGATAATATTACTAATCAATTGATGAAGTAACAGATGTTGCAGAAATACGCACAGAAGTTCTCACTATGCGGTATTCAGTTTCGTTTTTTTCCTGAATGCAGCGCGACACAGGGGTCGCCAAAACGAGTAAATGTTATCTTGTTGTAAATGCTATCAGAAAGTTTAAGAACCACTGCACTAGGATCTCCTACCAACTAAGCCAGTAAATAAAGTGATCAGCCAGGGGGTTAAATAGTAGTCAAGCTACTTAAAACCCTACTTATCACAAATATCAGCTCGACCAACCGTTAAGTTTTACCTTTCCATAATGGTACTTTCCAATTCATTGATTCTCCAAACCAGGGTTTGAACCTGACACCTAACCCATTGAGCTACCAGGCCACATGAGCTCTGTACCTGCTGTTCCTTTCTCTGATTTATCTGTCCACTAACCCCAACTGGACAAGGAAGATGACCTCCTACACTGAGCCTGGTTCTGCTTTACTTTACTTTACTTTTATCCAGCTGGGCTTACAGGGACTTACCAGGCTGGGTGCTGGGCTCAAGGACACATCTGGTAAAGGGTGGACTAGGATTCGAACCTGGAATTCGAACCTGGGATTCGAACCTGCGACCCGAACCTGCGACCCGAACCTGCGACCTTCTGCATCCCAGTCTGACTGTTAACCTATTGAGCTACCCGGCCGCTCTGCTGTAGAATTTCTTTGTATAAGGGAGTTTTTCCTCTCCACTAGTGCTGCTCAAGTGGGACTGTTGGGTTTTCTATATGATTTTGTATATACTTGAAGTCCATAACTTCCTATATAAAGTACCTTGAGATTGCCTTTATCATGATTTGGCGCTATACAAGTGAACATAAAGCTAATTAAATTTCATACAGCACAGAAGCCAGTCTATCACCTCCTCCTGTTTTATTCCAACAGTCCATCTTCACTTGGAAATTTGTAGGTTTCATTACAAGCTGTTTCCATTTTCAGTTGCATCTCTGACGGATCAACATATAAGACCAAAGGCAACTTTGATCCCTAAGTTAAGTAAGTTTTCCCCACAGTTAAGGACAACTGGACAGTTTAACTCTTTTAATTACATTCAAGTCAAGAGTTAGTAAAAGTGTTAAATTTTTACTCCTATATTTCTACTTTCACAGCGCTTTTACCATTTTGACTGTATAAGAGTAGAACACAAAAGGAGCAGGTGGTATGACTGACAACACTTTTATGTTGCAGAGTGAATTTTACTTGCCAGAAGAATTTAAGTTACTTAGAACAACTTCGTTTTTGCTCATTTTGGATTACAGCCAGACTTTTTTTATTGGCCCGTCAAAGTGTGTAAATCCTTATTCACACACACACACACATAAACCAATTCCCAAGATTTAATCATAACCCAAAAGCCTATATTTATCTCTGTTTTCCATTTACAGCAAAGAAAATCAATGTAGCTAGTGTCTAGAGGGACTGATTCACAATTGATGATGTCTATGTCAATCCACCACTGGGGGTTAAGGCTCTGATCTGTGATCGGTGATTTGCCCCAGCTGTCAGGTTGCTGGTCTACAGAGAGACAACCATCAGTAGAGGTGGAGGTTGTTGTTTCACATGGCTGACTGTCACTTTAATCTCTAGAGTCCTGTCCAGGAGAGACTGGGGCAATTCAGCAAAATGAAAACCTTGTGACTGAACATCTGAATCGGGTAAAGAAACATGCTATGGGAGCTTGTGCGTCTACATTTATAAGAGTGCTGAGTGGTGGTGTTAGGAAGGTAGGGGTCAGCGTCTAAAGCTAAATAGGTCTTTATTGAAGATGGAAACACACAATGCATAAGACCATCACAGTACAGACAAGTTTAGAGATCTAACCCTAACCGCGTGTGGTTAGGGTTAGGCAACAAAGTCATTTATTTATAGTCAGAGACAAGGGTTTAATCACATGTCTAGTGATTTTTTTTCTCCATAATCCAAAATTAGACAAAAAAGTTCAACTAAGCTATTCTTAGATGGGATTAATCTATTTGTCACTTGACATTTATGGCATCAATATATTCTCTTTATGTGAACAGAAATCATAATCCAGTTGTTTGTGATTGTATAGTTGTGCAGAATCTTAACTTTTAAGAGATAATACTCTAATTGCTAATTGATAGGAATGGACATGAAACATTTGGTGTTGTGATCTGAGCTGACTGTTTGTTTGATTTATTTGGATTTACTTATTTATTAGTACGGCTGATTAGACTGAGTGTGTTACCTGAGAGATCCAACTCACATTCCAGGTCACGTCTATATTCATCGGGACCAAATGCAACTATGTCTCTGTTATTATGAATAATAAGAAATTAACATTTACTTATACATAAATATACAAACTCAAGACGTTAAAATAAAACACCAAATGTATCAGATCAAGCTCTGTGTGAAGTTATGGGACAAAGCCCATATAAGTGACTTTTTGGTAAAGCATACAAAGCAGGGTTGGGCAGTAGTGAATGACCTGACAACTGGCAACTACGACTCTCGCTCCACATTATATTTGCAAACATGAATACAAAATGTAAGTCTTCAAAAGCCGTTTCAAAGAGCCGGGACCAGAAAAAATGCACACATATGCTCCAAAGGTAAAACTGCTATACTCTGTCCTACACACCTTATTACACAGACACACAAAGATAACGGCAAGCAGACACAAACACAATGCTCTACTGTGTGTATGCATGTTTGCACTCACACCAATTCCCATAAGCCCACCACACAATCACGTTCCATTTCATTCCCTGAATTACCAGGCTCCCCCTTAAAAATCTATTTTCGCTGGATTCCAGCACTCACATCTCATCACCTACTGTTACAGTTTTTCTTCTTGTGCAGCCATTCCGACCTTTTTCTCCATTAAGGGGAAAACAGTCAGCAGCAACATGTGAAGCCTGCTGAGCCGCTCCACTTAATGCTGTAAATGAGAAATGGGATGAATAGATGAGTCATTTTGAAAAGGGGCATCCTGAAGCAAAAAGGAAGTGTGTTTCTGTGTGTGAGGCAGTAACGTGTTTTTGTGCACCTGTCTAAGAATCTGTCTGTGTGTGTGTGTGTTAGCGTGTGTTTAAAGTCTCATCTAACATCACCAGCTTCTCAAGCCATTAGTCTGAAAAAACAAACAGCCACTATCAATCAACCTGCATTCACTTGCTGGGTATCTGCCCTTCAACATGAACGTCCTGACAGCATGAGTGTGAAAACAAAGGTCAAAAGGACAAAAATAACATTGTTTTATAAATCTGTCTTCATTACCAACATTCAGGGAATTGTAATTTAAAAAATTGTCTGCATGACTGAATATTTTGAAATGGAAATCCAGACACTGAATTAGACAGTGGGAGTTTTTAAAGGTATGCAGGATTCAAATCCTCCCTCAGTAGTCAAACAGCCACACTGAACCAACAACGGCAAGGAAGAACAGCAATGCAGAGATGGAGCGAGCAACACCATCCCTGTCTATTTCCATGTCAATGCTTCTCTGATGTGTATTTCCATTTTCATGGTGACAGAGACAGAATTCAATGACTATCACATTCACACAGGCTTCAACCTGTAACAACCTGAATACAGATGAGTTCCTAAATGAAAATTTATCAACATCTGCCTTTTTATTCACTGGTGAGATGGTAACTAACTGTTTGACCACAGTGCCTCCAAGCTGGCTCATGTCAGAGTTTGACATCCCAACAATGGGGCCAACCGACCTTGGCTACTGAAAATATTTGCCCCTATGTCACAGTCAGGCGCTTTGGAAAAACGCCTTCGCCAAATGCTGCGCATCGAGTCGCACTTGTGGCTCCATCTCTGGGGTGTAAATGAAAGAATCAACGTTTTCTCTCGCAGATTATGTTGTTGAAAGCCGGAGAAGAAAGGGAAAAAAATTGGTCCCAAATTGTCCCAAGCGCTCTAATCCTCCCTGGAGACAGGTGGATTAGCGGGACATTCATTGAATAAACACGTACGCAGACACACGGAGGATGACACACGCTCTCTCTCTCACACACACACACACACACACACACACACACACACACACACACACACACACACACACACTTTCACACTTTCGCAGACTGCTAGATTTAATTCTCAGTTTGGTGCAGGTATTTACCGCTGAAGCCCCCACCCCCTCAACCCGAGGTTGGACGAGGCGCAGAGATGTTACACGCCACACCCTTTCAAAAAAAAAAAAAGATTCCAGCATCATAGGTCCACAGACTCGCCCGCTGAATCACATCATCTTATCAAGTCAAATACTGTCATACTGTTAAGTCTTGAACTATCGCTTCACCAACCACAACGACTAATCTGGAAGATAAAGGAACTTTGAAACTTTCAGCGCAGATTCATATGCATGCATATATGAATGTATGAATATATATATCCCTCCACTTGGACATGATGTTTATCATGTGTCACCAAATATAAAGAAAAAAAAAGGAAATGCTCGAACTCACAACGAGATTAAACAACACTAGTGTTATGTGGAGGGAGAGGGCAGCGCAACGCCTCAGCTGTTCATCCACCTGTGAATCTGGCGACTCCTCTAACATCTGTATTCCCCCACACTCATCTGGCTGAACCGCGGCGCTGCGTCTGATTTGAACTGCGCGTCTCAGCCTCTGCGCTGGTTTATTCCTCTACGTGCTCAAAAAAACTAAGATAAAAGTGCCTTTAAATCCAAACAGGTTCATCTTTTGACACGTTTTGAAGCTCTAATATAACCAACTTGCATATTTCACCCAAGTCCACGAACAAGTCCTCGCCTTAATCCGCTGACCGTGTGTGACAAAGACGCAGAGGCGCGCGGGCATTGAGTCAGACTTTGTGGATTTATAGAGACAAACATAATTCACTCACCCGTGAAGACAAACGACTGTTTGTGGAGTCTTCCTTCTCTTGGCTACATCCTTCTCTTTACGTTTTAGCGCCTGGCTTCATGGGGTCCATGTCTCTCATCCTCGGGGTTGAGAGATAAAATCTCCGCTTCTGTTTTCAGCTTCTGAGCAGACGCACGGGAAGCGCCAAAGCAGTGCGTGTGTGAGGGTTAAGTCCGTCTCCGGGCTGGAGTTTTAGCAGCCTGTCCCGCACACAGCGGCAGACTGCCAGGGCGGATGCACCGGAGACGCGCTGCGGTCCATGTCTGTCCGGCGCGCGCTGACACGCGTTCAGCGCCGACACAGAGAGACAGAAACGATTAGAAATCCTCCGAAATGCCACACAAAACAAAAAAACGAGGAGTTAATTGATTTAGTTGGATGTTGAGAGACGAGTGTCTTTGGAAAAAAAAAGTTTAAACATCAGAGACCAGAGCACAGAGTGGCGGAGAGAAGCGGCGCTAGATGACTCCTTGTGACAGGAGCCGAGAAAGACTAGGAGAGAGCGAGGGGAGAAAGAGGGAGGGACAGAGACTTTGACTCGTTCAACCGCAGACCACGTGTAAATGACCTCAATACACTGTGTGATCAATACGTAGGATGGTTAAGGTTTTCCATCCATTATCCTAACAGCTTGTCCTCTTAAGGGACGCGCGAGAGCTGGAGCATTTCCCAGCCATCACTGGGCAAGAGGGAAGCTGCATCATGGCCAGGTCACAAGTATATCACAGGACAGACACACATTCACCCTCCCATTCACTTGAGCATAGAGTCACCATTCACCTGACTGCATGTTTTAGTACCTTGGACACCCGGGGATTCGAACCACCGTCTTTCTTGTGGGGTGACATAGCCAGCCACTACCCCGCTGTACTTAGGTAGATTTAGCTCATTGCTTTTGTTTTCAAATTTCCTGTTAAAACGGACATTTTATTTTGAAAGTGCTGTAAATAGATGTTGTAAACTGAGCTTGACGCTGAAAAGTACAGTGAACGTGGTGAAAAAAGCAATAAAGGATGCAAATCTAAATAAATCACAAAGATAGGTTTTGCTTATTTATGTTACAGGAACCTGATTAGGCAAGTGTTCATTACAACACTAGGAGGCAGCAGCAGATGTCAATGCACAGACCCGTGTCTCCAGCTCTAACCATCCAATAGTCAGATTTCCTTCAAGAATATCATGAAGCCATGCCACATCATAAGGGTCTTTTATTTGGATCGACCTGTCATGGATTTGTCTGGAGAGAGAGAGATGGACCACTTCTCTGATGCAAGTACAAACTGTTATTGCCAGTGTTCATATCTGAGGCAGGCGAGACAGAAGTGTTCACTGTGTTCTTGTCAGACTATAGTCCAGAATAGTCCCTGTGAAAGCTGAGACCGTCTCCAGGTACATTAACGACAAAACATGTCATTTACATGTATCCAGTAGGATAGAATATTGTGCATTGCCCCAGTTATTATTGAAAAAAAAAAAATACCTTAAGTGCGAGGGCTTATTGGGGAGAAAGCTTTCGGTCACCCAGAAGTCAAAAGGGTTAAGTCACTGAAGGGGGACAGGGACAATTATATACAGGACAGATCAAGTACCTCCATCTAAGAGTAAACGGTATCATTTGAATGCTTTCCTTGGCAAAGACAGAACCCCAAAGGTTGGAGCAAAATGAAAAAAAAAAACAGAAGAAAAAAGTCTCCCTACTTCACAGAAACATCCATTGATTATTCATCACATCACCAAGATGATAATTGTTTATTATCATGAACAGGCCAGACATTCGTGGGTCTTTAATGAGATCAGAACAAATGGATATTGAATTTCAGGAATCAATAGAGCTGTTGCAACACGTGTACACCAATGTGTCAAATGCCAGAAACTCAGGACATTTGGTACATTTCCACCAAAGGAAAGACTCAACATGCGCAAGTAAATTGGTCTTCTTCTCTGGTCGAGCTATCCACATTAAAATGTTGGACAGCACGTCAACAGTTGTCTTCATCAATGACCTCTGTTGTTTTACAGCAATAAGAGGGGCAAGGTGTGATCAAGGAAGTCATTTTGTTGGAGATAAAACCAAACAAATAAAAGCTTTAATGAAAGTGGAGGCTAATTGTGTGACAATGCTTTTGGCTGAGAAGCAGTGAGACTTCAACAGGAATGCACCTACAATGAGGAAAGTTCTTTGTTACACTAGTTAAAAGCCTAAATGAACCACTGCCTCCTAACCACCTGCTCACCATTAAGCCTGTGGTGACCGTACCACATCCTTAGACCGTACCACCTCGTTAGAGAAGACATGTATGCTTAAAAGAGGTGACTTAATGTCCACTATCTTGCAGGGCAACTCTGGAGTCAGCGGAAAAGAGAATACTTTTCTAATGGAGTTGAATCATGGACTTGATTCCTAATAATTACTATTTTTTGTCCTTTAAATGTGCATACTGGTTCAACAGCTTTACGTTTTGCCAAAGTGGGATTTCAGGGGCGAAAGGTTCAAGGTGCAAATGCACTTGGATGGCAAAGAGAAACACTGATGCACTGCATTTAGAAATATAGAAGTCATCATCCTAGTGAGTCTTTTACCTTGCAATAGCAGAAAAAAGGTGCTACCAACATAATATACACTGTTACTAGTAGCACCTTTTAATAATACAAAGACTTTTTCCACAATGCCTTCCAAACTTATCATATTTCATACCTCTAGTAAGGTATACAACTCGGATTGGTCCTCACAACCATAGTAGTACATGAAAAAAAAACACACTGAACTGTATTAGTGTCAATTAAAATAGGAATTAGCCTCTCATCTCTTTAGCCTTCAAATGAATTATCCTTTTGCAATGAATGCCTTCATTTACACTGTACATTAGTCATACATACACATACATTCATAACTGGAAGGGAGGATTTGCTTTCTTGACTCTCTCACCGTTCAGCCACCTTCTCCTTCACATCACACACCTTACACTGTGCTCTAACATCTCTTTTCACTGCAATGACTCAAATCCGGTGTCTTAAACCCATCATGCTGCATTGATTCTGTTTGCCTGTTACTGTTTTACCTATTACCTTGCACGCACGCACACACACACACACACACACACCATAGACCTATTGTGACATTTACTTCATTAGCACGTGTCAAAAGCAGGCAGTGCATTGTAGCATTCTGCAGTATTGCGTAATGCCTTTACTCCAGCAGCCATTATGATGTTATGCACACAGTGTAAATTATTCATAAGTAAACGCTGTCAAAAACACTTTGTTTAACATTCAGATATATATATCAAAATGGTCCCACCCTGTTTTATAGTTCCTTTTTTCAAAAATAGAGTTTATTTCAGGCTTTCTGCACACATTCCATTTCTAATGAAATTTTACTGAACAAACTGCAGGTTAGTCATGGTTTTCTTTGCAGTCACTGGCTATTATCACGTCTGGCAGTTGTATATGGGCCTCTTGTGCACTATTAAGACGCAGGGGTTATCAGAATTTCATTAAGTGCCACACACACAGAATACTGCTATGCATTATACAGAATGTACATAGATTGCAATTCTGCCAGTATGGTGGTAAAATGTCAGTATCTTGCTAGGAAGACTAATAGCTCAAGCAGAATGAAGCAGTTAATGGTGGCCCGTCAATAGAGGGTGCTGGGGTGCCGCCCCACCAGTCTCACACAAAGAAGAAGAAGATGACAGGAATCACACATCAAACATTTATATCTAAATTAATTAACAGTCTATATATAAACCGCGAGTATTGTGTATAATCTGCATTTACCTTCTGGACTAGACAGGTAAAACAGATTTAATGTATTTTCCTGATAAAGTAAGAAAACTTAAATACACTAGCTGCTACATGAAAAATGGTAAGAGTTGCCTGTCTTACCATGAATGGTGCAGATTTTGGCACCTCATAGACAGGGCGGAGCAGAGGTAGAGGAAAGATACACGGCGGAGGCAGAGAAATCTGTGCGACTAAAGTCATCCAAGGTGTGGGAGCATTTCAAACTAAATAAGTAGGAAAAGTAACTGCAAAATGTGCTTCTGGTTTGGGAACACTAACAATCTTTGTTGTTTAATGTTGTGGTTGTGGTCCTAGTGCTGATTCCTGTGCTGCCAGATGGTTGATTCAAACTAATTGCATTCACTCGCTGGCTGCCTGAGGTGTGACTCAGATGCTGCTTAAAAGCAGACTGGCTCGGACTGCTGAGGACAATATGATGCAGTATGTCACATCCCATACAGTATATTACTGTATATGGATACAATAAACTAAATCCAATTTTAGATTAAATACAGTTGAGTCTCTTTATTTTAAAGAGTAAGTCATTTAGAAAAATCAATGTGGCTTTGTTGCTGAAGTAGATAACAGTTAAGAGACAGAGATAAGTTCAGCATGTTACAATGAATTGCATACATCTGTATCTGTAAATATTCACAGTTATCTAATAGACATTTAAGAATTTTACTTTCCACAAAATCTTTCACCTAGAAGAGCTGTTCTGAGAAAATATTTTACCAATGGACTGCCATAAAAAGATAATAAACAAGGTGGAGACGTAAAGTCAGTGCCCCCCAAGCTACTGCCTATATTATTAGAGTTACATGTAATTCTCTGTAATGTTGACAGAAACGTTTGTAAACTGTTGGAAAATGTTTCATGTTTCGCAGAAACAGCTGCTCCTGACCTGACATCTTTGTCACTCTAAGTCTTTGTTGGTAAGTTGATGCATTAACATGCGGACCTGGCTGGTAAAATAAAATTCTTTTATATTTCAATCTTTCTGGGTGACTTCATTCACATTTTAAAACTCAAATTTTCCCAGTTATATTAACTTTGTTTTAAAACTGAATTTGTAAGTCACCCTTGCTGCCAATCTTTCTTACAGGTATTTTTACATCAGCGGCCTGGTAGCTCAATGGGTTAAGCATCAAACTGTGATGCAGAAGGTTGCAGGTTCGAACCCTGTCTGACTCCTAGACCCCTACCAGGTGTGTCCCTGAGCCAGACACCCAGCGCTAGCTCCTTGTAAGTCGTTTTGGATAAAAGCGTCTGCCAAGTATAGTATCATCATTCATATTTTAAAAAGTTTGGGCACTTCTGCTCTTTACATAAGTATATTCATTACGCAATAAATCAGATTGTTGAATCCCATAAAACAAAAAATATAGAAACATGAATCTTAAATCGTGTTTTTAATTTCAGGTTTAAGAACCTACATATTCAAAACAGGGGCCACCCAAAATGATCTTGCATTGGGGCCCCCACAGACCCAGAAACGGCCCTGACTGATAGTGTGAGGCCATTAGAAACAAGATTTAGTTCTCTTTCGTGCCAGTGCCACCTGCTGCACCACCCAGCCCCTCCACCATAGTCACATTACACGATTACTGACCATAGATGTGTTGTTGTAGTGTCTTAATTACTGACAGTCTTTCACGCATGGCTGAAAGGTGACAAACATACGCCCCTGCATTGTTACTTAATCTCTGGTAACTCCAGTTACCTTTGTGGACAGGGCGACACGAGCGGGTGCAGACAGCAAGTTCAAATTGTACTATACTATTTACAAATGTTTCTTGGAGATTGCAAGTAAAACACACCCCTTTTTCTAAGCACATTAGGGTAACCCAAAAAAATGTTTTGTGCTTGCTCATAGTCACTACATTTGTCAAAGGTACAGTTGACTAACCAACGCTGTTCCTACAGAAGCGCAACATAGAAGGCCAATTAAAATCCATAACCTTGGTAAGAGACTACACATTTTTTGTTTGTAAACACTGTTCCCTCCTCATTCCCTTATTGTGTTTTCCTTATCACTAGACTTCAGGCTATCATTGCTTAGCCATAAAGTATGTATTTCCTTGGCTTTTGCCATTAGGATTTAACGAAACGTTAAACATTTCTGTCTGTTGAGCAGCTCTAACCTCAAGGGGCGTTTGCAGAACTAAAGCTCTAATCTGCATCTGTCTGTTGTCTGTTAACTTCCCCTTGATAAATAAAGGTTTAATTATAATACTTCCTGCAGAGCAGCTGGTTTAATTTTCATGTAAAGAATTAATCACAGTGTTTAATACAGCTGATGCAAAGACAATTAGGAGCACAAACCTTCTACCAAAATCTTTTTAAACTTCTTTTTAAAAGTTTAGTTACAAGTGTTCTGAACAGCTCCATTCCTCCACTTTTCACTTTGTACTGCTTGGCACCATGTCAATGTAATTTTGCTCTGATTTTACAATTAAAAGTCAATGATCCATGCTGTTTTCAACTATGCACAGCATTAGAGCCACGACAATCAGAATCATTTGTCTATTTCAGCACATCAAAGCGCCCCAGTCATGTGTACCCTCTGAGCCATTTTAATGTTGACAGGTTATCTATTTTTGGTGAACTGTGTCTGATCTTGGCTCCATTTGATCAAAGCCCCTGTCTCCGATCAGTTAGATTTCCCTACTGAAAATCTGGTTCACCTTGTGTCTCCCTGCTTCAAGCTCTGTCTTTCACACGACATTCGATGCCAAATGAGACAATTTCAATAGTTACCACAAAATGACGTCTACCTCAGGTGAAAACACAGCAGAAATAACATTTAGAAGGTTTGACACCTAAAACCTAGACCAGTAGATTTTTAAAGGCATGAAACCACCAAGGACCAGATTTGATCACATAATAGACAAAAAACTAAATAACTGTCAGAACTCATGCTTAATTAGTGAAATGGAAGATTATTTTCACATTAGAGCTTTAATTGAGCTCAATTTGTTTCCAGAATTGAATGTGTAATAGAAACACACTATTATCATTACAGATTTGCATGAGCCAATCAATATTTATATTAGTTCTGCAGCTTATTAAAAAGGAGTGGGAACACTGCGTTAATTGATTTTTCAGAGCACATTTATAACAGTGATACTCATAATACTACGCTTTTTAGTCTGTGAGTAAAAAATAAAAAGGAAAAGACCATGTTTTAAAACATTTACATGCATATTTTTAGAAGAATTATCCTCATCATTATCGCTTTGTCTCAAACATACACTTTCTTCTTAGGGTTTGTTCTGTGTGTATTTATTGAGTAATAAATTACGAAAAAGGTTTGTTTGAGCTGCTTTGTCTTTCTGGCATCCATTTGACCCCATCCTTCTCCATTCTGATTAGCTAACCTGAGAGAGTTATCCATGGCAGGCCTCAGCTCCCTGACAGGGGCTCTACTGACAGCTGGTTAACCTGAGAGGGTTAGGGGTAGAGTGTGGGCAGGACAGCATACCTAGTGGGTCCAAAACAGATGGCCAGTTATGGAATTCCACACTGTTTGACACATCACATATCAAATGATGGAGCCGTTTGAAGAAACTCTCAAGGACAAGCTGAATTGGCCAAAATAAAACCTGTGTATTTTACTCCCAGGCAGCATGCACAGGCATGGGCTCTGTGTATAACATGGAGGTG
Organism: Microctenopoma stevenorrisi; assembly: GCA_032270685.1. Taxonomy (NCBI): domain Eukaryota; kingdom Metazoa; phylum Chordata; class Actinopteri; order Anabantiformes; family Anabantidae; genus Microctenopoma; species Microctenopoma stevenorrisi. Next base: position 8,684,050 of record JAUMTR010000010.1, read on the forward strand.
TCTTTCAATGGAAAAAGGGTAAAAAACTACTATTTAGTCTTTTGGTCCTTGTTTTAATGCTCCTGGGTCTTTTGCCTGATGGCAGTTGTTGGAACAGGCCATGAGCGGGGTGTGAGGAGTGTTTTAGGATGCTTTCCGCTTCACTGAAGCAGCGAGAGCTGTGCAGTTAATCCAGAGAGGGCAAAGAACAGCCAATGATCTCCTAGGCAGTCTTTGCAATCAGTCATAGTGATTTCCTCTGCACTGCTGTGCAGCTGGAAAAGCACACACAGAGGAAGTAGCCAGTGGTGGCCCTTCAATAGAGGGCAGATGTCTGACACGCGCTCCACACAGTCCCCACTGATGTGAAGTGGTTTAATGTTCGTTTTATTTTTCCTGAAATCCACAACAATCTCCTTGGTCATTGCTGTGTTCATGAGCAGGTTGCTGTCTGTACACCGTGTTACCAGCTGCTCCACTTCGTCCCTGTAGGCAGACCCTTCCCCAGCCAGGGCTGATGCTGATGGCCGAGGAGGACCCACCCTAACCCTTTGTGTGCAGCCGGTTCTTAATCCATAGACAGGTGGAATATGGGTGTCCCAGATCTGACAGCTTGCAACCTTAAAGTTGCAGTTCACCTTTTCCAGGGGGAAATTATGAGCCCATCACAACCTGTGGCATTGAAATGAGGTAAGGAAGAAACTTGAAAGTGTACATACCACAGGGCTTGCTTTTTGTGGATTATTTTTAACAGGAAGATTAATGAAAAGGACTAATTGATTTGTTCCAGTTGCATTTAGTCTCTTTAGACTAAGCTACAATGGGCCAAGCAAATATCAAGCTTGGTGGTCAAGTGGTTTTAGTTGTCAGAAATTACTGCAGTGACTGGTGTTTTCTAAGAGTAGGGAAATCAGAGGATAAAGATAGAGGTTGGTACAGACACAGAGGGAGGAATGCTTAAAAGCCTGGTGTGAGTCATATTTGAGCTGAATTCAGATACAAAGCAGCTTCGTCATACATTAGTCCACCTACTGGGACATCAACATGTCTTTTTGACAGAGCCTGGTGAGACTGAAGCATAATCATCTAATCTGGTCTTGAGCTTTGCCAACGAAAGACCTCTTTTCTCCAGGATCAACAACAGAAGGACTTTATTTTTCGTTTTAAATCACTTGAACAACAAACTCACAGCACAAAAACAAGCAGCTCTACAGAGAGGTCTAAAGAACATCTTTTAGTATTTTTAAATGGCATTGGTCTTTGTTTTTTTCTGTTGCTTTTTTGAATCTAATCTCTACACTGTAAAGCAATATCTGCTAAATCATCCCTTCACTCACTGTATACACATTCTTTAATAATAGTTTCACCTTGAGTCTGAACGCTGGTACAGGAGCTAGTAATAGGTAGCCATGTTACTTGTTCATGACACCTGTAATAAGCTATTTTAGCATGTGGATTCTTTTAATGAAGTATACGTTGTTGGGTTACAAATATAAAGGTCATTATAGCCAAGATAGAGTACAATTTATTAACACTAGATTTACCGGGATTTTGGTACTGTATCTTTGTGATTGAAAGATGCAATAATTTATTTGGGAGGAAGGTTTTATTATCAGCCATATACTTACAGCAGCTAACCTAACAAGTCCAATCCAATCTCCTGACTCCACGTAGACAGAGTGTTTTTCAGCTAAATGCTAACTTCAGAGACAATGTGAGAATGATAAGTTTTTGCATATTCTGGACTTAACTGAACATGTGTATATGCTGTGATTGTTACCATAATCACCATTATAGTTCACGGTTTACTAATTAGAATTAAAGGCCCAGAGTTTGTCACTAGTCTTCTTAATGTTGGTCAGAAACATACTGGAAATATTGAAAATATGGATGCAGGCACCAGATGAAAAGTCCTTGTATTGTGGGAAATGACATAGGTGTCTCCCAAAAGGTAATATGACGATGTACAAGAGGCATTGTTGAGGAAAAAAAAACATTTCTCAACTTTTATTTACATTTGAGCAAAAGTTTTCATGTCCAAAATTATTTATACCCCTCACAATAATCAGTAGAAAAGCCTTTGTTGGCTATTACGGCAATCAAACCAGCTTTTTGCATGTCTCCACGGGTATTTTCTGCCCATCTTTAGCAATGAGCTCCAAACCTTTCAGGTTGGAGGGTCTTCCTGCCATCACCCTGATCTTCAGCTCTCTGCAGACTGCCTGATGTTGTCGTTGAGGATCCTTATGTGTTGCTCTTTTTTCATGGTGTCGTTTACTATGATTAGGTTCCCTGGTCTATTAGTTGAAAAACACCCCCCAAAGCATAAGGTTCCCACCTCCATGTTTTACAGTGGGGATGGTGTTCTTTTGGTTGAAGGCTTCTCCCTTATAAAACCAAAGTAATGGTTTATGTTATTTCCACTGACCATGCATGCAAAGAAATGGTTAAGAAAACAGTACAGGTAGACAATACAAGGATACCGGATACCGATGAAAATAACAGAGAAACATAAGCAACAACAAAGAACGGAGTCAAAGCAAAGGTCAGCATCATAGTGATCTTGGGAAATGTGATAACCAAAGACAAAGTACAAACAAAAAGAAAAAGCAGAAGGCATTCCCCTTCACTGACAGGTTACATAAGAGCCATAAATAACTTTGCACAAGCATATTGCTTTCGAGCTCACACAGAAACATATATTTAAATGGAAACACATTTTGATGAACACAGAGAGATGCACCAAACATACTTATCATGCCTTTTGAATTTATCAAATATATTTTTTCTATCTGAATTTAAATGTCTTTTGCTACTCTGTGACCATGTAACCAACATGATTCAATTAAATTGTGTTTTTTCACACACTGATGCTGCGACAGCTTATGAGGTGGAGGTTATGTTTGTGTGGACGCCTAAACATAAGAGTATCAGAAAAGTTTTAATGTGCCTATATTGTAACAAACTATCAATGTACTGTTCATTCTGTCCAGCACTCTAATATTGTCCATCTGTGGGATGCAGCAATTGCCATGTGTCTGCTAATGGAAGAGCAGAAGGATTTAAACTTATCACGCAGAGAACTTAGGAATGCTCATTTCCCCCATATTTGATATTTGAGAAATGCATTTGAGAATGGTAAGCAGAGTGATTTATATTGAGCTCTGGTAAGTTTGATTTAATTTGATATCTATTTTATATGCTGGAAAGACCCAAAGTTTCTCAAAGCTTCCCAAGGCCATAGAGCTGCAGAGGGCACCAGATGAGTGGGGTTTGCTGCAGTAACATAATTCACATTCTGTCAGGCATTTCATCATAACTGGCTTTTGAAATCCTAATAAGACACTCTCACAGTCTTACCTTTTGAAGATACAATTCATTGCCAAGGTCTTCTTTAGATCAAATCTTTACCTTAATTGGAGCAACAAGGCTCCGAGTGTACAATTGCCATCTTTTTCATCATATTTGCTCTTGTCATTGCGTGCTAGGCAAAGGGAATAAATGCCTCTAAATTTTAAGCAGAAAGAATATAGGTTCGATACAAACCACAAACTTAAAGGTCATAAACATTAGAAGTTTGCATTCTGCAGTAATAGTACAAGATCAGCCTTCCAAACAATAGAATAGGATGTTTATGTTCAAGTGACATAGACTTCAAAACCTCCAGAAACAAGATCAGACTGAATGGGTGGGTCAGTGAAACGGTACCTACACCTTTCAACAGCGATTCTGTTGCAATTTTGTAAAGCTTCAGCAAACAAATCATGTTGTCTTGCCTGATGCATGTTGTCATTTCATAAATATACTGCCCTAGATGGTGGACATGATGGCTACTTGAAAAATATACAGTAGTTTATCTAAATTGTACTGCTACAGTACTAATATATGAATACTAATATTTTGGAAAAATATGTTTGGACCCAACTTTTTTTTTCATTCATAATGCAAAATGATGCCAAATATATAGATGAAAAAGCTGACACCTATAAGCTGAAGAAAATGTTGATGCTAAAGATGCCTAGATTGCCTTAGTTCTCATCCACAATCCATTCATGTGGTGCACAAGTAGAAACCAAAAAGACTAAATGACTTTGGTTGGGGTTTTGAAGCATGTGAAGTCTTTCTTGGGAACATTTGTCTAACAACAAAAACAGCCCTAATACACACCATCAGACATGGCACAGGTGCATGGCCGATGAGGCGGCACAGGTCAGTTGAGGTTGCAAGCTGCTCCGTCACGCATCAGTGGCCTAATTGACAAAACGAACCTCCTGATACTGATGTTTGACTTTGTCAGAGTACAAGCTACTATGTACAAGTCTGTCACCATCACCCATCACCTGTGACACCGTTTACAAGAGTAACTACGTGAGTACTGGATGAATATGATGAAAAATGAATATGTCTCATCACTGACTTCCACATTTCATCTCCTTTTGTCAGTATCTATCTTTCTCTGTATGTAGCATTGCAGTGGTAGAGACACAGGATGCACTTCAGGTTCCTTTAAAATATTTTGTTGCTATGTAATAAAACCCTCTATCTCTACAAACCAAAGTCTTAAATTTATTTATTTTACTTATTTAGTATCTCATGCATAAAATTATGTGACCGAACATTGGATACAGTTATCCGCCTTCTGGAGCCAGGCCTGGAGATGGGGCTTGATGGCAAGCGTCTGGTGGTCAGCCGGGCATTGCCCAAAGAGGTAACGTGGGTGCCTCTTGCCATGGGCTCACCACCTGTAGGAGGGGCCAATGCTCACATGGGCAATGACAGTGAGAGCTGGAAGGCCGTGATTGGTATGTCTGCCCCCCCAATCTGATCCAGAGCCGTGTTTTGCTAACTTTTGTGTTCATCATGGATTGTGATTAATGAACACCATGTTCACACATAAGAGTGCACCAGGCACCAACACACACTGATGAGAACGTCTGGCAGAGTCTGCTGTCAGGAGCAGCTTCAACTCCGACCTCTGGAAAAGCCCTAACCACGTACCGAGGGAGGTAGGGGAAATTAAATCAGAATGAACTTTGCTCCTTGCCTCCATTGTCGAAGCAGCTGACTAGAGCTGTGGCCATAAGGTGGTTGGTGCCAGTCATGGATGCCAAGAAGGATCATAATTAGAGTGTTAATGTAAATGGTACATACCAGCCTGGCTCAAACAGCCAACCATCAAAGTCTTCTCTAGAGTCATTTTTTTGTCTTTGCCTTCAAGGAAACACAATTTGGCATTTATTGTGAGTTGATTTAAGAAGATTTAACCAGTATGAAAAAAATTGAATCTCAACAGTGGTTAAGGGATGTGACTCTCAGTTGAGGCCAAGTTGTGAGAACTTACGCTGAGTGCCTCTGAGTCACTGGTAAAATGTTTCTACAAGGACACTGAATTTAAAACAGAAACAGCAGCAGCAGTGAAAATTTATCACTGAGCTTACAAAGGTCACTAACAGAGGCAAGTCAGACATGGCAGAACAAGAAACTAATGAAAACCTGACCTGTTTCCGTGCCTCTTTAAACATAGTGAAAATGTAGCCTGACAAAGTTAAAGTAACAGTGAAATAAGGGAGCTGCTATTTATATAGTATAAAAAGGTAACTTTTTTTCCATTTGCCTCTTTAGTTTCATGACTTGTTTATTGCACTGCTGGCTGTCCCTACGATCACGACAGAAGGGTTTTTAATGAGCAGCCAAGTCTTCAGCTCCTGTCTTTCCTTCAGAATAAAGGCCAAATGTTTCTTGTTTGTGAGATTTTGAAAACTTTGAAAACCGTTTCTCATTATATTCTCTGGTGAAAAGGGGATTTCTTTTTCTATGGCTGCACCATCCCAGACAGTTCATAACCTGTCCCATTAACTGGCTCCTCCATCTCTGTCCATAGATAATCTGTGAGGAGCTAAGCAGAAGGTGTCTGACTCAGCTGTTGTTGAGTCAGACAAACCATCCAAGTGGTCAAAAAAGTGCTTGGTCTAAGTAGACAGTGCCTTAAATAAAGTAAAAGCACTTTGAGTGCACTGACTCCTGTCATCGGAACATATTCTACATGTTTCTTTTGTTGTTTTCTCTCCTCAATTGAAACATAGTTATACATATTGTCATTAAAGAAGCAGTATTTAAGTGCTGCAGAGATTAAGGTGATATATATAGAGATATATAGTTACACTGACACTCAGTCTGCTACACTAGGTTGTATTTTTGACATATTGTTCTGATATGAGGTTTTAATTATAAATCTGATTCTGGGGCATCTGTGTAGTCTGTCTTAAGTATGATGAAAATGTTTAATATTTATTTTATTTAAATCATCCATTTGGAGGTTGATCAAAGTTTCAGTGTACGTAGATGGTTCTATGTTAATACTAAAATATAATGAATATAATAATTCTGTTCAGTTCAGCAAACAATAATGAAAATGGAACATGTCAAGTAAATGTAAATTTTCCATCCTTTGGGAAACAAACGAGATTTCAGTTTACGTAGCATCTGTCAGATACTTAAATCCAAAGAACACCATATGGTAGTCCTGGCTGTTGAAACTGTTTCACCCATAATCCTGTTTATTTTGATAATGTCTTGCCTGGCCTTAAGGTCAGCAGACACCTAACAACTCTACAGCCAAATATGACTGATCGGTCGCGATATCCGAATGGACCTAAGGGGGCTGGGTCTTCTCCAGTTTGCAGTATTTCAATCATAAAGCTCCAGCATGGGTTTGACTATCTACAGTACTTACTTTGCTCTCTTGTTCTTAAAGCAAATACAGGTAAACAACCTGTAGGAGAACACAGGTATCATTGTTGCAAATTCATCAGATAAAAGTTTTAATAAAATTAGCTGTGTAAATGTCTGTTTATTCAATTTATACAATTGATTGTTGAAGCAGCTCATCACTCACTGTTGTTTAATCCCTTTGTCCAGCCAAAGCTTAATAACATTTTCCGAAAAGATAAAGAGAAATGGAATTGCTGTCTCAGCTGGGAGAGATTGATGATCCTCCATCAGTCCAACCATCCTCTGCTCCATCCATCTGTGCATGAGTCAAGTAACAGTGAAATTGTGTGATGGTCATGTGCCAATGCACTGTCCTCTGTGTTAGTGCAGTTCAAGGACACATGCTTTATATATAATCTAGTTTTAGAAAACCTAACCAAACATGCTGGTTGCATTTATTGAAAATATGTTAAGCAAAGCTAGAAATCCTTCATGTTACTCTGAGCTACCTATTCTCATTTTTTTGAAGAATCCCTGGGGAAAAAAAAGCTAAGTTTAATTTTTTGCTGCCAACAAAACTAAAACCTACTATATATACACTCACCAGCCACTTTATTAAGCACACCTTGCAAGTACCGGGTTGGACCCCTTTTTCCTTTCAGAACTGCCTTAATCCTTCGTGGCATAGATTCAACAAGGTACTGGAAACATTCCTCAGAGATATTGGTCCATATTGACGTGATAGCATCACACAGTTGCTGCAGATTTGTCAGCTGCAAATCCATGATGCAAATCCTATTGGTGCTCTATTGGATTGAGATGTGGTGACTGTGGAGGCCATCTGAGTGAATCCTGAGCGTCTGCTATGTTGCCTTCTGGAAGTATGATTACTTCAGTTCTGACTACTTTGCCCCTCTTTGTTACCCTCCGACTACACTTATCCAGTCCCAATGACATTCCAATGATGTAGCTGTAGATCCTCATGGCGTGAATCAGTCATTAGTTGAAGATCTGACTTGGGG
>JAUMTR010000010.1:8691771-8716532 GCA_032270685.1 Microctenopoma stevenorrisi
TGTGACTACTTATCTTCTCCTGTCTTCCTCTCTCTCTCTCTCTCTCTCTCTCTATATATATATATATATATATATATATATATAACAGTGTGTGCACAGTGATTTTTTTATCTGAGCTGAAATAACAAAACAAAAACAAGTTCAGATCTGCTGCCCTCTGTTTATCTGTAGAAAATACTGTGCCCCTCCTGGAAATCAACGAGGTCCAATTCTTACAATTCAAACACGCACACAAACACACGCACATGCAGTATATAAGCACGCAGAGACAAAAGATAACTCGGTGGCAGTCCACTTCCCATGGGAGGTTATATTTACTGCGACAGTGAGAAGGCAGGAGGAGGTTGAGTAGCTATGACAGAGTATATAAACTTCTGTTGTCTTTTCTTTTACTAGAACAGCAAACATGGGAATTAGTCTTGTACTGATACTTTATCTCCCATCTTTCTTCATTCCTCTCTCTTGTCTCTAGCTGCTTTCTTACTGTACCAAACTTTGTGAGAGAACTACTGATCTGGTCAGATGGCGTATTTCTAAGTGCAAAACTGCAAAAGATTTTTTCTTTTGCCATCTGTACTACATCCCTGTTTTAGTTCAACTAAAACATGGCAAACATCCTTCATGATGCTGGAATGAACTTTATGAGGGTTTAATTGTAATGAATAAAGTGTTATTAATGTTGAATATGCCGGTAATATACATTTTCTTTCTTATCACCTCTAATTATCACTCCATCATTTGACAAATCATTCTGCAGATTCCTGCTTACAGCACAAACAGCTACAGCCTGCCTTGGTTTTAAATTAAGTGATTTCTCCGATCAGCCAAAACAGTGGCGGTTTGACCTTGAGTCAGAAGAACAACATACAGTATATATATATATATGTATATATATATCATAGCTAATGCAAATGGGGCTATGGGCTTGGGAGTACATTGGAAAAACACAACCTGCAACCTGAAACTGCACAATGCAAGAAGAAAGCCACTCAGATGCACTGAAAGAGACTGGAAACTTGTTATGTGGCAGATATACTTATCTGCATAGATTATTACATGAGGGGAGCATAGGGACTGATTATGGCGTAATAGGCTTTTGAGGCAGTGCTGTGAGATGGGCAACCAGTTTCATTGTATCACAAGGTAATCACACTGAGTAATGGACAGATGACGCCAAACGTAAATTGTGACTGTGGAATGACGACAGATGGCTCAAATGTGGGGCCCTTAATGAATTACTCGGTGGTGTGTGGCAAATGATTTTTACACAGTACATTGTATCGAAAGTGACCTATGCACCACTGGGATCCTGGCAAACTTTATAACAGCAGATCGTCCAGTTTATGATCCACAACATGAGCTAAATGTGAATGTCCCTAAACATTTGACATTGACACCTGAACTGTGATTTCAGACCAAAATGACAGGTCTGCAGAGAATGAACTGAAAAACCCAGCAACTGTTAATCTGGCCAGTTTCCGGTTTCTGGAAATTCATAAAATATAAATCCTTTGTGTGATGAAGTTTACTGAGCTCTGAAAAGTGGAATGATTTAGTATGCTGACTGCATGTTCTTGTCCCTATGCAAATATTAATTAAAAAAGTGTAGTTAGCTTTAATTAGCCAGCCAGCTGTGCCATAACTGCCGTTCACAGTCCTTATAAATTACACAATAATAAGCGTACATTTTTCTTTTGTGTCGTTTTGTCACTTTGAATTCGTTTTCAGTGAGCCATCTGTGAATTTACATGTGGGTGTTTTCTTTGGTCGTTTAAAGCAGACACTCGATTGAACTACAGTGTCCAGAAGTGAGTTTGATTAAGAACCAGTCACAGAATCAATGCTGCAATTACGGCCAAAGTTGGATCTACTGAATATAGATTTAAAGAAGATTAATACATATGCAGTATACTAGTTTACATTATAAATCTGTTTTCGATTCCACATAAAGTAGTCCTCCATCAGTTTGGGTAATGAACATGAACTGCAATTGTCTTCACAGAACAAAGAGAGAAACCTGCCACATTGCTCTTGGAATAGCACAAACAAACAAACTTATCACTGGATATGTATAATATGCATATGCATTTATGTATTTGTACTGTAATGTACACTGTACATTCTCAATTTCTATGAGCAGACAGCTTTCCTGACACAGCGCAGATGTACGCAACGCTAAAAACACACTGAATATATAAAACACTATTACAGGGAATTATTTAGTTACATTTAGTTTTTACTTTTCTACACAGCAACACACAAGTGAACATACATACACCAGAGCAACCCTGGGTTCAGTGCCTTTCCCAAACACAGCAAACTCTGGACAACCTGCTCTACCTCTGGAACTACAGCTGGTTCCTACAAAGTTTGGGCTTCGGGTTCAAACAGTGTAGGTAAAACAAGCCTGGTTACAATTCTGGCCCTTTAAGTATATAAAATATATATTAAATATATATGTACAATAAATAACCACAGTATTGTCCCACTTGTAGAACTTGTTGAGGTAAACCTCTCGGATCATTCATTGACATGTACATTGTGCATAACATATGAATTAACGATAGCATTTTTTTTTGAATGATTATTAAATGAAATCTACAACCACACACACATTGTCACCTTTACGGAAGATTCCTTATCTGCCCTTAAGGTAGAGTAAAGAACCAGAGATTGGGTGTTTTCTTCTGGAGGTGCAAACCACACAAGACCAATGTCTACTATTTGACTGGGCTCTGTAAACAACAGAAGGTACAGCAAAGTTATTGAAGTAAGAGAGAAGAATACGCTGAAAGAATACGAAGGAAGGACGAAATGAGAGCGCAGGTAGAGACCAAGGATTTCAGGTATCCTTGCGGATTGTTAAGAAGTTGTCTGATGACCTTGTGCTATTATTAATGTCACACACACACACACACACACACAGTCTTACAGGGCAGCCGCACTTGCAAGAACAAACAACAAACACACCCATAACTCCACACACTCTTTTTGTGTGTATGTGGGAAGCTTCCTGTATGCTACGTTGTCACGCCAGCACGTCTCGTCTGTGGTCGTCCTAATTTAATTTAAATCAGTTGGGACTTTTTTGTTCAGAGGCAGGAGGGGGACTGACACGACAACAAATGAAAAATGACTGTGGACCAGCAGTTCATAAAATCAGTGTTCACCCCTTCACTCAACTGCAGGGAGCTAAAATAGTGTCACGGCACAGCATGCTCTCTGAATTTTCAGTCAAAACATGACACAAAAACCACAGTTTAGCCTCTTTTATAATATAGTCAATAGGTGCTACATATTGAAAACATAGACGTAAGATATCAAATTCATTTGTATACAAGTTCAAAACAAAGTAGTTGATTTCATTTTGAGGACAAAATCTAGGCAATTTTAAGGTAAGAGTGTGAGACATCTGGAGCTTTGATCCACCCCAAGAGAAGAGCAGATCAGTGCCAACACACGTGCACATATCTGGGGACAGTTTCTCAACATTAGCCACTGACTAAAGGTTTGAGCTGAGACCTCAACAGATTTCAAATCTTAATGAACCAGGTGAAGAATGTAAGGCTAATTTGCTGAGCTTCCTAGATACATGAACTCTTATCTTTAGAATTAAAATATGTGACAAACTAATCTAAAGTGTCAAGCCACTCGCTCGAGTTCATGGTACTGCCAAAACTTTGTGATGCTATCCAAGAAACCTTGGTCAAGTACAGTTGTCTTTTGGAGCAATTCAACAGACACATGGGCATTTTCCCAGGAAAAGTCTGTCAATAAAACACAGCGGTGACAGAGCCGAGATTCTGCAGCAGTTTTGTGACAGGATTCAGTGCTTACTCGTCAATCACAATCAGGAGAGCAAGTGAGCAAGTGAACGTGACTGACAAGTCCTCCTTGCTCATATCGAACAAGCCTACTTTCCGTTAGCCTAAAAACGGGCACCACATTATTTGAAATAATTGAGATAATATTTTCTTCATGATTGTTTTGAGTAGGTTAATAAATAAGATGATTGGTGTGATTTGTGACAGGTAACACAGGCATATAAAACATCTGTTGCATGGGTTTGTGGCCGTTATTTTGTTTTATATCAGCAACAATTCTCTTGCACAGGCGTTGGTAATGATTGCAAAAGGAAAAGCACGTATTTTGTTAAAACTCTTGTTTAGCAAATAAATGATTATATTACAGTTTAGTGATATTGACGCCTCCCTTCCGTGACTTTTTTTGGGCTGTGTTTACTTTTGTATTATGGATTTGTACTGTGCTTTAGAACACCGGGAACAATGTATTAATATTTACTGTGTAAATGTTGATGATTGTAAGACACAATCATTGCTTGATTTCCAGTTTTTATCATGCACACACACAGATACTGTTTTAATGCATGAAACAATAAGAGGTTAAACCTGGGATTTCTAAACCCTGTTGGAGAACTGTAATCTTTTTTACATGTACACTTTGAGGTGCGCAGGGCGACATGCGCCACATTGGCTTGGACTCCTTTCATAACTGCATGCAGCTCTAGTTACATTTGCATTTGCACCTGTTTCATGGGACCAGAGAAAGCCAAATTGACACAAAATAAATTGTGTTCATCATCTCACACCGCAAAGCAAGGCTAATGGATCCACAGAAAAACGGTTTATTTGATGAACTCTGATTTAGATCTCGCCTGGCCTGGGGTTGCTAAAAGGGAATCCTACATGTAAAACAGGAAGACATCAGTTTCTTGCTGCCAACTATTTTTGGCTGTTAATATTCTAGTTTACGGTTAGAGTACACTACTGTTCAAAACTCATTCCTATGTTTATCCAAACGTTTGACTGGTAGTGATAGTGTCATGATTATTTAAAGAAATAGTCTTTTGGATCCAGGTTCACATAATGATAATGTAACAATTAAACAAAATTATAGAACCAAACATAGAAAATAATATCTTACAGTGAAAATAAGAAGGTTCCAAAATTTCTATGTTAACAAATGTGATTTTACCACAAATTAGACAACTCCAACCCGGACTATCAGCAAAATGTCACTGTACTGCTAAAAAGAAGAAGTGAATCAACAAAAGCTATTATCCTGTGTTGACAGCACAATCTGACTCTCATAGGATGAGTTCACATCAGCAGTGAGCAACAAACTCTGACATATCTTATATACTAAAGTGTACCATCTGAAAACATCTGTGTCAACCTAAAGCATTAATCATCACATACTCACCAACTTGCGAGCATGTGATATCCCTGCTTTTCTTTGAACAAAATAACTGATAACGTCAAACGCACAGCACATGGGAGCAAAGACATTAGCGAGAAGAGACTGAAAACAGAGATGTGTAGTAGAATAATGAGAGACAAAGCTAAAGGCTTGCAAAGGAAGAAGAGACAAATTGAAAAAGAAAATCTGATCTGTACATTACTAACTCCATATTTCATGGGCTTTTAAAACCTTACACTTAATTTTCTGTACATTATGCTTGCAATGTCTGACCAGAGTCCATATAAATTACTTTTATAGAGTGCAGTTCAGAATATAATCTTTTAAGCAGCCCAAGAGACAGGAGGCATAATGACTGTGGCATCCATCCAGTGGTCAATGCCACCGAATCATTCAACAAGAAAACTACCATCTTTACTCACACAGCCAAAGCTACAGAGCGTGATTGTAAAGAGTTTCTTGGAATAATTTATACCTACCAGACAGTCTATCACCATGCTGAGATTATTTCTCATTGATCCGAGTTGAATGATGAGAAATTACTTAACAAAGGCATTCACTGGTTCCTAACGCTTGATCAGGTTGAGGTGAGCTCTACTGCTGTTGTTTAAATTCCTGTTACGATAGGAATATAGAAACTAAGAGCACCTGTGCAGATAGAATGATTGCAAACATACAGTGCCATTAGATAATATATTATTTCGTTCAAGTTCAGCTGGGTTGAAAAGGTTTATCTTTCACCTTTGACACATTTTTTAAAAAGGGGACAAAACATTTTTTGAAACCACAGTGTCCTAACGAGTACAAGTGATTGTTCACCATGTTAAATTAATTTTCTAATGGTAAAGATATTACAAAGTTGGGAGGACAATCAGCACAATGTGTTGTTTGACATCATGTGAAAATAACTCAAATTTGAATGGAGGTCTTGGTAAAATTAATTAAATTCACATTTGACTTCAGAAAGCTGTTCTAAGTCTGCTCTACTGGAAAACAAGGACTGTATCATGATTGTGAAAGTGGCAGCGAAGGAACATGTTTTTTTCCAGCTCGTATTACTTGATCAGTGGCCAAATATACGCATATCTGTTGTTGCTGTCTCTGAGGTCACAAACACAATTGAAAGATGGAAAATGAAAGCTGCCTGTATCAAAACTGGCTCTTAGCCCAATTAATATGGTCGAAGTTGGTTTATAAAGCTGTGGACTTCTACCCTGAAGCTATCGTCTGTTTAGGACTGCTTAATGAACAACTGTACGGGTAAGAGTCTGTGTTTGATATCTACGTGGGCCTTCCCCTTGTGAAAGAGCTGATGGGAGCAGACTGATTTGTATGGAACATCTGTATTGCTGTAATATTCCAGAGAACAAACGTAAATTGCAGAGTGTGCTGATGCAAGCTTGTCACTGTGAAGCTGACCACTTGCCTTGAGTTTTTGCATAACAAATCTGGCAAATATTCAGACCACAATCTTCAGCCCAGGCAACCTGTCCAGGTTGTACCCCGCCTCTTGCCCAATGACATCTGGGATAGACTCCAGCACTCCCGCAACCCTTACAAGGACAAACTGTTAAGCTAATGGATGGATGGACCACAAATACACACTAACGTGATGAATGTAAAAACTAGAATGAAGCACCAGTTCTCTTCAACTTGTGCGGCACTTTGAAAGTTCGCCCCTCCCCGCCCTCCGGCTCTACTTTCCACTAGACTAACGCCGTGACACGATGTCATGCGCAAATCAGCCTATTCAAACAGAATCAAATCAAACTGTTGAGCCTGTGTCCTTCATTCGCGGTTTGTGTGTTTGCCTTCTGAAGGAGGCATAATTAATTTTCTGACAGAGTCCTCTGTGTTCACCACATCTGTTTTAGCGCTGGTTGTGCCAGCATGTCCTCGAGACACAAGGTGAATTCTCTGCAAGGTGGCTCTATCATCAAATGTGACACTGAATTTCAATTGAAGTCTTGGTTTCCACAACACTATGTGCACAGAATTTAAGAAACCCCCTCGCGGTGCTAATAATGGTGCCTGCCACGACTGAGGACAATGACAAATTACCTCTTTCCAGGCAAAAGAGACTGTCAGTGTTACCAGGCTTTATTTCAGTTCTCTTTAGGAATGATACCCAGTTTCCTCTTGGTAAGCATTGAAACCTCTAATTCAAGCCTAGTCTGTTAATGTTGCTGAAAAAATGAACTCAAATATACAGACAGGATGACAGTAAACGACAGCATTTGTACAGAAGTGCAGTCTGTTTGTCAGTGTGCTCAAGATTTAATGTGGTAATTCTTTCATCCATACAATTATAATTTTTAACCAGAGCCAAACACAGTGTTACATCTTGGGCTGTCTTTACATAGGGATAGATCTCTGTGTTTTTATTGCACTTGAACAATTTACTCATTGTATTTATGGAAAAAATGCAATATTGTGAGACTGACTACAAACTGAAGTAGATGAATATTAGGGAACTGGATTTTGAATGTATTAAATATTGGACTTTGGAAAATTATCTAGATTAGGTCTCTATTAGGTTTTCTCATATATTTATTTCATACGTGTTTTCTTTATTTTATTGAATTTGGGATTATTTACTAATTTAGTATGGTTAGCACGGTTCGTTTGGAACAATAATAGGGGTACATCAAGAGTTTCCTTTCTAAATCCTAATTTGTAAAAACAGCTAGAGGGAAAATGACTTCCAAAACTTGAGCAGGGTTCAGAACATGACTGTGTCCCAAGTCTGTTACCTCAATCCTTGCTGTCCCTGGACGCTGTTCTGGTCCTCCATCCATCTCAAAGAGCTTACTTCTCATGTTACTTCGACTAAGACGAGGGAGGATTATTATATGATTATTATATGATTATGTGTTAGCCAAATTATATTTGGCTAACACATTTGAGCTACAAATTCTAAATACTAGCTGCAAACACTAATTATACACTTGTATTAATGAATGACAGATCCACAAATAATCACCTTATAACATTTTAAACAAAATGTGCTCAGGTGCATCTCGTGTCTTAGTGCATCTGCTAAGCTGATTAAAAACAAACGTGGAATTCCTCTGAAAACATACTGCAGTTGAGTTTGTATATTCTGCTTTGCCTTTAGTAGGAGGGACTGAGACACAAGCGAGGGATACATGGATGCACTCTAGTGAATTGAGGTGTACTCCCTTATTACTTGAAGGTGTGAAATTCCTTTCTCACTACACCTTGTGCCAACAAGTGTCTGGAGGTTGAGTTGGGAGATGAGTCAATAACGGCAAATCACACCATTTCCTCTGGTCTCTTTGTAAAAGCAGAAGAGGAGAGACAAGAGAACATTCATCTCTATGAAGAACAGGAGGCTCCAGAAGCAAGATGTTGAAACACACTACAATTATTTATATAAATTGCTCTAAATATATCAAAGATCCAAAACCTGTGTCAGTAAAAGCTTTTCTATTGTGTGCTTAGAAAATCAGATAATGATAATCCAGACTGATCCTGTTGCTGTGTGCTGAGATATACAGTGAATATTCATCTTTATATTTGTAACTATATACATATATAGGTACATATATACATACACACATACATATGTGTGTGTTTACGTGTGTAAGATATATATACACAGATATCAGACGCAAAATATGCACCATAATTGCACCGCACCACCTAATCTGAATAAAGACAGCCCAAGGTAACACTGACAGCACTGACAAGAGCTGCATTTGCACAGATACTGGCATTCTACCTGCAGTAAGGTAGGGCCCTGGTCTCCAACAGGACAAACACTATATTGCAGAAGTATACTGATACAAATCAATGAATCCGGTGCACAAACCAAGGTCCATGAGAACATGGATAATAAACTTTGGTGTGGAGGAACTTGACTGACCTGTACAGAGCCCTTAACTCAGTAGATGATTTAGAGAATAATTAGAGTGCAGATGGAGAACCAGGCCCTCTAGTCCAACATCGGTACCTGACCTCACAAAGGCTCTCAGGATTATTGGTGAAATATTCCAATAAACTTATTTCTAAACCTTGTGGACAGTCTTTCCAGATAAGTTGTGTGTGTGGAAAGGCAGGCTTCACACTACTTTTGGCCTCATAGTGTATGTAAACTGTGCCAAGCTGACCTACAACTGGTCATAACAAGTTTCCTTAAATAAAGGGAGAAAATAAGGGAGAACCTTTTTTATATATTTGGCCAACAGCAGGTTACATCTTCAAATTGTTGGCCTAGAGTGAAACAAACACTTCTGAGGTCCTGTCATGACTGGGGCTGTGCACATCAATTAAAACGGTACAGAAGTATGAGGCAACACAGTCTTACCAATACGACATTTAAATGCAGAATGCAGACATCTGTAAGAATGGACCTTTGATGATGTAACCCCTGCTTAAGTTAAAGGAGAAGAAGATTTTAAAATGAAATAAAGTGGATGTAACATGGTTAGGTCACGGCGGTGAGGTGAAAGCCTAACCTTTGTGCAATCAATCAATCAATTGCGATCAAAAGGTTTTATATATATATATATATATATATATATATATATATATGTATATATGCTTTACATTAGTGTAAAGGGATTTCTGCCCGTCTACTCCCAATGTCTCAACCACACTTACTGTCTCTTCTCAGTGATTCAACAACGTGATCAGAGGCTTTTGGGTGTGACAAGATTATTAATATTCAGTTGCACACTCTCCATTCTGATGCCTCATTAAGTTACACTGACCTAGCTGCAAACCCCTTGAGAGTGATGAAATATGAATGAAAGGCAATATTTTTTACGTTTTCAGGTGTAGTTAAATGGTGGCACCATCCTCCCATACGTTCTCCTTTTGAATGATGAACTCTTCTGAAGTTAAAAAGAGCACAGTGGAGATCTTCTCTTACTGCTCAGTTTCTGTTTTAAAATTAAAATATGGCTTTTCCTACACCATAATGTGGTATCCAACAATCCTCCAACCTCCAAACCAATAAAGGTCATTTGTTTCTACTCTTTCATTTGACCCACTGGAGCATTTCTTCAAATATTGTTGCTATAGCAGTCAGCATCTTTTAACCAATCATGCTAACGACGGATGAGTTCCCCCCTTTTTGTTTTCATCACACAACATAAAAGTCTTGTTATGAAGCATGACGCCATGACAGCATATGTTACGGCACAAAAACAACTTGGTTAAGTTTAGGTGACATTGTTTAACGTCCACAGATGTGCGAATGTCTCCTACACCTCAGCCATCTTCCAATCTCCCAACTCTCTCCTTTAATCGTGTCAGTTGTTAAACACTGGTTATGGTTATGTTTTATCTTTCAGGTTAACAGTTTAAATGTATGTAAATCAAAGAAGGGCCGCTGGTGAGAGGACGAGGAGCTGAGCGGATGGCGACAAGATGAAAGGTGGCTGGCATGAAGCACAAACCATGGGGGAAGGCACACGGTGAACCAGCAGGGAGTGCAGAGTGTTAAACAGTGAGTGAACTAACAAGGCAATGAGGGAGACAAACGGGAGTAATCAGTGAGGGCGTGATCAAGGAGAACCAGGGAACTGGGAAGGCAGGCCAGGGTGTGAGGCGTGACAAGTACCAGCATCGCACAGTAATTGATTTCCACACTGAATGTATAATTACTGGGCTAAATAACTCCACTGAAATGCAATGGTCAGGATAATGTCATGTTTAATATTGTAAAATGTTGATAATGATACGGCAGTATGTTTGTGACATGACACTGACTCATAAGGGATGGCATGCAGTACAGGCCATTTTTAAATCTGTAACTGCTAAAAAAAAAAAAAGCATGCCTCCTGTAGGTTGTAGTGTATGTGACTAAAAGTTTGCATGCACGCATTTTCTAAGTTGGCTCCCCACTTCGAGGTCAAGCTTGACTGAATTCAGATTCCAGTTGGAAAGGAATAGGCTCTAGCTAAGTAATCCAGACCTGGGGACACAGGAAAAGACAAAGAAAAATAACAGAAAGGGGAAGAAATGTGGTGAACAAGGATATTCAGAGTAAGAATTCACGAAGCGAGAGAATATGCACTGAATGGAAAGATGCTGCCAAACGCTTTGAAAGCAAATTAAGTAAAACTGGACAGAAGAGACAGAAAGTCGGTGCTGGCAACAAATTGAAATGGGCATGTTTTAGGGAACACGCTGTCTGGCTGAGACGGGACAGGGAGTCCTACAAAATACACCAAGTAGGGATGCTTCTGATCTTCGTGGTCAAATAACAAAGCTGGTTTCCTCTACTTTCCTGTCAGCATCATCACCTGTTTCCCAATTTTGTTTGGTTTGAACAGGGCCGTTCAAAAAGTGACGGTACACTAGCACCTTAGAATACTTTTAATCCTCCTGTGACATTGAGGGGTTTTAAACACAACTACAAAAATTATTATTTAACCTTGAAACATTAATTAAATGTTTTTTAATGAATATGTGTGACCTACATTTTTACACCACTTTGTGATTTGTGATTTGTGTAAAGCTGTGCGGTATTTGAATAAAACCTTAACACTTGAGTGATACAAAGCTGCAGTGAGGCGCATCTAATTTTAGGGTTTTATTTTTCACCATGATAGCAGGGTTTCCATTTTTGATAATTCTGAAGAAACGGGTGCATATATTTTCTCCACTGGGTCAAACCCTAAGTTAACCTCATAAATCTTGTTTTTAATAAAGAATACATGTCACCCAGGGCGGCAGTGTGTCAGCTCTGTGGTCAAGATGGAAAATCAGATTCTGATCCTCAACTGTAACATTTAGGTGACGCATTGTCAGTTTTAATGTCTTTATGTGGACAGTAACAGCAATACAGAGAATCAGTTAGGTCTGGCTTCAGAGGGCAAACGAACAAAAAGAAGCACCATAACCATAATGAAATACTCTCATCGTTCTCTGGGGTTCCTCAGAGAAGCCTCCTGACACTTCTGATATCGGTTTCACACTTTTTCCCCTGAAGTTTCGACCCAGGCTTTCTTCACAGCGCTTCTTCTTCATGGTCCGATTCACATTTCTATCTGGGGGACTGACAGAGGGGAAAAGACAGGGGGAGTATGAGTGACAGACAGTGAGTGAAAGAGGTAAAGACTAAGAAGGGGCAGACAAGATGAGAAGCAGTAACCCAAAGACCTAAGGAATAGAGGAGAAACCCAAAGCGAGGGTTCATCATTTTAACTGACAGACATACTAATCTCTGTTTTCTTTCTCAAACACGTTTTTTATCTGTTTTACTTGCCCTCGTCCTCCTTCATCCACCTCTTTTCTCTTAGCCGCGTCATCTATCCCATTTCAACTTGCCTCTTACAATTTACAACATATTTTTTTCTTTCTCTTTCGCTGTCTTACTCATTTTCTTTCCATCTCACCTTCATCCATCCTTTACCCAGTCTTCCAGGCTGCTTTCCCTCATCTTTCCAGCCCCTTCCCCCTCCTCCCCATCTTTGTCTCGCCTTTGAGCCATGAATAATTGCTCTGTGGCGCTCGCTTTTGCTCGATACTTATCAAGATTTGGCTGCTATCTGCACACACAGCATGGCCTAACAACACCAAAAACTATTTCCAACCACACATGGAGACATGTTCACCCGCCCACACAATCCACTGTCAAGATAAACGGGGCATGTCTCGCACAGCAGGACCAATAACACACTGAGAGCCACTTATGGTGCACCAATCAATGGCCCTGCAGGTGTGTGTGGGCTTCCCCATTCACCTCTTTCTCCCTCCCATTAATTCATCCAGCCATCTATCGATCACCATTCCCCCAAATGGACGAACAAGTCACCGGTGATTCATTTTATTCTTTCCTCCCTTATCCGTTTCCTTCTTTCTCTTTATTCTCCCATTCTGCCATCTCCTTTCAACCCTTAGTCCGATCACAGTTTGGTTTATCTAAACATTTCTTTAAGCCATGCAGGGCCTGTTCAGGAGCCAAAAGGAATTTTATAGATTGAAATAAATCTCACTGGGAGTAGCATAGGGGTTGATCCTGAACAGAACTAGACAGAATTATTACTGTCACTGAGCTTTTGGCATTGATTCTCCTCGTTGTTTTTAGTGTAGCTGTGATACAGTTTATGTTACTTCCCAGGTTTACAGCTTTTTTCAAACCAGGGATTGGGGATACAGTTGCTCATGGAAATGACCTAACACCTGGATCTGTGGATCCCTGTGGCTTCACTGAGATTTTGTGAAGTTGGTTATTTATAGTGCCAACAATGTAGGACACAACACAGACATTAGGCCAACAAATGCCCGGGCAATGGCAGCTTGGTTTGTCATGGCTAAGCTAGGAAACACAGACAGAACTGAACAAAACTGTATCAATGCGATTACTTTACTTTACTTTACTTTACTTTGCTTGGCAGACACTTTTATCCAAAGCGACTTACAGGGACCTAGCGCTGGGTGTCTGGCTCAGAGACACACCTGGTAGGGGATGGATTAGGAGTCGGACGGGGTTCGAACCGCCAACCTTCTGCATTCCAGTCTGACGCTTAATAAATACTTTATTAATCCCCTTGGGTAAATTGTTGGGGTTTCGACCTGTCCACCTTCAGTCAGTCAGTTGGCCAACTAGGTTGTTTGTTCTAGACCGCAGCTATAAACTAGCATGAGTAGTTTGCAGCACAAATAGTGGCAAAACAGAAACAAGGTGTCAAGGTGCAACTTAAGATTGAGTTTTTGTTCAGGTAAGTAAACTATTTTTGTCTGAAAATGACATTTCCGATTAGCCCTCTTTATCATAGTTGTGGGTGTAAATTAGTTGTGTGCGTTCAGGCCTATTGTTGTGAACTGTTACATTAATATTGGATGCTGTGCCTATTCTCTGATCTTTGGCTGTGGGCTACAAAACAACATCTGGGTGCACACCACAAACATAATTTAAATGATAACATTTGATGAAATGTTCAATAGAGAAAGTGTACTGTGACATACTTCTGTTTCCTCATCCTCACAAACTGAGCTGGACTCTCAGAGCATATGATTGCCAGAGGCATTAGAAGCGCGCGGCTAATATGAGTTGTCCCTCATACTGCATCAAAAACCACAACTTCACGAGCTTCATAACCCTTTAGGTAAAGATGGAGCTCTGAGTACTGTTGTCGTCATGTGCATGGTTCAGGCACAGCCCTTTCAGAAACCAGACCGGGTGCTTAAGAGGAAGCATTTTCTACCAGGTGGTCAGACTTCATGAGACCAGGCAGACTAGTTGTCCTTATTTTGAAAGTCATTTCAGTCAAATCTGTAATGCAACTGTTGTTTTATTGCTATCTTTATTGCTTTTGAATACCCACAGCCTCTTGTGCAATTAGTGTTTCATTGGTTTTAATTGTTCTTTTAAAGCAGTACTTTACTTCAGCACTTTGGTCCTCTCTGGTTTGTTTTAAAGTGCTTTATAAATAAAGTTGGTATGGTATGGTATGGTACTTTATATCTGAATTATTGTGTTAATGCTTCAAGAGAAACACCATTGGAACGTGATTCAGAGTCTTCTAAACCTGACCACAATCTCACTGCAGACTGTGTGATTTCTGTTCAGAAATGAAATATTTAGGTCTAATGTACCATTCACATACATACGGGTGACACATCTTTCCGCTCTGTTGGCAGGGGAAGCATAAGTGAAGATCAGTGGCTTGAGTTCAACAGTTTATTGGGATCTTCAGTTCAAACATCACTGAAAGCTATGTTCACTGTATTTGTACTTGTAATTCAGTGATAAGTAATCTCTTTCAGTGTCCTTTCAAGGACACAACCTAACTCATTACAGGCAATAAAGTGCCTTTCATCGACTCACAAATGAATTGTTGGCCTAATTGTTTCATCCCCTCTCTTAATACAATAACGATTTTTTTCCCCTCGTGGAAAACACCAGATTTTAATTATGCTGACAGCAAAGGAATGAAAGACCCACCTGGGTTGGTTTGCACACTAACTCACCTGCCCACACAGTAGTAAAGCACTGATATACAAATTTGACTGATAACGAAAAAACTAAGAAGGTAAACTGTGATGAAGTGATGCAGCAAGATTATTACGCACAGCAAATAGCAAGTACACCAATTAACCAAAATTACAGAAGGGGAAAGAAATAAAAACAGCTACTATGGAAACTACTGACAAATAATTTAGAGTAGTAGGGGCACTGTTTTTAGAAAAGGATCTTGTAACTAGTTTGTTTAGTGTATATATATATATATATATATATATGGGTTATAACACTGGTGCATGGTCCACATCCACCAGTATTGCACTAAGAAAGAAGGGTTTCCTTGCCCTGAAGTTTGCCTCTGGCACGCCGAGAACTTAAGAGTATGCTGTGTGTAGCAAAAGAGATATAATCCTGATGCAACCTGAAATGACGACATAGTACTTGAATTGCGGCAGTTGCATTTTGTTTATTAATCTTCTTGGGATCAGGGTCAGGGCCATTACAATTAGTGGCAAGTGATTTATTTTTGTAATATTGGTAGAGCAATACATACCCCCAGTAGGACTTTCTGCAGCTGTGTGCAGCCCATCTGAGTGACATGTTATTAGTAGTAGTATTTCCTATTTTGGCTGTGTAAAGGGTTCATGGTGAGGCACTCTCGTGCTTGAGGGTATAGAGTGCTTAAAGGAGCAGAAAAGGTTTACTTTTTTAGACCATACTTCAAATCAGTGCAACACATCATTGCACACCTCTGTCTAAGTGCTTTTAAAACCTGGTGATAATAAGTCCAATAGTTTAACACCATGAACATATTAAACATTTCACGTTATAACAAGAGAGCTTAGTCTAGAATGCTTGTAGCCTGAAAAGCCACCTTTGACTTAGTTCTTATTAAAGCCCTCTGACTGAGATTCTACACAAACATATTACTAAATCTCATGGTGATTTTGTAGATAACAAACTAAACACCATTCTTGAAACGTCTTTGCAAAGATGAAGAACCTTTTTTTTAATGAAATACAGACACATTGTGGGAGAAACAAATGACTTTATCATCAGTAGGATCAGGATGTATTATTTATTGTGAACTTTTAGAACCAGATGAAGTGTTAAAAAAACAAGCATAAAGGTTAATCTTACCTCCATGATATATAGGGTCTAAACTGCAGTGAATACTAATTATCATTGCATCATTTCACTGCATATTGTACTGTACATGACTGTGCATGTGACAAATAAACTCTGAATCTGAATCTGAATCAAAGTACAATACAAATGGTGTTATATAGTATTATGTTTAGACATTTTTTTACTCCAAACCACGGCGCATGACTCTTGTTTTAGAACTGCCATTTCTCATTGTTTCTGAAATGCACATTTAAATTGATCATATTTGTTTGTGTTGTTGCCGCTGTGTTGGCTTTTTAACAATAAATCCCATTTACTGCATTGCGTAGCCTATACATGAGCCGAACTGCATTCCTGTTGTAGACAGTCTCATGGCTACAATTAAAACCAGGGCAGACCTCCCAAAGAATGGCCTCGTGTGCTCAGGCTCACTGAAATCCTGCAAAGGAACTCAAATGAGCCTTGTTTAGTGAGGACAGGATTGAAAGTCAGTGATCTGTGAAGATTTAAATGTTTTTTGGCTCAGCACTGAAGTGTGATCCCGCTTGAATCAAAAATCTTTGACCAGCCATGGTCAATTTCCATAAATGAGGAAGCGAGGCAATCATCAATCAAAATCAGACTTCCAGACGCCAAATCTGAATCTAAATGAGTCATGATCCTGGCTCTGCGGTGGCAAAGCAGTGGACTCATCTCTTGTAATTTACCATCATGAGACACAGAGCCATTCAAAAGCGGACACAATCACTATCAGAATATGAATGAGAACCAAATTACCTTCATTAGTCAGAGTACCAAGACTTGAATGCACTGTAAGATCTCACTGTATGACATTATCCAAGTGATAGTAATCTACAGTAAATGAGTTACGGGAGCTCAGTGCAGCCTATGTTCTGACATTATGCTAAAAGATGATTATAGTGTTTGTGATAAAAGCCAGATTCAGGGTTGGAGAAAATTACAGCTGTGTGTGGCCGTGTGAAAAACAGCTCTTTGTGATTATTTCAGCCTGATGACGGACAATCACTCAATTCAGAAGACTCAATCTATACATTTACGGTACAATTAATGTACTTATCTATTAACATACTTAAATGTGTTTATTGTGTCCATATAAAAGAACATTTCAAAATTGCATGATTTTAGACAATAATTGGAATATCACAAAGCTGTATTAGATGTGGTAGAATTGTTTCTATTTATTTCTTTATTTATTGCCTACATATGACCAACTGTGGAGTGAGCCTGGGTCTTTAGTTTGACAGTCCTGCACACTAAGC
Source organism: Microctenopoma stevenorrisi (assembly GCA_032270685.1). Taxonomy (NCBI): domain Eukaryota; kingdom Metazoa; phylum Chordata; class Actinopteri; order Anabantiformes; family Anabantidae; genus Microctenopoma; species Microctenopoma stevenorrisi. The sequence goes on from JAUMTR010000010.1 coordinate 8,709,340, forward strand.
AGCTACCATGCACTTTAACGTTAAACTTTTAATGTTAATAATTGCAACACTTCAGTCATTCAGAAAATATATTTGATCAGATCAGTAATAATATTGTTACTTCAAAGACTTGGTGCACAGGAATATACATTTTAGGAGAAAGAATTATTTACAGAACAATGTGAGTACAGCTCCTCATAATAAGTTGTTAGACCCAGATCTTTATTCCTTTTTATTTATAACTATATTTTATTACATTTTAATTTGTTTAAGTTTTACATCATATATAAATGCTATGATGTGTAATTTCAAATAACGTATATTTCTAATAGTTTCTAATAATTTAATAATATATAGGATTGAAATAACCTTTAAATGTTAATATTACTGCAGTCTGTATAGTACTTTAATTTCATTTACTTCCTTTACTTGGCAGATGCTTTTAAAGGTGGTGATACTGTCAGCCAGTCGAATGGGGCAGGGCAAGTTGTTCCACCAGCCAGGGACCACGAAGGAGAAAAGACTCCACTGTGGTCTGAGACCTCGTGAAGACGGGATTTTTAGCCTCATTTCATTAACAGATCTGAGAGAGTGTGCAGGAGTATAACTTACCAGTAGTGTGTTAAAGTAAGATGGAGCAGATCCATCATCTAAACATAGTGAACACACATCGGAAACATAAGATTTCTGTCCTACAGTTTGTACTTTAGCATGGAAAGAAAAGGAGTCACAGGATCAGCTCAGGGCAGGTTCAGGGACAAAGACACATCAACATTCTGCATCTTAACTGTGAGATAATCACATATATAAATAATAAGTAGGCTTGTGTGTCTAAGTCCTGAGCCAAGCCACGGGCAGAGGCAGATGGAGGGAGCGAACAAGGGTTAGAGACAGATGCGCCTCTGTGAATGTGGGTGTATGAGTGTAAAACTGAGGTGGGGAAAGGGAAGACATTCCCAAAAATTAAGGACAATATATCCGTGGAAGAGAACGGATCTTAGTCGGTGTTAGAAAGAAAGACAGAAACAGAAATAAATCATAGTGCACAACAAAAAAAATACACAGAGCGAAAAAAACAGATTTCTGTTTGATCTGGCTGTCAGTTTATTAACAAGAGATGAAAGAGGCATTAGACAGGTGTCACATCATGCTCAAATTTGTTTTAGCTTTCTGAACTCGTCCGCATATGGAATATATGGACAGATAAAAGACTAAAATAAGCAGCTGTGGCAGAGATTCCGCTACTCGTGAGTTTTGTCTTTTGAAATAGATCCTGATTTATTGATAGCTGCTGCTATAGCTGCTAATTTCCTCCGACTCAAAACTTCCCTTGGTCTTTTCCCGTTCAAAACAGATTTGTGCTCTCTTTCAGATTTACTGTTACCTGCACTCATTGCCCGCTCAAACCTTTCTCCCTGCACTCGACTGCGCTTCGCTCTCTGCTGCTCTCGCCCGGCTCCGCTGTAGGGTTGAACTGTGATGACCCTATGAAGAGATTTGTGTAGACACGGATATGACGCTTGAGATTAGAGATGACTTTGGTTGTAAATGTTTTCACAGTTCGTCTACTGATCATCCATGTGACTGAGCTCACTGCATACTCCCCAAAAGTAGTCTGGTTTGCTGTTGTATATTTATAGAATTAACATGTTTAAGCTTAATGTGGGGTGCTATAAAAGTATTGACAGTGTCCCACTGTTCTCCGTGACTTTCCTTTTGCCTGAGCAAGTGTCCCAGCGTCTGACTCCCAGTTTCTTTCCTCTTCCTTTTACTTTTACCTTCGTGATACTGTGTTCCTTTCTTCCTGACATGTCTACAAACACGCACACACACACACACACATATCTACACACACTCTGAGCCCACTGCTGTGTTGGGCTGGTTGTGCTGTTGAATGCCTGTGGGGGGACTTGTCAGCTCTCATCTGCATTTAGAACACACCCCTTCCCTTTCCCTCGTCTAGTCCCAGTGTGTTACAGCAGCCTTGTCACTGGCCCACACAGACTATATTCCCTCTGCCTGTGTGTGTGTGTGTGTGTATTTTTTTCCCCTTTTGTAAAGCCTGTCATGGAAGCAGCAAGTGTGTATAAAAAAAGCACCGTGTGTGATGTGGGAGGCATGTCAGTGCAGTAACATGTCTGAGTGAATGGATGATGTTGTGTGTATCACTGTGTGTGTTTGCTTGCCTTTCACAGCTTTGAGAGCAGCGAACATGCTGCTCTGTTGCTTTGCCCGTCCCCATTTCCCTTGATGACCATAGAAATTTTCCACAGACATCTTTCCAACACACACACACACGTCAGTGTTGGTGAAACATGTTGGGTGTTGCGTTACGTAAGCCCAACAGAGAAAGAGACAAAAAGGAATATGCATGTAAAAGCGAAACATGATTCAGGACATAGACCGACATAAAGTTGAACAGACAGAAAGTGGATGTGATTTATTCATGAAAATTCTGAATCCTGACCTGAAGGGATCATCTAACCTAACACACAACCTGGCAGCCATGTTGGAGACGATTATGAATTTAGATTCTAAGAGTTGCAAGAAAAAGGAATCTGTGCATTTAGGTTCACACATAATGTAACAATTAGGTTTTTGGGCATTTGGTGTCTGTACCCCACCACACTGAATTTTAAACAAAATATGCTCTCCTGGGTCGAGTTCAAGTGACTGACTCGGCCACTGAAGAATATCCCCTTTCTTTGCCTCGCGTAGCTTTTGGGTCATTATAGGTTTGCAGTATGAAGTTGTGTCCTATATGTTTTGTATCATTTCTGCACTTCAATCACCCTGAACACCAGTGACATGGTTTCATTGGCAGCCATACATGCCCACACCATAACACTGCCTCCACCATGTTTGTCCGAGTCTGTCCTTTAGTGTTACCGGTGTTGTTACCTGGTTGTGAAGCATCTGTATTTACTTTCTTCAAGTCGTCTCTTGACTGTAGACTCTTCTGTTGTCATTCACTTGTTGCCATCCATGGTTTTCCGGGCCTTTTAACGTTGCTAAGCTATGCAAGTTAATCTCTTCTTTGGAAAGAAATGTTCCAAATACTCAAAACCACCTTTTAACTCATTGATACTAATAGAGTAATAAGGGAACCGGCCACACCTGGCCACCAACTGCTTGTTAAGCATGTCCTCCATTATTTATGAGCTCCATAAAACACATCAGACAAGAAAAAGGGTAGAAAGAAGACGAGGGTAAGGAGGAGTAGGTTGAGGCTTAAACTGTTCTAACCGTGGGATTTATCCAGAAAGATCTCTCTTCACTTCAGCTCCAAACCTGAGTTATATGACAAGTAATCAGTCTGCAAATGATTTGGATTCATGCTCGGGCATCTGGTGTCACCCAGAGGGAATGGAATTACACATGAGAGAAGAGACAGCCGTTGTAACAAAGCACATTTGTTCAAAAGTGGTTTACAGAGAAAATAAAACAATAGAGAACAAATCCGTTGTGAATATCAACACAGCTCTTATATTTGTGTAGGCTGGGAAATAACTGGCAAAAAAGAGCAGAGGACTAGAGGAGAAGAGAAGCAGGGAACAGACAGCTAGAAAAACAGCTCTAAAATATGTGATCAAAATTCCCCCACACACACACACACACACACACACACACTCATCTGTGCTTCTCGAGCCTGGTTCATTCATCATGTCTCGCCTACCAACAGCATAGTGATGCAATGTTTGGCACTGCTGACTATCAGCATGAAAACCAGACACCCGGAATCAGTTTAAACAATCCAAAGACATGCAGTCCAGGTTAGGTGGTGACTCTACGGTTTCCATATCCAGCTTCAAAATTACCAAGTGGATGAAATCCACTGGCTTTGTTGTTGTTAACCTGACTCCTGCTCAGGCAACAACAGTTGTAAATTTCACTTGTAAATGAAATTGAATCTTTATTATCTCAACATAGCACTGTAGCTTCCACTCGGCAACGCGACAGGAAAACACAACCAAACACACATTGAGCTTATCTTCTTGAGTGGACGTGCCCTCCTGTGGTGATTGACCCGCGTGTCCTGACACCTCCCGTGTCAGTTAACTCAGTGTAGAGACAGCGTGAAGCAATGCAGTGCAGCTTTGTTCACTCTTTTATTACACACAAGTCAATCCCTCTCAGCATTTAGACATCGTGTTTTCTTCACTTTATGCCAAACATCCGTCCGCCCATACAAATGCAACACACGTCAACTATAGCTGTAGACTCGAGTCATGTTTCCATCTAACTGTCACGCCAAATTTACACAAACGTTAACACATAAAAAAAATCTGAGTGTGGGGGTGAGGTGTATAAATACTCTACCTAAATGTCAGAGGAAACATTCTTAAGAAAATGTTCTCATGTATGAGTAAGTATCTAGATTGTTAGATTTAACTTTTAGCTTTTGGATGTTGAGCTCATACCCAGTTGTTTTTTCTATCTAAAGAGTATGAGCTATTTCAAGTCATTTGTCAAAAAACGCCTTAGAGTTTACTTATTCTGATGAAAATAATAGTCTACAACTTGATTCTTTGCTAAATTTGTAGATATATTTTTGACATTTATTATTTAGAATAACAATAACAATTGAGCATGTTTGTGCTCATCACAATGAAAATTATAAATTTTTACTACTACTGATTTTATGATTTTTGGTTTCTGGGAAAGATTGCGGAATATATATTTTCAAAACAAAAGTCATTGCTATATGTACACATAGCTGACAAAAATGAAATCAAACAAAGTATGTAACACAGTTTGGGAGTTAGAATAAAGAGTAAAAAAAGGTTGTTACCACAGACTCCCAAAGGTAACAATATAGAATTAGGTTTGTGAAAGAAAAGGTGAGTATTCTTAGCTCAGCACTCGTTTTATATAAATACTCTGCCCCCCCAAAACAGGGTATCAGGCATTTATAACAACATGCTGTTATAAATCCCAAGGACTCCATAATAAGCAAGCCCATTTTCCATAACTTAAACTGTCCATGAAGTTGAAATGTGGAGAGCACAACCAGTGATTTTACAGACACCATTACAGTACTCGGTGACTAAAATAGTATTCTGTTCAGCAAAACTTGCTGTATAGGTGTCATGAAGACCAAAAACATCACATCATATTACAGGGAGCTTGTTTTCCATATATAGCCACTCACTGCTGAGGTAGGGGAAAGCTGCCAGGCACATACTAACGTAGGTGTTAAACATTCTCTCATTGCACACCGTCGAGGACCTTACCAATCGTGGCAGAAGACCAAACTCCGGCCACCACAGCTCGAGTTTGCCTGGAAGGCCTGACGCTTTAGCGCTCCTAATGCCACTAACTGCCAGCTGCTTCAGGCTGTCGTCTGCTTTTTATCAGTAAGAGCTGCTTCCCACCACGCACTGAAACCTTTGACTGGAATTGACTCTGCTGGAACTGACTCCTCGTGTATCCTGAAGGAATGCCTTTTACCGTTGCACCAGTCCTTGATTGCTCTGACCTAAACCCCATGCTGTTCCACACATTCCAGTGATACTCGTGTCATTACTGTGCGCTGCTATGGGTGGACAATTTTGCCCAGACTGAAGGCTCTGTCCTCCTACAACCCAACCAGATGCCATATCATTAACCTCTATTTCCATGGTAAAACGTGATGAGTCAGGCTCTACTTCCTGCCAAGGTGCCCATCTACAATGACTGCCATGCTGTAGTAGACTCTGCAGTTATGAAACATGTGTTTATCTTCGTTTAATTTAGTCTTTAAGTTAAAAACCGGTTTGTCCCATTGACACCAGAGACCCAGACCAAAAGGCAGCAGCACAGTCACAACTAAACATCTGGATGTGCGGAAAAAATCTTCTGACCAACCTTTTGACTATGTCAAAGGATATAAAATAATCTAATGCTGTGTCCAGGTGAACTTATACTTATACAGATCCATCTCCCAAGACATTCTGCTTCCCCTAACTGTGTCAACCTTAAATATTGGTAAGTATTGCCTATTAATCATCTTTCTTATTTCCACACCATCTGTTCTTCCACGTTATTCTGAGTTGTCTTCAAAGTACTGGCCTCTCCACAGCATCTCCCGTTGCCGCCCTGGCAGTACAATTTATTTGAAACCTTTCTATGCCATATTTAAGAATGTCATTTTTTATTTTCTAGATTCTTCTCAGCATCTCCTTTCAATCCTGAGCACCAGACATGAAATACTGTAGCACATACACACTCCTCACTACCTCTGGGCCAACTTACTTTGCATTCCTGCCCCATACCCTTCTCTTTCTTCAGCTGTCTTCCCTCACAGTTGTCTTTACTACTGTTTTGTGCTACCTTCTGCATCCCACTCACTGGTAGGGATGCTGGTATCCTGCAAACTGTGAGCAAGAGCTTGTTGCACAGACTGATTGAGTGACTTCTTGAGAGGTACTGCTCAATGTGAGGCCCCTGACCACTCCATTTTTCTAAAGTGCTGAACAGAGATTGCTTTTTGTTTCTTCTAGAAACACAAATGTGATCGTGAAAAGCATGGCATCCTTCATTTTTTGATTACATGCTCATGGTTAGAGATACTGTCATTTCACTGTTCAAACCTTTCCAGACATATAATTTTCTCATTGAATCCACACCTCATGTACGCACAAGACTTTTTTTTACCACTTCTCCAACCTTCAAGATTCTTGGGCTCAGGTGGTAGAAAAGTACAACACACTCTAATGCATTCATGCACACAAGATCTGCAACCTAACAGCCCAGCGAGACTATTTTTGTCTCCAGCCTCTCCTGTTTCTCATTCCCTACATCTATTAGCCCTAATTCATTCTGCATGATTCCTATTTTGCACCTCCTCCCAGTAATTACATTATACCTGATGTACTGCTAAAGCTTAACATTGTGGGCCAGTTGTGACATTATAGTTTTTTTCTTTTTCCTTATCTTTGTTGTTTAGCATCACTCCTTCTCCTTCCTGTCAATTCAGGTATCATGATTGGTTACGCCATATGGCGCACAGCACACTAAATGGGATATACGCATCAGGCCTGTGGACACACACAAAGCAGATGGATGACGCAGCATATGCTATCTGACATGTCAGTGTGAACTTGCGCTGGGCCATCGTGTGCGTGGGTGTCTATATATAGACAGGGGAATGCACACATATAATAATAATAATAATAATAATGAATACTTTATTGATCCCCTTGAGGAAATTGTTGTTTGGACAGCTGCTAGAC
>JAUMTR010000010.1:8716907-8745359 GCA_032270685.1 Microctenopoma stevenorrisi
GGACTGGGAATCAAACTCGCTCACCCTTGGGTTTGAAGACGACTGCTCTACCCACTGAGCTATCATGCCGCCCCAATAATATATATATATATATATATATATATATGTTTGTGTGTGTGTGTGTGTGTGTGTGTGTGTGTGTGTGTGTGTGTGTGTGTGTGTGTGTGGGTCAATAATGTGGGTGATGCCCTTAAAAGTTGCCCACTGTCAGCAGATGGCTAAAGTGAAACTGTCAGCTGAAGACCACATACCTGTAATTTAGCCTTTCTTCAGCTCCAAAAATACAAATTTCCAAAGGTAAATGTTGTAGTTATATTGTAGCTATGATCTTTAACAAAATACCGTTTTGTCCGTTAACACCCAGAAATAACTGAATAAATAACCACTAAAATTCAAAGTAAGGAGAACCATGCCTATCTTTACTCCATCAAGGGAACTGATGAATTATCCATTTGGACTAAATGTCAAATTTACCATATTGCCCTTCATTACGCAGTGTTCTGCCTAATTTCCCCTCTGCAAAAGTTTACTCCCTGTTGGCTGAGAAAAGCCTGAGTTCGACAACTTAAAGAGCATCCCAAACATCGTTGCTCAAAGGCAAATATTGTCCTTTTACTGCACTACATTGATTAGACAGCTTAGGTTTTAAAACCTTTACATAAATATAAGCTAATAAAACACAATATTTTCTTACATATTATTGTTACTCCATTTTATTAAGGCCTTAGAAAGACTAGAAAGACTTTCAAAACATGAGCTTGTGCAGGACTATTTTTTCTCATTTATTTCCTTACCTCATTTATCTCTTGATACTCTTCTGAGCAGACTTGGCTTTTGGCCTTTTGAAGAGAGACGCAGGACTAACAGAGCCTGGCCCATCATCACAGAAAAGCTAGATTCTGTTTTGATTCTCATTTTCCTGCTCTGTCTTGTCTCTACCTTCTCCTCCCTCCTCTTTATATCGTCCTTTTTTAAGGCACTTTTGTCCTGTGTAATAGTATTGACAGCACCCTTCCCAGCCTGCAACGCCATTGTAGAGAGACTGGTTTGTCATGTATGTGATGACATTCCGAATATTAATGCATTTGTGACCAAGTACATTTGTCAAAGCTCTCTAAGTTGTCGGTGCATGTCAGCATCAAATCTGTCCTTTTTTGTCTTAATCTCGCCACTGCTCCTTCCTTAAAATCACCTCCTGTCTCCCTGTGTGTCCCCATCATATCTCTGAGCCCCTAATAGTGTCACAGCAGTGCATTTTACAGCCTCCCCTCCCACTATTTTACTAATGACACTGCTGTCAAATGTGACTCAGGATCCAACATACTCTTGTCTTTTCTGCTTTGTTCAACACAGATCAAAGCGTTTTTTCCAAACACAAATACGGAGGCAGCCCGTCGTTCCTGGGTCTTTTATGCTGTCATATCATGAAAATCTCTTTGCCCACGTTTACTTGTTTGCCAGACACTGGTGACAGATCAGTGTTATTGCATGCAAGACATAAGCAGCGTGGTCATCTGGCGTGACAGTTGCTAATAGAATGTCTGCAGACATTGCCGCCTTTTCTTTGCCCAAACACACAGTGACACATGCTCTTTTTAAAAAGATGAGGATGTATCTGTTTGTTTCTTTAATACCAGCACGTCAGAATCTTTAGATCTACTAAGCTGAAAGCAAAAGGTCAAAGTGAAAAACACGTTGCCCTTATTTGTTTTATAGGAAAACAAGTTAACCTGGGTTTCACACTGCGGGCATGCTCTCCCTCAGCATCTGCTAGCTGTTACCGCGTTGTTTATTTACAACCAGACTTTAAACGGATGACAGCCAGTCACACAACAGAGGTGAACAGATGAGGGCTGGTAACAATTGTGCACAGTCACATCAATACGTTGCAGATGAACAACATTGGCTCACCATAAAACGAAAAAAATATATATTTTTTATTGTAATTGAATTAGCTTTTCACTCACTTGTAGAAAAAATATTCAGAATGAATAATCTTTTCACACCCGGAGATATTGCTTTGTAGGGACATTGATTTTGGCTTCGGGGGACACATTAGTCTGCTGCTAAACACGAATCATTTTGAAAACCCATGTACACAAACACTGAGACACAAAAATGTATGCTCACCCTCTCAAGGTCATGGCTGCAGCAGCAGCTTGCCTGTGAGTGACTGGAATACCTGCACTGCACTGGGGCACAGGTTGTAGGACGACAAGAGTGTGTGAACAGTGCAAGACCCGGGGAACGCTACACGTTTAGCTCGCTCTCTGACACTCTCACATCCACTCCCCCTCTAACCCTCCTGCCATTCTGTTGCCTCTGGAGTGTCAGCTTATGAGATTGTGCAATATATTGAAGGCTTCATTAAAAGCTAATGCGCTCTCTCTTCCTCTCTCAGGCTCTTCTTTTTCTCACCTGCTTTACAGTCACGCCATCGCACCATCTTGTTTCACTCCTCTGCTGTTTCTCCCTGTCTGTCATGTCTTTACCCTTCAGCTGTTTCTCCTAGGATTTCTCTGCTGAATTCCCTCCATTGCTCCCAGATTGTCAGTACAGCAGCTTTTCTGTAAAATGGGAGCCAAAGTGGACATAGCCCCGAACACACAGTTTGGCCCTGAGCCTCAGCAGAGCAGTGTTTCAGGACAGCATTGGTGGATATAAGAATAGAATTCATCATGTGGACAAAAAAATGTCTTCATCCAATCAGGCTTTAGGAAAACTTTATGCTGAGGAAAGCATAAACTAAAGGACAAAACTAAAACACCATATTTTTACACTGTCTCTCACGCCGCCTTATTTCTTTTCCACCTTGGCGTCACTCTTTGTCTCCTGCTTTGTCTCCATTATCCCTAAAGTCATTTTACAATAGAGCCACAGCATTATTATACACCAAGGGCGCCATTAAACTCATACTGCAAACCAAACTGAGCAGCTTCCATCTAATAGACCACTGTACAGCTCAAAGCAAGTCCTCTTCCATATCATACACTCTCCACCACATGGCAATAAAGAAAATTGAATGGCCTTAAAGCTGCAGCGTATGAATTGGTGCAAGGGCAAAAAGAATTGAGAGCGAAAAAGCTGATTGCTATGTAGCTTCAAAAAGCACATTTAGTGAAATCCCTTTGCAACCACGCCAGCAGTCATTACGTTTTCATCAAAACACTGTTGATGTGTTTATTGTTGTAGTAGTGGTGATTCAGTAACTTCCCCTTCGCTGAGAACTGCTGCACACAACTTTCCGGTGCTTTTGTGATTTGCTCACAGCTTTTTTAATATCATAAACATGTGACACAGCAAAGTATCATGAAGCTGTACTACTATCCATGATCATTTATCTTACTTATCTTATCTTACCTATCTTACGACTAAAAAGCTCTTAAAGCCTCTGTTAGCTTTCCCCCTCTGTCAGTCCCTCTGGGTCTCGTTTCAGGTACAATCTCTCTGTCAGTAAGGGAGTTAACGTGGCCTCTGAGAGACTCCGGTATCTATGTGATAGATGTGTTTTTAAAGAGATGTCTAGGAGCTGATTGCTGGGACACTTTTATAGCCGACAGATACTGCTAATCAGGGCTATTGAGTCCTACACATGTACAGGACAAGCTGACTGAACAGTACTAGATATTTGGTAAACTTGTCTAATAATCCAAAAATACTTTGTCTTTATTTTCATGGAAATACTACTGGGACCCTAAACAGGGCAAATAGAAGCCTTTAGTTCTTCAGTCCGCTGGCAGATGCAGTTTCTAAAAGTGGACAAAAGTGGAAGATAAAGCTAGGTATTAGTAGCTGTGTTTGCCATTGTTAACTAACCTCAACTTTTAGATTACAAATACGATGAAAATAACTAGCTTATCAAATGATACATCAAATGAATTAACAATTTTAGAGCCATTCAGCAGCCATTGGAGCTGACCCAATAACACCTGCAGTGTAAGCCTTGATGTTGATGAAGAGTCAACCTGATAGGTAGATCCACAGGCTTCTGCAGTTTCCACTCATTTTGAACATTGTGACAATTGCTACAGTTTGTAAAAGTCAGAGTGCAATCACGAGTCCCTAGAGAACTACTGTTGACTGTTTTTGTCGGGTAGCATTTACACAACTCTGCGCAGTGACGGCTGTACTTGTCTCTCTCAATATGCATTGTGCCTAATCTGTAGAAGCTGTTGCTGATGCAACATTGATACTTTCACATTCATTTTATTTTGCTCTCATTCTGCATTGTTGCTCCACACTAACCTTTGTATTTGAGGAGCCAAGTGTCCTGATATTTTATACCTGTGAAATTTCCAACAAATCCAGCAAATGTTCACACTTTGACTGTTTTGAATATTTAGTGATGAAATAAAAGTGCAAACACTGAAAGGTTCACAACTCAGTTTCTTTAACTTAGCTCCCTCACTTTTGGGAGCTTTCATTTGCTCAAAAGCAATCATTTTTAATGGCTTATTTTCTTATGATGCAGTTCAAATTGAAATGCAATACCATTAAGGTTAGGAGGGCTGATGAAGCACCACCTTTATGCCTGGATACATGTTTATCCAGCATGCCCTCAACACCTTGACCATGACTGGTTCTCCTGTTTGATATTCCATCTCCTCTCATCTTAAAATCAATTCAGTGCACTACAGAACCAGAGTCATGCTTGGCTGCAACCAGCTGACATCACCAAGTCAGGCGGCCATATTGTCAGACAAGGACAACCTCTGTCTGAAATCACAGAGAAATTTAAACATTACAGAACAGTGTCAAAGTTGTTTACCAAAAAATGCTTTCAATATTGAAACATTTAATGTCAAAAACTAAGGTTATACATACAGTAAAGCCCATAATTAATCATACCCCAGGCAAATTTTGACTGAAAGTTACTTTTATACACACATTATTTTTTGATGGGAAATGACATGGGTGTCTCCCAAAAAATAATATGAGACTGTACAAGAAGCATTATTGAAGAAAAAAAATGTTTTTCAAATTTTATTTGCATTTGAGCAAAAAGTGATAAAATTATTCATACCCTTCACAAACTGTCACAGTCTCTGAGAGAATACAAAGTTCTATACCATTCCAAATAGTCCAAGCTGCTCTAAAGCATCTAATTACCCTGATTAATGGGAACAGCTGTTTTATTCAACTCAACAGGTAAAAAACAGCAGCTGTCTGCAGTTGGTTTGTGGACAGTCATAACTAAAACAAAGGAGCTCAGTGAGGACCTGTGGCTGCACATTGTGGCTGCTTACATGTCAGGAAAGGGCTACAAGGCCATATCTAAATGTATTTAAAAAAAATACAAGATGTTCTGCACTGTGGAGAATCTCGGAGGACATGGTCGGAGGCAAAAAGTGACACCTGTGCTGGCCAGGAGGATAGTGAGAGAAGGGAAAAATAATCCAAGGATCACCACCAAGGCCATCCTGGAGAATCTGGGCTCTGCTGGTGGCAATGTCTCAAGGCAGACAATCCAACGGACGCTGTACACTGCTGGGTTCCACGGATGCAGACCAAGGAGGACGCCACTCCAGATACGGCACACATGAGCTCCCTTGAGGTTTGCAAATGATCATCTGGACAAAGAAGACGACTTCTGGTCTTCTGTGTTATGGTCAGATGAAACAAAAATGGAATTGTTTGGTCACAATGATGTTTCCTTCCTTTGGTTTAATAAGGGAGAAGCCTTCAACCCAAAGAACACCATCCCCACTGTCAAACACGGTGGTGGGAACCTAATGCTTTGGGGGTGTTTATCAGCCAATGGACCAGACCAACCTGATCACAGTAAACGGCACCATGAAAAAAGAGCAATTGAACTTTTGAAAAGCGCTCACATCTCAGTGCACTCATCTACTCCTGGATATAGATATAGTTATGCTTTTGAATTTAGCTGAACATTGTTGTCACAATATGCCACATCACAGTGCAAAGTTCTTAAGAGCTGAATAGTTTTCCTATTTCAGCAAAACTGTAGAGAAGCATTTATCCTCTCTGCACAGAGTAGCTTCCTATTTATCTGTCATCCATGAGAGGCCCTAGTTGGTTTAGAGTGTGGGCTACATGGTATGTTCACACACAACACACTCTGGGATTTCCATATTCATGTACACAAAGGTGCCTGCAAAAGACATCACCACTGGGTTTTAGCTTGCCTTGTTAGCAGTGTTGAAATTTGTTTGCTTTATGGTCTTACAAAACACGAATGTTGATCTTTAATGAAACTCGTATTCATTAAAAGAACTTTAAAAATCTTTCTTTTAGAGATTAGCTTCACATTTACTGGAAATGCAGAGAATAACGTAGCTTTGCGGGTCACTTGATTTGCCATTCACATATTAGACAAAGCACAAATGTCCAAGATATATAAATTAAAACATCAAAATACACTTGAACAGTATGTGCATTATTAGTGTGGTTGTTTGTATCAGTATGTCAGCCCTGTGATGGACTGGTGACCTCTCCAGGGTGTATTTAGCTGGGATAGGCACCCCAGATATATTTTTATTTTCTGTTTAAAAATAAGTAATTATGCTTTTAATACAAATATAGGCTGTAGTTACAGTGGCAAATACTAAGCACATGATCCATAACATCAACTTCACATATTTTTTGTTTCTTGCGCCCAAGCATGACAAGGCTCTGCAGAGATAACAATGCTTGTCTGAGTCTATAAAATTGAGGCTTTTAGAGTGCTCAGTCCCAGCTGCTGCCTCTCATCTACTGCTTTAAAAATACGTTTAAGAATAGTGACAGAGGTGTGCGTGTACCTGTGTCTCTGCTGTGTATAGTTTGTGAGTGCTTAGAGTCTGATTTGCTCTCCTCTCGAAGCTGGGTGGAGAGGATGAGTGTTTTGGATAATGTTGCACTCCAAGGTTCTGCTAGTAATTACCTTGCCGAAACCAGCTAAATAGGACGACTGCTGACTGCAGTCTTTCTTCTTATTGTCCATTTTAAACTGTGAAACCCTTCTTGATACAAGGAGCAGGGGTGCACAGAAAAGTTAACTTGATGCCACATTTCAAAATTGCTTCTTGACAGCCTTTGCTGCATTTTGGTTATAGTGCCCTACAGCCCACTGTGGGTTTTTGAATCCGACCACTCTTTTGTGCAAAAAATAAATCCTACACATTTGGTGTTTGGTGACTTTGCCTCTAGAATAATCAACAGTTCCAAGTTTCAAGTAATTTATTTCTAGATGGACTGGCACAGGATTAGCTAAAGCGTGTCCGTAAAGCTTCTCAGTCATCCAGGTCATAGTTACACAAAGCAGCAGTTCACCTACATCTGAAAGAGAAGGGCCACTGCTTTATCAGCCAGTCGAGATCCGAGAGCGTTAGTTCAACTGGTTTAAACATGACGTGGGAGAACAGAGGAGGTGGACTCAGGCAAAATCACCCTCTCACAATGCAGTTCTTTCAACTATACCCAGGCAGTACGCTGCTGGTCGCAATAACACACTTGTAGGCCAGAGGTGAGGACAACCCACAGTCATAAAATATGACGTCGCCACCATTCATATAGTGAAACACGGGTAGATGTAGAAACCTTTACAAACGCGAATATACCTCAGTATTTCGCATTTGAACAGATTCCTGCTTCTTGACAAGATGATATAGTTAAACGGCACTGATACAACCGAGGCAGCTTTGTCTTTGAGCATTCTAACTAATTCTTTGAGCATTTGTAAATTTACAATTACAGGTTTTCCTGAAGGATAATGCTGTCCCTCACGCTCAGCAGTCTGGCTTTAAATCTGCGCAATAACTGCTGCAGCTGCTGCAGTGGATGACATTGCCGACACACTACATAAAAATAACACTCTGCTGCATAAGACTTTAAAAACTATCAATCACGATAAGTGTCTTAAGCAACTTTCTGTAGAATTTGCTGCTTTTGCATATATCATACCATATACCTATTGTATACCAACTATCTTTGAATTAGTTGGCTCAACACTCATTATGTTTACAATGAATTGTCTTAATACAGAATTGTCGATCTGTCCTTTTCATACACGAATGCAGAGCTAGATATGCTTTGTCACAAAAGGGGAGGTTATTACAACATGCAGTACGCAGAGATTTGAAAATAATACATTTCTAGCATTTATTAGGAATAAACATTCTTTGCTCAGTCAACTGTATTCAACTGACTTTTTTATTATAACAGAATACTTTCTTTTCTCTCTATCTTTATGTCACCATAATCTCAGCATCTCTGCAACATCTGTTAAAAGCTTCTAAATGGCAGAATAATGTGACTTGCCCGGTTACTATTGGAAGTCTCGGATGATGCTGACTTAGGTCAGGGTAAAACAGACCTTGTGCGATCAGTATCGATCAAACTCAGCAAACTGTAAGTCTAAAGCTTAGTTAATTTTTTCTTTGTGTGTGTGTTAACATCTGCCACAGCATGAGTGTTCCTTATCCACAGAAAGTATTGATCTAGCTACCCCGAGAACAGAGCTGAATGTAAAGCATCAAGTGGCCTCTCTTCACCGTGGTTCGTTTAGCAACAGGAGTTCGGCTTTGGAGAGTGTTCAGTCTCATTAAAAACGTGTTATTAGAATTTTGCATAGTGACATTTACGACAGCAGATATCTTTTTGGCTTTCAATATTACAACTTTAGATATTTAAATTTAACATAGGAATCTAGTCATATCACTTTTTTTCCAGCAATACTCTCAACACTATTACCACTCTACAGAAAATTATTTTTTTTTTTGACTGTTGCATCTGTATCAGTGTTTCACATTATTTCATCACCAGCAGTATGTATGTGTATGTATGTGCGACAACTTCAGTTCTTACTTGATTCCACCCTGTCCCACCTCTCTCCTTTCCTCTCCCTCCTCCGTCTTCTCTCAATGCCATCCCTTCTATTATCGCTCGGAGGTTGTGATGGGCAGCTTAGCCATGCAGTCAGAGTGACAACTTGCTTAAGCCTCCAGAAAATAGCCGACTGACACTGGCCCGATACTCTGAACGCTCCAACAACTAATACCTTTCAGTCAAGTTCAAATGAAGTAGAGATGCGGCCTGGACAAAGGAATTTAATAGCGCAGATAAAAAGGAGCCTTGGTTAATCAAATCCCATCACATCTGATGTTCTCTGTGAGTATAAAACACGATGGAAAGACAAGCGGGACTGAATTTCCTTTTAAGGTCTATTATGACTGACAATCAGCTGTTGATGTCATGGCAACACTCCCAGAGCTGAAATTATGGTCTGTTTGGCCATTTGGATTATAGCTGTCATCTAGGAAGTGGATTGTGTACCAGCTGTTTGAAACATTTTAAAGCTCGACCAGCACAGTGTTCAGGTTGTTACTTTGCATTGCTTTTATTTTGCTTCAGTTTTCTGTCACTGTCAACTGGCTTCATTAAACGTACGGCCGACTTGTTTCCTCTCGCTATCTGTCGCGCGAACCTAACATGTGGTTTTCACTTGTCGGTGTTTGGTGTGTATGTGTATATATACACATACACGTACATATGCACAATAGTTTCAAGGTTATGAATGACTATTAGTCTTGTGATGCCTTACCCGACATCAGACACTGACACTGACCATATATAGCTGCTCTACACCTAGCAGGGATAATGTAGGTGAGACTGAATGAGTGAATGTCATTTCTCTTCCCTGTGTCATCAGTGTAATGATCTCCTAAAGGTAACTCTGGTATTTTTACTGCAGAAAGAGGAAGAGCGGTGGGAGTGAGGCATTGAGTGGAAACACGTAGGATGCAGAGCGAAGACAAGAGGGGAGCTATTTGTGTGGGGTAGCCTCACAGGAGGTTGCTGTTCTCTGTGTCATTTTAGCCCAAAACCAAAATATAATGAATATCTGCAGTTAATGTGGTTGCTCCTTCCTTAGTGGTAACTTTGCCCTAGTTTATGGCCTCATAGATTTTCTGATCTGATCTATGCGTGTACATTACGGCATCTGATAGCTACCCAGACAGAACAGAGCATGCACTAGACACAACTGCTGGAGGTAGGTTACAAACAGAATGAAAGTGGCTTAAGTTAATCCTTTGACACCCATTCTTCCTTCATGCACGTTTCTTTTTTTGGTGACATTCAATACAGTTGGTGCCAAGACACGACCAACCAGGAACCGTTCATGTTGTATATGATGCAACAGCATTGAGACTGTTTGATTTAATGAATCCATGAGTTGGCCACACCACCCTTCAACATGAAGGGGGTGGCTATTCCGTGACGATGCTAACTTAAACTTGTTCTTCAATGCATGTAAATTTTTCTGCTGAGCACTGATGCTGCAAACATCCTGTTACACCTCATCCCAGTCGCCCACAGCACTTTGCAGTAACTGCTGGAGTCAGGTTTGCTGAACCATCTCCAGCAGAAACTGTGATTCACTGAACCAGCTCATGTTTTGCCACTCTTAATCTATTCTTTTTTTCCCGAAGTGGCTGTTGCAGCATCGCGTTCATGCTCTTTGGTCTAATCCTCTTTATGGTTAGGCAAGTCGAGTTGCAACTTGTGGGATGAATATTTGCGGCCGGTCTTGTAACCTTTGTAAGTCCTAGTAGCTGTTGTGAATACTCAGATAAACTCAGATAAATTCACTTTTATCTTAGTGAATACTAAGATAAAAGCTAAAAACTCAGATTTTTAGCTTATGGGACTCCTGTTTTCAGGATGTGCTTTGATTTTATACGTAAAGTTTTATTTTGTTTCTTTGGATCCAGCAACTCAGGAGCCGTTTTGAGTGCCACATTGCCTTGACAATAATGTTTTTATTTTTTAATGACGCTGTTGAACAAACAGACACTGAAAATGTTGCCATTATGTTTTATCCATCAAACAGGGGGCTGGGAATTTAATTAGTGCAAAGGACAATGCTGACAAGTGTCAAGGAAAAACACAGAGAATAAAGTCACAGGGTCAAAAGGGAGCCACGAGGAGAGACGAGAAGCAGAGGATTTAGTTGGAGCTGAGGCTTAAATTAATGTAATTATGTGGTGGTAATGGGCCTGCTCTGGCCTGACTTCCAGGCTAATTCAGTTTACAGAATGAGAAGGGGATGTAAGTGTGAATGCACCAGAGGTGAGAGAGATGTGAGTGTATGGAGTATGTATGAGGGAATCATTTGTTTATGTGTGTTAAAGAGAGGAAACCGAATAAACTGTGGGTGCAAATTGCGCTTGTGTGACCCGTGTGTTTGTATGAGAGATGGGTGTCTGAGCTCGCCTGGAGTGTATAAAGGGTTAAGTGTGTCTCTGTGTGAACAGGAGCGAGAAAAAAGTGAAATTACAAAGTAAAAGCGGAGAGGAAACGATAAAAGAGTAATTGGGAAAAGAGAGGAATGAGAGAATTGGCAGTAAGTGAGATAATGAAGCGACACGATTCTCAAATTTCCAAGTTTCCTTCATGTCTGTACTGCAGGCGGAAATATCCAGTCAAGCAGACACGGAGACATCTGCTTATATCTCTCATTTCGTCACCGCTAATGGACTTTAGCAACAATTACATTTCTCGTGAAGCATTTCTAATAAGATGTTTGAATGTGTAGTATGAATGAAATGTATCTTTTTCCAAGCCTGGGGTATAATGACAAAAGGCAGTTTTACTGAGCAGACTCAAGGAATATTGGACAAGTTTATCCATCTAAGATGATCTGCTCTGATAGCTGCTAGATACAGAAGAATGCATTTCACCAAGGTGAAAAGGAAGATTACAAATGATTACATCTCAAGATGAAGGGACAGGCTGGATGTTTTATTCAATCCAGCAACTAGTCCCGTTCACTTGTTTTAATTGCAGCAATGATTTTTCTTTTTTCAACATAAAAAGGATGAATGCTGGACAGGGTCAGGTCAATGACAGCCTGAGTCTGAAGCTTGCATAAACAGGTTATCACCAGGATCTAAAATGGTTCAAATGTGGCTTTAACAAGTTTTTCTAAAAGGGGAAGTATATCAAAACAGATTGTAAAAACCAAATTGGGTTTCTGTATCTTTAAAGGGTTATCAGTGCGTGTGGAAAGAAAAAAAAAAGTTATCCAGCCATACTCCAAGGTATAACGTTTTTTTTCTCTTAGAGTTTTCTAGACTGAAGTTGGTGTTATCTAATGTCAGAATGCACATTTCTAGACCGTTTAATTCAAAATGTAATTGGAAAGATTAGAACAGGTCAGGAATCTAAAAAAAACTGAGTGCAAACAATTGATTTATTCTGTCCGTTGTGTTGTCGTGTGTTATGACTGAGAGTAATGTTTCCAAACCAGCTTAATGCATACTTAAAAAAATCCACACTTTGTGATTGTACAGATTAACAAACTACGATGAATAATTAAGCAAGACATTACGAGTGTACAAGCTGCAATCTAAGTCAGCATTTGTAGCTGCTTTCGTTCTCTACTTCAGTTCTTTTTACCCACATCATATTTAAATCAAGTTATGTGAGCTGTCCGAAATTCATGCACAGGTATGATTCTCTTTTTCATATCCGCAGTCCTACAGTGTTGGACCATGGTCTGGATTAAGCTGAGACGTAATATCGTCCAGTAACGGAGTGCAGGGATTCCCTTGATGGCGATGAACGTATGAGCACAGGTTGAAAAAATTGGTTTTGTATGAAGGAGTCGTAAAATGCTTTTACATGTCCCATGTCTCACTGATGTCTGGTGAAGTGAAACATCCTCATTACAAAATGGTATACAGTGGTGCGAAAAGTACTTTCACCAGAGTAATATGGATAGAGCAAGAGCTGATTTAAAAGAAGAAATCAAAGATTCAATTAATTAATTCAATCAATCAATTATTATGTCATGTCTCATCATGTCAACACAGCATTACTGGTAATGTGAAGGTTGTTTCAGACACGATGTTGAAGCTGGTTGTGGAGACAAAATGGCGTGGCCCAGTAACCTGGCATCTTTCATGCAAACACTAGAGCTCAGGAAAATACGCACATATCTGTGTGGGGAAAAGCACTTGGCAGAGACTTCTAAACTGAAAATTCCATGTGAGTCTTGTAAGTTGTATTTATATTATGTTTATACCTCTGGTATGTTTAGACCTAAATACAATGACTTCTGTTCTGCCTGAATTTAGAAATCTCTCCCAGGGAACCTATAGGATGTCCTGGCCTTTATGTCTGATCTTTGTCAAGCCTGATCTTTGTCACATAGATTTGTTTCATCTGGTTTCCTAGATCAATATAAGGGTGTCAACTGCATAGCAATGGAACTTGATCTGTTTCCTAATAATGCTTCCAACACAGATAATGTCCAAGAGATACACAGAAACTGGAAAGAATCAGAGACATATTAACAATAACAGACTGGAATCTATCTGATAAAAACAAAGTTAACCCCAGTCTCAAAAAAAGTGTTTTCAATGGCAACTGAACTCGTTTTAGTTCCCAGAAAACGTTTTATGTTGAAACTAAAACAAGTCCAGTTGCCGTTAAAAACACTTTTTCTTCACAGATAGTTCCAGTTTCTACATTAAAATGAAAATCAAAAAATCAAACTTGCAGATTTGTAGCTACATTCAGTATGGGACATTTTGAATAAATGTGTCAAAATGTAATAAAGCTGAGCAAATATGTAAACACATGGAGAGATGTCCACAGATCCCAGTTAGTAGCTCCGAACCTGAGCAGGAGTCTGTACAGGATCTGCTCACAGTAGTCCTACACGGGGAGCTGTCCTTGAGACTTGGATTGACAGGTTAATTATGGCATCTATAAAGTAGTGAGTGCTTATGCCCCTAGCAAACGCATACAAACAAAGCACATACATGCACAATAACATAACACAGATACTCTGTGACTCATTCACTTATAACCTAATTGTATTACACATGCCAAAAGTAATGTATGAATCCACATGTATTTGCAAACAGACAAACATAGAAAGTCACACACAAGCTAAATACCAGTCATCACATAGGCCAAGTGGAGGAAAACAATGAAGTCCTGAGGTTGTGTATACACACACACGTGCATATTTCCTACAGCATCTGGCTAAATAGCTCCTGTAGGAAACATTAATCATTGTTTTCAGCTGTTGTAGAGGTAGTGAATAGAAAAACAAATGCATAGTTGTTGTTTTTTCCTTTTTGAAAAGGAGCAGGAAATATGTTTACACACATTCAGCCAATCTGCAACAACACCGGGGGATTTCTCCGACGTTCTGTTTGCATTTCGTTGTTTTTTTTCCAAATCAAGTGTTTAATGTCAATAAAGAAATATCTGTCTTTAGTCGTCATGTGGAGAGGTTGAATGCAAGTGTGTGAGAGATAACTAACATGTTTACAGGCGATCACATCCCATACAAACATCATTTTGCTTTCCAGTGTTTTAGGGTGATTTGCCGTTACCACAGTCTTTCCTTAGCAGATCTTACAGACAAAACATGTTGCCATCCAGCTTTCCAGCATCCAGTGCTCCGTGTTAAACTGTAAGTAAGCAAGAAGTAGGCCTGTATTGCTTAGTTGTCTTGCTAGCTGTCGCACTGCAGAGTAATGGCACTGCATGGCGGATAATAACATGGAAAGTAACTAAAGCTAAATGTTTTACACATTTAAGCAGTAATAGTAAGTATAAAAATGTAAAACCCTAAGGAACTTGCACTTGAAAAATGCAACTTTGCAAAGGCTACTTTCCAATCAGTGCCATTTGAAATGCAAGAACAGAGTGCTGAGAGACTTTTCCAACTTTAATTACATCCAGATCTGCAGAATCGGTGAGCTTTCTCAGCAATCACCATGGGAAATTAAAAGGCTGAGCATTTCCCAAGTATTGCTTCCTGATTTTCCGACTGTAGAGGAAGCAAACTGTTAATATAATAGAAATGTGTTATATGTTGCATGATCAAACTGCTGCAATGCCTCCAGCCAGCTGCCCCAAATGATTCCAGACACTCATAGACTCTAAACATCAACCCTTTACCCCCAATGCATCTATTACAAGACACTGTATCTATATTTTCTCTTCAGTTAATCTGCTATGTACTTCTATGTACATCTTCTATTTATATTTATATGATTCCTTTTCTTGTTCAACCTTCATCGTTTAACTATTATTTATGGGCCACTTCCTACGTTTTTCGCTGTCATGCCATTAAAGTGTTTAACTGTTTTCTGAATATTGTATTTATATGTTTGCTTTGTCAACACACTTAAAATATCCTATTGCATGGGTAAGTGATGTTAATGGTGGGATTTTCAGGATCAAATCCGACTCCACAGAATCTACAATTTACTATAATGTTGATAATTTGCTAAACTGCATACAAAGTTAAATGATTTAGGTTTTCAGTTCTTAAACATGGATCTGTGTGTTTGTGTGTATGAACCTGTGCAGGGTCACAGCAGCAGGAGTCAGACATGACCTGGCCTGGAGTGGAGTTAAGTGTACTGTAATGGGTGTAACAAGATCTTTAAATACCCATCGCTGCCTCTCTGTGGTTTCAATCTGGATCCATCAGAGTTTTCTCCTGTAATCCTGTCATCCACAGGTTCAGGAAAACACTGACAGAGTATAATACATTACTTACGTACAATGCAACGGATGAAACTTTCTGGAAACTGCTCAATTACTCATCGGTCATATAAAATCCCAGTTTGTCTGACCAAGAGTCAAACAAGATTTAACTTTTCCATTTTCACATTGTCCCTCAATAAATGACGTCATTAGCACTGATCAGCTGAGAAGTTATACCTTTCAGCACCAACATGTAGATTTCAATTGCAAAGTAAATGTTTTGTATATCTTTTTTTAGAAAGTTGTATGGCAGGCGTTGTTGGTGGAAATACTGCAATGAGCCTCCAACATCACTTCAGATCCCTGTAAGAAGAGCTTGTTTGTGGTTTGAGTTTTGTGAGTGAAGGAATTATCTAAAATGGGTTTTGTCTTTCTTGCAATAATAACACTGGTAAACCAATGTCTTGTGACACTTCATTTCTAAATATATAAAACAGTTATATACTACAGAACTATTAATTTGAAAGAAATGTACAGTGCAGCCTGATCAATATAGGCGAGATAAGGATGAGGAACAAGGGCAGCTTCTCCCCTCTCAGAAATCCTAGCGTCATGGCTCTGGTGATGGTGTCAGGCTGTGTACATTGATCCATCCACCACTTCGGCCTAGCGAAGACTGATTTTAGATCTTTGTGAAGGCTAAAAACATAAACAGTGTATCCAACTGGCTCCGTCTTTGTTTCTTTGACAGATTCAATGACAGCTCATGTTGTTTCCTATTAGAGCATTGTATCCCCAAGTAGCGCCCCAGTATGTTGTTAACATGGATCAAATATCAGCCCATCACCCTGTTACACAGGACGTCTGTGCACGGTTTGTGCTGAGACTCCTGCAGCACACTGTAATAAACACGTTGCAAGGCGGGTATTTTTAAATGGAGGATATTTATGATGATTTACAGAATGACAAGAAAGGAGAAAAGACAAAAATAGTCAACCATGAAGACAGTGACCATGATGTGTTTTTCTTTTTCAAAGTTTGCATTAATACATTTTAGAACATGCTTAAAGGTTATGGACAACGTGACAGCATGTCCCTTTCCATTTAGTACACCCTCACAGAGGGCACAGCAGTCGACTCTTTCAGTACCACGCAGGCAGTATGTTTATCTCATCATGCATTCGACAAACAAGCTAGTTTTAAACATATATGACCGTTTAAATAAAATATATGTGGCTACTCACACACTACATGTTTGGAGGAAAAGCATATTAGCCTCTATAAGAGATGTGCTTTGGATCACACAGGTATCTGGCACACCTCTAAGATCACCCCCCATGATTACGGCAGGTGCACTGTCACATTAATTTCTGTCTTGTTTGTCCGTCCACCCCCCAGACGCCAAACCTTGGCACTCCAGCACAGTGGTTATTCCAGTTGTACAAGTCTGGCAACGCACTCCGACACCGTCTCTCAATCCATCACCGCTCTGACATCTTATGGCCAGAAAAGACGGCTGCAAATTTGAAACATGAGGTGATATGAAAAATGACCTTGTTGCACAATAGTTCAGCTGCTGGCAAAGTGTTAAATATGAGGAGAATATTGAGCAAATGGAGAAATTCAGCAGTGTTACTGAAACTGTTGCTTTTTTAATATTTTTTCTTCTTTTTTCAAGATGATTAAATGAATTTGACTTAGGAACAAAATATGCATCCAGTTCCAGTCTACTTTATGTATTTGCTAGTAATGTCCACATAAACTACGTAGTGTAACCTGTGCATTTAGGGAAATATCACCAGAGTAACTACTGATCATGTGCGTCATTTGTCTCCACTTTCGCATCCTTGTTTTTCTTTCAGCGTCTCATTTCCTATTGTAACTCGTCCAGCTTCTCTCCTTCTCCTCTCTTCCAATTCTTATCAAACTTATTATAATAAAGTCACTGCAGATACATTAGACTAAATCGTTATGAATCATTTTTATGCCGCGCTGTAATGAATATGGCCAGACTAAATCTAATTAACCTTTTTCTGGCCTATCAGCTTCCAGATGCTCCGGATAGCTAAGAAAGATTCATATCTCCACTCTTTGCTCGCTCATGCTCCGTCTAACGATGATGCAGGATTGTGTGTTTTCCACTTTGTTTTCCATTTCGAAGGTGGTATATTTTACCAGCCCAATACCCCTTCCTGAATACCAGGTATCGCAGAGCACAAGTGTTGGCATTGTTTTGCCAGTTGCAATGACCCTCGTCATTATCATTGTTCCTCCTCTCCTGGGGGTGCATTTCACCCCCTTTCTTCCTTTTCTTCAGAATGACAGACTTCTTCTCTGTAAACGACTGCCCTCGGATGGCGATTCAGATGCTGTATTAAAATTTATGTGGTAAATGGTTTAAGGGGAAAATGTTTGTCTTCAATCTATGCACAAGCACTTTATACCCGAGGAGCAGCAAGACATGGCTTAAACAGACTTGCGACCTCAATCCTCAACCCAACAGAGGTGCTGTGGAACGACCTTAAGGGATGTTCACACCAGATGTTCTAATTATATGGCTCAGCTGAAGTATGTGATGGGTGCAAGCTTCCTCCAGGTCCCCTCTGGACTTTATTAACCACAAGGGGTGTCAAAGAACATATATTTATAGAGGCAGGCATTCTGTCTCATTGCTAATGGAAATGATCTGAAAAAGCGTTTTAAAAGCCAAGACTCACATTCACAAATGAATGCTACACTATGTATTAAGTCACTCGCCTGCCATTACTAACTTTCATGCGTGGCTGGGTGGGTGGATTGATGGATGAACACTGTGTTGGATCCAGCACTTGGAATGAATTCAGAAAACAACTTGGGACACTTCATTAACTTTAATTCATTCCTCAATCACTAAGAGCTGCTTATTAAGCAAATCGATTTTTGGATGTACCAATTTGAATTTACTAATCTGTTTGCACAAGCATTTTGCACATATAAATTAAAACAATTTGCCAAACAAAGAAATTGGCTAAGATGAGGTGAATAAGGCATCTCTATGAATAGTGGCCATAAGAGCTCAACACAACCAGATGCTAGAATGAGCTCATTGCTGTACACATTACTGTAGTTGAGGGGATTCTGTGTTCTATTCTGGTATGTTTATTATTAGGTGCCAGACAATATAATAAATAGGAGGCAATGCATTGCCTCCAACTATACATCAAATCGACCGGCTCGGTCCCGGGATGTGTGCTCTTACTTTTAGTAAAAAAGTATTCAGTACTTTTTAAATAATTTGTATTTCTGTGTTTTTTGGTCAAAAAATGGCATTTGGAGGAGTATTTTCATCGCCCTTCCTCCCTTCACCCACATGGTGTGTCGCCATACTTTCTCGTAGAAACGTCATTCAAACTTTAAACGGGTCCAGACACCTTCAGCTCTTTCCCTGTAAAACGGCGTCTTCGTATCTTTTGTACTTTTTGAATTAGAGCAGTTTAAGTTTTATGTGACCGATTAAAATCCGGAAACTTCTCCATTCATTTTAATGGACGGAACTTTGGACAAGGCAGAGTGATGATGTCACTCTCACTCTGCCAAAGTTCAGCTCAGCTCTCTAGCGACTCTTTTTGTGTATTTCTTCTCTCCTTCAGTCAATTTTTATCTTTCAATAACAAATTATATATCAAAATGTAGGAAAACTCTGTCTTTGTCAACTTTGTGTCAACTTTCTGACTTGGTCAACTTTGAGTCAACTTTTTATCTTTTTCATCTTTGTCAACTTGAATTAACTTGCGGAAAAGACGCCGACCGGCGTCTCTCGGCGACAGTCATGCTCCCCCACGCGATTTCTTCTGAAATTGCTAAGTCTAGTTAGATTTATCTTTCCTCTCTCTGCGGCTTCTTTCATCACTTCCTGTCAGCTGCTTTGCTCTCGCATCTAGCTGCTCCTTCTGCATATCTCACCTTTTCCCTCAGACTCTCTCCCATTGTTCTGCTTTCACTTGCACACACACAGATAGATGTACAGTATGTGTAGATGAATTATCACCCTTCAGCAGACAAACACACAGACAGCCACAAAGCCGGAGAAAATCATGACTTCCCCTGTGGTTTTCTCTCTTTTAATCTTTCACTCATATCTTTCTTTGCCCCCTGAATGTTTGAACATTCCGGAATGGTTAGAGTTCCGGAATGTTTGAAAATTTCGGAATGTTTGAACATTCCGGAATGGTTAGAGTTAGAGTTTCCGTTTTTTTATTTTATTTTTCCGGTTGTTTTTTTATTGTATTTTATTTTATCTTAGTTCATTTTATTTTATTTTTCGGAATGTTAGAACATTCCGAAACTCTTTGTTTTTCGGTTGTTTATTTTATTTTTCCGGTTGTTTATTTTATTTTATTTTTTTTATTTCTGTTTATTTTATTTTTCAGAATGTTGGAACATTCCGGAATACTAGCTATATGCTTGTACCTACACCGTTTTGAAATGCCTGCAATAGACATAAAAAATTTATGTCCTATCAGACTTCTGTATCCTATGAAAATGGTTTAGTTTTGTACATATATTGTTAGGGTTAGGGTTTGGATCCATCAAAACTTGCGTTCTAACAGGCAAAAAAGAACAGTGTGAAGTTAAAAGCCAAAAAAGAGAGAAAATTCCAAAATGTTCAAAATTAATTAATTTATTTAAAGAAAATTCACAAAGTAAGCTTAATCTTTAGAGGAATCTACTTCAACACTCAACGCACACACGGAAAGAGATGACTACAGGCGTTAAAATAGAGCTGAGTGGGCCTGGTATCACTCCAGTGACTTCAACGCTGCATTTAGTCAAGTGCAGACTAAAACTGCTCTGGGTGATATAAAACTGCTTCATAACCCAGTATCTGTGTGTGCGTTTGTGTTTGCGTGTGTGCATGTGAGTGTTTGGGTCCGTGGGTCTTTGTATGAACCCCTGCAAGCTGTTTTTATTCAGGCTGGTTTGGTGGGTGTATGAAACACCAGCAGCGAGCTTACCTCAATTACAGTAGGTGCAGTTTTTGCTGCTAATATCTGATGATTATCTCTTGCCACACATATATTCTCAACAGAAAACACTTTAAATGTTGTTCAGAAAACCTGCAGCTGCACAACACACATTGATACTGTGAAACATAATATTTATTGGACTTGTCTGGGGAATCTAGAATTGGAGAAAGAAGGATGATGCAATTATACCTACAAATTTCTTTCCTCTTCTTTGTTCCCTTCGTTTATCCCTTAAAGCCCCTTGTAGCCCATTTATGAACAAACCGGAGAGTGAGAAAGTTAAATTGACTCAAAAGTAGTCTGCTTCTTATGCAGAGTTTTGCCAACTTCTAAAATGTGTTGGGCTGTGAAAGTTCACTAATTATAGCCCTTTCCATTTTTCATTTCCATCAGCTACTACAATATTAAACAAATATTGAAAGCTAAAAACTGTACTATTAACCCGATGAAAAACGAGATATAAGACTCAACCAATCTGGTAAAGCTAAGGGCCCCACAACCAAAAACAGAGAGCTGACGTCAAGTTAATGAGAACTACAGAAACAGCTGACGTTTGAATGTCGGTTTAATTATTTGATTGACTTCTTGATCTATTTGTAATCTAAAAATGTGGATCACAACAGCTTTAATGTTTTGACTCTGGGTAGCTTTGTATTGTGGACCTGCTCATTATTAGTATTTTCCTTGTTCAGCATCAGATCTGAACAATATGTGCGGTCGGCTGTTTGTGTGCTGTTTATGGAAAACTTTTAATATGTAACAAAGTCACAGGAAGAGCACGACTTCATCTCCATAACCCTCAGCTGCTGCCTCAATCAGCCCCCACACCTGCTTAATTCAGGGCTTGCACCTGACTATGATTAAACAGGCACAGCAGTTCATTTAACTAGTCGTTTGACCAAGGAAAATCTGGTTTGTGCGGTGTCACAGTCTGTCTGCCTCCAATTAAAAAGTCATGCACTTGTATGACTTGACTTGAGACCTGAGCCACTAATTAGGCTCAGAAAATAAAATGTGTTGAATTGAAAGATACTCGACTAACATTGGACACAAGTCATGCACACACAATAAGGCCTGTGATAAAGGGTTGGGTGGACTTACCTTAAAAACAAAGTTTTAGTGTCCTTAAAATTTTGACATGCATTTATGTTTTTATCCTCAAGGGTGAAACAAAATAAAACTCGTGTGCACGTTTGATTTATGCATTTGGGTGATTCATCACCAGTAAGAATACCAGCATGGAGAAAAGTGACACTCGCTAAAACGTTTCTAACCAGCCAGAGAGGCAACTGTGGAGTCCTGAGAACACATTCTCACCAAATATGTGTGTAAGAGGAGTTTTTTCTTATCTTAATGATACAAATGACAAGACCTGAGTGCTGCCTGTGGTGCTGAGCCAGCGAGAGCATCGTAAACCACTCCTTAAACACATCTCTCAGTGTAATGGTCTAAGACTTTCTGTAAAGGAATCAAAATGCATTCATGCCCATTTGACTCTTAAAGTCAGCAACCACGGTCTCTCTGTAAGTATGTGAGTAAGGAGGGTTTTTAAAATTATGTTATTGTTATGTTATTATGAGATGTATTCATTCATTCATTTAATTCAATAATTTCCTCTGTATTCTTGTGCCAAAAGCCGTGTGCATGGTGAAGGTAAAAGTAGTGGAGGAATCAGGTTGGAGGCTGATTCACAGAGCATGGTGCAGAGATGCAGTGCTACCGCACAAGGTGTAAGAAAAGGGGAAGGAAGAAGAAATTGAAATTAGCATATTGCTCAAAATGATTTGTCTGTAAAGTGTTATGTTAAATGTGTAATTCTTTCCTTTAATCAACAAATTGCTTCAATTATAACTGATTTCTGATTATTTTGCACTGATAAATTGTCAGCCAGCACTTTCATCTCATAATTTCAATGTTGCTGCCAGAGTCACTCATCCCGGGGTCTCTTGTGCTATAAATAAAGCAGTAACAATAGTGAGAGCAGCTTCTAACCCAGTGTCGTATTCTTATGTTAATGTAAATATGTGTAATTATCCTCTGACAGTTTTCCCCACACCTTTGTCTCTCAGCTTGTTTAAACACTCCTCTCCTTCCCTGCTGCCACAGCTTAAATATGGAGTCTCTGCTACGTTGACGTTGAGTGATTGTTCTGCCGGGCAGACTGGTTGTAAATTCATCACAAGTTTTTTGGGGGGCTTTGTTCTGCTGGAGCTTGGCATGCTCTCTGCTTATGGATTGGAGAGTCTGTGTTTGTTCCAGATGGAGAATTGGAGATCAGAGGGAGGCATTTCTGCACCTGTATCCCCTTCACATCACATCTCGTCTCTTCTCTCTCTCACTATCACTCACCCTTCCTATCGCTTCATTCCTCAGACGCGCTGTTTTTATTTGCATGCACTAAATTAAGGCAACTCCGGGGAAGGCTTAAAAATTATTATTATTATCATTTATGTAGGCAAAAGTCCTATTTGAGTGAATCACAAAACTGATCTGTAATCTGTATGAGCATCACAACCCCACTATTTTATACATTCAGAATGAATGCCAGTGTGATGCCTGACTCCCTCTGGTCATATGTTGATCAATGGACACAAGACAATGACACAGCTGGTCAAAATTAACCCCACGTACGGGCTGCATCAGCAAGGACAATCCGTGAAGCCAAAAGAAAAGTCAGCACTACAACAAAATAGTTTGTGAATGTTTGGAGGTTTTGAGTTTAGGGCCCAGAGAAACAGCCCCCACAGGCAGAAGCTGCCACTGTGAAAGATGCTTGATTGTAGCCTGTTGTTAGATCACACCACTGCTATAAAGAGTGGAGGGTGGGCTCTGCCAACAGTGCTCTGGCATGAAGCAATATCTCAGTGTAAGCACAAGCAGAGAAGGAGAGCTTAGCCAAACTACAAAAACTTTTTAAATGAAACATGTCCCATTACTTGTGTCACTCATTGGCATTTGTGAGTTACACCAGCACAAGTAGAAACCAGTGAAACGTTTAGATTTTTAACTAAATATCTAATAAATATGTGAATATGTCGCACAAATCATTTATGTCAATAAAAGAGTAAATTAGGAACTGGGGGGTAACCCGCTGTCTGGGTGTTTGTTTGTAATTATGTGTTTCTTGTTTGTTTTTACACCCACAACTGAGTGTCTTCTATCGTTTGTATCATGCATAACAAAACTGACTTCAGTTTTCAAAATGAGAGAAGAGCCGAGTTGTCTTATTAGTACATTCCAGCGGTGACGCACAATACATATCTCTCTCTCACCAAATATTAACTGATTCTGTATTTTATTATTAAACAAAGCCAAAAAACGATGTCAGAGAATTATTAGTGTGATATTTATTAGCATAGCATGTGAACTCCAGTGGTCAATGGCTCCACATGTGGTACTGTGCTTAACAGTTTTAAAATGACAATAGAGGTCCAAAGTTATTTAATAACTAAATTAAAATTGTTGATTTACATGACGTCATGCAGGCACCAGTAAGCACTGAAGAACTGTGTCCCACCACCTGTACAACCTCCATAATAAATAAGTTGTAACAGCATATTTTACTATGACATTATTTGGTGCACAATAGGTGGATCTGTTTTTGGATTGTATTCAATCACAGACAGACATTTCTTATGGCATGTTTGACAAAGACACAGTTTCATTTACAACTTTGGGGACTGTTGCTGTGAGCATGCTAGGTCTTTGCACACTCTTACACTCACTCACGTATACTGACCATACATCTGATGTTATTCACCTGCACATACGTCTTTGGATTGGCTGAACATACCTGAATGAGGTAGTCAGCCGTGGGCTTTGGGAGAAACTGTTCCTTTGCCATTTCACTCCGTATATTTAGTCGTTCTCCTCTAGGTTTCTGTCATTAATTAATCACCTGACTGTGTTCACCTGCTTCCCCAGCTGCGCCTCCTCCGTCATTAGCTCGTCCCAGGAAAGAAAGAAACATTTTTGGCTCGTGTTACCACAGCTGCTGCGGGTGACCTGTTAAAGAAACGCTGTTTTCACTGCAGGCAGTTCCTTCAGCGACTGTATCCCTGCAGTAGAAAGAAAACGGTCACTGACTGACCTCCTTACTGACTCTTAAGTAAAACAGAGTGCCCTATGAAGCAGGCACCCAAGCTTCAACTGCTGCACTGCTCCACTCAGGGTGCTGCAGGTTGTGTTTGTACAGCAGCATGCCAGTGAGACGCAGAGCGTTGCTGACATGCAACATGCTCATTCAGCAAAACAGTACAGAGCACCCTAAGAGTAAACTGTGATGAAGGGGGAAAACAAAATCTCACTTGTTAAGTTGAAACCACTTTGCTACTCATCACGGATGTAACAGAGCACTGTAGTCTTTACACATCTGCTGTCAGTGTAACAGCAAATTAGCTTGTCTCATTTAGCAGAAAAACATGTTACATATACATACAACTTTGGTCTTGTACTGTTTTTGCTATAAGATATACATCCCCTTACGTTAACCTTATCTTCCACATCCACAAATCTGCATCTTAACCCTCAAACAGTTGTTTGAGGGTTATAAACCTGGCCAAAATGAACCTCACAATGACGGCACTGACCAAAAATTTGTGACACACACACACACACACCTCGATTGGTGCCAATTTCCTACTACTTAGCATTTTTACCATTTGCATTTGTTTAGCTTCTTTTTCTCTGCAGCTGCTGGTCATTGTGTATGTAGCCAAGAGTAATTTGTGTAATTTCAGTTTTCAGTTAGGAAAAAATGTAACGAGAGCTCAAGTAAGACAGTAAGTTCAGTATCAGTGTCTTCACCTGCCAACAACACATATAATGTACTTATTATCATATGCTGCTTGTTATGCCTGGTTTCTCATTATTGTTTATACAAAAACCAGTAACACTGATGGAATATTTTTCAAAGCACCTGGTGGTGTGATGACGTAGATAGAATATTTAGATATTGCTTAAAGGACGTTGCACTACTTTATACAAGCTCTAGCCTAAATAACTACAAAGATTTTTTATTAATATGTGCACGACAAAAGTCAGTATAAGAACCTTTGTAAGTTGTAACGTATATAAATGTGTTTTCATGTATTTTCAGAAAAAAAGATGAATTGAAAATGAATTCTTACAGACTGAACAGAAGGAATCACTCTTGGTCTGCTCTATGGGCAATGCATAAGAAGCTTACATTCTAAATGCATAAAAAAAACCCTTTACACTCAAAAAGGATTAATTTCATCACAGTGTGGAAAAGCATTGTAGCTCAGAAAATCTGAGCTCACTAAGGGAATCGGTGTCACAGTCTGCTGTATGTTTTTGTTTTTGCTCAGCGATACCCGATGAGGCATACTGGTCTTGGTTTCTCCATGTTTTTGACTGAAACCCTGTGTTTTTGAGTTGAACCTCAGATAGTGGACGACATACAAATTTAGTCTACTAAATTGTGAAAAGAACTTTAGACTAAACAAAACCATTTTTTGAGTTGACCTGAATTTATTGGCTCAGGAGATGGAAATAGTTTTACTATAATCCCGAAGCTCGGCAAAGTGTAACGTTAAGTCTTTGTTTAGGCTCTTAGAACGATTGAGACAATTTTTTGGATTGAAACAGCAGCGAATAGGAGGCACCAGGCAAGGTCGTAAAAAGTGGTAGAAAGTTGTAAATGGAAAAACATGTTAAAGATATACAGATATTAAGCTGGTCACTCATCACATTCAAGCCAAAACAGAGCACATACTTATTTCAACCTGCACCACGTGTCTACACCTTTCCACTCTAATCATTTCAGTGCCAGAGTTCCACTGAGCACCCTGCTGATTTGTTCAGCTGTGTGATGCAAGGATGTAATTTTCATTTTAACAAAAATTACATCCAGACAGTTGGGAAGACAGTTGGGAACAGCTCAAACTGCAGTAACTACTATACGACGTTCACTAATGAGAAAACTGTGTTCTGTGATGGGGTGATATTACTTTGTGTTAAAAGTTGCATATGCTCTGCATATTGCTTAACACGACAACTTAACTGAACAGTCTGAATGGGGGGCAGAATTCAGTTAAGTTTTTTCACACCATATCCACCCTTTTGAGTGACACTGCAACATATTAGGAGGGACCCTACCAGCAGTAATAGGAAGGAGGTCACAGACTGTTTACAACAGCTGAAGAAGAACAAAGTTATTGACCAACCCCTATACTACCACCTGTACCCTGGTGAAGCCACACCATGCATCTATGGACTGCCAAAAATTCATAAGGAAGGAACACCACTCAGACCCATCGTCAGCAGCATCAATTCAGTCACGTACAACATTGCCAAGCAGTTGGCCAGCATTCTAGCTCCTTTGGTTGGAAACACTATTTATCACGTCAACAACTCAAAGGACTGTGTCAGCAAGGTCCAAAACCTTAAACTGGATACAGATAAAACCATGGTTTCGTATGATGTCACCTCACTCTTTACCTGCATCCCCACAACTGAAGCAGTCCAGATCGCGTGGAAACGCCTGCTAAGATGCTTAGCAATAGGTATCCAGATTAAAAACATACACACACACACAGGGCTCCTGGCCTCCCTCCTCACCCCGACAGCCCCTCACAGGCCCTGGGTAACTGACCTCCAGCCCGAGTCCAAACACAAGAGTGTGACCTCCATGTGGAATAATTTCAGTATCATTCCAGAGCAGTGAGCTCTTTGGCCTCACTGTTCTGGTGTGTAGAACAACGGATACACACCTCTCACACATAAAACCTCAAGGACTGCTGCCACACAGCATGCTAGAAAGCTGTTCAGGGGACAAGACTGTTTCTACTGACTAATCCACACAAGAATACAAGTTCAAGTGGGTCTGTGTGTTAGTGTGTGTGTTGGGGCAGGGGGGATGGAGCAACGGTCATCTTACTTTGCTGAGCAGATGAATTTATGGTACCACTTTCTTTTCTTCTTAGCGATCTTATGCTCAAGTTCCTCGATGTGTGTCTTCAGAGTGCTTTCAAGTGTCTCCCACTCCTGCTCCTTCTTCACCTTTCATTCCTTTTTGCCTGAAGTTCCTTCAGAAGACGCCTTATAAGTTTATTGGCTTTCTCCATAGCTTTCAATGAGGCGCTTGCATTCCTCTTTTTCCAAGTTAATTTCAATTTTGTGCAACTGTTCTATTATTTCCTGCTTGGCTTTTTCCTTTTTTAAGCAGCATCAGACTTGGTTCTCTCTTGTCTCTCTGTCTCCAACTTTAACATGATGGTTTCCATGTCTATCTTTGCTTGTTTCAGCTCATCATTGACTTTTATTTTCTCCTCATCTAGTTGAGCAAGATAAGATTCTCTGGATCTCTCGATCTCCAGCTCCAGACATGTCTTTTCCTTTTTGTATAAGCGGAGTGCACTCTCCAGCTGCTCCTTAATGTATTCCAGCTCAGCTATTATTTTTCTGTGCTCTGCTTTTTGCTCTTCGATCTGTGCTTGATGAGAAGCCTGGATCCTTTCTATACATCTCTCAGCATCCTGCTTTTGGTTTTCAAGAGTCATCTGTGCCTGTCTCAGCCTTTTTCGCAGCTTCTCAGACTGAATCCGCTCGCTCAGAAGATCTTTTTGCAAATCTTCTGCGCAGGAACAGGCTTCAATCTTTGCATTTTCATGAGGCAGATGTTTCTCAGCACTGACTTTAAGTTTCAAGCTGTCCACTTCCTTTTGACAGCTTGACGTTTCTAAGACAAACGATGACGATACACGATGATGGTGTATCGTCATCGTTTGTCTTAGAAACGTCATTTCAACTTTAAATGAATTTATATACTTAAATTTTTCTTACTCTAATTCAGCTTCTTTGTATCTTTAATCCTTTTATTAACCTGTTGAACCCTAGAACATTTTATAGAAATTTGCTTAAAAAAAACGTACCCAAAATGAATTGAGTATATCTCAGGAACTGTAGGGTTTATTTGAGCTATCTTGGTACCAAAACAAAGGCAAGACTCCAGAGAATGCTCTAA
>JAUMTR010000010.1:8745459-8756266 GCA_032270685.1 Microctenopoma stevenorrisi
TCTGTGCTTTGTCGAGGTAAGTCCTGCTGTGTTCTGTCCATAACAACCTGTTTTTGTCTTGTATCTGTATACATTTTAAATATAAAGCTTAGTTTTAGTTATAGCAACATAAATTCACAAAACCACAAAGATTGAATTTACAGGACGACAGTCTTGGTCATGACATGTACATAATTGTAGTTACATAGCATGCTGAGGTACCATGGCAACGTATATCGCTAGCGGAGGGTGTCAGGCACCTTCAAAGTTTCCCCAGGAACTTTCTAGTTAATACATATTACTTAATAGACTGCAAACTGCAACAGAGGAAAAAACCTGCTTCAAGGGTATGATAACATCTAAGATTTTGATTTAAGACTACTCCGTGGCCTATTTTATTTTCTGTCTTTGGACAGAGGTACCAAACCATATCGCTTTGAGATATGTTGTATAATCGATTTTTTTTTCTGACTAATGAAATATACTTAAACGTTTGAAATAATCCTTCCCTTCTTACTTTTAATAGTATAGCAGGAAATCCAACATCTGAAACAACTAAAATTAACCATCACAAACAATAACAAGCAATTATTTTTTACTGTAGTGCTAAAATTGTTTCAGGTAAAAAAAAAAGGCATGAGCATCACTTGAAAAGCTACGTGGTAAACAAAATAAACAACCCTTCATATGTGGGTTGTGATAAGGACTGCAACGTTGATTGAGCGCTTGTGATTATAATTAGTTTACACAAGCATTGTAAGAGTCGTAATAGACAGAAAATACAAGGAACAAAATGTTTTAAATTATTTTCAGCTTCAGCCATTAACTGATAAGCTTATCTCATGCTACTTGCACATGAAAGTGTTAAGTGTGTGTTACAGTCTCACCAGCTCTGTGCAAAAGGGGGAAGTCAGTCGCATCTTTGTATCCAAACTGCCTTCCTCATTCAAACATAGCCAGACACACTGACCTTGTTCTCTCCTCTTCACAACAGATTATTTCTCTAGGTATAGTGAGATGTGTATCATAATTTTAATATCAAAATAATCCTTTAATCTCCCAATTTAATCCAAAGGTTGTGATGTTGAGAAAAGTTGAATAGAAAATAGAGACAGTGATTTATGAAAACAGAAAACTTTCACTGACACGGGTCCTTCAAAGCATCTGAAAAAAATATATGTGCATTTATTTGTGTAGACACAGCTCAGAAAACACTGGCAAACACAGACCACATGTAGAGACTGCTGCTCTGTGGGTTTGTGGAATTAAAATGTACATGCATTAATAATAAATACCGTCTTTGGCTTTATTTTCTGAACTTCTGGAGAAACACAGTCCACCATTCAAAGTACTCGGTTTCCTGTTTATGGAACAGTAACAAGTTGAATATAATTTGAAATCTGATATAGAACAAGAGAATATTTAATTATTTATTTGTACAAACCTCTGTATGTGGTTTTTGGCACCACAAATTATAACTTGGGTGTAAGGTCTCCAGGTGCCGTTTTAATTTGTTAGCTTTCATGCTGCTGGATGCCAAGGTTTTTAGGCAGAAAACACAAACGGGTCTCATTTCATGGTAAATCCAAGTGATAAGTAGGCTTTGTCATAATTTCTGGCCATTTTGTTCCAGTTATCGTCCCATTCCCTACTTGCCTCTTGCTTCTCTGTTTTTCTTTTGACTGTCATAAACTTCTTCACCTCTACTCCTCCATCAGTGGTCTCACTCTTCACACTGTGTGTTTGGGGTCGGTCTACTTCTGCTGGGTTAAACAGGCAGCCTGTTAATTAGTTTGAGTGATGCTGCCACCTAGCGAATGGGAGTGGTTTAGCGTTACAGCGTGGAAAAAGATTCACTAATTGAGAAACACTGGGTTGACATAAACCTCACTTTACAGATGCTTTTATCCAAAGCCACTTACAAGGAGCTAGCGCTGGGTGTTTGGCTCATGGACACACCTGGTAGGAGATGGACTAGGAGTCAGATGGGGTTCAAACCTGCAATCTTCTGCAGTCTGACGCCTAACCCACTGAGCTACCAGGCCACCCACTTGAAGTATGAGTTTAGTTTTCATAGTGTAGCTAAATAAAACATACAAGCTGCCAGAATGTGACCGACTACCATTCTGAAAGCCATTGGTTGGTTAATTCCACAATGCAACTGAACTTTTTTTTTATATAAGCCTATACCTTAAAACTTTTATAGAGAGCACATTAAACAAGCCATCTTCTGTTCCCATCTCATTAACTTTTTATAATTAAAAATTATTATCATTATTTTTAATAATTAATAATTATTTGTGAAATGTTTTTTTGTTTAAATCAATTTATATATCTATATTCTATAAAGGTTCGACATGGCAATTTAAGAAAACAGGGTCAGATCCTTGGCACTGGTCACAGCACATTTTATCCTCTTATAGCCCCGTTGTCCTTGAGGCCATGTGCTATGATGGTGGATGGGGTAATAGTGGTAGTATGTGTAACAGAGGGTGAGCTGGAGCTTCAGTGCATCCAAAGTATAAATTGACAAAGCAGTTTTACAATTTGTGGTTTTAAAAATCATTGTGGGATTCGTTTTTGTGTAGCTTGGCCAGAAAAAGTAATATCTTTTCAGTTTGGAAGGACTGTAGAGAAAACCATTTAGTTACAGATGGACAAGGAATGCTTTCTGAGTGACTGCAGATTTGTAAAATATTGATTTTGACTTGCCTCAGTCTGGTCTCAGAGATTTGTTTCTAAACTGTCTGCAAACCTGAAAGGGTAGAATAGATTAGGATCCATGGTGGTGGATAAATGGTATTTGTGTTGAGCATGTGTGTATGTTTGTGCATTCAAAATGAGAATGAATGATGGCAGGCCAATGATTGGACATTACTGTCGTTTTGTTTTCATTTGCTGAAATACATTAAAAAGAACCCAGATTGCACACAAACACACATTCAGTCTTGATCACCAATGAAAATGTCACATTTATTTTGTCTCCATTACTTATGAAAAACACTTCCTGGAATAGTGATGGATGACTCTTCAAATCTGCAAAGAAGTGAGTCGTAACCTTATATTTATATTTGGCCGCGAGAAAAGTGTGAATGTGCTGATGAAAATTATGCAAATTCCTTTTATAGTTGCTCTACATGTTTTCTTGTCCACTACACACGCGCCTGTCTGTCACAGTGAGTGCAGCGTGGGCACAGAAAGAAGTGTTTCTTCTAAACTAACACGTGTCCTGACCTCCTCCAAGGACCTTAGGCAGAAATTAGTAGGACCCTGTTAAGCTCCACTGGAAATAATGCATTCATTATTTAATAATAATAATAATGATTGATACTTTTGTCCAAGGACACCCCGACATCAATGGAGTCGCTCACCCTTGGGTTTGAAGACGACGGCTCTACTCACTGAGCTAAAATGCCGCCCCATTTCCCCAGATATCAAAGAAACTTAGCTAATCCTTTTAAAGCTAATATTTGCTCTCATAAAAATTCAACCCTGGATATTAAACAGACATATAAAGCTATTTAAGTATCTACTTTGGGTCCAGGCATTAATTGGAGCCTTTCTACTATATTTCCTGACATTTTAAACATCAGACACAAAAGTACAAAAGTAGTTGTTAAAATAATTGTTTGTCTTGGACCTACACTGTTTTTATGATACAATAATTTAACCTTACCTGAGATTTTCTGTGTGATAATAACATGATCTTTGTCTAGATCCAGGTACAGACACTCTATGAGCCTCAGGCCAAAAGGTAGAGATGATATTCTATAGAAATGAATGACAGGGAGTTAACCTGGGGCTTTTGGTGACCCCCGGAGTCTTTGTGCCTGTACTCTGGTGCCTGATTTACCCAGTTGTGTGATCCAGCCTTTGCTACAATTAATGATTACACTGTATGTGCTCAAGTATAATTAGAGTAATGACATTAGAAAATTGATTTCATGATTACACACATTACAAATTCTTACATACTGTGTCCATCCAGTTATGGACGAGTGATCAGTCACAGTGCAGTCTGGGAAGATTATCTGTTGGTATGGTCACCTCTAGAAATCATAAATAAAATCATAAAAGACAAAAACATCCTGCCTAAAAAAGTGGTTGGTGTGTAGGTAATGGGCTAAGACATATAAAAGCATCACTATGAGCAGTCCATTAAAACGTCAATGGTTTTAGTGGCAAACAGGAAAGTAGACACTGAGCCCGGTGAGGAAAAGCTGCGAGGAGCAGATGTGGTTATACACTAAATGAGCCTGACATGGACTACATACAGGCATCGTAGAACTATTACTATTACTATTACTTCAGAATAAAAGCATGAATGTGGTGATCACACGTTCCTACCAGGCACCGCTAGGATCAGTGGTCCCCAATTTATTATATTAAGTCATATTGAGATAAGCATGCTGGAAAATGAAAGTGTTAAACTGAAAAGTGAATCCTCTATAAAAGTGAGCTTCAACTCAATCTCCTGTATCATACTGAGCCCAAAGATACTTTCCCAATAAGAGAGGTAAGTCCTACTACTCCTGCTTTCAATCTAATGCACTCACCTCAGTATCAAGAAGATAGAGGCGTGCCATAGAAAGCAAAGGAAATCTTCCACGCAGAGAGCACAACACATGACTGAATCACACTTACTCTCACGTCATTACATGTCAGCAGGCGACTGCTGTGACTGCTTCACAATACTCATTCAGGCAAAGCTGAGGGGTTGACATACAGAGACTGATTAATCTGTTCACATGAACAAACTGTTTCGTATTGCTCAACTGAGGTCTATTTGAAAGCGAGAGGCATGAAATCGACTGACTCATAGCCACAAACGGAGATACTAACACACTGTACTAAAATAAAGTAGAGACAATAGGATCTTCGTTTAGGCCTTATCATCTGTTCAACTAAACAGAGTAAATATATGTATATGTATAAAACAAAGAACAATAAATATAATTGTATTAGTGTTAGACGGAGACTTCAGTGCTCGTTGTATCTGTTAACGGAGGAGAAGTGGCTCACTGTCACGTCTCTGCAGCCTGTCAAACAATCGCTGCTGATATCTCCCGAGGATCTGTCTGCGTGTGCGCCACATATTTCTTATGTGTGTCTGCACAATGACCAAGGCACATACTGAAAGTGGGTATAAAGGATGGATGAGTCAGTTCATGTTGACCTCAAAGAACAGGTTCAACAGAGAGAAAAATCACTGAGCTGAGGTGCAATTTGATTCAAAAGCAGCATTTCCAAAGTTTTCAATGCCTGTGAACAGTCGGTGAGACACGGAGAAAAACACCTCTCCGCAAAAATGTCTAATTATTCAGTAAGAGCGTGAGCGTCACACCATCATTGTAGGTTTTTTTCCTACTAAAGTGGAAAGCTTCAGACATTGGCATTTGGCAAAGGGAAGCTCATGGTAGCAGGAGGAACAGCTGGCAAATGAAATATTAATATATGTACCCACGAAGATGCCTTACACAACCAAGAAAAACTGAACATCTGCTGCCCTTACGGTTAGAGTCAGGTTCAGTTTAGGACACTAAGACTATTTCAGTAATTTTAGAGAAGAGACCACTGTCCTCGTCCTAGTTGTAGTCGTAGCACTGCTCCCGCTGAATGAAAATAACCAACATCTCCTGTCTCTGCTTCTCCTCCATAATGTTTGTCGCCAAATTAGCTTTAAATCCTCCCTGATGTTGTAACAAAGGTTGAGGTAGAGAATTGTATGCTTACTCGGATTAAACCACTTTACTGTCACTTTATTTCCCTTCGTTATCTCTTCCATACGATGTGTGCAACTGTTCCCTGTATAGCAGGGCTGTCTACTATCACAGGAAATGCTTTAGAAAAGCGAACTTGTTGGGTTATAAGGAACATATTGTACAGTATGGTGTTTCATGGTAATGTCTAACATGAAAACATTGAGAAAGGCAGTTTCATGACATCCTATCTTTAGAGAATATTCCTAGATTTGTATACAAATCCCAGAAACAGCAGGAATTGGACTGTAATCATATATACCCACCATGTTCAATCATCATGTATGACCCACAGAGGTCTGTGTTAAATTGGCACATGTGGAAAAGTATTGTCAGCTCCCTGCATTGCTAATTGCCACTAATGTAATTAGTCTGAGGTGTCACGCGCACAAAACCACACACTCATACGGTGCATATAACTGCTGGTGCAAATGAAGGCTGACATAAGAACACACACACTCACACACACACTCCCACATGCAGTCCATCAGCCTGCCTGAAGCCATAATTGAGATTGATCTTCTGTGACTCAGGCATACTCACATGTTGAGTCACACAGGTGGAGGCACACAGGTAGCTGCGCTGACAGCATCCATTAACACACAGTGTCTCTATCGGCTTGGACTTCTAATATTTCTCTTTCTCTCCCACAAATGATCTGGTCATTTGTCAGGTAATAAATTAAAAATTAAAAAACAAAGATACAACTCTCCTAAATGGTGATTTCATCTGATTTATGGCAGCAGGTTAGTCATAGCATTTGCAAAGTTAAATGATGTGATATGTACCAACAGTTTCCTACAGCTTAGTGATTAAGACTCATGCCAGCCTCCCCTGTACACACAAGCCACTAATTTTTCACCATGCAATTTGGCTTAAAAACCAAACATCAGATTGTTTTGTGATATATTTTACATCCTTGGTCTGCTTCTTTCTGAGCATTACAACCTAACTGCATAGAATCTTTGAATATCTGTGCTTTTTGACAGAATCATGTTTTTCAGTCAAGTTTAAATTTGAGTTTGAAATAAACGGGACGCACTCAACATCAACCCTGAATACTAATGGACCAGAGAGTGCGGGTACTGTGCTTCATACCCTGTGATTGTGTGAAGATTACTGAGGAATTCTGTGTCTAACAGATTCAATGCAGAAGAACTGTGGTTCTGATGAGCAGCATCACGCACATGCCTGAGCAAAAATATGCGTGCCATCTACAGAAAAATGCATTGTGTCAAGTCACAGGTACATCATCAAAGGAGGTAATCAAAGAAAAAGTCTGGGGAAAAATGGGGGAAGGAGTCTCCAGTGGCCACTCACATGAGCACATTTTTCAATGACACGCCCCCTTAATCATCCCATAAAGGCACTTTGCACTGCAATGATGCACTCAACACACCCAAAGTGGAACCCCCTCCACCACTGGTTGAGTGAGCACACCGTCAATCACCACCCAGCACTGGACTGACAGCTGGGAAATTAAATTCAGAGAAACCGCACATTTTACCGAAAAACAACTGTAAATAATATTGTGTTTACATTAATAACGCATTATGATGTTTTTTATTTTATCATTTCCTTTTTTCAACCTTCCTTTCCTTACCTCTCGCATCTTATTTTAAGCCTCCCTTCATATGATCTTCATATGTCCTCCCTACTGCAACCTTCCTCCCACAGTCTTCGACACAGATGAATGCGGTAAATGGGGGATAAAACAGGTTTCAATTTAACAGATCAAAATTCAAGACACATTTTCCCCGAGCAGCTACTGAATGAGATAGAAGATCACACACAATGAGGCAGACACACACATACAAAGACCTTGAGGCTATTTGTTGCAAGCTCTGCAGTGTGTTGAGCCAAATTTCTATTAAAATGCATGGCGTGTTTCTGTAGACGATTACGATCTGTGTCACTAAGTACAGAAAATTGACTGTCCTGAGCAGTGTGTACGCGCGCGAGTAGGTCTGTGAGTTTGTGTTAGGGTAGAACAATTGGAATGACTTGCTTTATCTGTTTGGACAGTGTGTGTGTGAGAGAGAGAGAGAGAGAGAGAGGGAGTAATGGTTTGTTTGTTACTTTAAGAAAACCACATAGATGCTCTTGGAGGGTTTTGCAGCACAAAGGTGTCTGCCAGTCACATCTGTCTTGTCCTGTATTTGTAGTAAGTGTGGGGCATGTTGCGAGAAGATACATTAGTTGTGTTAGTGATGTTCAGTTTAAGTTAATATTAGGCAAATAAAAAAATGAGGCAAACTACTATTTTTGTATTGTGGGGTGTGTACTGAATTATGACTCATTCAGACAGGTAATTTAATGATTTTACAATTCATCAATTGATCATTAAGTGTCAGAAAATAAAAAAAAGTCTAACTTTCCACAGATGTTGGTGGAAGAGAGCCCCGGAAACAATTCACGTCGCAGTGACTGCAATGCAAACTATCTACAGAAGTTCGCGGTGCCTGTTACACTCTCAGAGTAATGCTGGGTGTGCTGGTGCTCCAGATGTGTTTTTTTTCCCCATAGGATTACCACAGTAACTATTTTTTAGGACAAGGTAAAACAACTACAAAAAAGTGTCTGTGAAAATGTTATAGAGCCATTTCTTCTTTTTTGCTACCTTAATTTACCTCGTCTTTCCATACCGTGGATTATTCTGCTTTCAAAACCCATAAAGTATCATCCAAGAATGTGATTGACACAGACACCTCATTTTGAAGTGAACCTCTTCATATGCAGGTAATGTGGCTAAAAATAAGCCTGATATGCCCTGGACAAAAGTGCAACACAAGAGTAAGAAGGGAAACTGAAACAAAGAAAGCATCAGAAAAGAGGCTATTTATGTCGCGTCTATAAAACAGGTGAGTCATCCCTGCTCTTATTCCCTGAAAGACAATAGAAAGAGCAAAGAACAGGGCTACGGAGACACGTAGAGTCAAACAGCTCCAGGGAAAGAATATAGTGGATTTATTATGACCATATTGAGACTGATGTTAATGTTTTAAAATCTTTGGAGAACTAACAACTGAACATTATGAGGACATGGTATTAAGGAAACTAAATATCAGTGGACAACATCAGCTTTCAAACAGCTAGAAGTAACTGTGCAACAGTAAAGAAATGTTAGCTCGTTACTGTACTTGTGAAACACTGACTTGTTTCCTTGTTTAAAGCATGTCAAAGATTTTCAGTCATCCAGGTGAGATTGTCTGGAAGCTGAATCATGGCAACTGCTCTTT
Source organism: Microctenopoma stevenorrisi (assembly GCA_032270685.1). Classification (NCBI taxonomy): domain Eukaryota; kingdom Metazoa; phylum Chordata; class Actinopteri; order Anabantiformes; family Anabantidae; genus Microctenopoma; species Microctenopoma stevenorrisi. The sequence goes on from JAUMTR010000010.1 coordinate 8,754,437, forward strand.
TCCCGTCAGGTCAAATAGTTTCACTACTCATTAAAGACTAGAGTCTTCTAGGGATTACCAGATCCTGAATTAATTGGCCAATTACTGGGTGCCATTTATTTAAGAACAAACACAACTGGCATTGTTCAAACATTTTTAATTCAAAGTTGTGCTCTATTCCTGACTCACAAAATACTTTCATAAAACCAGGAAGCATAGAGTTCTTAGGCGAGGGTGCAGCCTGTCACTACCTTTTCCGATCCGATGACATCTTTTAGGAGCAACGTCTGGTTTATTGATACCAACATGTGACTCATTCATGCTCTGCTTGCATCTGATGGTAATGGGGTGGAAGTGCAAGCATCATCAGCTTGAGCTATTTCGATAACAAATACTACAAGTAAAGGTACTAAAACAAGACAAGATATGCAATTCTTAGTGAGTTTGTATCACAGTCAGTGCCGTGTTGTAGATGACAGTGCTGCTATCTTTTACACAACCTCCAAACATAAGATTCAGATTGCCTTCTCATTATACCAAATGTATAGCTGGACATGAATCTTCTTTTCTTTACTGACTCGATGAACTTCCATTCATCTATAGTCTTAAACAGCAGCATCTCCCTCAGTTTCTACCACAGGTTGAAACTCTATTTGAGAAAAACCTCACGTTACACTCAGCACTTCAAAGCTTTTATCATGGATGAGAATTTCTAGCTCTCCTCTTAGATCCTATTTCTTGTCCTGATGTTAGATTTTGTCACAATTACTCAAGGGTCAAAATGTAATATTGTCAGGTCAGTGCAGATCTCTGACCCTCACATTCAGTAATAGTTGGTTGAAGTTGTGAAGAAATGTAATTAAATTCTACTGTTGCCTTCAGTTTGAGTAATTTCTGATAAATATTTGAAATGTTCTCGCAGGGCTCCCAACAGTTCACTGCAGTCCTTGTGTTTTTAGAGAAAATCTGAAAAAAGCAACCCTTTGGTTTAATAAAGAAGGCAGTAGGGGTTTCTGCCCTTTGGAGGGAAGCTTAACAGATCATGTTTGCAAACTGCAATTGAGCACTTGGTTATCTTTACTAACACAATTATTATATTCACCAGAGCAGTAGTAAAATAAAATGTTTTGTTGCTACATTAGTCTTAATAGATCGACTTTGTTAAATGAAAACCCACACTGTTAGTTGTGGTCACAAGTTAACTTTTAACTTCGGAAAGGCTTCGAAGTAAATTTTAAGAAGCAGTGCTAGTTACACAATTATTGATTAGGGCTAATACTTACACTTCTCACTTTTTTCTCTTGTTCAAACACTCTTAGAGTTCAAACCGTTGTAGAAAAATGAACTAACAGGACACAAGCAGGAATTGCCCTAAAAGATCCTTCCATCCTCAAGTTGGTGATGACACAGTATACGTCATGGTTTCTATATCCCTCCTCTTGTGTTAGGGTCGAAACCGACCCAAGTTTTAGATGTATGAAAGTACTACATACATTTTTTTATTGTATCAAGGCTTTTTGACAGGAATCTACATTTAAACAAAATAAAACAAAAAAATAGTGTATTATTAAATAGTGTTGTTCGGGTCGTTTTCGACCCAGTTATAATTTAGTCAAAGTCAAAGTCAACTTTATTGTCAATTCTGCCGTAGGTGCAAGACATACAGAGGATTAAAATGCCGTTTCTCTCTCATCCCGGTGCTTACAATAAGACAATAAAAATAGAATTAAATAGATAAAAATAGAAATAATAGACTAATAATAGAGATAATAGAGAAATAACGGAATGCGACAGTGTAATGTAACGATACAACAGGTGGTAAGCAGTGACATGAGCCAGTTGTTGTATTGT
>JAUMTR010000010.1:8756366-8766831 GCA_032270685.1 Microctenopoma stevenorrisi
GGGCGGTAGTCATTTAAACAGGATGGGTGTGTTTTCTTGGGTACCGGCAGGATTGTAGCAGTTTTGAAGCAGGTAGGGACCACAGCCTGACTCAGGGACATATTCAAGATATCTGTGAGAACGTCCTTGAGTTCATCAGCACAATCTATCAAGACTCGACCAGGTATGTTGTCTGGGCCAGCAGCTTTGCGTGGGTTAACCATTGTGAGTGATTTCTTCACGCTTTCTGGGGGTAGATACAGGACCTGGTCGCTGGTGGGGGGTTGAGGCTCAACTGTGCTGTTGAGTTGTTTGCTGCTTTAAAACGTGCAGAGAAGTCATTTAGTTGGTTCAGTAGAGAAGTATCTTCAGGGGGTGTTTATAATCCGTGATGGTCTGGATACCCTGCCACAGGCTATGCGTGTCTCTGCTGTCCCTGAACCTGTGGACAATCTTTTTTGTGTATTGTTTCTTGGCTATTCTAATGCCACGAGAGAGGTTGGCTCTGGCTGATCTCAGTTCCACTGCATCCTTGTTTCTGAATGCAGCATCCCTGGTTTCCAGTAGGCTATGAACCTCTCCCATCTGCCATGGCTTCTGATTTGCACGAGTGGTGATGTTCTTGGTTACAGTCACGTCCTCGATGCATTTGGCAATGTGGTAGAAATTTTCAGAGACTCTTAGTAATTATTTTAATAGAGGTTTATTATCAAAAGAGAAACAGAGAAGAGTTGAGCGTTACAGAGCACACACACACAGATAGTTGAAGGCGAAGCAAAGCAGAGCGCTGTGCTCCAGGTCCGAGCTCCCACATTTATACAAACTATAGCTCAATCAATCATTAAGAGAATCGGCTGAGTTATTTTATCTATTTGACATAGACAGATCCGGATGACCAGAACAGCATAACCTGTATGCCAACATCAGCTGCGCTTCAAACCCGGCTGATCACCCCACTATAATCCTGAAGCTCAATAGAGGTTATAATGCAATGAACAAAGTATTGGTATTGGTAAAGGTAATAAATGAGCACATTGATACGAAGCTATGTTGTAGAAAATCCCCGAAAGCAATCTACGCAGTTACGGTTTCTGCGTATTCCTGGATGTGAGTGTGTCGATTGTAGGTAGCAGCCTGCTTGAACATGGCCCAGTCGGTGGTATCAAAGCAGTCCTGGAGTGGAGACGTGGCTCCTTCAGGCCAGACGCGGATCTGTCTCTGAACTGGTTTTACGACTCTGACACTTGGTCTGTAAACTGGCATTAGCATTACAGTGGAGGGATCAGAGAGACCCATGTGGGGGAGGTGGGCTGCTTTGTAGTTTGCTTTTTGTAGTTTGTGTAAACAACAAACAGCATGATTGAAATCGCCAGCAAAGATGAAGAACCCATCTGGATGGGCTGTTTGTTGTTCACTAACAGCCTGGTACAGTTCACTGAGTGCCTCGTTCCTGTTGTTGGGGCTGGGGGGGATGTAAACAGCCACTAGCAGGATGGCTGTATGCTCCCTGGGCACATAGAAGGGTCTGCACTTCACAATCATGAACTCCACCAGCGGTGAACAGTGTTTACAAACCACCACACTGTCCGGGCACCAAGCATCACTGATGTAAACACACACTCCTCCGCCGCGGGTTTTTCCCCCTTTATCAGGGCCCTGTTAGCTCTGTGGCACGTTAGTCGGTCCAGCTGAATGGCGGATTCGGGGATGTTTTCAGTTAACCACGTCTCCGTGAAGATGTAAACACAGCAGTTCCTCACCTCGTGTTGGGTGGCTCTTAGCAGGCGTATGTCATCCAGTTTTTTGTCAATGGCGCGGACATTAGCCAGTAAGATGGATGGGATTGCCGGTCTGTTCGGCCTGGCTGCAAGCCTTGTCCGGATACCTCCGCGCTTCCCCCGCTTCTGTTTCCTTTCACACCGCTTCATCGCCTTCTCACCTGGCGGGAGGCCGGACTGGCGGACGGTGGTGTGGTAGGCAAGCGGAGTAGTCCTAGGCTGCTGAGTAGAGTAGTATCCAGGGTCTGAGTATCCGAAGAATCTGTTGATATTCCAGAATATTTGCTGCCGATATCCAATAAGGACTGACGACTGTACTTCTTTGCTGAAAATTGAGTACAGAGACGCGAACACGTAGACGTAGACAAACAAATACAAACACTTTTAAACACCGTGTCGGGAGAGAGAGGGGCCGCTGTGTCCGTACGCGCCGCCATCATTACCAGCAAACAGCCAACAGCCCACTGACAGCCAGACCCTCTACCTAACCCATGAGCTTTAGTCAGTGTCTTCTCTCCTTGTCTGTTTGTCTTCTTTCGGACATGTAAGGCGTGTAGAAGAGCAGTTCAGTTTAGAGTTTGTCACTTGCAGAGGACACATTTTCAATTTGCAGAATGCAAAAATAAAAAAGATAATTTACAATCAGCAAGGCTCTGGATCATATGTTTGGTAAAAATTGGGCAGATGACACAAAGCATCATAGTGATATGGATGAGCAGGACATCTGATAAGATCATCACTGGAGCTGAAGCTGCTCCCGTTTCTGCTGAAACATTCAAATTCAAAAGTGGTATCTGTGAGTTCAGTACCTCCTAACTTACATGGCAGGGCAGCTGATGCTAATGTGATCAGAATGACCCCTAAAATCACAGTTTAATGTGATGAGAGTAAGTTTCATCAATAAATTGTTTGATCTGTTCATGCCACTGTCACTGAAAACAGCATCTTTGTTATGACAAACCTTGAAAAAAAAGGTCATTATCAACATGTGAAATGACACTTGGATTCATTTGAATAGTTGATCCAAATCCACCTAGGGCAGAGGGCAACCAAAAATAAAAGTGGAGAATGTTTCTTGAGGAACTAGGACGTTCCCTTGACAGGGGGGACAAAGGGGATCAGGTGCCCCAAAACCCTGATGTCTTGGGGCACCTGAGGTCTGTTCTGCCCTTCTGAAAAAATATCTCTGCAAAGGACATGCTAAAGATCAATTTATTTTATTTTTAATTTTTTGCCTTTTATTTGAAGTAAATGTGTATGGGTCAAAATTGACCCGCAACACCACAGATGTTAAAGTTGTTAAGTTATTAATATATATAAACATTTATAAAGTTCTCTTGAGGTAAATTAAATTTTTTTTTTTGAAAATGCTGTATTCTGTTATAAAAAGGCTCAAGGGGAGAATATTAAAACCAATCTTTTCATGGATAAGAAAGCCTAACATGGTAACCAATAGCTCACAAAGAAATTGCATCCAGTGGAGACCACTTATGTAAGGCTCAGAGGGTCGGCACAATCATTAGACAATCATTGCTATCTGTGAAAAATAGTGTTTTAAATTTCAAGATTTCACTAATCAAGGAAGTTGTCCCACAAATTGATCACAGCTCATTCTCTAATAGTTTAAGACAGGCAGATGCAATTAAATTCCCTCTACTCTGAGTCTCTCCCAGATGACTGAACTTCTTACCCTATCACTATGGGGGAGTTCAGCCACCCTGCAGAGAAAACGAAGGGTACATTACAGTATTTTGAGGTCTCATTCCCGCCACTTCACACTGCAAACCACTCTAGTGAGAGCTAAAGGTCACTGCTCGATAGAACCAACAAAACCACATCATCTACAAAAAGCCACCAAACAGGTCCCCCAACGCCCCTTGGCTACGCCTCAAAATTCTGTCTATAAAACTTTTGAACAGAATTGTGACAAAGGGTAAAGGCCTTGTCCAAATTCACAAAACACACGTGAATTGATTGGGCAAACTCCTATATCCCCTTCCAGAATCAAAGTGTACACAAGGTGTAGAACTGGTCCAATGTTCTATCACCAGGACAAATCTGCATTGTTCCTCTTGAATCCGAGATTCGACTATAACTCGAACTCTCTTCTCCAGCACACCTGCATACTCCTTACTTGGGAGGCTGAGGAGTGTGATTCCCCTGTAGTTGGAGCACATTGTCCGGTCCTCCTTCTTAAAAAGGGGTACCACCAACCCAGTCTGCAAATGCAGGGGCACTGCCCCGATGTCCATGCGATGATAAGACATGCTGGTGGGATTGAGAAGATACATCTACCATTCAATGACATCTACACAGCCACAGCTCTGCACTGCTGCTTCAGCAATGGAGCTTAAATATGGTCCATTCAGACTCAATGTCTCCCAACTCCCTTGGGATGAGACTGATGTTCTGCCAGAAGTGGAAGTTGAATCCTGATTTTCTGACTTTCAACATCTGGCAGAGAAACTGCTAGCATAGCCTTACTATATGTTTTGGCCTACCTGGTCTGTCCGGCAGCCTTCCCCGCCATCTGATCCAACTCACCACCAGGTGATAATCAGTTGACCGCTCAGCCCCTCTCTTCACCCGAGCGTCCAAGACATATGGTCGCACGTCCAAGACACAAATATATACAGACATGCGACCCTAAACGTCCTGGTGCCAGGTGCACTTATGGGCACCCTTATGCTTGAACATGGTGTTCATTATGGACAATCCATGGACCCGAAGAAGGCTGGGCACGCCAAACGTCTGTTCGGCGTATTATCGCAGACAACAGTCAGTCTTTCCTGCAACCCGGAGGCGCAAGGAAATAACCCTCTCGTCCAACTGGGAGAACATAGCATAAAGTACATTCTGCACTGCTCTCGACTGCAAGGGGAAACTGTTCCACAGGCTGGGGGCTTCTATCAAAAAGGCTTTGCTACCTCTGGTTTTGAGCTATGTTTTGGGGATTTTCAATAGATGCTGATCAAAAGATAGCAGAGCTCTCGAAACTAGTCATATGTACAAATGTACACAATTTAATACATCCTTTCAGAGGCATGGTGGAATGGTGTCAAAGGGGACAAAAAGATGGCTGCAGTCACTTAAATATTTAACTTAGTGTGGAGAGAAAAACTGGTTCAAACTGATGGAAAACAGCCTGGTTTGTAGGAGAGGTAGATGGATCAGTGGCAGGGGTAGATGGAAAACATTTGATATTTTCATTGTCTTATCTCTGAAAAAGTTAAGAAATTGTTCAGAGTGCAGCTGAAGGTTGAATGATAGCGAAATCAGAGGGATTAATCAGACCATTCAAGGTAATGAAAAGAACGTGGTTTTTGACTTTTAATACAACCTCTGAGAAATGTTGTGATTTTGCTGCTTTAACTGCTCTCTGATACTCCTGAAGACTGAATACTGATACTCCTTGAAGATGTCTAGTCACACTAAAAGATTGTCCTTCTTCCACTTTCATGTGTTTTATGTGTTAACATGTGCTGTATAGATCAGATCAGATAGAACTTTGCTGATCCCTCGGTAAGGTTCCTCCGGGAAATTCAGTTTCTAGCAGCAGAGCATTGATTTACAGGTTTACCAAGAAAGTATGAAATGAAAAACAAGGAAGACTACATCAAAAATTAGAGGCTGAATTGAAGATAAGAAAACTAGGTAATACTATAAACTTAATTTTATATGAATGTATTCATATCTATGCATAGTAGATAGATACAGACATAGTAGATGGATATAAGTAGTATATCGATGTAGACATAGATATCAGTGTATGCATATGATAGATATAAATAGATATATGATTGCCTGAATATCAGTATGAGACAGATCTAAACTATATGACAGATCAAGGTCTGATGTGTGCCCCTTTACATGTGTCGGAACATTCACTAAATGAGTTAGGTTAAAAGACTCAACAAGACTGAGAAACTCATTAACTAAAGGTTTAGATTTGAAGCAGACATGGATGTTAAAATCACCAACGATAGAAGAACTCATAATTCAACCATCTCTCTTCTTTCATGTTCAGTGTATGTGGACAGTTGTACCACATTTGAAGAACTTTCTTTCACACATTATTGAGATATCACATTCAACATGAAAACATAATACCCCTGGTCATGACTGTCAACAGTACAGAGGTGTGGAAATGTGAATGTGCAGGCGTTACACAGCAAAATTCCATTATCTAGACACCAAGAATCAAGTCATCCTAAAGTTGTGGAACATTTTTAATCTTGACCAAGCTGAACTCCCTGTTCAGTGATCCAATAGCTTTAAGGTGTGTTCTGTTATAATGCAATTTTAAGTTGGATCAACTAAGAAACTCTTTTTCTTGAACAGGCTGTTTTAACTGTGTCTGAGAAGATCATTTTCTTCCCCCTTTGGGAGAACATTTACCACTTCAACTTGTCATTGCTTGTAGGGACAGAAAAAATGAGAATTACCACAGACACACACACCAGCAAACATTTGCATCTATGTAGGAATACATTTTTTGTGAGGAAAGAATAGATGTGATTGGGTTTTAGCTTTCATTTGGATACATACAAAATACACCAACAGTCTTTGCCTGAATTACTCTTTTCCTTGTTAGACTTACTATTGCAGAGACCACACACACACACACACACACACACACACACATTGCCGAACTTCCACACACCTGCATGTTCAACCCAAACCCTTACAACCAAGTCGTGACCCTCAAATAGCCCTTTAAAAAGTGAAGAGAGGAAATGTTCTCACTCTCTCCAGTGCACACATAAACCTTCTCTATGCCCCTTGGCTAAACATTAGGAACTGCTGCTGTGTGTCTACAGACTGGAGAAGGAATATTAACCATGGGCCTGGCTCGCTCTGCATGGTGCAACCAGCAGAGTATGACTCATCCTAATGGAGCTCATAGCAGCAAGTGGGCAGTGAGGAGTTTGTAGCAAAACACCCCTTAACACTTCAACATCTTGGGTCAAACTCACAAAACACACTGATGTTTTTGTTTCTTTCAATTACTCTACAAAGCCGCTTATTAGCCCGCTGCAACACTTTTAAAACCATCTTAAAACCATCACGTATCCGAACCATGATCCACTTTGATTGTTGCCAATCCCGGGTCATAACCCAATCACTGATCCAATCAAATATTATTCCCTGCCTTATGTTTCTTCTTTGTTGTTCTCTAAATTACCATCCCTGTCTAGGATTCACCAAACTAATCAGGTCAGCACTTCCTAGTTGCCTGTCCCTGAGGCTGTTCTGATTGGTCAAATGAAAGTGTTCAGACCGGCTGAGTCAAGGAGAAGGTTGAGGATAATTTATTCATCTGGAAATTAAATGCAACAGAGTGGCGCCATCAGCAGGGCATGCACACACACACACAACACATGCACAAAACACAGATGAAAGCATGGTTCCTTTGCCTGTACATGCACACTTGCCAACACTTCCCCTTAAACATGGTTTCAAAATTGCCTGACCTGTGACAAAGTGCTTTCAAGGTCAAACACTTGTTTAAATGACTTTTATTGTATTGCAGAAGTGAGTTGTTATTTTACCCCATTCACTGTCTCAAAGAGAAACACCCAGAAATAAAACACCCTTGCATGGCCTTGCTGTTAACGATAAATCAATTAGTTCCGTACGAGTTGCTGGCAGACGAAATATGATTTGCTGCTTAGGCTGCAGTTGTAAATCAGTTATTCAATCAGGTCACATTTTGCCATTCGCACTAAGCACCCATCTAGCAGGATGAAATATAGTTTGTGACAAAGATGTTGGCATTAGTGCACAGCGAAGGACATGCACATACTGTAAACAAATGTGTAAGAACATTTTCACTGTGGTAGTGGACATGTTAGTTGCCCTTGCCTTGGAACTTATTCAGGCTCTTTAATATTCTTACAAGTAATTCAACCCTTATTACAGGAGTGTAGAAGCCCCTTGGGAGCAGGTATATCTTTGAGTATTCTTGGTTAAGTCTCTATCACACCTGGATTTGGGCTGTTTATTCCATTCTCCTGGCCAATCCTCTCAAACTCAATCTGATTGGATGGGGAACATCTATGGACATCCATCTCCAGATCTTCTATGGGGTTTCTGTCTGGATTTTAACTGAGTCAATAAAAGACTATATGGCACTTGTCCTGAGGACGCTCCAGTATTGTCTTGTCATTGTTTCTTTAAGAACTTCTTTGTGTTAGATGCTTTCATTGTTCCACTCACACTGCTGACAGTAATTACCCCTATGTTACCATGTGTTATCAGATTGTTTCACTTTTCTGCACCATCAGTATCACCCTGCAAATGACTTTGTGTTGATGTTTTCAGATTGCATACACATTATTGTACACACCCATTAAACACAGTAAGTAATGGTGAAAAAAAGAAATGGCTAAAGTGTTTTAATAACTGGTTGTATCTCCTTTGGCAGCAATAACCTCATACAAGCACTTCAGTTAGACCTGCTGGGAAAAAAAATTGTGGATTGATGAAACTAAGGCTAATTTGTATGACGCAATACATGCTGTAAAAGGGGAAAAATGATTTAGGCCTCTTTGTTGCCATTAATTTATCCACCATAGCTATACATGTTTACTGTTTGTGGTCATTGTAGATATAAATATCACGACTGTGCCTTAACATATTAGAAATACTGTGTACAATTTAAGATGGGTTGTAAAGTTGTCTTTAAGAACTATGACAAGGTTTTATAAACTTTTCTTACACGCGGGTACTCGTAATCAAGTTTAGTCATCATGAATTAAACAGCTTAACACTTAATTATTTGTCTGTTATTTTATTACAGTTTTGTGTCATTCTGTCAATACAAAAAATATTTCACGACTTTTAAAGTTGTCAGTTGGGCAGAAGAACATTTATCTGCTGAGCTGCTCCTCTGGCTCCTTATTTTGAAGAACATGACAGGGTAAACATCATTTTTATGTGAACACAAATCAGCAATCAGGAAGAAATGACAATTTACCACAACAAACAGCTAAACATACTGCTGTAGAACAAGTGCCCTGACAGTGACGTGACCGGCTGGGCTGCTGGAGTGTGAAGCTTTCCGCAGTGAAATTATGAAATGTAGAGACTTGTATCTCTCCATGTAAACATAAGTGAGAAATGCAGACTCAAGTAAAGTGGTAATATACATATATATATATATATATTTAAATTACTTAGCTATTGACTATGATGAGAGTCTGATGAGGTCTGACATTCTGTAGATGAAAAATAATGGCATCAAAAAGAGCAGCATCAGTATATTGCCTTTGTCATCGGAAAATGTCCGTGCAAGCAACAGGACAGAGTCTTGCTCTGCACCATATTAGCAGCTTTTTCCTACATCCCTAGAAAGAATATTTGTTGACTATGCAACATTTTCACCAAAACGTTTGTGAATGTATCACTATGTGACGCTTGGTCCAGTAAACCCTGGATGAAGACCCCTCTGTGCTGGTTTAAAAAAAAAAAAACCTTTGAATTAAACTAATTTGACAAGTGTTCTGATTACTGCCTCAGATCCCCCACTGAGGTTATTTATTACCCGCAGAGGCTAATGACAGCTCAGAGAAATATTTGCATACACACCCACTCACACACGTTCCCCATGCTCTTTCCACTCACTTTACCCACCTGGCATTGCTGTGTAACAGATGGGTGACATCTATGAATGCCAAAATAAAATTTGACAGCCAATATCCCGCTGTGTGCACACGCTAACAAATCCGTTCATTTTGCTCTGTGCTCGCTCACTGTGACATCCACTCGCTCTCCATGTGTGTGATTTGCCAGCTGTCAATTTACTATTTCATGCTATTTCCTCTTTGCCAGGGATTCAAGTCTTTTGGTGTGCAAATGTGTGTCTGCGTGTGTCTCCAAACAAACAATCGTGCATTTACACAAACACGAGGGACATTTTCGTAAAAGTCCTAATTCTGCTTCCTAATTCAGGTTCCAGGAGGAAGAAGTCGTCGCAAGCTAGGAAAAACAGATTTCTGCAAGTACACATGCTGACACACAAATGTGAAACAGCGATAAGCAAACACATAAAAACAGCCTGTAAGAGCAAAGAAATATACACTGCTCAAAAAACACCACTTTGAAAACGCATCAGATCTCAATTTGAGAGAAAAAGCTCTCCAGTAAATTGTCTAAATGTCCGGTCCACAGTAAAGAAACAGAAGAGAAGAGGAAAACAGAGGCAGCCCGTAACGTGACCCAACTGTCCGGTCATGCTGTAGTTTAAAGTGTATAAATCTGATCTAAAAGACAACATCTTCTCTCTGAGATAAACAGCTGAGTCTGTAGCAGTGGAGCAGGAGAAGCAGCTGAGGTGTGTTGTTCAAGTGACAGAGACAGACAGGAGAACGATCAACTCAGACTGATCCGAGAGGGTCTGCCTGCCCCAGAGTGTGGGGAGAGCTGAGAGAGAAAGGAACAGAGCAAGCCCACAGCAGTGGGAGGGGCTCTGTGACCCATCGGAGAGCAGGAGACAGACAGCGATCCTGCGTTATGGAGTAAACAGACGGTGAACGAACATTACAACCAGCTTAGAATGTTACTTAGCAGAGGAGTGTGGTCTGTTCTCTGTTTTCTGATTATGGACTTCAGAAAAAAACCACACTCCTCTGCTCATCAGTGAAGAATGTGTGGAAACTGTCTCCACCTTCAGGTTTCTGGGCGCCCACATTTCTTCCAACCTCTCC
>JAUMTR010000010.1:8775352-8785931 GCA_032270685.1 Microctenopoma stevenorrisi
TAAGAACTGGACATTTGTCTCTTTTAACTGGTAAATACATAGTAAATACGTTAGCAGGTAGTTACAATAAACCAAACATCCTGATCATTTGTTTGCTGGTCTTTGATTTAATCCTACATACATCATCCTGCTGCCTAAAACTCTCAGTGATGCACTGAGACTCCACAAATGCTCTGTTTCTTGTTGTAGAGTTGTCATCAAACTGTGACAAAATACTACATTGCTAATTTTATTTAGTTGAAGATGTGTATTTAAGATAAATAAATGATTAAGGAGAAATGATTATGAGGTTATTCCAGCAGTGTTAGTTTGTACTGATGCCATCATCATGGAAGTCATTCCTTTTAGTTGAACCAGTGTATGTTGAAGATGATTACCAAAGACAATATTTGGATGGAACATAGGCGTCATATGGATCATGGTTCGGGTCTTCTAAGGTTTTTTCTCTCGGTTTGTTTTTGTCTTTTATGGTCTTAAAATCATACTAATCAAACTAATTTCTCTTTGTCTTTAAATATCAATTTCCAAAGACACATAATTGTAAATATAGTCTTAGGTCTATCTTTAGAGGAGGTAATGATACAACAAATAGTTTTTTAGTTGACTCCATTTACCTATAAGGAATTTTAATATACTTCACTGAGGAGGTCCACTCTAAAGTTCAGTGGTGCAAGGTGGCAGGCACCTTCAAAGTTTCTCCAGGAACTTTCTAGTCTTATGTTTGTTATCTTAATTTTGTTGTGTTTTACCTTGTTAACTGTCTGTCTGTCTCCTCCAACAGGAAGTGGAAGAAGCCAACTGAGAGTCCAAGAGGGGGATAAGCCAGGTTATATTTATTTTCAGGTTTTAGGTTTGTGAATTAGATTTCTAAATTAATTTAATTTCAATTTATCTGCATGGCATAAAAATACTTCAGCCTGTTGCTTGTCTTTGTCTATACACAGTAAACTTTTTTTAGTTGCTATTGTACAAAGTGCATGACCCCGGGCCCAGGATTATCACATTAATGGTTGGTTTCTCCAAAGAAGTTTAAAATTAATCTGGAGCTGTTGTCCTAAGAAAATAAATCCTTGAGCAAACAACAGTGTTTCTTACAGTTAATTTGTCATTTGATAATTCTTTGCCTCCACCCTTATGCATATCTGCTTTGCCAGCTTACATTTTTATTAATTTTCCAGTATACTGTCATCCCACTACACTGATGCTGCAGGCACACTGATGTCATTAATAAAAGCAGTGCGTGCATCATCTTTATACACCATAGGAATGATGGCAGTCAGCCAACTCAGGGCTAGGCACAAAAAGTCAGGGTGAGGTTAAGTTAAAAGATAAAATAAAGTACTAAGTAATTTGACATCCCGAGCATCTTTGCTGGTCCTCCTCATTAGAACATAGCCAATAGGAAAACTAATGATCATAGTTTCTACTGTTGAGATGTTTGGTCGAGTCAACAACCACTAATGTGCATGATCCTCCTGGACAATTCAAATCCATCTTTTCTAATTCATTTTGCAAATGGGTTTGAAGAAGTGTCATAACCAGATTATCTTCTCTATGATTAGAACATCCAGCATTAGTGGTTTGATCCTGGTTGCAAATATAACTCATCACGTTAGTTTTAATGTGATACCAACATGCCTGAATCACAAACACAACACTTTTTGAAGGACCTTGGTGGCTGATAGATTTAATTACTTTCTGTGCTGTAAATGCAACAACAGGTTGCCATATATTTAAAGGAATCCAAAGGTGTGGAATAATAAGTGTATAACCTTGTGACTCTTTGTGATCTCTTTACACTGTGTTTACAGTAAGTGTAGATTCAGGTCCAGTATTCCAGCTGCAACAGTAGACGAAGATCCTGCACGTGCAGGAGCATCACTTATAGCAGCAGTAGCTGTGGAGTCGATCAGACTTTTCCCTCACCTCTTCTTCCAAAAACAACTCAAGAGTATTTATTATACAGTAGATACTGTGTAAGTTTTGTTCCTGAAGTTCCCCTGAGTTTCCTCTTTTTCTTTTTAGCAGTTAGAGCAGAATCTGACTCAGTCCCTGTTACGCCCTGGTTTGTGTGTGTGTGTTTGAGAGAAAATCAACTCTTCTTTCTTTTCATCTTTCCATCTAAACTTTATAGTACCTCCATCTTTGTTACTACTCTTTCATTTCACTGGCCGCGCTCTCGTCCTTTCTGTCTCCTCAGTCTTTAACACTAACAAAACGGAAAATCACTGAAGTCAGCATCTGTTGGTTCTGAACCTTGTGTGTGTGTGTGTTTGTGAGAGAAAGAGAAACAGAGGGAGAGCGAGAGAGCGAGATCAACTGTGTTTGAGAGACACGGGAGTAAATTGCTTTAATTTTCCTCTTTGCAGCCTCAGCTACAGTCGTGAACTGGCTATTGTCTGGTTCAGCAGCCATAGGTGTCTCCCAGACGCACAGCGATACAGATTTTGCTCACTAAGGCTGCTTTGCTGATGGCTATAAATCATATTGATGCATATTGTCTTCACAGTGCAATGAGCAAGGTAAAAAAAACAGGTATGCAAGACAACTCTAAAACCTTTAAGCAAACAACATTCATATGTATTCAGGTCGGGGCACTTTTTCTCTTTCACACACACACATTCTTTATTCTCTTACTCTGTCATTTTCCTCTTCTCCCCCTTCACTGAACGTGTTATCTCGAGGAAAGCCTCTCATGTTGTAGAGGGATGACAGTGCAGCTGAGTGCAGCTGATATTTGCCTGCACACTGCCTCACTAACTTGACAAAGCTTTGTCTGCAAAACTTGCTGTTTTACTTAAAGCTATGTGGAATGCGAAACATGGATAGGTGTCAATGGCCTGGGTGGCGTAGATGTCAAATGCTTTACCAGCCCTAACATTACATCCACGATAACCCCTGTCCAACGTTTTTTTTCATGCATCAGTAGGATCCTAGTCTCTGATCACTGTCATGGTCTGCACATTGATTTGGCACAGGTTTTACACTGGAACCCTCCCAATTTAGCACTGAGCTTTGGACCCAGAGTGCATTGGTTTGTGCAACCTCAATGGCTGCAATTTTGTGGACATTTTGGGGGTTTAGTGTCTAGTCCAGGGACACTCGGACATATTGCCAGGAGGAGCTGGCTCTTAAATTGACAACCATAGCATCAAGGGTCAACAACTCTAAGTACGCATCTCCTGCCCACTGCCACGTTATGTGTTTATTTACATTACATTGATTATTCATACAATTATGATTTACATGATGACATCTGTAATGTAGATTTTAATGTCAACCACGTCCTCCAGTAGACTTGGTCAGATGGCAGAGGGAAATCGAGCTCTGTGTTCAGTGAGCTGAGGTGGTTCAGCCTTATCTACAAATACCTGTGCGACTGTGCAGCCGGCAGACTTTTAATTCCACTGAACCCAAAGGTATTCAGTACAAAACTGTAGCCGGGGAGAAAACGAGGAAGTTTAAAGCAATTAACTCAAACATGCTTGATCTCATAAGGCTGGTAAACAGAAATGCGCCACTATGTGAAACCTGGAGACACTTCCAGTCATACGAGGCCATGAATGGTCCATGAAAGACCAGGTTTCTGAAGCGATCCAAAAGCAGGGATCCTGAAGTGTAAGTAAATCAATGATGTGATCTCAACTGCACAACCACAACATAACTTGCTGCTGACTTCACTTGGTCTTATGAATAATGATTCAATCTTTTGGCAAGGCACTGAACATTTCACGAGGAGTAATGTTTTGCTTTTCACAGCTATTTGAGACGATGCTGTACGTCTGCCAACTAAACACATAACAAGCTGTGCTGGTGACAGAATTGATACCAGATGTAGACTCCTGACTCCTGGATGTGAGGAGGATTACACTGGGTAAAACACTTTCCAGGGCAATAGGACCACTCAGCTTCTGTATAAATTTGCAGGTTCACAGAACTCAGCGACGGTATTTTGAAGTAAAACAGTGTAATATGAAACCACTAAAATCATTAGAACGCTGAATAAAATTAAAAATGAGAAATATAATTTAAGAGATACTGCATTAGAAAAAGTTTTTGCATTATCAAACTCCTTAATTACTCCAATGTGAATATGCTGAGTTACCAGTTACCCACAGAACACAGAGCCAGGCACGGTTATGCGTATTACAGCTCTCTATACTTCTCTTTCTTCTACATTGTGTTTGATGTGTGATTGACAGATTCATTAATCAGGTATTTGTATGCACTGGCAGTTTCAGCCAGTGGAAGTGTTACCCTACCATCCTGGTTGCCCTTCACTTCTGTCTGCCGATTCCTTTGGAAACTATTGATTTTTAGCGTCTAACTACTGCACCACTGTTAGTCTCATTATGAACGTCAGTGAACTGTTTGTGTGGTGTGGTGATTTGTGTACTCTCCACTCAGGAAAAGTCATCTGCAGGAGAAGAAAATGAACTGAATAAAACTTAGAAGCCTCAACAAAAGCATGTTTCTGATAAGGCTGCGATGAGGAAGTATCAAACTTTGGTGATCGTTTGATAGTTCCCCCTCCACTGAAACATGAAATGATTCCTTATGAGGTGAGGAGGATGAGAAATCACATCTCCTCCTCTTACAGTCTGACTACTCACTCTGCACCAAGAGGGCTGGGATGCAGGAATAGTGGGATCGATTCCCAGCTGAGGCACCCAGCCCATCCCCCATACCAGGTGTTGTCCCCGAGCGCCTCCTGTGGCTGCTCACTGCTGGGATGGGTCAAATGCAAATAACAAATTTCATTGTAACATGTCAAATGTATCAATGATAAAATAAAGTGGATTCTTCTTTTCTTCTAGTACTTTCTTATGGTCTGCATATACACAAGCTGCAGTACATAAGACAGTGTGCTGTGACCCTCCTTTTATAATAATGAATATTTATGGGATTTGTGCGGCAGTTGGCCTTTAATCAGCATCAATAATCCACTGATCAATGCGCACTTTGTCCCACTGTCAGAAGATGCCAATTGCTTTGAAAATGTTCCCTGTCAACAACTTTAAACCAAGACAGTCACATCAGCTCAAACACTTTCTACCTTTACACAGCTTTTAGTAAACTAGGTGCAACATTTAAACAGAGAGAGGGCAGTCAAACGAGAACACGTCAGGAAAAACACTGAAGTAAAAATCGCATTACAGCAGATATTGTATGTATGATGCCAATGAGCCAAATATGTCTGCGTAGGATGAAATATAAAATATGTACTTAAATCTAACTTATTGTATATAATGGGATCTTACATTGTACAGAAGGTAAAAGCATCGGACCAATACAATCATTCTAATACGACTGGCAACACTGATATATGGTACCGCTGTTAATGAGTTAATGCAGAACAGTTGAGCAGTGGAGTCTGGGCAAGCCGAACAGAGAGGGAGAAGGAGTAGGGCCAGTGACACGGCGTCAGGAACAAAGGAGGACTGAGATGAATATTCAGAGTGAATCATGACACCCACTGTTCATTTACTGTCTAGCAAATGTTCTGTTTATTAGAGCCTCTGCTCTGAAAATAGCTGCATGCTGTATTTGGATAAAATAGAGATGACAGCAGTAAAAGTGGATCAAAAGAGAAAATCTGCTTTCAAAGGGCAAAAAATAATGCTAGAGGGGAAATAGGTGATAATTCTCACTGTCAAGAGTCACTTTGAGTGGGCACTGTCGTGAATCATTGGATTCACTGGCTGATAAGTAACTCTTTAAATTTAATTTGTCATGTTAAAAGTAATGAGTTACCATGTTTATATTTATCAGCAAACGAACAGAAGATTTTCCTGTGACAAATGTGAGAACTCTCCTTCTCTGATGGAGCCATTTGAAATGCCAAACACTAGTAACTCACTGTGAAAGTGCTACTAATGACAAAAAGGAAGGATAATAAAAGGACAAAAGATGAGATGGTTAGTCCGGACCAGCAGGGAAAACTCTGCAGGGTCTGGGGAGTAGAGACAACACGAGTACAGGGTTGTGGGGCTGAATTGTGACAGGAAGAGCTTACCTGTTGACCGACTGTGGAATCCAGTAGAACAGAGTGGAGTTGAGCAGGAGGCAGTGGAAGTCCTGTGGCTAATGGGAGATGTAGTCAGGGAGACTTGTGACAGAGGAAGCAGGTAGTGTAGAGAGTCCAGGATTGATGGGGAACAGAGTCTGGGTAAAAGAAGATGGCGCCTACCATGTGATCTATAGTGCAGGGAACAGCCAGGCCCTAGGAATCTGAATGTGTGGCTGGGAAAGCAGCGACGAACAGAGACACTAAACTGGAAACTAAACACTAATGCCTTGTGAGAATTTAAATCTGTATGTTTCCCAGCAGCTGCAGGCCAGACTTGTTCCAGCACATATCCCAGCAGCGCAAATACAAATCCAACAGATCAAAATTTACCTTTAAATTACAAATAACTAACTAACACTAAAAGACGTAACTTTGACTAAAGCGCATATGTCTGCCTTATATCCTCCTCATCGCTGCTATGCAGTTGGCAGTTACTTTTGACGAGCCTGACGTTGCACATACGAATCCACTGGATTTTATTTTAAATTTCTTGACTCAGGTCCATTATAGCACCCGATTATGTCTGCAGCCCAATCATAACCATGAAGAGATGTTTTCTATTTTGACATCATTTTCTTCCGGCAGAGTCATCACTCGATTTTCAAGAGCATCTCTGCTTGTTGATTGCACGTTTCACATCTGAATGAAGTGCTTCTTGATTGTAACGTGTGCATATCTGACAACACGGGAGACGTGTGCAGTGTGTGAAACAGCTGCACTTTCATCCAGTAGTATGGAAAGGGCCTGTACCTCCTGCCTCCTAATCTTCACCCAGGTGTCATCCACATATCTGAACTGGTGTTCAAGCAGAGGTCCATGAGCAGGCAGATCTGGTCTGCGTTAAGGTTGCTTCTGTTGGGGAGGGTGCCGTCTTCTTCCAGTCTCCTTCTAACAGCTGTTACTGACGCAGCGGTGGGGATGCTGGTGAAGAGTGATGTGACATCAAAGGATAGCATGGTTTCATCTGTATCCAGTCGCAGCTCCCTGACCTTGAGAGCCAATTCTTCTGAGTTGTGGATGTGATGGTCCGTGTGTCCAACCAAGGGTGCCAGGTCTTTGTATGACTTACTGATATGACCAAAGCTTTGAATACATTGTTTTGTTTAACAGTTCTATTCAATCATAAATCCATCATCATAGGCAAAAAATATTTTTCTAAATTCAACTATACACTTTTGCAATGAAACAGCTGCTAACTGCTGCATTATCCTAACCTGCTGTGCTGGTTCTAGCCCAAGTGCTTGGGCAGACACTGCCTTTATTTAAGAAATTAAATCTCTCTTCACAGCGAGTCTTTTCATTTGATGAATGATATATCATGAGGAATAAAAGAAGGGTGGTAAATCCACTTTATTCCAGACGACACATTTTCAACTCTAAACAAAACAACAACAAAAGACGATTCACATATTCACAATTAAAACACACAATAGTCCATATTCAACTAGATGAGGCGTAGGTGTGTTCATCTGTGGGTGGTGGTAATGCTGTGGCTCATTGGTGTCCTTATTACAAGCGGCTCTCATCATCCTCTAACCTTTGCATTACTGGATGGTGACATTTCTGCTTCACTAAATGGTAACAGCTGATATCTATATTAATATCAGATTACATTCTGGATTAAGGATTTAGTCCTTTCTTCTCCCTCATTCATCCCCCGTCTTCATCCTGTAATCTTCTTCTCTTGCTTCCAAAAAAATCATCCTGTTCCTCTCAGGCAAAGGTTGTTCTCCACAACAGATTCAGCTCTCGACTCTTCCTGCATGGCTCCGTTTCATCAGTGTGTTGCTCTGCATTCAGAACTTAATGCCAGAAGTGAACCCTTCTTTCTGTATAAAACACACACACACACAACTACAGAGACTGTACTTGATAATCCTTCAGTTATTCCCTAAAATATCCACTCTAACACCATTAACTTTGCCTCAATTCCGCCTCTTTCCCTGGTTACAGTAGTTAAGTGTAGGGACATAGGGACAAAATTATCCAGATGGCTTCATAATGAATAGCGGCAGCGTAAGATATTTATAGAGGAGTTCTGGTACACTGATCAGAACTAGAGATAACCACATGTACTGAACAACATCCACGAACAGGATGCCAAATATGCAGTGTTTTATTTTAGCTTCCATTTTCACATTAGCTCACTGTGTCCCAAGACAAATATCTGTGCAAGTGAAAATACCACTGTCTCACCAGCCGTGTTAATTAAACCGGTGCTTCATTTTCATAATTTACCCGCTGATTATCTGCCCTGCTAATCTCTTTAGGGTAAAAGACTCTTGAATATTTTCACCCGCCTTGAAGGGAAATACAGACATCTGTTTATGAACCCTCACAGTTGCAGCAGTGTTGTTTACAGAGCTTTGTACCCATCTATGATTTTTAAACTGATGGTAACTGGTGGTGAACTCAGCTGATTTCCAGGTAGTATTCAAAGAGATATTGTATTAACTGGGATACTGAATGTGATAGGCCAGTAAAAGTAGCCAAATAAATAAAAATAATACCAGCTTCATCGTCTGCGCTCAGGCCAATGCATGCTGGAGGTGTCAAACCATTGGCGCACTCTCATTTACTTCTCTCATTAATGAAATCTGTTTTTTACTTTGCAGAGGTCATTGTGTAAATGTAAACATGAAGGCATCCTTCACGCAGAAAAGGGCAGCATTTCCTTCACGGCTGACCATGAATAATAATGAAGTTACTAAACGATGTTTGCGACACCTGCAGAAATGCACACAGAAAAATGTATTATAATAAAATTATAACTTAATAACATTAAAGTTATTTGCTCCTGGGAGCCCTCTTTTGGTGGCTGTGCCTTAAGCAGACGCATAGTGCTCTTCGGCCTCGGGACGGCTCTCCTCACTGGGAATTCTAAAATAACATATGAAACATTTCAGTTAAGTTCAAGTTGTTCACCGTGAACTTCTACTGAGAAGAAGAAAATAATTAATAGCTTACATTGTCATGTATGGACACAGCATAGTAAACTTTTAAACCTGCAATGATGAAGACTGAAGACAAAGAACGCTTAAAGATTAAAAGAAGAAGCTTTTAAATAAAGTTTAATAGGATACTGATACAGTAGAACACAAACAGCAGACTCGCATGTTCAGTAAGGTTAGGAACAGTAAGAAACAGATAAAAACACTAAAAAGTACTTAAAAAGTAAAACAAAGCAGCAAACAAGTTATAATAAAAAATACATGTATTATGACATGGCAACGTGAGGTGACAGAGATACAGCATCGCTTTATGTAATCAAAAGACCAAGCCGCCGCATCAACCAGCCTCATTAGTCTCGTCTTCTTCACTAAAAATTAGACATCAATATGTTTCGCCATTGATTTTGTTGATTCCAATCCACTGACAGACCCTGTCATTAGTTTTAGTCTCTGGTTTAGTCAAACACATTTTCATAGGTGCACACGGCAGCCGCTGCAGAAACCCTGCTCTCTTCTGTTCAGTCCTGTGGTCGGTTTCCTTTCAGCTCTTTAACCATCACACCGTTTCTGTTTGCCTGTGGCTCATTAGACAAAGGCGGGCGGTTGTGATTGTTTTCTTTGTCTCCTTCCACTTTGAGCATCTGCACGTGTTTGTGTTCCTGCTAATGTGCGCATGTTGTTTTCCGTACGCACGCTTCTTGCATCATTTGTCCGGATGATTGTCACTCATCCTGCCACACGGGCGAACACACAAACACACAGAGGCAACTACTGCTTCACAGTGACGACAGCTTGTGATCGTAGCACTCCAGGAGTGTGTGTGTGTGTTGATGCGTTTATCAGTTTTAGCAACACTAAATCTTTCACACTAGAATTGATAAATGCATTAGCTGTCACCGTTCGAAATGCCAGCTTTCACCTCAGATCTCTTTAGGTTGATTTTATGATTGCATTTTAGCTTGTATATAAAAGTGTACAACGATACAGATACAAGTTCTACAGTTGGAAAGAAACCAATTCTGGCACAGAGCATTTGTTATGGGTTGATGTCGATATGGCTCAGGTACAAGATTAAGAGGATGAAAATGAAAAGGCTCATATTCGATCTGAGAAAAACAGAACAGCAGAGGATCACATTGTATGGAATGAGAGGAAAAATGAATGTTTTTCAGTGTGACTAATGTGTTTGTGTCCAAAACCGCTGTTGTAAACTGAATAGACAGGAAGGAGATGAGCAGAGAGATCTGAAACGCGATGTAAGAAAGGGAGTACTGGACTGTCAAGGGCTGTTCAGTCCCTGTTCAACCAGTGTCAGCGCTTGGGTCCACATTGCCGGCAGTAAGCTGTCAGTAACTCTCACCCGGTGAGACTTGGCCTTTGCCACCAACCCTGTTCATACCCTTTTAGGCGCAGCAAGGGTGCTGAAGGTCCAGTTTGGTGGGCTTAGGATTGGGTCACTGCTTTTTGCAGATGATGTTGTCCTTTACTTTACTTTACTTTGCTTGGCAGACGCTTTTATCCAAAGCGACTTACAAGGAGCTAGCGCTGTGTGTCTGGC
>JAUMTR010000010.1:8791649-8801801 GCA_032270685.1 Microctenopoma stevenorrisi
ATTTTCCTCGTTTTGGAGGTGCAGCGTTTCTCATAGATGTCTGCTAGGAGTGGCAGAGGGGATCTGACACAGCGTTCGGACATCTAATTAGGATGCCTCCCTTTTAAGGTGTTCTGTGCAAGTCACAGTTTGGATTCCTGCTTTCCCTCCTCTGTTTTTCACTCCATGTGAATTTGCCTCAGGGTTTTAAGTGTTTATTCATGCTCTTGAACACCATCGCAAGCTCATTAGCAACTCTGTGTACAAAACCTAAATAGGTGGCTTCTAAAACTGATAAGAGCCCATTTTGGCAGAGTGCATGTGTCTTTTGTCTTTTTTGGCCCATGTTGGTGTCTAATGGTGTGATTTTCCTATCACTTACATTCCTAATGTAGACATCAGTGCTAATAAGTCAGCTTTAGTTTACTCCCCACAGCATCGTTCAGAGACATTTAACGGTCACACAGGATTTAAACTCATCGCATAGGAGATGCAGAGACTAATTTCCCACCCACAGCAGCAAAAAACAGAGCAGAATTGAATTTATTCATTCGTTCATGAACTGGAAGCAGAACATGTTATTACTTCAGCCTCACACCTACACTCGATTTCTAAGTAAGAATTACATTTCATCCTTTTTTAGTGTTAATGAAATGCCTCTGAGAATTTGTGTTTATCTTCTTTATTAAGAAATAAAGGAGACTGCCTATGAGACCCTTACGAAAAACAGGTATATTCCAGTTCACTGTGCTCACACACTGTGCTAAATTTGAAGGCACTCCTTCAAGGCTTCCCCTAGATGTGACTTTTACAAAAAATGGGTGGACACACCAAGAGGCAGGCATCCAACAGGGGGGAGTCGATTGTGATGGCCTGGGGCTGCTTCAGCGGTGGGATTGGGAGATTTGTACAGGGTAAAAGATCCCGAAGAAGGAAGGCTGCACTTCATTTTGCTGCACGGTACATAAGGAAAATGTCCATCAAGCCTGTTAAACTCGTGGGAGGTGTTTCCGGAAGCCTGGGGTGAAGTCTGTTCAGATTACTTTTACACAATGACAGATTCCCAAAGTCTGCTAGGTTGTATTTGTTGCAAAAAGAAAAACAAAGACACAATTATTTACATTTTAATAATAAGTCTTGATAACTTTATCATTGACTATATTGCTTTGCTGCAGTTCTTTTTCAAATTAATTTACATGTACATGTACATTTTAATGCAAAACAATGACATTTGAACTTTTTAGTGAATAAAGCAAACTAAATCAGTCCTGCTCTCTCAGGACCCAGGTTCTGCAGTGAGAAAAGAATGTGCGCCTCACTTACCGCTTACTTCCTGCTGTTTTTGATCCGCCCCCTGTGACATGCTTCCTGCTTTCTCCCTGTCAGGTTATCTTGCATCTTTGACTGTAGAGTAGTAGAACTAATGAAGTCATTTTAATTCAGACTGATCTGCTTGCTTTGTGTGTGCCACTAGAATACGATGTAATACCTCATCTCTGATCCGGGATGCGCTATACCCATCTTGCATGAGTTATATTCCTGTAACAAACCATGATATGAACCATGATGTTACAGAAACAACTCAGAAACTGTTGTGAATCCAGGCTGACCAAAGCAATTTTCTGCGTGGAAGAAATGATTAATCGGAGACAAATTTTATTCAGGTATGAATTTTATAATAAAATAAAAAAAACTCATATCTGAACCCAGAAGCTGACTTTAGATTTTATTTACTTTATGCATGAGAGGTATAAAGCTACACGTAATGTCTGCAAAGAGAAGTTAAATAGCAACACAAGGAGAAATCACATACAGAAAAACATGCAACCACTAACCAGTGCAGTACACTAACCATACATAAAAAATGTCCAAGACATCATTTCCAGTAGAAGCATGATGAGGTAAGTTTTATTTTTCCCCCCTCTGGAACTCTTACACTTACTCTGATAAGATGTCACTTTGCTAAGACCATGACCACCTTAGAGTCACAGCGTAGTTTGTTTCAGGTCGAAAAAAAAAAGCAAGCTGTTTTTAGAACTCGTCGGTAACAACATTTGTTGTTACCGACAGACTGAATTTGTCCATAAAATCTGAACTTGAGTTCTAGATTTGTGGCACCTGTTTTTATGGCAGTCACAGAGCTACTGGCCATTGGCTGCAGTCGTTGCTGTTTTGTGCCATTTTCTGCCCCTACACTGCCATCCATGCCCAATAATACTACTGGTAAAAGTGCATGTTTTAAAGGTTACGGTTTAAAAATAACCTAAATTGTAGGGTCTTCTTTCGGTTTTGCCGTGACAGGTTAAAGATCCGAGTTATACGGGTCAGAAAATGAAACCTTTTTACTATTATTGCTGTTGTTATCTCAGGTCTCTGTAATCTTTGTTTTAGCCACTGACCACATGGCAGGATAAAAGCAACCTTTTAAGATGATGTTTTAAACATGTCTCTGATGATGTATTCATTGGCTCCTTAGCCACACTGTATCCATATTAATGCTGCTGGTTTCCAACGTTTGGCGCATGTACACACACAAACACAATCACTGAGAACAGC
The DNA here is from genome assembly GCA_032270685.1 of Microctenopoma stevenorrisi. Classification (NCBI taxonomy): domain Eukaryota; kingdom Metazoa; phylum Chordata; class Actinopteri; order Anabantiformes; family Anabantidae; genus Microctenopoma; species Microctenopoma stevenorrisi. The sequence continues at coordinate 8,794,185 of JAUMTR010000010.1, forward strand.
CAAATCCAGAAAAGCTCTATTGTTTTGACTCATCGATTTTCTCTCCTCCTGCTTTGTCCTTCCTCTCTCAATCCCTCCTTCCTCAGAAACAATGTGGTTGCCCTTTCCTCTCCTTCCAGCTGGGGAATGCTAATGGTAACGCAGCAAGGCCAAGACAATTATCCAGAAACACACACAATGCAGGCAACCGCTAGCAGGCCAAAGCTCAACAGTGTATCAGTGAGCAAGATGAAACACACACACACACGCACTGAACCACAAATGCACAATGACAGTTGGTATCGTTCAGCTTAAGTTTCTACAAACCTTCAGTTTGGTTTCATTAACAGACTGAAATCAAAATGGAAAGTGAAGGAGAGACAGACGAAGCGGGACGAGAACGGGCGACTTGCTGACGCTGAGCTAGACTGAGTCACTCTTAAAGACAAGCTGCACACAGCAGCTGCTGCCGAATGAAAAGAGCCATTTAAAAAAGTGTGATCCGCAAAATAGTGTTAATGCAACGCCATATACAAATATAACCTCCAGACCTAAGAAAACGCCTGGTGGCAGCAGTATAGGTGTGAGGTTAACTACTGACAACTATGTATCACTGTGTCACGACTGGCAACAGCTGCACTGTTTGCACATAGCAGTTTCCCTTCTTCAGCAGATGGGAACGGCCATCAGCAGGCGCGGCGTCACAATCATTTGAAAAAAGTTGGACAAGTGGCTTCTGATTCTGTGAGCAGACTGCGATGCTGCGAGCGGGGATCTATCCAGAGCCAGACTAGCTAATAGCTCTGCATGGTCGTCTAATGTAGCACAGTCTCCATAGGATCAAGCAGCTGTCTTAGCGGATGAACGTACTTCAGGAACAGTGATTCATGACTTTAGAAATAAAACGGGAAACGATAAACTCGCACAATATCAACCCTTTCTTCTCCAGCTCCTCTCTCGGCTGTGCGACTCCCTTCGCAGATCAATAGCTCATGTGCAGTTTGTACCTGCTCCACCAGCGTACTTTAATAAGGCTGAGTTATTGGGATCTGTGGTCTCCGAGTGAAGTGGGGGAATGAACGAACACTCACACACACACAATGCAGCCAATCAATCACTTTAATTGATTAAGTTAATAATAAAAGAAGAATGGAGTCAGAGGCAGCAGAGGCAGCATTGGACCTTCTGTGCTACTGAAGTGAAATGGCAGGTTTATGACAGAGGTGCGGCCGATCCAGTGTCATGGTCAGGGTTTCTATCTCTCCTCTAGCCATCATCATGTTTCTGAGTTCAACCTGAGCAATCCACCTTTCAGAGAACAGATCTGTTGTCAGATCAGAGCTGACGGAAGCCACTAGGGGCCACAATGCAGCGCACTGACAGGATGCTGCTGAGCAGGCATTAGGAGTATTTGTCCACTTCTCTCAAGACATAAAACGCACAGTTCCCTGAAGCACCACACACCAAGTTGGAGAAATGTAAGAAAATCACTGAGTGAAGCAGAAACGATAAAAGCAAAGATGTGGGGATATTTGTGCTTTTGGAATAAATGGGGACCAACGCAACGTTGTAGAACATGTGACACGAAACCCGAACTTTACCCCATTCTTGCAGACTGTCATTTAGCCACCGCGAGTCTCTGCAGAGTGAGGCAGGAAAGAGGACTTTTAGAGTCGCAGCTGTCATCTGGTCAACTTACTGACCTGAACAAATCTCCAAAGCCAGGAGCTCCCCAGCTGCTGCAGTGGTGATCTTCATGGGAGGATTTCTGACTTAAGCATGACTACTGGAAACGTGCTTCATTATCAAACTTTGACTAGAAGGCAAGTGAAACTGCTAAACTATCAACATTGCTCAACTATCACCAAATTATGCATCTATTTGAACTGTGTGTGTGTGTGTAGGCTGAACAGAGCATCAACACATTTACAAACAGGAATATCAAGAGGAAAACAAAGCGTGTCAAACTTTTCAATTTGAGTCCTGAAGGCACCAAGTCGTCCCTGCAGAGACGTACAGCATGTGAGCTCCTAAGAACATTTGAAATCTCAGAGATAATGGAGAAAGTGACGCACTACTGACCTCTAGTGACCAAACAGTATAAGAGACATTTGTCTCAGACACATGAAGCCACTTGGATGAGTCATGCAACATTTATAGCATTTCATAGGCTTTTATACTAAATTCAGCCCTCAGCCAAACCTGATCTAAACCAGGTGGACCAGAAAAGGCTGCCTTAAGTGTTGAGTGAGTCAAAAAGGTCGCCACGTCAACAGTAACAGAAAAGAAAAAAACAAACATGTACACGTTACAAAACTCATCAAGGTGATTATAAGTGTGAGAATGAAAACTCTCAGCCACGTTAGTCAAACACATAAAAAAAACATCTTTATTTTAAGAGTCTGCATAACAGCCATTTAAAAATAGCACAGAATCGTCCGGTCATCTTTTATAACAAACAGCGCGGTGACGTAGACATAATAAACACACGACCGCGAGCATCAATGTATGAAAGCCTATAAATACATGTGGACCAGTGCATAGTTTCACCACTAAAACCCACCTGTCATATAAACATTCTGCATACCATACGCACACAGAGAGGGATTACACATTACTAATGAAGATGTTCTCTTTCATCATCTCATAAAACACATAAAAGGAAGGCTAAAGGACAAGCAGTGTCTTCCAACGTTACACTGGATAGAAAAGAAAAAGACGGGGACGAATATAATACAAACATTAAAACTCTTTTCCATCAGAAACTTAACATTTACTTCCAATATTGTGAGATTAGTCTACGGATATAAATATTAAACATATTAACAAATTATACACATGCCATCTTGGAGAGACTGGGTCATTGAGTTAAAACCTTCTCCAGAATTTCAATGTTGACCAATGGCAGGGTCGCGACTTCAAAAAACACCCTGAAAGACATTAATGAAGAGATTAATATTCATGTAAAACCCGATTTTTAGATATCCAAGTCATGTCTCCAAGACCTACTTATGTGTGTATTTGTTCCTGATAGCCCTCAGTTTATCGTCAGGAGGAGCCGCAAGCATTGCGTAGAGGCTTCGGACGACGGGGGTCAAATCTGACGTCTGGTAGCCAGAGTGGAACTGCAGGATGGGAGACTAACGGGGAACGGAAAGATATTTCCATCATTGTTGAAGATGAAGATCAAAATACTGTATACAGTCACTCTTCTTTGTTGTGCTGTTCATTTATTATTGCCTCCAACAGCACTTTGCAGAGGAATTAGATAAGTAAAAGCCAACAAAAAGAAATTCTAAGCATAGTCAAAACAGAAGTGCATAATTAAACGTGATAAAGAATCACTGTGGTATGTGAACCTACCCATCCTCCTAGATCTTTGGTGACTAGTGCCATCAGCAGGCAGGCCGAGGCCACCAGCGAGCCCCTCTCAACAACCAGATCCATGTCCATCAGGCTCATCTCGCAGTAGTACCGCGCCAGAGTCAGCGTGTCCATGCCTGCACTCACACACTGCGGAGACAAGGCATGAAGTGTGGTCAGGGACCTACATAACGTAAGCCTTCCTGAGGACTTTCACTGAGAAAAGGGTGATTTAAACTCTAACAAGCTTTTGGGGCGTGAATGGCCACTTCACACTTGTCCTGACACACACACACACACACACACCTTGGCATAGCGTCTGAGGAAGCGATAGGGGATGGGGATGTTAATGTCAAAGGACAGCGCCTGCAGGATACTGGCCTCCATGGAGATTAGCTCGTCCTTCTTGTAGGCGTCGTCACAGATATACAGGAAGTCGTCGAGACACGGGGGGCTGCGCTCCTGCATGTGCAACAAGTACCGGCACGAACCCGAGAGTTAGATGTGAGGAGGAATGATCATCATGCTCTTTCAACATCGACTAAAATATCATCGTGTCCGTACCTCAAATTTGGAGGCTATGAGCATGGCAGTGGAGCCGACCAGCTGCAGCATCTCCCTGTGGATCGGAGTCTGGGACAGGTAGTGGTCCGTCATCTTTATGGCCAGGTAGAGGGTCTCGTGGTACAGCTCAAAGTTCTCCTGAACAAACAAACAGACGGAGGGAGGGTCTTTCAGAGACAAACAGCCCTACAGGTAAAATTCAGCAGGAGATTCGCTGTAAATTATTTTCTAATCGACTCTAAATCTCAAACCACTTTTTAATGAGATGTTCCTTTTAAATTTACAGTTGGATTATTTCTCTGGCAACAACCCACCTGCACTTCAACGAGCCAGTCGATCAGGATCGCCCTCATCTCCGTGTTGAGGCTGGGCTGTGTGGGCATGTAGTTGCAGAGGACAAACTTCTCCTGCAGACAGCAAAAAGGATGAACTCTGGTTTGAGAATTTGTCCCCGTATAAAAACAGTTCACACCCCCTTGGGTATCCAGTAGGTGTACTGGTTTGGCTCACCTCTCTCTGTTTGAGGTAGTCGAAAATGTCCTTGGCGTATTCTGGGCACATGTAACTGTCCTCTGAGTTTTCAGAGTCAATGTCGAACTCCACTGGGATCTGAAAAGGAACACAGAGTTAGCTCTATAATTTACCAACAGCGTGTCGAACAAACAAGCTGAGCGTTTCCTGCGCCTACCTGCTGTCTCCGGAGGTGTGCGGGCACTTCTCGGGCAGCAGGGGACGCAGCAGCCGCCAGCTCTTCTACTGGAGCTGCTACGTTGTTCTGCGCTTTCTCCTCGCTTGGTTTCTCCTCCTCTGGGTCGGACTTCTCTTTCTCAGCAGGTGCTTCCTCTGAGCTCACAGACGCCGACCTGCGGCGCAAGAGAGGGAGGGTATTAAACACAAAATTAAACCTGTTACCAACGAGAAAGACGCGCGGTGGAGAAGGAGCGAGAGGGGAACAGTTACTTTTTCACATTGGCCTGCTTCTTCGCAGACACCGTAGTGGAGTTCGACTTCTTTGCCGCCTTCTTCGCTGGTTCCTTCTTCCTCCCTGGAAGGCTGACCTTAACCTTGTGAGCCTGCGAGCAAAAGTCAAGACCATTTCAAATGACAGACACTGCAGGACTACAACTACTGTAGCAGAACTCAAACCACCATGTGAACGAACCGAGTGACGAGATGCATTTGCTCCCCGTGCCGCCTCGTTAGTTTCACAGCAGGAACTTTGCTACGGGGAGGACAAACCAACACGGCCCTTGTACTCACGTTCTCACCACAGTGCAGAACTACTGTGAGCCCTGTTACACCCCCCCGGGGATGCAGTGCATCCTCCACACACATTTCAACAGAGCACACAATCCATATTCTAGACGTACGTCAACACTGCATCCCCCACTTCCACCCACCGTGACCGCCACCATCACACTGGCTGCGTACAGCGTCCCACTTACTGAGCCGTGGCTGCCATCACTGCCGGGCCGGCACACACAGTCTGACAGACACACGCTGACAGCCTGTCGTCAAGAGGGACGCGGGGTTTAGACAAAGAATGCACTCTGAGAGATCATCCTAAGCTCAGAAACATCATTCTGGATGCAGCAGTGTGTTTAAATAGAGCTCGACATTCTCAGTAACCAAGCCTGGAGGACTTCACGTGCTAGTATTACTACAAGTTTACAGTAAAGAATCAAGCACTTGCCAGTTCATCAGTCTACAAATGTGATGTTGGCTTTGTGTAAATGAATTTAAATGGTCAGAACTGACAATCAGAACTGGGCTTTGTGTTCCTGCATTGCAATCCAACTAAAGCCCAATTTGTTCAGCTTAGCTCGCAGATTTCTGCGGGGGTTTAATTAAATATGCTGCACTAAACCCAAACTGTTGTACTCATATGGGTTTCCTCTTCCTAAAAGAGGAAGACATCCTTTGTCTCCTCCTAATTGAAATCCTTACGTGTTCCTCACATGAAGCACGACTTACATTGGTGAGGTCGATAAAAGCAGTCCTCTTCTTCGGGGCTCCGTGAGGAGGGGAGGAGGACCTCTTCACCTGGGGGCCTTCCTCCTGTAACGCACGAACAAAGAGGAGACACACAAAACACGAGATATTACTGGCAGATCACGTGCTGGTGCTGCGACCTTAAGGTCCAGTGATCTGCTCTGGGGACCAAGCTTTATGAACCCAACCCACAGATTTATTACCTGGTTTTCCGCATTTGTGGTGTTTAACTTGGGTATCCTGCTCCCAGCAGTCCCTGTGGGCTTCCTAACCCTCGGAAAAGGCATGGCTGCCTCCCTGTATGCTCTCCAAAGAAACGCTGCAGCCGCTGACCGGTGGTCTGATTTGCAAAATTTGAAAAACGGCGGGTTGGTTCTGTAAACGAGGCGGAGAAGCTGGGTGTTAGGATTGTTTTTTAGTCAGCGTTAACGTTACTGAATCTCTGCATCATCGTGTTTGCTGGGCAGGTTGAACCTGTGCGTGCAGAGTCTCTTTCTGAAATCGCTCATATCTTACCTGGGTCTGTGATTCTTGCACGTTTGATCCGATCGCTGGCTTTAAACACGGCGAACACCACATGCGACTCGTTGAATTGTTAGTAAGTTGCCCAGGTTTGTTGTGCCACTTCCCCGACGAGAGCTCCGACAACAGCGCTTCAGCTGAGGATCCGAATCTGCGGCGCGGCGCCCTCACTGGCTGGAATTTGAGCTGGAACAACCAATCAGAGCGTCGTACAGGATGCCGCTGTGGGGCGGGGCGCGCGTCGGTGCGTAAAATAATAATAATCATAAAAGCAGAAGCGTTAAAGGCGAATTGTTAGGAATAAAAAGATCAAATATTTACATTATATTGTTATATATTATACACGTTTTTTCAGTTAAGAATAATCCATTCATCAAAAAAAAAACTCTTCGCCCGCTACACCCTGTAGGAGGAGCCTGTGGACTTTTCAAACATACAGTTGGAACAGTTTGCACGTCCAAGACTTTATTGATGTTTTCCTCATGACCAGAAATCTCCACGGGATGGTCGTCACTGTCACTGTTTCTATAAACAGACTCGTTTTTTTAGTGTGTGTTAAGTTATATTTCATTAAAACGTGTTTGGCTAGTGCAAGAGTGTAAGTAAAAGGAAGAAAGTAAAAGAAAGGCAGAATACAAGTACAACCTAAATGTGTCTACATTTAAAATGTTTAAAATATCAGGGGTCATTTTAATAGATCAAATGTTTGGCATTCTGAACATTTATGGAATTGTTAGTGTACACACAGAAAAATAAAGGTGCCAACTGGAACCAAAAATGGTTCTGTGGAGTGATGCCATAGGAGAACCTTTTTTGGTGCCACAAAGAACCCTTTAAAGTATGGTTCTTTAAAGAACCATTTGTTGATGGTTCTTTGAGGCACTTTATATGGTTTTTCAAAGAACCTCCCTAAAAATGGTTCTTTAAAGAACCATTTTTGGATGGTGTTGGGCTGAACAGATCCCGAAACACAAAATGAAACACATATTCCTAGAAACCAAATTCTTTTAATTTAGAGTACAATTAAAAAGTATAAAATACCCCAAATACCCAAAATCCCTCAATTCACCTTATTGATGACAAACATGATGATGACAGGCATTTCCTTTGAATTAGATGCCAGGAGAATTATTGCTGTGTTCACCATCTGACTTGGAAAATAAATATAAAAATATATTTTGGCAACATTTCTTGTAG
>JAUMTR010000010.1:8802163-8853135 GCA_032270685.1 Microctenopoma stevenorrisi
ACACAAAACAGTACCGCAGTTTTCATGGAAATGCTTTAACTTAACCAACAGTCCGAAAACCCAGCGTTTCAAACGCCAGCAGAGTTGAGGAGAACCGTTAACCGCTGTCACCAGTGGGGCTTTGTGGATTTATTAAAATATTATTAAATAATAATAATAATAATATAAATTTGTCATACAAACATGATAAGCCTAGAACGATAAGATCAACAGAAATAGTCCTATATTTATATAGCACTTCTTGTGTAATATTACTGTAGGTATTTTAAGCAGCTTGTAGTTTGGATAGATAGGACACGATGAGAGCTGCACCCTCAAAAGTGCAGCATACCGCATGAATGTGCATAGGTTCTGGATGTCAGAGAATATACATTCTCCCCAAAGAATAGTTGGTCTGATTTGCCTGTCAAATGTTGGCCTTGAATGTGAGCACAAATGTCATTTACACAGTCACAACAGACTGAGATGACTTTAGATTTAAGCAATCATGTTGAGCAACCAGCTTAATGACACACAGAAGTATTTCCTGAACTGAAGGCAAAAGAGCAGAGATGGGGATCCCGGGGCCCACAGGACACGTTACTTCAGTGACAGTTTGCATAATAGCTGGTGTTAAAATTGTGGCTCACATTAGTGAACCCAGAAGCAACTCACATTCATCTCACTTCAGGGGTTTGGGAGAGTCAAGCTCCTGTCTAAGCAATGAGTAGTAAAACCACAAAAAGTATCTTGCTGTTGTTAAAAAGCAGAATCAATCTTGGATAAAGTAATTTTAATTTTCTAACCTGGAGAACATTATTAATGCCTTAAAGAGACATGTCATCTCTGAATAAAGCCTCTAATCTCACTATTAAGTCTCTCAGGACCTGCTATTAGTGAACTAGTTTTCCTTTCAATTAAATGTGTAGCACAAAAGAAACAGGTCCAACAGAAAAAAACACAAGTCTCTGGGCCCAGTCTTTCTCAGCATTCATCCCACGTGCACTTTATTTGAACAGGATACTCTAATGCAGCTTCACAGTCTTCAGTTCATGCAGTGCAATCTGGCGTCTAATGGGGTCCACAGAGAGATATCATCTCACACCACTGCTTTTATTTCATCTCCCCTCCCTGTTGTCCTCATCCAAGACAAAATGCCTTCATAAGAGAGCAGTTTCTTCCAGATTGCTTGTGTCTCTGTCAAAGCAAAGAGGGATAATACTTTGAAGCTGCGAAGAAATCCACACGGGGCATATGAGCATTAAATTCAGGGTCAAGGCGAACCTTGTGTTTCATATAGAATTACACAAAACTAATCAGATTGCAGAGTTGTCTGAATTTTACTTTTTTAAAAGTTAACTTAGGAGTGATGTATGGTACACAATAAGTACAAGTATGGTGCACTTCTTCCACTGTCACTGTTTATATCCTACTTATTCAAATTAAAGATTAGAAAAAAGCTATTAACCCCAGAGGTAGATTGTTGAGAGGCTTTCTGCTTTTACATGTAGATATCTTACACACAATCACGTATAAATCAGGAAGTTAAAATTAATCAGCATCTTTTAAATCCTCAGATTATTTTAACCACACACGTGGATCATGGTTGCAGCTTCTGAGATGTGAGAAAAAGTTTCCTCTTCAACCTTTTTTCCTGACAGCAGACGTCTGTCACTGTTTTGTTTTAGTACTGCTTTATTAAATACATCTACATTTGCGATTCATTCCCATCTTGTTGTGTCTTCATCAGTTCGTCCAAATGATGTCATGTAAACCCAGCGCAGTGTTTCGCAGTGTCTATGCGTTTGTCGCTTCCTCTTGTTGTCGCTCACATCCACAGCTACGCCATCTGTCTCCCTACCTCTCTCGTATACAGACACCAACACACAGGAAGTGAGTGACACTGGTGAACTTGTTTGTCGACACTCTTTCTGTAGAAACTCATTTGCACTGGAGACACTTGACAAACCTTTTGACATCTGGTAAGTTGTTCTACACACAGACTTGTTTCCTGAGTGTCCTTTTCATATTTTGTATTTAGGAATATATTGCGAAGGTATTTGTGGTTAGTGTACATCGATAGTGTGTTTAAAAAGTTTTATGGTAGAGAATAAAATGATTTCCAGCAGTACTAAGCCACACGCTGAACTGCCTTTGCGCAGTGTAGAAACGTATCATATATAGGCACGGTGCATTCGTATCATCAAATGAGCATCAACACTCACAGAATCATCATGCTCTGTTTACACAGGTCATGTACACAGGAACACCCAGAGATCAGGTAACATCCTCAGCGTCTAACCGTCCCTCCTCGGTCCTCTGTCAGATTGCCAGGAGAAAACATTCTTTGTTTTTCCTCTGATTTGTTCCACATCCACTTCATTCTCTGTCTCATGCTCCTCTCTGGGCTCTGGACCTGTGCCGTGGTTCCCTGAGTAAATAATGTCTGACACTGTGCCACATGGTTAGAACAAGCACACACTGTGATTATTTGAGAAGTTCCATCGGAAGGCAGGTTGGGGAGGAAAGATGATATTATGGTATTTAAATCATGTACCAATCAAGCTATTTGTACTACATATATTTATATGTAGCCATAGCTTTACAGTACCAGTGCAGTAGAAGGAAGTTGGGTGTTACACATTAATTTCTCTCATCTGTTTCTCGACAGGTTAGATGTTTGTCTTGTGCGTGCTTCAGTGATCTGTCACGTAACATTTGTTTTGCCCCATTTCTGATATTGAAGTCTTTCAGTCTATCATTTAAGATCGGTTTAGTGCTAATCTATAATAAACTGAACTTCCTGCTAGTCACATCCTGGCTGGCTGACAGCTCATATGGTGACAGGCTGTGGTCAGAGGCATCAGTCTTACTTTTATGAGACTGCAGAGAGAACTTCCTGTTCTTTCTGCGTCGGTTATACTTTCTGTTTTACTGTACATCCTACGACATTCTTTCAACTTGTAGCTTATCTACTTCTATCCTAATCTTAAACAAGCAAAGAATGTGGCATTTGCTGAGCAGAGACTTTCACCAGAGGAAATATGTATGTATTTCCAAGCTTTAACTCTGGCAAGCAGTACTCAAATAATAAAAATCCCCAAATAAGTAAATTATAGGAACAAGGCTGTGGTTCAAACCGTCTTTGGACTCATTTTCACAGTATTTTCTTTTTTTCTTTTTTCTGCATTCTGATTAAGATTATAGCTTTTATCCTCACAGGATCTTATGCAGGCAGAGAGTGCAGCTTCAAAGGTGCCAGATCCCACGCCGCAAAACCCTGCTGAAGGCCTGCACAGAATGCCCCGAAACGCTGAGGCTCATGAGAAGTTTGCCCAAAATATGGCACAAAACATAATACAGTCGCTTCTAAGCCAAATGGAAACTGTGGACCCCAAAGTGTCCAGCACTATATGCAGCGAGGAGGCTTTCGCTGAAGAGCTGGCAACCGCTGTGATTGACATTGCTCTGAGGGAAGTAAGCAGAGTAGCTGGAGTAAAGGTGGGTGATGGACAGGCGGAAGGCCAGTCTTCTTTGGATGAAGCTGGGAGACAGAGAGAAGTCTTGAGCACAGACACAGAGATGGATCCAGTTCTAGAACTCCAGCCCACCAAAGACAGACAGCCATACCACCCCCCTCTGTCGCAGTCAGGGCTCCCCGCCGTGGGGTCCCTCGACTACCCTGATGCCCCTCCAACTACTCCTCTCCTCCCTGAACTTGTGAGGAGCCGCCACAGTTTTGCCAGGAAGCTGAAGGGGGGCTTGGCAATGGTTTTCTTGCCCTCACCTCCTCCACCAACCCCAAAGGAGAAGGAGGATGACTCAGACGGTGCCAATAATGACCGCCGGGTGGAATTAATGGAGCAACTGATGCATTCACTGTGCACAGATGAAACGACAACAGACGGCGCTGAAGTAATTTCTCAGCACGGAGCCACAATAGAAGCTTTTGCAGAGTCTCTTTCATTCGACATTATAGACGGGGTCATGAACGCCAAAAGCAGAAAGCCGATAGTAGACGACAGCAGTCTTCACCTATTAGCTCACCAGCTTGCTGAAACCATCATCACCTCCTCCCTAGATGAGGCTAAAATGGTTATTTAGCCATTTGATGTGATCATCAGAAATTATTGATATCCACTCATGTTACCTACAGGGTAACAACCACTGCCTGAAATGTTCATTGAAGTGTGGTTTACAGACACAACATTGTTCCATAATCTAACGTTGACTTGTTTGTTTTGACAAGAAAGTTCAGTCAAAGCTCATCCAGATGAAAAGTTTAATGCTGAAATATTACCCAGTTATTGCACAAGATCACTGCGAGGCCAACAGAACATGCGTGACACATGGTTGGAATTTACTGTAGCACTTCTGAAAGCTAGAAGCTGTACATTATGGATGCTAGAAAACTAAAGTGCTATTAAAATAATAAAGCACCAGTTTTCTGCCAAGACGAATAAAAAAATACATTGTCGTGAACACACATATGGTTGTAATGTAATTTTTACTGGGAACTAGTAGCAGTGACCCTATGTGTCCAGTAGATGGCAGCACAGGAGCAACGTTAACCTATTCAGGTGATGCAGTTAAGTTTTCCAAATTAGCTGTAGAGGACATTTATATGTCTAAATATTTGTATTTGAATGTCTACATTTCCATTTGAAAAGTACAGATACTGTGAGAGTATCGAGATTAAGATAAGTGTTTTCTCCAGATCATACCAAAACACGACATTGCATTGCAGATGATTAATGAATATCCATCACAAGTAATGATGTGCTACATCACTGCACAACAGGGTGTGATGTTGGGAACTTATTTGGTTATTTCCCCCTCGTAATTGGGCTAATTTTAAAAAATGCAAAGTGATTCATTCATCCCCAGACAGAGCTGAATAAATGCATGTGGTATAAATTTGCGTTCTGGCACAAAGATAACACCTTTTTTTTTCAACTCACTCATTGAGGTCAGATCGGAAAGAAGAGGGATCCGTGGTGTTTAACCAAACAGAGATGTGATCCAGCAGAGGAAAAATAAAAGTATTTCTCTATAAAAAAAAAAGAGTGGGTTTCAAATAAAGGGTACGCGTGTGCGTTTACATATACACACACATACAGATCTGAAAACACTTTCTTCTCTCTCCCACAAAGATGGAGTGAGCAGGAGAAAGAACGTATTCTTACCCTGTGCAGACATAGCATTGTCATTTATCACTGACGGCTTCATCTGGGAGACATAAAATGGATTAACAAAGAGTTAGTTAAAATATACAGTGTAACAGCTTGATGCAATGGGCCAACGCTGCCTTGTTAATGAACACATGCTGCCTCCAGACCTTATGTTTACGTACAGGCCTTGATGCTTGTATTCACCATGAACAACGCTGCTTTCCTCAAATGACACAAACGCACATTTAAAAAAAACGTGAGTCTACAGCAATAAAATGAGTTGCGTTCGGTTACAGTCTTTTCCATCTCGTTTGGTTCTCCACGAAGGTCCAGCCACGCTGTGAGGTGCCAATGCACACCAGTCAGTGCTGCGCAACATACCATATGTGCAACACATGAAAGACCGTTCTCACAGTGGCCACATTGTCAGAGATTTCATATAAATCAGAGAAATTTAATTAGATCTGAGTCACCAGGGGCCTAACAGATCAGATTTGGGTAAGTTCAGCAGGCAGTGTAGAATCAGGCTACCCTGGAAAATAGGGTTAGGGGTATGGTTAGGGTTAATCACGTGTTTATAGCTAATCCCAATGGTCAACACAAGGAACTATGCAGGTGTGGCACACATTTTCAGTCATTTGTAATGTTGCGCTTGGTTGTTCGTTTGTGTGTGTGACACAAATAGATAAGCCAAGAAAGAAAAACAGACTGCAATCCATGGCTCCTTTCTTCTGCCCACTTACTGATTAGCTGCTTATTTGAGCCACACATTCACACAAACACACCACAGAGCACACACGTCAACTGGGCTGCAGAAAGATGTCGGTCCCTTGGCTCTACTACGTTACAGGTTATGGAATGCTAAGTCTGAAGTTTCCACTGCTGATCACCACTTTGTTTTTGTTTTTTTACCCACCGACGCACACGCACGCACGCACGCTGGCGCACGTGCACACAGATAAGCTGGAGGGATGGGTGGACAGCTGTGGTGTCAGAGGAGGCGCGCACACATCTGGAGAAATGCTTGTTACGTTATCAGGTGGTGTTCGGCTGCCAGAACGAGAGGGACACTGAGGGGGGAGATGGAAAAAGGGAAAGCATGATAACACACAAGGGCCGTGGTGTGCAGCATCTTTTAGGACTCTACACATTTGAGAGTGCACAGTTTTAAATCTCATATTGAAAGCAGTTTCATCTTTGGGGACAACACAGCAACCTGTATACTAAACACAGACTTGCGTTTTACATTACAGTGTGTTACATTGCTTTAAAATTAGCTGTAGTAATACGTATAGAGACACTGCTCTGTAACTGCATGACTGCTGGTTTTAGGGCTTTGACTTTCTGGGAAAATGGTGTCTATCAGTCAAGTTGCATTGAAATGACCTTGAACAGATGTTGTAAGCTCCCAGTTCTCGCTGGGAATGAGCCACTGCCAGAAATGCCAATTTTAACGACTGACTGAATTCTCCTACATAATAATTCACACAGCCAAAAAGAAAGAGTCTGCAAATACTGACCTCGAGGTGGTGCCTATCCATGTTTAGTTTCAGGGTAGGTGGCTGTAAGAGCAGCATTTTAAGGCTGCTGAGTGCACATATCAGTTGATTTTACAAGGGTCTCATGGGCTACTGGTGCTAAGTTCATAAATCCGAGTTAGGCGGGATCAGCACACCCGCAGAGAGGAGAATTCAGGCTTGACCTTCCTTGTTAACACGTATTAATTAATGGGCCACAGAAGGCCCTGCTTTATTTTTCCACCTTGGTAACTGATAATAAAGAAGAATGACGAAATGTTGTTACATGTCTTATTTTACAGACTGTGCAAAGCACTGCTGCTAATGCTTTAATGAAAAAAAGCTTTCAGGTATTTTCATTACTGGGTTTGGTAAACACTACTAAACTGACTTCTAGTCCTAGTTTGTGCCACTGATGCGTGAACGAGACGTGAGTGTAAGAGAGCAAAATGTGCACTTTCATTTACAGCAGTAACCAAAAGATCTTTGGGAAAATGTTGTTCCGAAGGTTAATCTGCTTTGGTTTAAACCTGTTTGCCAAGTTGTGCTACTACTCTGAATGGTAGAAGAGTATGATGTTTCTTAGTGTTAGGGTTAACCCTTGATCTAAATGCTGAGCCCTAACCCTAAGCCTGAAGTCTTATTATTATTATTGTTTTAAAAAAGCGAGGGCCCTATAGTATCTTAGAATCTACCTTTTTTTCTTAAAGAGTGCCACGGATAGACACTTTATGCACCCACATGGCTTGTTGAGTCACTGAGGAGTCTTAAAACGCCTTCAGAACAGCAGCCAATGTAATGAATCAGTTTTCTGGGTTTTTCAAAGATCACTGGATATTTATGTTCTGACTAAACAAACACTGAGCTCTGTGACTCCAACATGATGTTAAAACCTGATTTTTCTAGACTTTCTTTCCTGTTTTGAAAACGTGTCAATAGCTAAAAACGACTTGATTCCAAAACGACCACAGTTTTTGTTTAACAATCAGCAGATTTCAGGTCGAGCATCAAGTTACCACAACAACACGTCCCCTCTGGAGGTCTTCCCAGAAGACTTTGTTCTGTGCTTTTAGCCTAGAGATGAAAAAACACCTCATCTGATCTGACGATAACAGCAACAACAGTTGAAAACACATTTTAAAGGAAGTCAGCCACAGTAACAGCAAATAGGATCATCAGCGTCTTCACAAATCTCCCTGCAGTACTTGTACGAGCAAGCGTTTGACTAGAGGCACTCATGCAGGTGCTAAGTGTCAGTCAGTTGTAAACAGTCAGAGATTTGATGATTACGGGGGTCAAACGCATGACACCGTGGTGTTGCAAAATCATCCGAGACAAAGACATGTTTCAGCAGCTGTGGCAGAATCTGCCCTCGGGAAGTCGACTTCAAGCCTGAAACTGTGCCAGTTCCATCATAACACACATTTCTCCAGAAATATCTTCCTCCTCAGTTTGAAAACATTAGTGTCGTTGATTCAACCATCTGCTTTGTGATATTTTTAGTACTTTGTTAATGTCTCATGTCCAGTTCCGGGCAGGGGTCTGGATGACAGTCTCGAATGCACAGCGCGAAATGAAGAGCTAAAAGAGCAGACGGTAACTTAAAACGACTTATTTGGTTCAAGCCTCTGTTAAACTTTGTTGTACTCATGACTGTTTCTGAAAGCACAAAGAAGTTTCCTGTCCTCAGGCTTGATAAACAGCTCTGATGCTGGATGCTCAGACACCACTTTCCAGCTGTTTGCGGTGATGGAGAGGAAACAAAGGAAAGAACGCCGCCTACAGCTGAACAGTCAAAAGAGTTTCTGCTCTTCTCCTTCAATTGTCTGTTTAGAGAAGGAAAAAAGTCATCACAACAAAGCCAATACAAACTGCTCTTGCTTTGCTTGTGGACAGGAGCTGCATTCGGTGAACAACTCCCCGTGAGTGGCCTGAGTGCAGCTTCGCCATGTTTGAAGCTCAAATATTTCACCGTGGCTGCACTTGTTTCACATTAACCAGAAGGTGTTGAGCAAATGTTTGCTCTCAAACAGTGTTAAGCTCCAAAGCAGACTAAAAGGCAAAAGCTGGATGTATCTGGGCAGAAAACACAGATATGAAGAGATATGACGAAGCAAAAAGCAGAGGGGATGAACTAATTGCTTTCATGTTATGTTACTGACAATCACCTGTGATTATTTTTTAATAATGACTCATTTGCTTTTGCCAAGCTGGTGTAATGCATAAAGACAGAGTTGGTTGTTTGTCAACAACTTGAACACGGCCTGGAAGATAAAGACAAAAGCTCTTTGAAATGAAGATTTGTGGATCTTTTTCCCCCCTCCTCCCATGTTAATGTTCACATGTAATCATATGATGGATAAACTGTAGGACTGAGGTGTAATCCCATGAGGGATGGCTCCTGATGTTTGCATTACACAGAGATAAACTAAACTCACTCCCATATCTGAAAATCTGGAATCAGATAGTTTTTGTCTTTTAAGATGGAACAAATTTGTCTGTCTATCTGTCTATCTATCTGTCTGTCTATCTGTCTATCTGTCTATCTATCTATCTATCTGTCTATCTGTCTATCTATCTATCTATCTATCTGTCTATCTGTCTATCTATCTATCTATCTATCTGTCTATCTATCTATCTAATCTATCTATATATCTATCTGTCTGTCTGTCTGCCTGCCTGCCTGCCTGTCTATCTATCTATCTATCTATCTGTCTGTCTGTCTGTCTGTCTATCTATCTATCTATTTATCTGTCTGTCTGTCTGCCCACCTGCCTGCCTGCCTGCCTGTCTGTCTGTCTGTCTATCTATCTATCTATCTATCTATGAATAACCCATGACGCGTAAGTGACGTGGTGTCTAGTGGACATCTGTTGCTTCCCTGTCCGGGTGTCCTGTGCCTAGAAAGCAGCGCAGAAACAGAAACAAAAGTGACAGAGAGAGAGAGAGAAAGAGAAAGGAGAGAGCTCGAGCATTCCTCCGCGGCTCCAGGGTGATGAAGAGGTTAACCCAGCCCCTCGTTGCTCCCCTCTCTTGGTTGCAGCCCATCAGTCCAGTGCTGCCTCCTCCTGCGGCTCCAATCCGATCACTTAACGCAGCGGCGGAGCGCTGAGCACACATGGATGCACCCAAACTTTAACTTTTTCAGCTCGTCTTTCACGCGCTCTCCGGCTGTTATTCCCGCGTGACCAGCTGCGCGCGCGTGGAGATCTGATTTGAGGCTGATCGCTCGGTCAGTCGGCCAGTAAAGTGGAGGCTGCTGTTGTTTTGCTGCTCCCTGGGTTTTCTGGTCTACTCATGCGTCGGGAATGCCATGGCCACTCCGAGCGCACAGCCCCAGCAGCACCAGGACTACTTCAGATCGGTCAGCAGCGACTCCACCACCTACATGATGGTCCCGGCCGCAGGGCCGAGCGGGACGAGGCGCAAGGACGCGCCGTCCAAGATGTGGGTGGCGATGGTGGTGATTGTGGTGGTGGTCCTGCAGATTGCCTCCACCACGGGACTCTTTGTCTACCTGAACATGTCCATATCGGAGGTGAGAGCTGGTTTTCCACTCGTCGCGTTTTGTTTGTGAAGCTTTGAATGTTACAGTCGTTTTATTATAGTAATGCTGCAAATGGTTACTCCTGCGGAACAACACTGGGCTGGGTGTTGAGCGCCAGCAGAAGTTTGAAGTCAACAGAAACAAGCTGCGTGTGCAAAAGTGCTGCAGACATCGCGCGGAGATAAAGCGAAGCATCGGTTCGGGGTGGTTCATGTCCAGGAGCCGTGCCTGGCTGGACCTGTTGAGTATTGCAATGCGGAATTTCTAAGTAACCAGGGCAGAGGGGATAAGCATGAAAATCATTTTGTCCAGCAGCGGCTGTCGAAATAAACGTGCGTAAAAGAACCATATTGGAGACATGTGGGTGAGCAGAAGGCAAACTGACTGTCATAGAACTGACATAGACTAGAACTAATCACTTGATTAATCCTGAAATAATCTCATAGAGTGAATACTGGTGTACCGTGTGCGTAACCCTCAGCTGTGAAATATGCACAGACCCGTTGGACTGTACTTCTATAGCATCAGTAAAAACCCCTGGACTCTGCTCATGCCACGGCGCTGAATGTGAAAACTGACAAGGTCATTTGTCTCGCTGTTAACCTAAATCTGCTGCTTGGAGGAAAAATAAGGGAGACAAACCGTTAAGTGTTGTCAGAGATGTGTCCCAGCAGAGGAAAGTACATGATGACAAGGGAACTCTTTACTCTCAAAGCTTGTCCTCATGTGGGGCGTTGTTGCTCTGTGAAAAAGGTTTCCACGCCAGACTGACTCACATCGTTGCAGAGTAGTAGCAGAGGTCCACTAGTACCTGTCTTACCTGTGTGATGGAGATACTGTGGGAAGGAGCTGTATGGGTTTCAGGATGAATGCCACTGCTGACACAGCAGTTATGCAGCTGATAAAAGCCCTTTGATTAAAACGACCAGTTATTACCAGCAGGGGAAACCCATGGTGCCAAACACAACGGCACGCTGCCTGAAACAGCTGAACACTGCTGAGATACGTAGCATCACTCTCTAACAATGTGGCCTGTTCAGCAAGCAGAGTTGCACCGTCTCATTACTGTGTCTGTTTCTGACTGACTGAAGCAACAGCGTTGTATCAGGAAAGTATTTCTTAGCACTGAGATTGGTGGTTTGGTTGCTGACACACCAGAGGAGGCAGGAAATCACATAAGGAATAGTTTAGAGATGACACTGGACAGAGACGAAACAAAAACACGGAGGAGCTATGTATCTGCATGTGGGGAATCCCCCGGCTGTCATGTGAAAGGCCAGCTATTTTAATCTAGAGACAGGCCCTGCTCTGAATTGCAGCGTTGCAGCCCATGCGGACAAAAAGCTTCACGGAACAATAGAGTTTAAAGAGGAATTCTCCAGCTTTTCCTCAGCGCTGCTGCATTCACGCACACAAACAAACGCTCACGTGTAAACACAGAGGCTCCTGGTGCTGGGGCTGCCTGCTTCTTTGTTCTAACGCCGTTGTCCAGCGACCAGCGCCTCACAGTTGCAGCTTCAGCGAGTTGGTCTCAAGGAGAAGTGTTATCTGCATAACAGTGATTACTGACCTGCAGAAATGTTTGGTTCTCATGTCGTTTGTCTGAGTGATGAGCTTTCAATTTATTACACTTCAGAGGTCCACTTTATTGTTGTTTGGGTTCACCCCTGCATGCAACAGTACACCTGGTGTGTGTGTGTGTGTGTGTGTGTGTGTGTGTGTGTGGTCTGAGCCACATAGAAAACGTTTCACTTATTGTGTATGTTTGTTAGAGGTGTGTGGTCTGCTTAGTCAGGGGCTTTTAGTCTCTTCTGGGTCTTTGTGTGTGTGTGACGACCACAGATGGCCGGAGAAGATTCTACCAGCCATGTTAGTTGATGTCAGTCCTGATTATCTGAACCTGCTGTTCTTCAGTGAAGCATTTTTTAAGATTTATTTTATATTTCATAGCTTTCTGTGTCTCGAATGTCTTTGGGTTCGAGCAACATTTGAAAGTTTTTAATATTTCTAGGACTAAACGATTAGTGGACGAATGAAGAAAATGTCCTTTGTATTCATTAATAATTAATTACACCACCCTGTCATAGACACAGACATGATTAATTACCTTTCCTGGTACAAATCTGGGAATACTTTAACTATCAAAAAATCAGCTTTGATTTGACAGCTGAAAGTAAATAAAAACTGTGTCCACGTCATGTTTCCATGCAGATGCTTGATTTGTCATTTTTGTGCTGTTTTCCTTTATTAGATAATGACAGATGAATAATTAGAGAGAGAGAGGGCTGTAAAATGCAATGGTCTCTCTCTCTCTCTGGAATCAGACCAGGCATGTTGGGATTATATGGGACGCACCTTAACCACTTTTTTTGTTTGGCATTGCAAAATGTTTTTGGTTCGCGTCTCCTCCAGCTCACAGCCCCAGGTCTGCCGTACCTGTTTGCTGATAAAAAACTCTTTTGAAACTAGTAGTGAAACTACACACATTAACTAAACTGTATGTCAAGTTATTAAAAAACACTTGAGCAGCTTCTAGCGTGAAGCTACTTAATACTTTCAACCTGCCGTGTTTCACAGGAACAATAAGTAGTGTTTGCTACTAAAGCAGCGTACTGAGTGGAGTGTTTTGCATTGTTCTATAGGTACTTTTACTTTACAAAAAGCACTTTTTTAACAACTGGTGAACACTTTAGCGCCTGCCTGAGGCCTCCTGAATCCACTTGACATAGCATCCAGTCAGAGGAATGTTTAAGTGAGTTTAACTTTAAGTGAGTGGAAGTGAGCCCTGGGATCAGCAACACATCTGCACCTGCTGAACAAGTAACCAAACTCCTACAGAAACATTGTAGATAGCTAGAATAGCGCTGTTAATAAAGAGTTAAAAATAATACAGATGCACACACACATCATTTCTCAGTTCAGCCTTAGCTGTTCTGACAGCACATATTGGTTAGAGCCAGTGGATCTGTCCATATATAAAACTACTATTTATTTATCTCAGATTTTCACACTAGATCAGGCTTTATTTGTGAAGGTTTAAATTTACCTTGAAAGGATCAGTGGGTGCTCCAACAACAATAGGAATGTATGATGTATTTTCATGTGTCCATCACAGCGGGGTGCCATGTTAGTGTGTGGAAGACAGAGACATTTGAACTTTAACCTCTCTTCCAATGCACAAACACACGCATGTTCATCATTAGTTAGCAATTTTGACTCAAATCCAATCTTTTCCTGCAAATATTTAGCTTTAATTCAAAGCCACTAACACACACCTCCCACACCACACTCCACTGCCAAAATATACAATTTTCTCTCTCTCTCTCTCTCTCTCTCTCTATCACGCTGTCCTTCTTTCCCTCTCCCTCTGTCTGTCTTTTCACATCCCGCCCTCCTGCAGTCTCTCTGTGTTATGGTTCACGTCCACGTCGGAGAATTGAGTTACAGTCAGCTTCAGGGCTCGAGGGAGGGACGAATTTTTCAGGAGTGACACAAGCAGTTTTTTTCCTTTTACGAGGTAGAAGCCTAGAAGTTAACTGATTTCCTGGTAGTGGTTTGTGTGTGTGTGTGTGTGTGTGTGTCCTATGAATCTAAACAGTCCTTGGGCATATCTCCAAAGTTACGTTAGGTTTTTATATATAAAGAGAGCAAGATAGTGAGAAAACAAGAGGGTTAAATATGCATGCGCACTGATGAAAACAAATAGTTAATGGAAGAAGGTAAAAGACAAATATACTTGACCATGCTTCTCATGTCATTACGGCCAAATGAAGATAAAAAGACCAGCGTTACATCAGTTAAATTTTGTCATGGAATGTCTGAATCACAGTGCACACAAGCACATTGTGGCCTGTTTGTGCGTTGTACAACGCCACATCAGCTACGAGACACATAATTAGGTGTTTCAGGTGTTTTCATGTGTTGGTATTTTTTGCTTGGATGCCCGTGCACAGTGTTTTCATGGTCAGATCATTTGGATGAAGATGAAAAGGAAAGCAGTGATAACAGGGAAGAGAGAGATGAAAGAGGGGAAAGTGAAGGATGGAAACACGAGTCTTGTACCTAAAGGAGATGAGGTCCAAAAATATGCGGCTTGGGGGGGGTTAGAATGATCACAATGAAAAGGAGCAGAGGCCAAGAAGCTTTGTCAGTCATTACATTTGTTCCCAAAGAACCCTTTCTAACCCTATTACCGACAGAAAGGTACTCCTCGCGGTGAGTAAACTAAAGTGCATGAGGGAAATTAGCAGACTGGCCCTTTAAATGGCGAATAAGCAGCAAGGAAGAGGAATAAAATACGTTAATTATGCTCCTGGACTCACGTAACCTTATTAACTTATTTCGAATTCTACTCACTTTAGTTTGAACATAGTAGAGTCTGTCGCAAATATGTCATATGATGAGTACAGATACACAAACACACAAAACCTTAGTTTAACAGCTCGATAGTAGGATATTTGCATTCCCACGTTGGAATGCTCATTACAACGTATCTACAGCTGTGCGTGTGTGTGTGTGTGTGTGCCAACAGCTGGTGCTGCGCTGTGCGTTATCACTGTGTTTGCTCAGTGGACATGCCTATAAAGGGCTGATAAATGCTACTCGTGAGATTTGAGGGGCCTGAATCTCGTCATGGACTTCTACTACATCTGTTAACAAATCAGTCAGTGCTTTTCCCCTTTCTGTTCACCTTTTCAATATTTACTGTTTTTACGCCATGTTGACTGCAGAGTCACCTGAACTATCTTACTTTTTTTTGTTGAGAAGATTACTTAAATAACATGTTTCAAACTCAAGGCCTGCGGGCAAATCCTGGCCGCCCCCTCATTTCATCTGGCCCCCAACAGCTTATATATTTTTTTATTGTTGCTGTAATTGTTACTTTCAGACTGCTGCTCTATTTCCAATGTACCATATCAACACCAAACCAACTATATTGTCTTAATTGAATACACAATAAATAAAAGACTTGCAGAGTAGACTGCATATATATATGTATATATATATAAATGTGTGTGTGTGTTAGGCCGTATCGCCCAGCCCCGGTAGTCTTCATCTGTACATGTCCATTTAAAAAGTGTGAGACTGAGAATCAATCCAATGTTCATGCCTGTGGTAGTAAAGGAAAATTAAACACGCAGACTATTTCACAATTTACGGCGCTACTATTTTATTTTCACTTCTTTATTTAGCTAGCTATCGTCCATTTTTTCCTGACCTCTACTGCAAGGTCCCCATACATCTCCTATTATATGATAATCGAATCCTTTCACACCAAAGGCGAGGAAAAAAAGAAGCATTGACTAGTTGGAATATATCCAAATAAACAGCAGATAAAACGTTGACTTAGATCGAAAGTGGCAACTGAAAACAAAACTAGGATATTTTCCAGGTGTCTGAAAGGCTTCAAGGCTGGAAGCAGTGTCAGTGATTTACAAATGACATCACTGATACTGTATTTACCTTCTTCAGATTTATTTTTATGCTAGAAACGAGGACGCTCATTATATCTGCACTAACACCATCTCATGCATCCAACAGGCAATTCCCCCAGATAAAGAGCAGCTCTGGCAGCAACTATTCAGTAGTAGAAAAACCACATACTTCTTTAGGCTTCCCACACATCCTGTAGTTTTTGGCTTTGCAAAAACCAGGAAGCCTTGAATGCAGCATTCCAGTCCTGGTAAGTAATGGAAATATGGAAACAACAGCAAAGCTCACTTGACAAGCTTTTCAATAAGCAACAAAATTACAATCAGTTGTATATAAGTTTATATCAGAAAGATTATCAAATAGTATTATGATAATCTATCATCTAATCAGTGACACCATCTTTTACACAAACAGCCCCCAAGTTCCACTTACTCACAGTACATGAGTAAAGTATAGGTCAGTATTTGAACCATTGAACTGTGGATATACCAAGTTGCAACTTAACTGACAGCAGGTGTAGGTAGTGGTGGAAAGTGCCTGAAAATAGTTTCTGTGTTAAACCTCCACTTTTATTGGCAGTAAGAAACATGATCGACAGATTAATTCACATTTAAATAAAATAAAATATTGGCCAGCCTGAAAGTGTGTCTTAACCCGGATACATGTTGAATGTGCACACAGAACTTTGATGTGTGTTACTCCAGATGTAAATTATCTGATTGGTCAGTGTTTGATTAGATGGAAGGTTCCCACTTGGTTTAACCTGGGAATGAGCAGACAACTCTCTCCTGGATCAAATCGGAGGGCTTGTTGGTATCAGCCCAAAGTCTGTCTACTCGAGTGTTTACCTCTATCATGAACAGACACACACACACATGCACTCTCTCTCTCTTATTCTCTCTCTCTCTCTCTCTCTAATATCAGTGTTTTGACTGTGAACCTGGTAACGAGACCCTCCTGTCCCTCTATCAGCTCTCGTTTCTGTAACACACAGACCACACTTTTCTATCTTAACACACACACACACACACATCCCATTTCTCCATAGAGCCCAGCATTGGCCGTCTCTTTGTCTCCCTCATGTCTCATTGACTGTGAAGTACACTGTGGTTTTGGCCTTCTGTGATAGCCCATCGCAACATATCATTATTGCTTTCGTACATGGAAACAAACCCACAAAAACTTTATGGTTAAAGTTAGGGTTAGGGTTAGGGTTAGGTTTCTCAGTGCTACAATTAACTCCTGACCGTATCTAGTTTTTGGCTTTGTGTTTCACTGCATAACACAACCTCATTAGAAGTTTGGACATGTGCGAACAGAGGTCATCCATCAACCAGTGGAGCAACCTCTAAGGAAGGATTTGGCCTTGTCTGCAGATGCTTTTGGAAAAGTTTAACAAGAAAAGCTCTTAGTAAAGAGGTGAAATCATGGTCCTGTCAGGCCGACTGTCAAACCCTTCCTTCGGGCCTCGACTTTTAAATAAAGTCTGTCCTTTTTCATGTAATTCTGGTCTGTTTCGAGCAGAAGTTGAACAAGTTAAGAAAGCAGAATTTGGCTACAGCGCCGCAATGTCAACATTTTATGTCTCAAAGAAAGCAGACCTAAAATGTACGAAAAAATATATTTGAATCTGCATCAGTATGAGTCCGCATTCAGAAAGTAAATCTTGGATGACTGAAGTTCTGAAAGTGAAAGTGTGAAACCTCTGCGATCTAAATATATCATTTCTAACAGTAACAAACTTTCTTGTTTAGACGAAAAGAAGTCCTCTTTCCAAAAATAACTTCTCGGATAGGTTTGCCTCTTATAGAGGAGATATAAATCTTGCATGAATGTTATGAAAACATGTGTCCAATCTAGGGTGGTGTTTCTGCACTGACTAAAAAACAAGGGATCCCAGGCCTTGGAGCTTCCAAAATATTATGAGCGAGGAGGGACAGTGGGGAAACAACTAGATAGAGGTTTTAAAAATTCAAAAGGCTGTTTTTAGACTTATACAGTCACTAAGAGGCAACCTAAGAACTATTTTTAATTATTCATATTTCAACACGACAACAGGAGAAATAAATAAAGATTCAAAGAGATTTTAGTGCAACTAAGTTGTCAGAAACAAAATAAAGCTCAGGGTGATGAGTATTATTTGTTTTTTAAATATTATTATTGATTAAATACTGATGAAGAGGAGCACAAAAATGATTCAAATTGTTCCTGAAGGGGACGTGAATGAGTGAATTCATCAATAGATGTTAAAATATTTTACTCAACGTAGAGCTTAACAAATAATCAGAGAGCATCACCAAAGTCCATCCTGCGGGCGCCATGAAAGCAATTTGCCCTAAAGTTGTTAAAACTATTACGTCTGGTCCAAAAGTTTGCACCAACCAACCAATATTGCCAACCATAGAGCCACAGAGGTAAAAAAATGTCAGTGTTTGTCCCAGCGTCTCTCTATATATCGAACTCACAATCTTGACATTTTCAAATGGCAGAGTGTGTCCAGTTGCGGAATAACTTCTACATCCTGCTGCAGATTCTCAGAAAAGTGAAGGTATCTGGAAACAACATAATAGCAGCAAAGAATCCCATCAGTTTAGATCACAAACAGGTTCTTTGGCCTTAAGAGTTGGCAAATGTGCGAGTTGGCAGCGAAGGTAGCATTCAACACCTCTCATGAGATGCTTCTTCACACGCTGAACAAATGCACAGTGATGGCTTCAGCTTGATGGTAAATTTAGAGTCTGTCAACAACCACAAGCTGCAGCAAAGCTATTATCACGTTGGCTTTAAGGTAAGGTCAGACAGTCGATCAGTAATTTTTTTCTGTTTTTATAAAAGTCATTATATATTTTTTCACTAAATTAAAAAAATATATGTTCAGTAGATTTAGCATTTTTTGTAGAGGATGATATTTATTATCTTATCTTTGTTTATTATTAAAGACTGTGCTTAGTTTAAACTCAGTAGGTGTAAAAAGTCAAGCAATCCGTGAATGGGTTGCACTGTTATTTGTAAATAACAATTGCCAGCTATGAAAGAAGTAAAAACATCCCAGTCAAACTGGAACTGGTTTCCTATTATTGTGCTGAAGCATGCAATGCACAGAGCATGAACGTTCCCAGAAGTCAACACTATGTTTATTGTGAAAGTCAGTGGCACAACATACTTATCTGCCAGAACAGTAGGTACACACAGATGTACCCGTCCATGGAAACTCACGCAGGGACAATGTTGCTCTGCTCTCAACTCAGTGATGTTATTTTAATACAGCTTTTAGTAAAATGTTAATAAAACTATTTTAAATTATTATCTACCTTCTCGCCACTGGACGGATTAGATCAAATTAGATAATATGATATGAAACACGCTTGTCAGCATTTTCTTTTTATCTGTAAATTCTAACTTTAGCTTTAGCGTTACTTTGCAGTGTCCATTTATTTTCTTGCACGGAGGTCTGGACTAACAGAGATCTACAGTGGGGCCATTACTGTAACACTTACAGGCTCCACTCATTTGAGTCATACTTGCTCACCACCTTGCACACACAAACACATTTGCCCACCCATGCTGGACCTGCCCCCTCACAGGCGACTGAAGGGCCCCACAGCAACACGACCACCTTGGCTGATTACTGCCTCTGTCCATCAGCATCGTTGCGAATCATTCAGTCAAACACTAGTTTTTAGTTGTGTGGTTTTTTCACTTAAATTTTCCCAAATATAACCCACAAAAAATATCATACAGTCATGAAAAACATCACTTGGAATTTAGGCCTAATTGCATGAAGCAGACTTACCAAACAAGTTGTTTACCAGAAACGAGCAGAGGTTACTTAAGGTTATAATATACACCAGGGCTTCAAATGATCTCCAGCTGTTTGCCCAATTTTCATCGGTTGTCATGCAGAAATCATTACACTCGTTACATCCCACATTTCCAGAAAGATGATGTCAATGATAACGTGTCACTGGGTGCATATGTGTTCGTTATATGTCGTTGTTTGTCTGACGGGGATTCCTGCCGCTCTTCCTCAGAGAGGCAATGAAATTCTGCTTCGTGATCCCATCGTGTAAATACTGTCGATCACTGGCTGTTACAGGGAAAATAAACATCACAAAGATACTTATCATAAACCTGCATCACGTCCCAGCACTCGCATCAGATATTTATTTCCTGGTGATACGTTTGGAAAATGATTGACTCGCCCGACTGCACCTTCAGTTTTGATTTCTGTCGCACCTTACGGTCTTGTTTTTTGGCATTTCACATTCTGCCCGACTCAGAAGAGCCAGCCTCTGCACACA
Organism: Microctenopoma stevenorrisi; assembly: GCA_032270685.1. Classification (NCBI taxonomy): domain Eukaryota; kingdom Metazoa; phylum Chordata; class Actinopteri; order Anabantiformes; family Anabantidae; genus Microctenopoma; species Microctenopoma stevenorrisi. The sequence continues at coordinate 8,822,112 of JAUMTR010000010.1, forward strand.
GATCATTTCTTTTTCTTTCAGTTCTCTTTCCCTGCCTCTACTGTGTCAACTCACAGTCGCCCGGAGCGTTTCCATCGGTATGTGTGCACAGGTGACTGAGACAAACGGGAAAGTCCTGACCTCTTCTTGCTCCTTTCTTTACCTCTATTATTGTCTCTTCTTGTTTTTTTGTTTTCATTTCTCTATTTCCTGTTCACCTCTGATGATGAGAACCAGAAACCTAACCCTGGGAATGACAGAATTGTTTCTGATGCCTTTTAATTTTGTCACAGTTCTGTAAACCAGTTGCAATAAAGTGTGTGTCTTTATCACGGCTCTTTTTAACCAAACAGTTACATTCTCAATTGTTTTAGGGGACAAAGAAGTCAAAACGTCCACCCTGCTCTTGTATGTCTTTATTTAAACTGGATAGAATCCAGAACAGCACATTTGACAAAGAGAGGTCGAAGTTCCTCGTGTAATGCTGGGAGTGGTAATTGCTGTCTCGCTGCGAGGTTGTGCACCTTATCACGAACGCTTGCAGAGGACTGCACACATACAGACACTCACCCACGTGCACACAGAAGGACCACTGTGCCTCCGTAGATTTGCAGCGTTGCATGCAGGTAAAATAATTGCAGGCACATGGCAAAGCTCAAAAATGGCCACTCATTAGATCGCTGGCAACATTCTTTATCACAAAGTAGTTCGCACAAACACACACTGCACCGGACACAAAGGAAGTAACCGCCTGCAAGTAACGTCACTAATGCCTCTAAGCAGAAGCAGACTATCTTCTGGATTGATTTAAAAATGGATTGGGTGTGGAAAGAATGCATATATGGACCATATAAAGAGTTTCCTTTCTATTTTGTGAAGAAGAATCAAATACTTTTCGACATTTGCTTTAATGCTCAGAAATGGAAGTGTGATTGAGAAGATGGGAGGTGGGAATAGGTCTGTGTTCATTAATCGTAGCGTATGTAACTCAGACTAGGGTTTCAGTTTGGGATGTTTGCGTGTGTCAAATTGTTTCGACAGCAACGTCTGCGTCTGAATCTGGTACACATGAGGTGCACGGTGGTTTTACTTCATGCCAGGTAAAGTAAAACTAAGAAGAAAAAGATTTGATTCATAAAACAGATGTATCCACACGTCAACAATCAAGTCCTTTCTTGGTTTAGCACTGTTGAGAGAGGAGGTCAACAGAATGCCTAAGTACGTGGTGACAAACGCACCGTTCCCCCTCTGAGTCAATACTTCGTCATATGAGCTGTTTCACTTTTTATGCAACTTATCAGAAAACTGTTTTTAAAGTGCAGTCTTGACCTTGACAAAACAAACTCATCTTAACACTGTAAAGCACCTGCTGCTGTTATCTGACGAAATTTAGAAAGACCAAACATACATCGCTAGCATTTCAAGGAAAGAGCCATTGAGGAGGGGAAGAGGAGGTCGAGCATTGGTTTCTGTGGTTTTAATCACCTTTAGGCCTGGGCTGCAACTTCCTGGTGTTTCCAGAGCTCTTTGATGGGCAGGGACAGTTTTTACAGGTATCTGTTGACTATAAAAAGCAGCACCAAAAGCTGACACCAGCATGTAGAGCTACACCTACTCGGTTACCACCCATGTAAATACATATTCTCATTTGGTACTTTATTGAAAACAACCGTCTTTGTCTCTGCTGCTTCCCTGAAGAAAAGTGGTGTTGGCATGCGAGGCAAGGCCAGGACACATGTGGTTGCATGAACTCATGTTAAAGACTGGATTCTGTTCCCCTGTGCTCTAATGGATTGTGCCTGTGGCTCAGCTTTTCATAATACTCCCCTGAAAGCTGTTTTGTATGTGTGCTGGGTTCTGGCAGGCCTCCTGTGGGGGAGTGCATGTCTTTTAACTGTGGACAAAAACTTGGCCGGCGCAGGGGAGTGAGGTAGAAACTCACAGTTTATCCACTGTTCATTATCAAAATGGCCTGTATTTTTACAGTGGTAAATGCCTTTGTGTTTGGTTGGCAACCAAATCTCCTCCTCCCAAAAAAGTGCCTGGCATGTTGATTGTTGAGAAAGCTGTTGGTCATTAAAGGTATATCAGGGACGATTTAGACAACTTTAACATGTAAATCAAAGTCAGCACCACCCTGGCCTTCTGCCAGGTACGCTGAAGCCTCGAAGGGGTGATAAAGTTGGAAGGGGACACACACACACACACACACACACAGGCTGCTCGCAAAGCTGCAGAGACACACATGCTATCACGTGAGACTGTAGCTATATACCTACACACTGTGCAGAGCGTGTACATAAACAAGGTGCACACAGTTACCAGAAGCGCGTTGCTCCTGCAGACGTACAACTCTCCTGGTTCAGGTAGAAAATGAGTTTAATGATTGCTCTGGGCCGGTTTTTGACTCAAGAGCAAAAGAGCGCCAGTGACCAGCCAAACTGATTTTCCAAGGTCTGATCTTAGGAGTAAAAGAGCTGTAGCTTAGGTGCAAAGGTTATAAATCAAAACCCAGCACATACTTTACATGTACAGGTGTTTATGACACTGTAGGACTTCCTCTAAAATGGTTTGGTTTGTATTTTTTTCACAGTCTTAGTGCGTCCAACAGCATAACTTTAAAAAAAAAGGTATGTGGTTCAGCAGGTTTTGGTTGTTGAGAAGGAAGTGTGAGCCGCATGAAATGAGCGTGTCCTCTGTCCCACTGTCCATCTGTACAGATGCTGTTCCTGGGGGAAAACAAATATAAACGTAGATTACATTTGTTTTTGGTAGGACTTGAACATTAAAGCTGATCTGACTTATCAGTTGGTATCTCAATCTGCAGCCATAGTCGAGACTAAACGCTTCGGATAGGATTTATGTAGCTTTATTTTCTCTTCAACTTTCTGTTACTTTTCTGCCCGAAGACACATCACACACCAGCTTTACCTCGTTCCTAATGATACACAGCCCTGCATATCTCTGCCAGTCCCAACAAAACCTGTTAGTATTCTTTACTGCTTCAGGCACCTAATGCATGGCCCATGGTCCACACAGCAGAGGTGTAACTCAACATGATGGAGCTGACTTCACTGTGCCGTAACACTCCGCATGTTTCATTTCACCCGGGCATCTGCCTGCCTCTGTGTTTGGGTGAAGTGATTCATGTGCAGTGCCACGGCTCGTGGGGCGTTTGATTATAAAGCAGAGAAAGACAGCTAACTTCCCCTCTTTCTGCCTCTGTGTTCACTGTTCATCCCCCAGCGCGAACACACACACACACACACTCACACACTCTTGGTCCAGACCTCTGGACTGCTGGATTTGAGTTACGTGGACGCCTTCTCCGCTTCCTAATCCCTTCAGATGAGAGTTTTGGACTGCCAAGAAACTCCCAGACCATCACACACACACACACACACACACGCACACACACAGGAACACACACACTCAGGAACACAAAATTGTAGCTGGGTTTCGAAGTGGCCCTCTGAGATATTCTTTTCAGGGTTTGATGTCCAGTGGGGACCTGCCAAACACACACAGTCACTCTGTTGCACGCACACACACTGAGGGCAGGCCACACACACGTAATACATACGTACATGCACTCACTCACACACACACACCTATGCACTCACACAGAGGGGGAACAGTGCAGCATTGTTCACTTCTTCCTGAGAGAGTCGGCATCAGGATCACAGGAGCTCTGTCAGCTTGGACCCTTCCTCCCCCCATCTCTCTCTGGAGCCCAGTCATCCAATTAAGCATGGACAGCCATGAGAGACCACATGTCTCCTGGCTAAGAAGGAATAAAAAGCACATAGATCACTCAGAAAAGTGTGTGTGTGTGTGTGTGTTGTTCCTCACATACAGAAATGGTATTTTCCAGTAACAGAATCTGTCCCAGTTTAGCTCTTATATCTGGAGAACATAGTTTGCTATAAATATACTTACGAACATCCTGACATTTCAAAATATACTTTCTCATCTTTTTTCCTCGTGGCTTTGGAGGCTCCGCTGTTTTATGTCAAAACAAGATTTGTAGAACATGAATGTATTTAAAATGTCTATTATGTTGTATGTTAGGAATATATATATATATGATAAGAATCATCAGCCTATTCAGTACCATAAATTAATAACTGCCAGTAGTAAATCATTTGTCTAACTACTGAAAGAGCGCTGAACCTGGCTCCCTATGGCTACAATTAGTAAACAGAAATCCAGAAGGTTGTGAACCGCACACAGTGATGTGTCCTGTGTATAAAGTCCTTCGCTGAGAGGATGAAGAAGCCATTAAGCATGTGTTAACCTGTGTTTGGCTACTGAACGAACTCACTGCATCGAAGGCAATGGAAGGACAAGTTAGTCAATGTGTCACCCAGGGGACAGGAGCACATACCTTTTTTCCAAATAACAAATATGCGCTCTGAGACGTGAGTTATGCTTTGTAGCAAAACTACAAGGCACATTATGGGTGAGTAGTTCAATTACAAAACATTTGCTCCAGAATGAAAAGTAAATTAATCAAGTTTTGTCAGAAGTAATATTAGTGATTGCCATCAAACCCAAACTCTAAAAGCTGACCTACTGTCAGCTTGGTGATTTATTACCATTGAAATATCAGGGTGTAACTTGTTCCAGAAATGATAGATAATGGGGCCAGGTTTACAATTATGGGATTTGGCTGAGAGTTGGGATCACTCTGGAGTGAAGGGTGGGGGTCGTCCACTCGTGTTTAAAATGTGGATCAGAGTAGAGCAGTTCCAGTTGCATGTTCCCAGGGCATCTGCAGGGAAGCGTGCATGTCTCTACTGGCCTATAAAACCTATAGTCACACGTTCCTCTCTGCTTTCCAGCAGTGGTTCAACATCAAAAACCTAAATGAGTGCAGGAAATAACAGATACAATCCACTGAAATGAGGAGATCTAACCTCAGCATCTTGGCCTCAAATGCATATTGTTATTATGCTAATCAATGGCAAGACGAAGCTGCAGAAAGTTGATGGAAAAATTTGGAAAAATGTTGTACAGACTAATCTTGGAAACAGTAAAAGATTATAAGGTTTGTTTACAGGAGTAAACAGTCTGTTCTTCATATTCCTCATTTACTTCTAAATAGAGATGCATTAGCTTATCCATCATGTACAGTTTTCTTTTAGGAAACCGGGGTCTAAATGTAGTTCAACGACCATAGTTAGTTAAAATGACAAAATGTAAAAAACACAACCAACTTTTTTCCTAATATATCAGCAGGATAATTTGCATAAAATTTTAATTACAATTCTCTCAAAGAGACTTTTTGCCTGGACATGGTTCCTAGAGCATCTCTGTAGCGCCTTATGTTCCCTTTCACAGCGAGACAGTGAGATCATGCGGGATGACTGTTAACAACACCGGCAGGAAGACTTGCACAACAGAGGAATTACAAAATCAAATTTAAGGAACAAAATACAAAACAGCAGCAAGTCTTTCGTCCAAAGAAAGCACGACTCAGCAACAGCTGCTATAAGAAGTGGAAATATGGTCACAGAATTTTACTGATACTGCAGCTAAACATCCCAGTAATAGATATGTTGCACTTTCATAAATTACCACGTCTTCGTGCAGTTAAACCTGCAGAGAAGATGAATGCTTCTCTGCATAGTTTGGTTTAGCCTCTGGCCTCCTTCGCGTACTAATGGAGCCGAGAGTTTTCATCTAATCTTGTTTTCAGCTCGGTGCGGGAGTGTGTACAGCCTTTATCTGCTAACTAATACGGACAAGACTGGTTCCCATAATAGATCAAACACTCCCTACCTGCCCTGTAAAAGCGAAATGGACTCACATGCACGTTCATTCATGCACACAGCGACACACAGATGCTTTTTATTCCCACTCCTTAATACCAATTAATTCTTCAAGCCGAACTACCAAAGCAGGGAGTGTGTTTTTTTGGCAGAGGAGCCACATAGAAACCAAGCCTACTCTCACTCCATTTGCTCCACCGAGGGAGCTCAAATCCACTCATGCATGTTTAACCCCCACCACCACCACTACCCAACACTTACACTGATAGCTGTCATCACACACTCCCTCACAATAGGCAATCGCTTCCCAGATTTCAGCGTCAACATATTTTATTCCGTAGACACAGATGATCCACGATGACCCACTCACCCTGAAGAATTTATGGATGTGTGAAGTTGAGACAAAATGATCAAGTCTTTGAGCAGTGAGGAAAAGTAGCTGAGTATGTAGGAAAATAGTGTAAATAATGTTTATATTCCCTATGTTTTTAATGATAATCATGGTAAAATACAAACTTTGTAAAAGTAGACTAGACGTAGAAGAAGTTTTGTCTTATTTCCACATTTTGTTACTAGAAGATCACAAACAAAGCTGAACATATTTCAAAATGGTTATTTTGAATTTGTTGTCCTTTTTTTTGTAAAAGTTGTTTTAATTGTATGCTTGTGGATGCTGCCTCATCATCGTACATCGTTTTTAGGTTTGCAGTGAAAGTGCGTTAATGCACACACAATTTGTTCTTTTTCAGATATCTAATTAAAAGCATAAACCGCCACATGTTGCTGACGGAACAATGACAAAACAACAAGTAGAGCAATGAGTCACTTTTTGGAGACAGTTGAGATTTTCTAAAGAGCCCTATGACTTCCCGTTAGTTCCCCGTGCTTCCCGCTTGGTCAGGTTTAATTTGCACACTCACACACAGTGAACTACACACAGACATACTGCTATCTTCACTAGGAACACAGAGACCCGCTCGTGTATCAACATGAATGTTATCTGTGAAGTAAAAAAAAAAAGTCTCAGCAAGAAGCAAAAAGTGGAAAAGCAAAGAAACAGAACAGTGAAAGTCAGAAAACAGAAGAAAGCATAATGAATGGGTTTCATTAGAGAATGGGGGTCAAGCGGAAAGATATTAATAAAAATAAAGAGACGGGGTGAGAGAGTGCAGCTCTGTAATCTCCCTCTCCTCATCAGCGCTTGTTATAGAGTCATTAGCAGGGCTTTCGGACCATGACGCTGACATCCCTGAAGTGCACACACACACACTTCTGCACATAACTCAGCAAATGCCTCGCTGTACTTTTCAGTTCCCAAAGATCTCTTATGACCCATTTCGCCCCAAATTACATGAAAACATTTCTTATATCCGAAGGAATCTGCTGCCAAGCAGAAACATTTCCTCTTCGCCCGTAGAGGAACTGTTCTTTTCCACAAGCGACTCAAAGACGTGTGTCCCCCCCGAAGAAAAGTCGCGCTCCCAGAGTGAAAGCACATTTAGGAAAACGTGAACCAGCTCCAGTCATGCTGCACGCTTCACACAACATCTACACAAACAGACTGTAAAATGACTTGATGTGCTAGAAGTGCAGCGAATTATAAGAAAGGGGCAGGAAGAGTTGCAGCACATCGGAGGAGGACTAGTTTCAATACGCTTCTGGAATAAATGAAAGCATTGGAGTTATAAAATAAATGCACAGACGTTTACATAAACTTGTGGAACTTTACTGATCCAACAGTAAGAACTGTTCGAATTCTATAATGTTCGCAGGATTTGCATCTGGACTCCATTACCTTGTTTTGTGCAATGTTTTCTGTTGGTCTGTTAGTTTTCATATGGATGTTGTTCAAGTGCTTTTTTACTTTTCTGTTTTTCTTGATCATTTGACAGATGTTGTTGTTGTGAAAAATGCCCCTTAGACCCCTTATTAGTAAGTAATTACCCCCATGGTAATGCGGTTTCCTCATCATGTTTCCTTGTCCAGCGTACCAAAGTCCTTTGTACTATTTACCCATAATTCATTTATTCAGAGGAAAGTTGGTTTAATAATTTGTTCCATGTATGTCTGATCTATAGGTGCGTAGCCAGGGTGTGACAGAGGAGCTGAAGTGCCTGAGTTTACTCAATGCATTGGATAAGGACCAGGACATCCCAGACCAGCTGGCCCAGCTCTTTGGAGAGCCTTGCATCAAACTGGCTGAAGGCATCAAAGCGTACATCTCAAAGGTGAGTTCAGCCACCCCACATTAAATATGTAGGATAGTAAGTTTTCTCTTTAAATATATATACGTGTCCAACTAATGGCCAATGATTGTGTCTAGTAATAGATCGAGTGGAAGAAAGCCAGAGTAAGGCATCTAATTATCCAATCACAGGCTTCTACATTATGGTGTGATCATAACTAAAACTTCTTAATATATACTTACATTGCAACTGCAATCAAATTCAAGTATATCCTACTATAATTTAGTACAATATACTTTTATATTCAATAGTAATCACATCAACTTCATTATTGTGTACATCATTTCATTCGTTATGAAATCCAGGGTTACAGCGTGGGCGCCCGTGGCCCCTTCCTTTTTTCACTGTGTTATAAACACCACTGTTTTGCTACAAGTTTAGATTGACAAGCACAAACTTGTGTTTTCCGTGAGTCTGGATTAGAGAGTGTTGTGCCTCTGGGCCTATTTAGCAACGCGCACTAATCTGACTGAATATGTGTGTGTGTGTGTGTGTGTGCTTATGTGCCTGCCAAGTGTTTGGAATAAACCTGCTTGGCCTTTATGAGCTTTATCTTTAAAACTGATGAACCTGTGCCAGACTTCAGTCAAGTACAAGTCAAATAAATACAGGTGTGTGCCTATTTGCTGGTGGCTTATTGAGTCTCCTGAGGTTTGTTGTGAACTCGAGACAGTGGTTACAGTAAATGAACTGATTTCCCGCCCAGTAAATGTGTGGGAGAAGTGCTGAGTTTCATCTTCTGCTGTTTATCATTTAGTGGGTAAATCCAGTGACCAACCAGATAAAGTTAAGTGTCACTTTCTGTTGAGATGTATTTAGTCTCCCTGTTTTTCCTTAAAGAAAATAATGAGTGATGAATAATGTCATCGTGGTTATAACTATCTACCGAGTAAACACTTGACTTCAAGCCTGAATCACACCGATTATGAATTCAGGCTTGTGCAGACCTGTACCTCCTTCGTACTGATCTTGAACCAAGCTCCAGTTTCAATGACTACAACGAAACTTTGAGTAGTAAAGAACCCAGAAAGATAAAGATGTTTTTTAATTGATTGCTTGAATTTAAAGGGTCTGCACTGACCCCCCACGTTGGTAAATCCACCCTGAAGAGCGACTGCTGAGATGTGTTGGATAGACAGGACTATACAAGAACAGTCTATGAAGTAAATGAAATGAGACAAACGTGGAGAGATAAGCAGGCTTTCCTCCAGTAGACTCACTCACTCATCACTTCTCAGCTTCATATTCCGGCTTTCTGAGCCGTCCATCAGCACAAGCCTGGATTTAGTTCCTTCGGCCTAAAGTCTGCAACATAAGACGACGTCCCAGGGTGCAGGTGGTCCTCAAAACCTAAAATCGGCAGTCACGTGGCTGCTCACACACACAGCAGATACAAACATAGTAAAGAGGTGAACAGGTTGCGTTTCCCTCAGCACATAAAGTATGTTGTATCAGCATAAAAATACCACTGACTCCTACAGGCTGTGGTTCAGGAATACCCCCTGTTGCTGTCTCACACACCCACGCAGCCATTCACAGGCACGCTCAGTCACTCCAGCGGTATAAGTCATCTAACTGCAGAAATGGCCAAAAGCATTTTGGCAACTCAGTCTAAATATCTGGACGCCTACTTTGGGCGTCACACAAATACACACAACCACAGTCGGTCTCTGTTTAAACCTCTCTCTTTTTTCTTTACAGTCCACATTGCTTCTTCTTCTTTTGCCTCTCACCTCCCAACCCCCAGCTCTCAGCTCGACTTGTCTGATACAATCGGAGAGAGCTGGTGCATGGCCATGCGGTCCTCAGTGGACAGGAACAGGAATGTCTCGTTTCTTTCCCTCCAGTGTGAATGGGTGATGCAGACAATGCGGACGGTTCCTGGTGACACACGTCCAAACATATTTACATCTCATTACTCATTTCCACACAAGCAGACACATACGTGGTTGCAGTAATGTTGACCTATTATTTGGAATTTCATTGTCCTCTAAATAGTACTGCTCAAAAAAGTAGGTAGGCACTGATATTGTGAACACCTCCAGTAGAGTTTGCCAGCGGCTGACATGTTGACACTGTGGTAGGGCTGGATTTGAGAAGTTTTGGAAACATGAATTGAACAGCTACAGTGGAGCTGGCAGACGAAATAGGCGCCATCTCTTTTCTTATAAAATGCTTCAGTGAAAAGTCTGGAGATCCAGATAAAGCACTATGTTAATAATCTACAGTATACTAGACTCTTTTATTGTTCACATGAAACCCAGCTACATACTGAGGCTAGTTAGTAATTACACAGTTTTGTAATGTTCAATAGTGCCTTTCAGCAGTTGAGACATGTAGGTCATGCCCTGCCTGTTTTTTTTTTTTCACTCTTATTTAGTGTCAAAAACTAAAGATTATAGTGCGATCAAACTTCTCATTAACATTAATATGTTTCCTAAACCGTCCAGCTAATTCTCTAACTCTCAGTGCCAAATGATCAGTGACCAGATGTTACTGTCAGCTCACTGTGGTTGTGTTGCAGGTTCACTGGGACAGCAGCAACACTCCTAATGACAAAATATAGGTCAAGTTGGGCCACGGCTACTTGTTAAGGCCTGTTGCTGCAGCGTGTCAGAGTCTGTAAGGCGTGCCAGCTGTTGTAGCAACAGGTGCTGGAAGGAGGAGGCACTGATCACTACTCCTTACTGACAGAAGCCACTTAAAGCAGAACAGTGAACTTTGTCTATTCAAGTTAAACAAGAAAATGAAGAGAATGGTTTGAGACTGGTTCATAATTGATTTTAGATTATTATTATTTGATTGATCCAAAGTTACAGTCATAAAAGATTCATCACACAAACTTACACCCACATTGACCTCAGCTAAACCCACAGTCCAAAACAGATGCTTGGATTTCGTTCACTGATAACTAACTATAAACTTGTGCAAAATGTGTACTGTTCTATAAAACAGCGTAAAAAAACGGTAAGAGGGAGAAAGGGCGGATGATCAAGAAGGAGGTGGAGAGAAAAGAATGGAAAACTAATAACTAAAGAAGCTCCAGTGTCTCCTGGAACTTATTACAATGTACGTTGGCTGTGCCTGATGATTCCTTTGTGTGGCACACATGCATAAAAACCGTGCTTAGTGGAACTAGTGAGCGGTGGTGATGATGATGTGATAAATAGGTGTGCGAGGGGATGACGGGAAGATGACGAGAAGATGAGAGTGCACTAGAAGACTAAAGATTAAAGGCAAACTGGAGAAACAGATCTGGACGGCAACAGGGAAAGAACAAGAGCCAAAGAAAGAAGCTATTAACAAACCCAGCTGGACAGGAACAAAAAAAAAAGAGAGAGGAGAGATGTGGAGTTTAGGAGGGAAGGTGCCGCAGGAGAAGTGCGTAAAACAATGTGGTGAGGTGGTGACCATGAAAGAAAAAAAAATACAATATGATTTTAGTAATGCAGTATGGAGAAATAATAAGAACAGAATAACAGCTGAGTCAAAGTGATGTTTGTTTGACGACCAGTAATCACCCAAAAGATCAAACTCATAATATAAAGGACTCCTCATGTTTTTAGCTCTGATATATTGTACAAATTCTTTTCCCAGACACAGATTCCCATTTAATAAGTCAACTTTGAGTCTCATTATTGCATCATGCTGAATTAGCTGCTTATTATTACACTATACAAGCAATTCATGTGCATCACTTTAAGAAACTGACAGCTAATTTCACATAGATGTAACATAACATAGATATTCAGTATACAGTGTTGCTGTTCAAGTGTTTCTTGACACTCATAGACCCTTCACCCGTGAGTGGTTTAAGGTACGACAGCAGCAGAGATGCAGGAGAGTAGTGGGGAGGCAGAGGAAGAGCACAGGAGATCTCCTGGCGTCCAGATTAAGTTGTGGTAAGGGGTAGGGTTAGGGTTGGGGTTAGGGTTAACGCTCCCAGATAAGGGCATGGGTTATAACATTCCCGGCAGAAGTCTGTGTAAGTACTCGCTCAGATGTTCTCTCCAGGGTCTCAGCTGTGATATCAGCTGTATCTTAACCTAGTAGACTTAGAGAAAGATCAACGGTGACTGTTTCTAGCTAAGTTGGTAAGTCAGTCCGCTCTGAGTGTCTTTGCCTACATTACCACATGTACTGCAGATAGCTGGTAGATGCTACAGAGGCAGAGCCAGCAGCTATTTAGGTTGGAGAAGAATGTTTGGATGTCCTCTGGTTTAGGTCAAAGGGTGAAGACTCCACTCCTTCATTTTCAGCAGAGCACAGGAAAGGGATTTACCTTATACTTCGGGGAGGTCAAGGTTAGACAAAGCTTAGAAATCTCCAATAAAACCAAAGCCTCACCTGCTCTGAGGATTTACTCAGGGACACGTTTCTGCCCCGTAGGGAAAAAGGGATCAGGACTTTTTGGATTTCTGAAACAATGAGCATTGTTCTGTAAAATACAGAACAAGTAGTTGTTTTCACAGCAATGAAGACGTTCCACAGTTATTTGTTCTGGTGCTTTTGACCAAACAACATTATCTTCAGCATCATTACCTCACCACTGTGAGTTATTTAGACATCTACATGTCTATTAAAAGTGAACAAATATTCGGCGCACTTTACAGAAGGAGATGCTGTGTGTGAGAGTGATGCAGAGGAAGCCTTTTCTCCGCCCACAGCACAAACAGAGCCGCTTGAGGTGCTAAAGCACATTTGAACAAGCCAGCTTCATTTTGGAATAAAGTGCTGTGGACTGATGAAACACCTGCTACCTACAGTAAAACATGGTGGTGGCTCCATCACGCTGTGGGGCTGTGTGGCCAGTGCAGGGACTGGGAATCTTGTCAAAGTTGAGGGACGCATGGATTCCACTCAATATTAGCAGATTCTGGAGACCAATGTCCAGGATTAAGTGACAAACCTGAAGCTGCGCCGGATCTTTCAATAAGACAATGATGCTAAACACTGCTCAAAATCTACTAAGGCGTTGCAGAGGAACAAGTACAACGTTCCTGAACAGCCATCTCAGTCCCCAGACCTGAATATCATTGATAATCTGTGGTGTGAGTTAAAGAGAGCTGTCAAACCTGAATAAACTAGAGATGTTTTGTAAAGAGGAATGGTCCAAAATACCTTCAACCAGAATCCAGAATTTTGTTTAAACTATTATTTTACACTTTCTCTAAATCCTATAAACTTCGTTTCACTTCTCAAATATGTATTTAGTTTTTTTGTGTAACAACCAAGGATTTATACAGGATAATCATGAAGATTGACAAGGTTGCCCAAACTTACGCACTCAACTGTGCCTTTCAAAGTAGCCGGACAAAGTGATGCTCAACGAAGAACGACCTTTTTAGAGAGAATGTCTGTTCTTGGACCGTGATGAGGTTTAACAAAATAATAATATATACTGTCAGTACGTGGTCAAAGGGCTCAGTAGTTGTTGTACGTCCTCTCATCATGTTCCAAGTGCAGTGGGTGAAGATGGATGGCGATAACCTTCAAGTCAGAATAAAATGATGATGCTTAGCAAAACCAATTTGATTCAAAAAAGTGTTCTTACAACAATAATTTCACTGCGTGCTTGTCGACTCGCCGCGCTCCAGTGAATTATTTCCAGTCGAAGGTCATTTCTGCACGTTTCCTTTGTCTAACACAGACCCATTGTTTGTGTTGTATCTCTAAATCTGCACTGTCTCAGAGCAGTGATGTCATCGCAAATATTTGGCCTTTGACTGCTGATCCAAAGCAGCTGGTCAGGGTGTGGATAGACACGCAGCAGGCACCAAGGCGGTAACCTCCAGAAAGCAGCACAGCATCACATTCGGGCTGAGTGGGGAAAGAGGCATTTGAACGTTCAAGGATGTGTTCAGGGGCGTTTTTGTGCCGCGGCATCGTTTCTTTAATTTCTCACCATCTGCTCTTTTTAGCATCACACAGTAAGAAGTTGTTCCTTTCATCTCTCGCCCTTCTTGTCTCTTGTTTTCCACATGAAAGACCTTTGTGTTCGACAAGAGCACACTTTCAAATCTGTGCTAAAATGCTTCTTTTGAGGAGAAACTCGAAACAACAACGTACGCACAGAGGCGAGTTAATTGATTGTGCCGAAATGACCCCCCGATTCACAGAGGAACACTACAGCATGAATTCACAAAGAGACACATGACTCTGCAATTGATCATCGAGCATTAGCATCGTTTTATCCGTGAGGAGTTTCAAGACTTGTGAGTCCCACAGGCAGGACTTTGATTCTAAAACGTTGCTTTACTGACCTTCAAATTGTCCAACATTAGCCTCCGTTGATGGGTACATGAGTGAGGCTCATATTGTCGACTGTGCTGTAGCTCATTTAACATAAACAAGTTGGTCTAATCTCCTTTTCAATGCCTCAAACTTCAATACTCACATAGAAAAATGTCAAAAGGTCATCTCGCTATTGTGTAATGATGAAGAGGTGGAGGGCGGCGTGATGTAGCAGTGGTAAAGCGGGTATTCAGAGTGACACTCGCACTTTGTTTTGTCTGGTTTGTTTTATGCCAAAGAAACAAGTGCAGGACTTCCTTATCTTATTTTTCTCTATAGCTATTGAAAAGCAAATGTCCCTGACATGTTGTGAGCGCGCGCACGCACACACACACACACACACACACACACACACACACACGTGGAAGCGTGGAGGGCCGCAGTGTTGTTAGTGATTTCCAGCTGATACACAAACACAAAAGACCTCTATGTCTGGTGTCAACCACCCTCCCTCTCCCCATTCATCCCTCAGACCAAATTCCTGTCAAGCAATGACCAACGAAAATCCTCTGCTACCTCCGTCTTTACTTGCTTGCTATCTTCCACCTATTGGATCTAGTTTCTTTAGCATTCACCAAAGACAAGAAGCTTATGATAACATGATGAATGTTAAATTCCGGGTTCATTTTTTAAGCTTCCTCATGGCAGAGATGTTTGGCAGCAGGTTGGAAAAACCAGTCAATCTTCTATCCTCATTTCCAGCGAAACACTGTACTTCATTTAATATAGTAATAATATGTTTGTTACAGGAGAAAGAGGTGCATCGACGGTTCATTACTGCTTTCAGATTCTAATGCTGACTTTGACCCTTTGATTCTTATCTCACTGACAATTACTGCCAAACCTCTGAAAGCCTCTCGTAATTACAGACCTGTTTGTGTCTTTTCTCTCAGAGATAACGTTTAGCCTTGAAGAGATGAGTTTCTGGTTAATGAGAAAATATTTTTTTACCTTTCTTCGCTGACTACCATGCGTTTGATATGCTGATGTTATATCTTTCTTCTGTTTCACAGCATATTTCCTAGATTAAAGCAAGCAGCACTGCTCCAGCAAACCCTTATAACGATTTAAAATATTGTAGAAACAATCACAGCCTTTAAATATGTTTCTGAGTATTTATGGACCAAAGAAATGTACAAAATTGCAAGTTGGAGATTTGGACAAGCCAGACATTGTCTCTGTTATAACATAGTGCCGTCTTTGTCGTCATGGCGATCATGGTTTCATTTCAAGGATGTTTTTGTTGATTAGGTTTTATTGAGTTTCTTTCTAGGGAGACATAAAGTCCCTAAAGTCCAGCTCTGGCAGCTGGAAGTACTTCTGTGAATCCTTAAGTTGTTGTGTTCAGGTCCAGTATCATTCTTTGACCACACTGTCTCCTTGGCTCAGACTTTTATCTCCTTTTATTTATAGTTTGTGCATGCGCACCAGCTTTGTGGACCGCTGTGTGCCTCTGCTGTCAGCATGAAAAATAAGATGGAATAGCTGGCATAAACACGGCTGTCAGATAAAAGAATAAACGCGTGACTCATATGAAGTCATCACACTCAAGGAAAAAGGCCTGAAACCAAGCTGTTCGTGTGATGAATGAGCTCAGCGTGCCAGTCTAAACAATATGTTTTTGAGGCTTGCCACCTTGCAAGCTCAGAAACACTCCCCTCTTTATTTTTTGTCCTATTTTTTATTTCTTAAGGGTCAGTTTTTTACTTGAGTTTTGAAGAAAGTGATTTGAGTTGACTTCTTGCAGTCAGGCGAGTCTGGGCCGAGCTGAAATGAATTAGTTATTGACCTGCCAGATGCAGAGGGGCGGGGTCGTTGGACAACACATGGATCAGGGTTAGTATCATGTTGGAGCATTTCTTTCTTGAACATTTGTCAAGCTGTAACAAAAAAGGCCGACCCCGACAATAATCTGATGTATAAATGTAAAATGAACAAACAACGTGTCACAGTTTGTCGAGTGAAGCAATAACTTCTTGTGCATTAAATAGAGAACTTGAGAAAGTTATATATTTATTATTCCTAAAGAACTGACAAGTAAACAGACATAAAAACGTTTATTTACTTCACTGTTTTACATGATTTAGTTATTATTTAGATACTATTGAGCTGCTTCCACAATAGTAAATACAGTATGTACAGGGAAAAAAAAGAAAATAATAATAAATAATAATTTAAATTGAGCCTAGTTTTTGATCATATAATGATATTTAACCATGCAAAATAATCACACAAGAACATAAGAACACATATGTAAATGATGACAAATGAGTTCTCCGTGTCACACAATGTTTAATGATACAAGTACGTGCACTAATGGCCTGTGTCATTCCTTCTCCTCAGGCCTGTGAATGGTTTTGTTTTGTATTACAGACCAGCACCACATGAACAAGTTCAAAGTCTTCGCTTTTGCTGTAAAAGTGATTGTACTTAGAGATCAGGGTGATATCATGGAGGTCAATAGTTGTGTTTACATGCTCGGAACATTAGTGTGGCTAACAATGCTGGATCCAGAAATGCACGTCTTAATGATCTCATGGGACTTTATGACTGTATCAAGGTTTTAATTAACGCCACAGACGACTACAAAAGAGAGAATACTGCACAGTTTAGATCCTGAATGATATTTAAACATAATATACATATATAATAATTTAAAAAAGTCAAAAATCATGATAATATTATGCTGAATAATGCATGAGTATATTGTGTATTTCCTACGATGCACAAGTTCATTTCACTGTAGGCCTAATGTGTTGCAAAGGATTTTTATAGTGCAACATATGTCTGAATTTTCTCTTTCGTTATCAGGAGTTTGATTGAGAACATGGAAATTAGAAAAGAAAAAAAGAAGCAAACTGTAGACAAATCTCCCCAAACTTTAAAATATCTCATCCTTGAAGTTGTTTTGACACAGCAAGACATGCAGGCCTCACGTGACAGAGGACACCTTTGTCTTCATTATGACCTGCTCACAAAGGTTTATTAGCTGTTAGCATTAGTATTTGCTCATGTCACTTGAAAACATTCAGGATCCAAGAAACTGAAAGGCAGCCTGTAAGACAACTCCGCCCCTGGCCTAGTTTCATGCTGTTTGTGTCCTTAGGAGTAAGAACCATGTTGTCAGAGAGATTAGGTGTGACAGACATAGAGATAGAGGCATAAAGGCACACGCATAGTTTTGCAGTTGTTTGTGTCTTTTGCGGAGGAACCGGTAAGACTAATATAGACTTATTGTCAATAAGTCGAAAATGCACGCTTTACATTTCATATAGTCTCATCCGTCTTATCTGTGTTATCGAATGACCTGAAGTCAGAAGCCAATCAAGGGTTATATAAATCTGTCTCCTGTGCGTGTAAAGTAAACGGCTTCCTTAGCTGTACACAACATTCATGTGGCAGGAAACCCCTACACCAAACAGGTCGGTTATCAGAGACTGGCATCGAGTCAGCCACTGGTGCATTACCTTTCATAAAACCTTCCCGCTCTGCAACAATAAACCGCAAAGTAAATCACAGTCAGATGACTGTTCTGAATGCACACAGCAGCTGGCAGTACAGTTGAATATTAAAGAGCCATTTCCCGCGTGATAAACAAATACATTTAGCATTTAGCATCGCGTTACGCTGCAGTGTGGAAAGACGTCAGGTTTCTTACACATATACTGAAGCATTCATGGTGACGACAAGTTTACGAGAACGTCGCGGTACAGATTGCATTTCATTAATGGAAACGGTTCTGTTTAAGGCAATAAATGTGGATAAAATCTTGAGAAATTTTAAAATAAAATAAAAAGTGGTCTGCATGCCAGGCACATTAACGCATTTTTAACTGTGACGAAAGAATGACTGAGGTATAAAGAACAAAACTAACTTTTTCTTGTTACAGCTGAATATGGCCTCGTTGTGATAAGAAATACAATCTCTGGCGAAGAAGTGAAGGAAACGAGACACGATCATTCCAGGAAAAGGCAGCGTAACAGTGCAGACAACAAAAGTTTTTGTTTCTGTCTCGTTTACTTTCATATCTCCACTGCTCTTCTCTTCCTTCCCCCTCTACTCACATGTGCTCATGGGAAGGAGTCGGTAAATATCATATAGTGTCACTACTCTCTAGCAGCTGCACGTCTTCGTGGCCAGGTTGGCTTCTGTACAACAAATGCAGTTTAGGTTAACATTAGCCCTCAGCTGGTCATAGGAATCACTCTCAGACTCATTCATTAAGCCAAAACAATGAGCTTTCTTGGTTTCTGCATCTCAAATGTGAAGATTTGCTGTTTTGCTTCCTGAATATTTCCAAACGTTATCAGCACAGATGTGCCGGCCTGTGCAGTCAACACTGTGTTTTAAAGGAGACGACTACGCCAAGAACTCTGCAGCAAATTGGGATTAGTGTTTTCTAAAATGACCTTTTTTCACATAACAACAGTCCAACTTTAACCAAAGTCTGCGTGACGCATTAATCGTCAACTCTTCAAGGAGCAGCATTAGCCATTAGCCTCACAAACACGCACGCACACTTTGACTCCATACGCGTGCAGATATTTTCCTGCACTACACTTTTCTGAACCACACGCTCATCCAGTTTATTGAGGAATGAGCAGCCTCTCAGACCCGATAAGGACTGATAAGAGTTTGTCAGTGTTGCCGTAATGACAGTGAAACACACACACACACACACACACACTGCCAGCCCAGGCCTGTCAGGGTCAAGCAGCATATTAAAGTATTGGGTTGCAGCTACTGCTAATCTGCAGAAGAAACACTCCTTCATGTGAATACTTGTCCCTCTTTCACTCTCCTTCTTTTCCTCTCAGTCATCTCTTTCAGTGTTCCCCCTGTTCTTTCTTTCCTCTCTGACTCTCCTCTGTTTTCCCAACTTTTTAAAAATCCTTTTTATCCAAAATTCCTCTTCTTCTCTTGTTCCGTATAATTGTCCATCATCTTCGCTTCTTGAGTTTCTCCTTTTTCCCTCCGACGTCTGATTTTTTGGTCCTGCTGTCTCTTACCTCTCTACAAAGGACTTGATCAGATTTTTCCACTGAAATCGATGAGACACGTTGGTCAACTATTAGTCATGTTGGTGGTGCGACTCCAGGAAAGTCAGTCTGTAGCATCACAATGAGATTTAGATTTGTGGTCCTGGGGAAAATGGAGATTGCCTTTAAATGTTTCTCCAATCTTGTCCAATCAATCTTGTTACAGCACCTATAAAAGTTAAATACCTGCAGCGTTCTTTGGGGGGGTTGTGGTTCCAACTACAACAGGAGACATCTAGTAAAAATGGTTTTCAGAGACATGTCTCTCCACCTTTTTATTTCTCTCGTTTATGAGACATTGTAGATTTTGGCCAGACACAGCATGACGTGAAGAAATCGTCCTATTTTTGCCTCTGTCTGTTGTTCTAAACATGGTGAAAGGGGAGAGTTCAGAGTTTATTTTTTGGTTGTTATTGCAGCTGGAAAGGCCTTTTAGACTCGTAGTGTGACAGACTGCCCTAAAGCCCGTATGAACACATACACTTTGCATACACAAGTGCCCTGGTGTCAGTTTAGCCTTCACGCACACATAAGGTCGCGCTGCCTGTGACCCCGAACTTTGAGGCTCATTTACTAGAAACCAAAGTGTTGCACTCAAGGAGGACAGGAGTGTAGTCTTTCACAGTAAACCAGCAGATGACAAACGCTAAAGCCCTCGATAAGCTCAGAGCTCACAAACACGTTAACGCGGTTTACGAAAGCAGGCCCAGAAACCTTTGCTCCCTATGAGGAAGAGATTGTGATAAAGTCAGATGTATAGTCTAAGGGTTTCAAACAAAAACCAGTCAGCGTTCACACCTCACCGCACAATCGAACTGATTTCAACGACAGAGACACTTTGTCCATTGTACCTAGACGGGAAAGATATGTCACCACAAACCTGTAACACTTCCAGATAAATATGACAAATGCATTCTGCCTTTTTCTGTTTGCTAAATATCTTTTCTAATGGCACAACTTTTACACATGTAGTCTTGACCTTGAACTTTTGGTTCATGCCTGAAAAGAAGCATTTTAGGAAAACCAGGCGAAAAGGAAAATAGGTTTCTAAACATACTACTGTTCACTAGATGTCTGATCATCTAACCTACAAAGACCTCTTTTTATGTTCGGGAGACATATAGTGAAACTATAAAACTCCCAGCTCATCATAAAAATACCTCCAGATAAATTAGTTCTAAAGAGTGACGAAGACAAAGTCTTTGAAAACTTTAAGAGACTCCACTTTCAAACACTACGTTCAGCGTTTGTCCATTCCAGCTCATTTGCAGGAAGCTATATAAGTCCTGCAAAACTCAAATAACTGTCTTAACCTCTGACACAGCATAACTCTTTCCAGGTGTCAGACTCCAGACAGACTCCTATGATGGCGGAAGTTGACATTTATCTACTTGAATTTCCACATGTCATACCATGTATGTCTGTACATTTTACTTCCCGTCTAAACTCAAACTTGTATCTACTTTATTGAACCGTACTTACGTAGACTGCACAAAGGTAACCTACTGAATTGCAAATACAAATCAGTATACACAAATGAAATGTCTTCAGTGTGTGTCACTGCACAACTACAACAGGAACCCATGAAGTCTCGTCATGTGTCGCGAGTGGTTGGTTTGCAGACACAGATTGTTCTGTTCACCACCTATTTTTTACCGTTTTCAGTGACAATGATTTTTTATTCACACAGTACAGTATAAATCAGCATTAGCATGTGTTAATAAAGTGACATAATTAATGACAAAGCCACGGACAAACTAGCCAAGCTAGCAACATGGCTGTAGGGAATAAAATATGTAGAATGTTTATTTCAGTATTTCAGTTTCCGCACTGGCTCAAGCATACCCACAAGATAAATTCCATTGTAAACATGGTATACTTCACAGGATATTAGCTTTAGCATCGCCCATTATGAACATGCTACCTTTAGCTCAAAGCACACCAGCACCACATGCAAGACTGTAGATGCAGAGAACATAAACTGTACTGTATCTTGTACATATTTGTCTTCATGCGTTGAACCATTGCTTAGAAGAGCTGTGCATGTTGAAATGTTCTTATTCTGGGAACACCACATAACAGCCAGTGTATTAATCAAAATAAGGCCTTTCAGCTCTGTATGTTATGGAGCTCTATGGTTCCAATAACCAATTTCTCACGCATGGAATCACAAAGGTTATAATCTTAACTGAACTTATAGCGGTGTCCTAAGGACGTGCCCTTGTCATTAGCAAGCCATGTTAGCTGGGATTATCCCATGATGTTATCCTTAATTGACCTTTCATTTAAAGAGCATGTAATGACTTCAAGCTGCAATCGACCCTAACAACGCATGACGTGGAAAAAGTTGTGGGTTCATTTCATTACACTTGTGTATCACACTGAAACCACCTGTGGAGACAAACGTCTCTCCACTCCCCACCTATTTGTGACAGCATCACCTCTGTGTAAAAGCTTCAAAGGAGACAGGTGTGTTTAACACTCTCCAATATATCAGAAGTAATTTTCCTCTCTTCAGAAAAGTGTTCTTTCACATTGAACAACAGCTTCCTTCGAGTGAGGAACGTTGTCATTTAATCCATATTCTATGTCCTCGGGAAGAAATCCTTCATCTGCTGTAACTGCCACATTTATCACGTTTTTTATTTAGTATCTCTGTCATTAATTTCAAGCAGATCTGACAACTTCTACTCTACATGTATTAATATACTGTTCCAGTACTTTGAGCAGATTTCTAATGCAAACCAGGTGCAAACAGTGAGTAGGAAAACACTGCAGCTGGTCAGATGTCTGTCATGGTGCCACAGGAGGGTTCCTGAGAGATGCGTGGAGCATAAATTATGCATACAGCCTTTTACAGCTGATTCCATAATTTAGCCATAATAGTTTCCCAAGTGAGCTTTTAGTCTTTAAAGACACAAGACATGCTGAGCGTCATATATTGAAAACATGCTGTTCTGGGGTCACCCGTGCAGAGGCCTATGAGCTCAGAGCGTGTCCATGACTCTGAAAAATCCCCCTCACATTTCTTGTCCTTTTTTCTTCTTCTTCTTCTTCTTCTTTTTATTTTCTCCTTCAACTGCAGCTGCATACAAAGCAGAAAATCTGTTGGCAATTTTCTCCTTACCTCTTTGACTGTGTGTGGGTGTGCATGCTAGTAATTTTCTGCTTTCGGGACTTGAGGAACACGAGGCAGAGACAGAGACGCGCCACGTCAAGCAAGAAAAGCTAGTATAGCTGGGTTCACAATCTCTACTTCATGCATTCCCCTCAGAGCATATAGGATATACATAAGTGGAAGTCCCTGCTTGTGTTCACGCGGACGCACATACTCACACACACACGCCAAACCCCAGAGCGATCATGTCCAATTTGCAGGTTAGGCTGAGTGTTTGGTACAGGAGAAACAGGCCCGGTGCCAAGAATAACATTGTGGTTGTAGCTGGATGACCATTAAAACCAGGGGGGAAATTAATCAAATTCAGGATTTTGTGGCACTTCAGCGCATTAATCAGGTGGATGTATACCAGTAGGTGCTCTGTGATTTCCTCCAGGGAACCTCAAACAGGCCACATCACTAGCAACAGATGATTAAACTTGTGACCTTATGGTTAAAAGGAGTAAGACACAGAAAGGGGGGAAGAGAAATGAGGGAATGTAAACAAACGTGAAGAGTAATAAAGGCTTAACTCAATGATTTTTGAATGAAGGGCTCACAAAGACACTCAGTCTGAGGTGGCGTGGAGCTGAAATGAAACAATGAGAGACACAGGAAGACGACGGCAGCTTGATTTAGTGGGCGAGAAAGTCAACGAGGAGCAACAGAAATCACCAGTGTGTGAGTGAGAGTGAGTGAGAAAATGTGTACATACAGTAAATGTTTATATGAGCGTCTGTCTCCGCATCTGGGGGCGATGAGACCGAGTGAGCGCGCTGGGAGTGAGAGATGATGCCGAGGAGCAGCAGAAATAAAGCAGACAGAAGGAGAGAGAGAGAGGAGATGTGTGCAGGAATATACAGTTTATTTCTGTGATAATGGAGGGAGCAGGACGAAGAGAGAAATATGTCTGACCTCAAACATAAACTGTGAAAGCTAGTAGAATTATTTCATGTTTGTAAGATGTAAGACTACACATTAGACACCAGTAGTAAATAATTATTCACACTTTTTAATTATTACATTACTGTATAAAACACGTTAATACTTTATGTTTCCTTCTTTATGTAACTAATATAGTCTGGATCTAAATATTGTATTTTCTTTGTGTCTTCTCTCTGCATTTGACATCTGTGCAGTGTTGCGTGACCTTTTCACGCTAAACATGCATGAAATAGTTCTCACTCTATAGAACAAAACGTTTTTACAGCCCGTGTAACACAGACAGGTCCTCTGACACTGTACACATGCTACACTTACTGTCGAGGAGGAACTGGATGTTGATTGTGATGCTTTAGGATTTTTTCATTACACATTTTTTGTGACCTGTATTTTTCTGTATGGTTTGTTTTTCTTCAGGTGACAGAGAACATAATCTCCAAACAAACCTTCATAGGTGAGCGCCACACACACACACACACACACACACACACACACACACAGATTACAATCGAACTCATCTACAGTTCATTTTCTGACAATATTATTTCTTCTCTTCCTCAGAGGCAAGAACCATGCCCCGTTCTTTCAACAATTCTGGGTCGAAGTTCATGACCTCTGTGGTTCAGAGGCCATCTGCCCACTTGACCCTCAGAGACAGCGGTTCTCAAGGTGAGACGGGTAACTGAAATTAACTGTGGGTCAAAGATTTTAGAAAGAGTGAAATGAAAAGGAAAGTTGTTTTTTGGTGTGTGCGTGTGTGTGTGTGTGTGTGTGTGTGTGTGTGTGTGACCTATCTTATCATTACTGGTGAGTTCAGATAAGCTTTACAGTCACTGACTACATTATATATTTTGCCTGTGCTAGGCAAAAGAGAAACCAAAATAAAAAATCAGGAGAGCAAACGTGCTGCACAATATTTAAATGGTATTAAAGAAAGAAAGAGTTGTGTGTTACGTTTCTCTCTCAGATTAAGGTCCAGGCTGTCTGCAGGTATAGTTCAAGTACCATAAATTTCACAGGTAACGCGTTAATCATTAGCGTAACAGCAATGTGTTTTTATTATGTTAATAATATGTATTAAAACATGCTGCTTCCTTGTGTTGACACCATTGTTGTTAGAATAAATACACTTCCTCTTGTCCTGAAGCAACTAGTCAACTAGTCACAGCTTGAATCGTGTGTGTGTGTGTGTGTGTGTGTGTGTGTGTGTGTGTGTGTTATCCAGACCTTTATATCGTTTCATCTGAAACTGGCGTGCAAGCTGAAGGGTGTTAACAATCTGGCGAAGGCTGCCTGATGTCATTTCCATGGAGTTGACAAAGGGTCAAGGAATGTGTTGAATGTGTGTGTGTGTGTGTGGGGGGGGGAGGAAGAGAGTGTGGGGTTCACACATTCAGCTGGGATTTCTCATAAGGAAGTACGACAGTGAGAGGAACTTTGAGGATTTACCTTTGATGTGCTTACTAATAGTTATCTCGGAGTTAGGGAAACAGAGGCCCGTTAGCGTTACCACACCTGCGTATAACCGTGACATGAATATGATATAAATACCAACAGAAAGTGGCCGGGCATCATGATCAGCAGGTCAGCTACATTTCTATCACACGCTTAGCTTGGCGGACCCAAGCTGAACGCCGCTGCAGCTGCACACTCTCCTCGCTGCTACCTCACTCCCTGTGAGCCCCCCAGCTCCATCACCGTTTACAGCCCCACATGTATGAATGACCCTAACAGAGGGAGTTAAACTAATTGTCTTAAGTTTTACAAGACAGCCGCTGCCAAACGAGGGGAGGAAAGATCTCCCACCTTGTGATGGCATACCGTGCGTCTGTGTGACAGAATGATCTATGGATTGAACTGGAAACTATTTTATGAAGAAACAGACATACACAAAGAAACTGGTCAAGAAGCGCTGCTCTTCTCGGACCTCATGTTTTATCACTGGTTCTGTTTCCTGTCATATTGTTTTGTCAGTCGCTGCTGTGGAGCTTTTGGCAAACAGCTCATCCATATCATGCACCTTCCTCTTACCCACCCTATAAACCCCCCATGTTTAATAAGAACCATGCTTCACACAGTAAACTGAGCTATGTTTTCTAGACACAGTGTGTTTATTTTATTAGCATTTGGATTTCAGCCGCCTTTAGGTTTGTTTTTCTCAGTGCTCCAATAAAATGATGAAATCGATTTTGATCTCTTCCGACATCTGCGGCTCATCTTTCTACTACTTGGTCTTTTAAACTGGTTCCTCTCCACCCACAGGGATCCCTTCCTACCAGACCCCCATACAGGGTCTCCACCAGTCTTGCCGCCATGTGGTTCGCTCATGGGCCAATCAGAGCTTTGGAGCTCACCTGCACAACATGTCCTTGTCCAATGGGAAGCTACGAGTGCCTCAGGACGGACGGTACTACCTGTACTCGCAGGTGATACTTCACCCACACAAGTATTATACTGATACACAGCTCTTCACAATGACATGATGATATTGTTCATCCCAGAAATGACTTCCAGGTGCCAGTAAATGCACCTAACCTACAGACACTTTAGCTGGGGGGGTTAGCACTGGTTCAAACATTTATTATTTGCATTGTTCACTACCAATCATTCTTCCCTCCTCTCTCTGCCTCTAGGTGTATTTCCGTTACCCGTCCCCTGCAGCCAGCGACGGAGACCAGCGCAGCGTCAGCCACCAGCTGGTGCAGTGTGTCTACAAGAAAACCTCCTACCCAAATCCCATACAGGTATATTATCCGGGAATATTGTTGTCATAGTAATTGACAGAAACTCTTGAAGAGCTTGTTTACCTTAATTCACATTTCTGTCCAGCTCCTGAAGGGCGTTGGCACCAAGTGCTGGGCTCCAGACGCCGAGTACGCCCTCCACTCCGTCTACCAGGGAGGGCTGTTTGAACTGAGGGCCGGCGACGAGCTCTTCGTCTCAGTTTCTTCCCCAAACATGGTCAACGCTGATGATTCCTCCAGCTACTTTGGCGCCTTCCGCCTGGATCTCTGAACGAAGGGAATAGAAGGAAAAAAAGAAATGAGTGGATGTGTGTAGAACTGGGAGGGCTAGAGACAATGAGTTGGGGACCTTTTGGGCCTATTGGCGGAAAAAAAAGGTCATTTAGGCAGAAGTGTGAGAATTTGGCCTGGAGCTCAGATCTTCTTTGCTTGGATGGATCCTTTGAAGGATGGTCGCACTGGGGTTTGAAAGCTTTGCAAGACAAACAGAGATACATGTTCCCGTTAGATCAGAATCACCCAAAACAATTAGGCCGCCCTGTTGCTTGTATTTGAAATTAACACATGATTCTGAGTGTATCTCACATGACAGCAGCCTTTTAGCGTGGAGCACTGTGGATGTGGATTTCAGACTGAAGAATGTGCACACGAGTAGAACTCAATCCTCTGCATCCAACATGTGAGGAAGGACTGTGAAGACGGGCAGAAGCAGCAAATCAAGCGATCAGACCAAAGTGAAAATTTGTGGAATATAACTCTTTTTTTTTTACAGAGTGTCATGAGAGTACTGTTCATATAAATCACTGTTATTAAGATTTAGCTAAGGACCTGTGGTGATTTTACAATTCTTACCTTGACGGGACTAAAAACCACTTTGGGTTTGCTGTGGACCATCAACCTGCAACACTACAACTGCGGACTTCATGCAGAGACTTTTTATGGAGGTGGATGAGGACGGCCTCTTGGTGCTGGACACTTTTGACGGTGGTGAGCTTGAGGGGCAACTTCCCTTTGGAACAAACAAGTCCACAAAGAAAGGAGGAATGAAAGGAAGGAGGCGAGACAAGGAGGCATCTTCTAAATGCCGAGCAGTGGAAGGAGGAAGGAGAGACAAAACGAGGCTGAGGGCGGCATGCAAGTCAACGAGCCTTATGTTGTTGATCCTCGTGTTCGTTCTCCCTCTTTTCATGTATAGAATTTTATCCATCTGGTTTTTCTTGTCTAACACGTGAAGCAGCATTCAGTGGTATCGGGTCAGTCATGCAAACAAGCAAAAAACAACAGATGTATGGGAACAAGAAGACACATGCACATGAACTAGTTTAGACAAGTGTTTGTTGATTCAGGTCAAAAGACAGTTAATCAGCCACTTCGGCTATATCTGGTTGGATAGTTGGGTAGTGTATGTGCAATCTTTTAGATTGGCTCTATGAAACTATATTTACGAGCTGCTCACTGAAATGTTGTATCTTTCACTTTAGAAATTTAGCCCAGTTTTAAGTGAGACACTTGCTGTCATGGAAGAGACAACTCGTTTCAGCACTACATGAAACAGCATCATCAGTCTGGGGTATGCAGGGAGTGCGTGTGCACGTGGCAACACAATGCTGTAGTGAGCACACAACATCCACCAGTGGCTACAGATGTTTAAAGCTTCTGACAGAAATCTTTAAGTGAAGTCGCCACATCGTTCAACAGGTGTTATGTGTGTTACAGACCTGTTGAGTGTCTGAACAGTGTTTCAACAGCATTTTGGTGACTGTGTCAACATATAATTACAAAGTTCACAGAGACTTGAAGTCGTCCCAGAAGTTAGGAAATAGCAGTGGTTTGTAATAGAGACCTTTTCAGTGGGTTACAGAGTAATACGGCAGTTAAAAGGAGAAAAGATGTTTAAACCATTATGAGCCTCAGATAATTCAGAAACATAATGTTTGATTGGTGAAATTCCCTTTTTGGCAAAACAACTTTGTTTAAGGGGAAACCAGCGAAAATGTTGAAACCACTTTTTATTAAAATATGTAAATGTTCAGTTTTCAGTGAAACTCACCATTGATTTAACGTTGACTCACGCTGACGTGCCTGCATTTCATTTTTATTCACACTACAGAATACACCAGCAGATACGTAATTGTCAGATTGTGTTGGAATTAAGACCAGAGATCGGCTTATTTGCAGGAAGCACAGCTCAAGACTCCACGCTGGTTTGTTAATTAGGCCGCTCGAGTTTGGATGTTTCTCATTTGGTGCTCCCTGCGGAGTGAGCTCGTTCATCTCGCAGCTCTGTCATAATACTTCACGTTTCATTAGCGGATAAATAAAGAAGGTCTGTGTGCACATGCTGCTTTAGCGCCTTGCTCTGTGAAAACCACAGGCCGTCTCTCACAGTGTAGTCATGTCCTCTAAACTCTAAAGCTTTGTTTAGAGAAATAAGCACCATATATCAGTTCTACTGGATGCTATACCCCACAATATAAGCCGGGGCCCAGTTTGAATTTGGATAGGATGTACTGTCTGTTCTGGCTGCAGGTTGGCTGGTTTTAAAAAATCCCATGAAAAACTGACGCTGAAGCAGAGAAACATTTCACAGCCATCTGGATCTAGTCCAGACCCCGGGACCTTAATGCTAACCACTGAGCCACTGCGGGGCCCAAATAAAACGGCCCAACATAATCGAATTTGATTTTCATTCATGTAAGTGCTGCTCTGAAAATCGTCGGTCTCAAAGGTAAACAGCTAATCAGGCTTTTGAAATTTGATCAACTAGACAAACCGCCGACAGGACAAACTGTGCGTTTCATGCACAGTATGTGAGCTACAGGCAGTGTATCGGGCTAATGTAGACGCTTGGAGACAAATAATAAACTGAGAATCCAGCCAAGGGCAAACATGATCAAACACATTTTCAAAGATGAAAACATCACAGACTAGAACTGTTGGAACGGTTGTCTTTTCAGTTTCAGTGAGATATCCTCCTCTGTCTGTGTTTTTGTTATACGTGGCTCTGCATATAAATGCAGAAAAAGCAGTTGTGGGAAAAGTGCCTTTTAAACTCCAGAACCTTTTCTTAACATAGAAACAGCCTGACCGCGAGTCGAACCTCGCTGTTCGTCATTTTCCCTTCATTAAAGCTGGAGAAAGACCCTGAACAGTGGTGTGGAGGTCTGTGAGAGCTGGATCTCTTTTAAATCATCACGTGATCAGTTTTCAACTCCTATCCAAGATCCATGCTCTGTTTATATTACACAAAAGTCATCTGGCCTGCTGAACATAATTATGTTTCCAATTTTCCTTGTTTCACTTGTCCAAAAGCAATAGTTTCTCTTTGCAGATGGTGGAAAAAATATTACAGCAAACTATGAAGATGCTGGTAAAGAGCAGAGAAATTAAGCTACCATCGTTCGCCCACTTAAAAAGTTAAAGAAACTCTGTGGAAGTTTAGTAGACAAAGAACATTTGCAGTTTCCCACACTCATTGAATGCAACCTGTCTCTGAAAACAACACAAATCTAGTTCAGGAGGAATCTAAAACCTACATTTTTACCAAACGCTGTAACTGAAGTGGATGAATGGGATCCAGACCTCCACAAACATATTAAAAAAATGTAACTTTAAATTAAAGCCCATAAATATACCCCTCGAAGGGGTGAGAACAGGCACATTTTGAGGATCTCATACCTTTCGTCTTTGTTGAAAGGTACCACTCGAATTTAATGGCCCATGTTTTCTCTACTGTTCCACGTATCTGAATAAGCAAGTTTCTACTTATCAGCTGTCTCAACTTTATTTCACAGAAATCAAACTTAATTTAATTTATAAACAACGGTTATAATTGCAGTTCAGTCACTATATTGTTTCCTAAGTCAGATTTTTTATTAATTGTTCATTTCCCACTTTCCTGTCTCTGACACAAACCACTCCGTCACAACACTACCAATGTAGATACTGTACAATACATACGCAAAAAGAATCTGACGCCACATGAGGAATGTACCTGTAAAGATCTGTTGATTGCCTAGTGCCTTTTAAAAGAATGATCCTTGTTTTATTCTTTGCTAAATAAAGTGCCTATTGTCAGACGGAGGTTTCTGTGTTGAGTGGTTTATTTAAGGACACATCCCACCTACCGTGCTCATCTATCATTCGGATTTGATGTTGGATGGATGGATTTGATAAAGAAATGATTTATCTTACAATAGATTCCTACAGGATCCTGCTTCCCAAAACTGGGCTCAGCTGAAAATGCTCAGTTTCAGCCACAACGACTTCCTCTGGCTTTTCTAACAGCATTAAATCAATTTGTCTGGTCAAAGGGTTAATGTAAAACCAACATTGGTCTATGTCCTGCAATCGCATTTATACAAGAATTTTATGATCTAGAAACATCCTGTAATTTGTAACAATTGCAGAGACTGTCAGCTGTTTCTACCCCGTGCAGGTCTACCCTGTCTGTGACTGGTTAAGTAGAGATTCCAGCATGAACTGCTCACTATAATTTCGTTAAGTCTCTTTATTAGATATTCAGTAGTGGAGCCATAATTTGTCTTTTGTGCCTTTGGATGCCGGAATGATTCAGCGCAAGCTTCACAGCTGCTGCAGTTGAACAATGACTCAAAGACAAAGTCAAACTGAGTCAAATCGAAGGACAACGGGAGGCAGATCTGGAGACCACACGTGTGTCTAGACCTCTTCCTGTCAAACTCAATAAAAGCACTCAAACCCTCCCGAGGTTCCAGGTCTGCGTTACTGTAGGTGGGAGAAGGATTTTAAAAGTCTGTGAAGGTTCTCAGTCATCCAGGTCATGGTTATCTCAAAAAAGGTTTATCCAATAGCAACTGGACTTAGTAGG
>JAUMTR010000010.1:8853235-8906134 GCA_032270685.1 Microctenopoma stevenorrisi
GAAAGCCCTCTGGGTAGAAGGGCGAAACGTCGTCAAGAAACCTACTAAGTCCAGTTGCTATTGGATAAACCTTTTTTAAGATTTTAAAAGTGCAACCAACACATGTCAAGTGGTCTTAATCACGTCAATGCGCGGGGGGGGATGCAGGTGTGAACAAAGCAATAAAAGTGGAATCTCCATACAAACAAACGTTCATCTCAGATCTAGCGGATGCCCTCTGACCCAAGCTGACCTTTCCTCTGAACGACGTGGCAAGGTTGACACTCTGAGCCTCCATTATTAATTGCCTCATTAATTTAAAGGTAACCAAAGGCTGGATGGGGTCACTGGAATTCCTGTGTCCACAGCCACAGTGATCTATTTCTTCTACTGGCCACAGTCTGACGTTGTAGATGCCTGAGAAGAATTTACGTTTACGTTACAAAATGTCGTTGGCCAGGTGTCGCGCGTACGTCGGTTACAAACTGTGAGGATAAGACTGAATACTACGTTTACTTAACCTGTGCAATATAAAGAAACAACTGGGAAAAATATCCCTCTTGATGCACACGTGCTGTACATTAGACAGATATGTAAATTCATAAAGTGACTAGAGGCTCTTACACTCTAACAAGCAGCCAACACGTCCGTTTATAGGACCCGCCCTGGCACTGGTGCTCAGCATTACATCAGCTCTAAAAATAAGTCAAACCTTCGTAAGGACCGATGGACATTTTCATATCCATGACTACACATCTGTTGCCTTCGCTGCCTGGATAAGTAACATGCAGATGCATAGAGGAGATCATCACACGACGGTTGTGTTGACATGGGATATTTGAGATTCCCGTTCAGTTTACGCGAGCTCTGGCTAAATGTCTTTGATGTTGGAATGGGTATTAATGTGAACCAGAGCTTCGCACAGCTCAGTCACTGAAGGACTGAAGTGAAACCACATGAGAAAGACCAAACAAAATTAAGTTACTTAGTAACACAGAATGACCAAGATACTTGTTTTTTAGGCCTTCTTTAGTAGACTTAACACAATTGATACCAGAATGATTTATAACATTATGCAGACATGTATGTGCTCCACTGCATGCTCAGAATTATTAACATTAATACATTGAAAGGATATTTTACTATTTTTATAAGCAATCTGTGATACGGACTATGATTAAAGAGGACACACACTGAAAGTCATGACAACCTCTCATTTTTTAGATGTGACAGTGGTAGTTGCCTGCAGCGTG
This sequence comes from Microctenopoma stevenorrisi, assembly GCA_032270685.1. Taxonomy (NCBI): domain Eukaryota; kingdom Metazoa; phylum Chordata; class Actinopteri; order Anabantiformes; family Anabantidae; genus Microctenopoma; species Microctenopoma stevenorrisi. The sequence goes on from JAUMTR010000010.1 coordinate 8,854,468, forward strand.
CCTGTGCATGCTTTGTCAGTGCAGTGGTGACCCTCTAACACACTGTTGTATACTTTATTTAAATACGTTTATGCATGTGTCTAAGCAGATGTTTGGGTCAGATATAACACCCCACACCCCCAGGCATTTCTGAGATCTAGCACTGACGAGAATGGGACCTACACAGTGACTTGGACTTCTGACCTAGAGAGCCATCAACAGTTCGCATGAACTGGATGGAGGTGAGGTCACTATGACCTTGACCTTTGGCCATGAAAAATTAATCAGTCCACCAATAACTCGATTAAACAGCTTGACGCACTCGAAGAACGTAAAGTCAGTGTGACCTTGACCTTTGACCTATGACCAACAAACTCGTACAGTCCAAGGTAACAGTTGTGCCAAATCTGAAGATATTTGCTGCAAGCGGTTCTTAGACAGCAAATCATTCTTGCACAGCTGGGAAAATGCTCAGTTCACTGTCTTGCTGACATCATGTTTTAATGAGCTCATCAATCCACAGGACTCGGTTCCAGACACTTAAAGTGCACTATTTGTGTTTCTTGGGCCACTAGATTTTCTTTCAGTTTGCCGAACTTAGAGGATTTTTTTCTTAGCAACTGTGCACATGAGGCCAGCTGACCTCAGTCACCTACACAATGTTGGGACACATTGGGGTCTCTCTTGTTTCCATCCATCCATGTTTCAGCCAATTCAGGAGAAGTATTTAAAAAAAAACAGTAATTTAATGCAAACACCACTATCAGCTTTGTTTAGTTTCAGGACACAGATTAGCATATGGATTAATGAGGACACTGGATATGTATAACACTTTATCTACTTTCCTCTGACCCGCTGTGTTTTCATACGAGCGTTAACAAAAGACCTTTTGGTTTTTTTTAACCTACCCACCAATTCAGTAACACCCTTCCTGACACACATGCACGGTCGGTTACCTACATGCAGAAGTTATCTCCATATCAGCGTTCCTTTCATACTATACCCAATCTCCCTTCGTCTCCCTCTCTCTCACACACACACACACACACACACACAAACGCACTCCAATACAACGTATTCATCATAGGGCTGTCACACACCCTTCATATCAACAGTGCTGCTGTTCCCCCACACTTCTCTTTCATTATTACTCAACGTTTTCTCTGTTTTTCTAAGAGCCAGTCCGGAAATGAGTTTTATAAAGCTAAAACGCTCACACACATACTTATGCATGCACATAGACACACAAAAACCCCAAAACATCCTGAAGAGACTAAGTGGGGCCAGACAAGCACTCAACCTGACACACACACACACACGTTTCACAGAGAACAATACTACTGTTTCAACCCTGCTGCCCCAACTACCGGCCATTGGAACTGGGAATTTCAGAATCAGAGGGAGTGTTGCTATCAGACTACCTTGCAGGGCACCTACACAATGTAGTTATTCCTGCTGTGAACCAACAAACATTAGAAGGCCTTTGATAAGGTCTTTAAAAGTGCTTGGCACAGGGCTTGTCGCAGGAAGCTGGAGGAAACAGCTGGTGGAGAATGAGAAATTGGAAAGCCCTGTGTCTTAGAGTCGCTGCTATTTCACACACAGTTAAAGAGGTTTGTCCTGGAAACGGAGTGACAACCGCTTTGAAACCGAGACACCAAACTTCAACAGACGAGACGAGAAGCCAGTCATCCACCGACCAGAAAGCAGACGCTTCTCCCTAAAAAATGTCTGGTAATCGTGTCTATTCCAAGAGTTTGTTCATGCAACATTATCTGACATATCAAAGGCTGTAAATTGATGCGTGAAATATAATTTAAAAGAATTATTACCAATTTCAATCAAGTGTCAGATATGTTGACATATTCAGCTTTTGGTGTAAAAATCCATCCGTAATCATTCATGATTACTGATGAATGATCTGCTGTGGAAATGCCTGCTAGCTCAATGGGTTAGACTGGGATACAGGGGACTGGGATCCAGAAGAACGCAGGTTCAAACCCTGTCTGACTCCTAATCCACCCCCTGCCAAGTGTGTCCTTGAGCCAGACACACAGCGCTAGCTCCTTGTAAGTCGCTTTGGATAAAAGCGTCTGCCAAGTAAAGTAAATGCTGTACTGTTGGTACATAAACTGTAAGAAAAACCCAGATAAAACCAAATGAACCCAGATAAAAGATGCCACATGGATAAACATGATGGAAACATTGGCAAGTTCTGTTCACAGTTGTGCAACTTTCCATACAGGCCCATAATCAGGGAAAAGATTATTAAAAAATGTTTAATATCCACAGGTCAAATATGGGCTGAACTTTAGTAAAACTTAGATGTGCAGGATATTTTGGAAACATCCATACAGGGAATGGGAGAAATAAAAGGCGAGCACGTGACATTTCTGTAGCATGGCAGTAAGTAAGAAAATAAACCTGACTGGAGGTTACTGCCTTTGCTATGTGGTCCAAGAAATTCAAGCCAAAAACCTGCTACAGTGCAGACATACAGCCGCACTGTAACAAATTAAGTGTGAGTAAACTAAACCATACTTTGATGGACAGTTCTTAGGAATTTAGAAAATAGGCTGAGAGCGACACTGTGCTACACAACTAAATATACAAATTTCCTTGCACATCAGTCCAGGTCTAAGGGCCCCGCCTTTAGCAGACGGTGATGGAAGAAGTTTGCAGTTCTTGAGCTTACGTAAAAGTGATAACAGCTAATAAATACGGCGTTTCCTACATATAAAGTCACGAATTTGATTTTTACAAAAACAGTGTCAGACGAGTCCACAAATATTTGCATCAAATATATATTTTAAGTACTCAAAGTAAAACCTCCTTTAAGAATAATGCAGGTTGTACTATGGTAAATGATGGGGTTAGTTAGCAAAGCCATAGGCAAAGGCAGTAACCTCCAGTCAGGTTTACTTATTTTATTTACTGCAGCTTACCAATGATCCTCTAGGGCAGTGGTTCTCAAACTTTTTCCCAAGGGACCCCTATTTTTCTAGCCAATTTCTTGATGTTTGCCCCACACTCAACTTTTAGGTATTTCAAATCCAAATTACTTCAGGGTTGAAACCGTTTGATACTCTGGGTCAAATGTTTTCATAAAACCACTAACCAGAGAACCAGGGCTCTCGAGTCTCAAGTTCACAGGGCACACATGGCATTTCTCACGCTTAGGAATGATTCACTTTACCACACAGAATCTCCTACAGCGTGTTTTACAAAAGAATCAAAGGCAGACTACGCTACTGTGCGGCTGTCTTGAATTACCAACCTGTGGGCCAATCAGAAAATAGAACATCTCAGTCAGTTGTTTCGGTTTCAAGTACGCCTTCCATGAAAGCATAGCGGAGGGAATCTGAGAGCAGGCCCACGTTAGAGACGAGCCGGACATGGAGGAGAACCGTCAGGTAATAACTTCATATAGTTCAGTCTTTCATTAGCCACTATAGGTCTTCCACTCCCATAACGACCTACGGTAAAACATGTGTAACATACATTTTAAATGTTTAACACTCTTCCTTAAAAACCTTTTTTCTTGACTTTAACTCATGAAGTCCCTAAGTGACATCTAGTACTCATTCTGGTATGGTGGTCATGTGACAGCCATGTGACAGAACCAGGAAGTGAGTCTCTCAAAATTGTCGGTTACTGGTAAGCACACCTGAACAAATTAGCTAATTTGAAAAACTTTTTTTTGTGACTTAAGGTAAGTTTGAACTCATTTAACTATTACAATAACAAAATTTTGATAAGTCACTAAATTATTTTGGCTGTTTCCATCATTTTTAAATAACATTTCAGCGCTGGAGCAAATCAGAGCATTTGTCAAAGTCAACAGGCCACTCATTGTGAAGGATAGACCCCCTTGATGCATGCATTGCAAGGTACAAATACCACATGAGATCATGGTAAAAACCAGGTAAAAATGGTTCAAACATAGTGATGATATCTCAATGATGTTTGTTTTACAGTACAAAATTTGATCAGTTTTCTATAGTTACAATAGTTTGAGAACCTTTCTAATAGGGATCAAACTTGCCATTAAGACCTGATGTGACAAATAAGTAACATTTCAGATCTTTGAGAGGGAATGGGAGTATTAAAGAAACACCATAAATGTGTTCTGTGTAGGCCTCTTGGTCTGCTGTATATCCCCCATAACTTTCCTGTAAGGAAAAATGGGTCCGGGTTCTTATGGGTTAAGACCAATACCTCTGTTTGAATAGGCACTAGGCCTTCACAGGTGGCCGCAGCCTTAGGAGGGAGACACACACACACAAGCTGTAAAATGTACTAAAACAATCCAAATGGTTTTCAATTTAGGAGGATGGCAGTGAGTTATGTGCTGCCCTGCTCTGTCGTGCTCCACCTGTGGTCCGCACACCTGCACTGACCGTCATTAGTGACAAATTACTAAATTGCAACAATACTCTAATGTCTCATGGCTTCAGCTGCGTCCCCAGAATGGCGTACAACTGTCAGTGGCAGGCTGTGTGTGGGAGACCTGACCTTGTTCTTTCTGCTCTGTCAAATTTTCCTCTGTGGGGAAAGGTGGTGTTTGCTACAGCTGATAAGCAATATCGCCCTTCCACAAGGGCCTCTGGACAGCTGCTTAACAGATGTTGCGAGGATTTAAGTACCTTGGAGTGGAGTGTTATCATTACTGATAACACCTGGTCCATCAATTCTACTGCTCTCTTAAGCCCAACAGCGCCTTTGCTTCTCGCACAGACTGTGACGAGGCGGATTCCCTCCACACATCATGACGTCCTCCTGTAGAGGAACAATAGAAGGCACCTGGACCCACTGCATCACTGTCAGGTACACTAGCTGCTCTGCTGCAGATAGGAAATCCCTGCAGAGAGTAGTAAGGAAAAGATCCTTGGTGCTACTCCCCCTGGTCTGGAAGACATTCGTCTTCTTCAGTTGTCTCTTTTTATTTTTTATATGGGTTTGTTTTAATATCTATATTTATTAATGACGATTTCCTATTTTGTATGGTGTGTGTGTGTACTAGAGCATTGAGATGGAGAACGGTGTTTTGCTTCCTTATATTCTGACAATAAAAGTGAACTATGCTCCTCCGCTCTTCGTTTTAAAGGCTGGCTGATCATTAAGTGCTTTGTTTGTTAGGAGAAGCCAATGGAGAGAAGCCGCTGCAGGGGAAATATGATCTCTCCTGTTGATTCCAGTCAGACTGCATCCACCCACTGCCCTTCCTGGCGGAGGGGCCACTTGACCCACTGTTGGTGAACTACTCTGATGGGAGTGGGGTGGTGAAGGTATGGGACCGAGTGACCTGTGGCCAGGTTCCTTGTGTGTCTCACCAGACTTGGTTGGGTTTCGTGAGAAAGAGAGAGAAAGAGAGAGCGACAGACTGGGACGCTGACCCATCCGGTTACAATTGTGATCTAGTCATCACCGACATTTCTGCGGTTGTGACCTAGTCCATTCTTATGTGTCACAAGCTTAAGCAACATTGGCCGTTACTGGTCTTTCAACATCTGAAGACACCCTTGCCCCAGTAACCCAGTCCGAGATGATCAGACACCAGCTTGCTTTATTCTGTCAGACTAATTTACACGTTTTGCTAAGCCAAATCTCCCAGGCTTGCACAAATGGGGATGCATATCACAACAGTCACCAGGGAAGCTAATAGCATACGTTTGGTGGTACTTTTATTCTATTATGGCCCATAATTATTCATTTCTGTAGATCCTTGTATAAAGTTAAGTAGTTTACTGTCACGCCCTGACTTTGCACACTGTGATGATGTGCCTCGGTCTGCATTAATGATGCTATCTGGGATGTTCTGTTATTATTGTTTAACAATTATATACATTTTTAAACTGAGCAAAGCACATAAATAAGGCATTTATTCAAAGCACTGCCATCACTAAGAGTCACCAGGATTCCTAATTCACTGTTACTGTTAATCAGGGAATATATAGAAACAAGATGAGCTCCACCCTGAACTCAGCCAAAGTCGGCCCACATTACACACACCACCTGTCCACCTGAATCCGCTCAAGCGTATGGGCCGGATATGTCCCACGATAGTCTGCCGAATTCAACAGTCAACCAGATGTGCCACATCTCAACCGGATTTGGGCCACATGTCGGTGCTATCTGGGGTGACGGTTGTCTCTGCAGAAATGTAGACCACTTAAATACTGTATGACATAACCGTAAAACTAAACTGAATGTCTGAAACCATCAGCATGAGCAGACACTATTTTCATAAAAGCTAACATGTTAGAAAAACGCTCCGACCGCATGAATCCATGTGGGGTTAAGATTAAAGTATTCTGTGGAAGAATGGATGTGGTCGACATTTGGCATGTGTTTCCGTGATGCTACTTAAAGCCCCAGTTTGTGCAGAAATGGGAAAACGTTGCAGTTTGGAGACATGGATTGGCTCCATCATACTCAGTGACCTTAAGCAAGTTTCCAGTGTCCGTGGAGGAAAACTGCATCACTATAACAACATGTTGGACGCAAAATAGTCTGATTTTCCAGCTCAGATTTTCTCTTTGATGTATGTTGAAAGTCGTTGACAACTGTGCAGACAGACCTCTGAGTATCAAACACTGGAGATGCACATGATGTTTCTGAAGTTGAATGAAACCAGAGAGGACACAAATCTACGTGGCACTGGTACAACTGGTGCGGTGCGAGTATGTGTTGGCTGTACAGAACTATACTTTCCATTTCATTCATTCCAGATTAACTCACACTATTGTCTTGAGTCTGCAATCCGTTTGCTGTTAAAGCTATTGAAGGGAATATGGTGTTGCAAACTCAATTTTCAGGTTATACGCCATTCTGCAGCACTGAAAGCTTTCTAAAACGTTTCACATATCACAAGCACATAGTTTGTTAGCATTTATTATTCTGTCTCATATGATCAGCGTCAGAGAAAACAAGCTGCAAATAAAGCTGTAAGAACTTCCACCTTCTAACCCCGGGTGAGGCCACACTGTGTATGGATTAGATTGCATTCCTTGAAATGTGCGCACGCATGCACGCGCACACACACACACACACACACACACACAAACAACATCCTAAATATTTGTTCACTCTGTCCAGCCCTGAGGAAAATGAACACACGTCACCTCTTTGCAAGCCTCGTGGCTCTTTCTCCACACAGACACATAGAAAGGTAAGCGGTGTAGGATGACACCACGAATAGGCCCATTACCACATGGAAATATTTTTGTGCTTCGTAATGATCACCAAGACAATGGCAAGCCTGAGAACAGGATGGCATTAGAGACTATGAGGGAAGACGTGGTCTAGCATGTTCCAAGAATTTAAACAAAATAATAAAATAATACCAAAAAGAATCAAAAAGTCAAACAAAGTTATAAGAAACAGGAAAAAGGATGCCTGACAAGTGTGCTATATGAAGTGTGAGGTGTGAGAACACAGAAGCCATAAGCAGGTCAGTAACTCGAGCCCCATGTGAAGCCTCCACTACAGGAACTGAGCTCAGGAATACACTGAGTCATTACTAGAGAGCTACAATTTAGTCACATTCTTTAATACACAAACACACACTTAATAAATCCAGTGCCACCAGCAGATTCATAAACTCGATCCATATGCAAACACCCACTCACGTATTAACACGTGTTCACACAGCTAAATTTACTTCTCACAGAGATACCGTGGCCTAAAACGAGCTCTCGACTCTGAGAAAGTGAGTCAAGAATGACGGTGTGACACCCTCAGTGGCAGCACAACACACGCACGCACGCACGCACGCACGCACGCACGCACGCACGCACACCAGTCCTCTAGACCAGACATCACAGTTCTAATTCACTTACAATGAATCATTTTGTCTGTAACACTGTGCAGACCTGAAGCTGATGTCTTCCATTGTCATGTTTTGTCTGATTACAGGCACCACAAATAATACAGTGTATTAATAATAATTAATGTTGCTCTGGCTTTCCACCGCTCAGACAGGAGGATGGTAGGTTCAGTAATCCAACACTTGACCGCTGAAAAGCTACTTTAGTGTCTCAGAATCTTTCCTTTGAGTAGTGGAGGGTCAAAACTATCTCGCCACTAGATTATATATTCTTTGGCTTTATAATTTTGTAATAACTAGATGAGATGAGATTTTGACTCATAGTAACATAGTTTACCAATCAATGGACATATAATCTACTGTGTATTATTTTTTCTTGCCAAAGGTAGTAGATAAAGTTTGTCGTGTTTAGATCACAAAGTACTATTTAGATGTTAAAACTATGTTTTTTTTTCGTATTTAGACTTTAAATCAAATAATGTTCACTAATAGTTTGATGTAATTGTGTCTATTCACAGTGGTTTTAGAGCAAACTGAATGTACACACACTTTCTGAAAGGACTGCTTCTCAAACAGTAACTTAACTTGATGAAAACACAGCGAAAGCCAATTCATACACTGGGTTTGACTCACAATGGCCGTCAACTGAAAACAGATGTATCAACAAAGTCATGGCCGGCACAGTGTCTATCACATGTCTAAAAGCAGATTCAGGCTGGACAAGGCTGAGAAAACACGGACAATGTCGTACCTGCTTTTCCTGCTTTCGACCCAATTTGGACTGCTGGATCTGACCGTGTTAGACAATTAAATAATCCGACATCCTTTTTTCAACTGAACATGTGTTAGTTCAATTACTTAATGATGCTACTGTACCTCAGATCACGACAGGATCGAATCAGCTCAAACTCATTAAAGCGTAGAGCTCAAAGATCACAGAATTTCCTAATCATATGTTTACAGTCTGTGCGGAACAGCCCCCGGGTGTGATGGGATGGAAAAAAAAATCAGTTTCAGCTGATAAATTAGAAATATTCAGAGCCGAGGTGAAAGTTTATAAGTCCTGGGCTGAAGATGAACTCCCTGATAGCTGGAGGCCCTGCTGAGCCCTTAGCGTGTTAAAATAGTGCAGAATAATATTATTCTGTTTATGAAGGGAACTGGATTGTGATACATCGTTTCAATTTCATGGAAACGGTGTCCATGAGCAAGGCACTCAATTCTGTCCACCTTCACGTTTTTGGGTTTTAATTTAGTTTAAAAAAATAAATCGGTAAATGACTCATACCCACCGAGCTAAAAACATTAAAATTTACTAAATTAAATATGAAAAACTGACGTGACTCCTAAACAAAGCAATAACCGACACAAACACTCGTTCAAGTCTGTGAAATAATTTAGTGGGACAAACAATTGTACATTTACATAAATTAATTCATGTGTTATGATTCTCTTTGTATTTTTAGCCCTTCCACAGACGCCCATGAATACGTTAACACTTTCATGAGGCATGATATGATCTTTGCTGAATTGTCTTTGTATGTGTGAATCATATGTGAGAATGTTTGCAATGTGAAAATCTGTATAACGGGACAACACTGCATAGTTCCCAGGCTGACAACGCATCCATGTGACATGTCTGAGGTCTTAATGGAGTGTTGAGTCTGGGAGTGTTTCAGATCCTCTTCTCCGCCTTGGATCCTTCACCCTGAGGCTACAGGAACCCTCACAGACAGAAGGAGTGAAGAAGAGGGGGTTTTTCCAAGCATCCATCAGCCCAGCTCACAGTGCTCTGTCTGGACTTGCTGCGACAGCCACAGGGCAGACATGGAGCTCCCCAAACATCTCTTCGTCTTCCCAAGTGTCTTTATTTTCCCCTCCCCTCACCGTCCTCCTCTCCCCTTGTCAGTATCTGTAACAAAGGCTCATCCGTTCTCACCTCTTTTTGGCTGTTTACCTCTCAAGTGTGGAAAAGCAACATGGCAAATGGAGAAAAGAGAATTCAGAAGGAGAAGGTGATAGATCTCTCTCTCTTCATTTGGAGGAGAGATCGCAGAAAAGATGTTTTACATCTGTCCCACACCCTTCTGGGTCAAACAAACAGGGGCCAACAGTGTCAGTGAGAAAGTCATTTTTCCAAAAATGTGAATCCAATCTACAAACGAAACAAAAAGAACGTCCCATTGTTGTCCTGTGCAAATGGACCTCGACTTACTCGGCTTTTTCTAAGCAGCCGGTATAAGTTGAAGCGATAAAGGAGCGTTTCATTCAGTTGTACAAGCTGGTGTCTTCTTGTTCCCCTGGTCTACAGAGGGACGGGGTAAAGGGTTGACGAGGAGCTCAGTTGAAGAGGATGGACTCGGGGTCTCTGTTGGCTATCTGGGCCATGTGTTTCAGTATGTCCTTTTTAGTGATGATTCCCAACAGCCTCCTAATCACAGAAGGAAAGAGAAGAGCACAGCAGTCAGGGACAACCGGGTCACTTCATATCATCTGCATCGTCACAGAAAGCAGAAACACACAAGGCAGGGCCGGTGGGGGGGGACTGGCCTGAACCAGGAGATCAGAGTAACACATAAAGCTAAACACATAAATAACACAGGACCAGGGGCGTTGAGCTCACAGAACAACTAGTGGCACATGAACCGACTGAGTCATGCGAACACATCTGACCTGGGTCTGGGAAAATACCTTTGCTGCCAGTGATGAAATTAACAGTTTCCCATTGACAGCGCGACTGCACTGAACACAGCCTCGAGGCCTGTCTTCTGAGCGTGTCAAACTACTCTCATTCCCAGACAGCGAGCGATCCGTCAGCCTTAAAGCTTCATGGGAAAACACGACTGATGACACATTCGTGTGTCGGCCTGTGCCCACTGTTCATCCTCTTTGGCTCAAACAATGAGTTTAGGGCTAACTTTCATGTTCACATCGCCTGTGGATCTACACTGGTGCAGCCATAACGCATCCCATCGGAGTTCTGCCTGGGTCATCGTGCCTGAAAGCTGAGGAGCTCGGTGACTGTGGCTGATTTTCATTGGTTCCACAGACACAGGAGAGAAATGAAGAAAGATAAAGATGGTGCACAACACACGTCCACGGGCGCACGCCGGTGAGGCTGCATGCTCATACTCAGTCTTAACCCCTGGGCCTCCGCGGTGCCACAGAATGCAATTTAAATAATAATCTGTAACTAGAGGCTGAACTGTGAGCCATGCTTGATATATTATTGTTACTGACCACGTGACCCCTCACAGATACAGTAGGCTCGCTCGTGTTTGGAAACAGGGGGTGTGCTCAGGAGGTTGCATTCTGCAATCTCACCAACAGATGCTGAACAGTCTTACACATTTTACATAGACTTTTAAAGCAATCTTATTATAATATTGGTTTGCTATATATATATATATATATATATAAAAATGAAGGAAACATCATTGTGACCAATTCTTTCATACATGGACAGTGTAAAGGGTGTGAATAATTTTGGACACTTTTTCTCAAATATAAATAAAAGCTGAGAAATGTTTTTTTTCCTCAACTATGCCTCTTGTATGCCGTCGTATTATCTTTTATGAGACACCTATGTCATTTCCTATCAAAAAAGAACTTGCTGGTTGAATAAAAGTCAAACTTTGAGTCACCATCGTCTGCAGAGCTGCGTGTGCACATAACCCAGTGAAACATGCTCAGAAAAGTCTACAGAAATGTTACAGGACATACTGACACAAACCCTGCTCTCATCCCCGTTTCTGTTTCTCAAACGTTCGTTCTTGTTTAACAGCTGCCTACGGGAGGGGGGAGCGGGGCTCAGTAGGGAAGAAAACATAAATAAGAACAGGCACTGATGCGCTGGTTAGTTTTCCAAACAGTGCATCAATCATGCCCCGATCACAGAGATCACTTTGAAGCGGAAGACTTTAAACTCTGGAGGATTCTTGAGATACACAAAATACAAAAACGGCCGGATAGTGCTGTGATGCCAGAGCAGTTGCACTTCTTCCCCTGTTGCCTGGTCTCATGAGTCAGAGAGCATGCTGATTTTGCTTCCGTAAACCCACTGTACATATGGTACAGATGTGATGTTTGAGAACGCCTCTAAAGATGTCCTCGTAGAGGAGAACTATTGTTCATGATAGTGGCAGGACAAATTCCTAACTCCTGAGCCTCTTTGCTGTTCCTGTAATGCACGAGCTGGCGGCGGAATGATCCCAGGGTTCCCCTACACATCCATCACTCCTTCTGCGCCTCTGCAAGCACAGTTTCCTGAAGACAGCTCAATTTAACGTCTACAGCAGCGGGAGTGGAAACACTATATGTATTAAGCTTCTTCTTTGTTGTTCATTATGATATGCGTTACCTGAAATGTAAAGGCCCACAGTCTGTGTGTGTGCGCTTTCTCACCCATTGTGTGTAACCAGACACTGGCGTAGCCCCAATTTCCTGAAAATATCCACGGTGATATCCATGGGTGTGTGGTCAGTGACCGTAAAGGGGCTGAGGTCCATGATCCCTCTGAGGCGGAGGGGAGGCGGGGCGTCAGGAGGCTGGGAGGGAGCGTGCTCAGAAAAAAACACCTGGGAGGCACTGACGACGCCCTCCTGACGCTTGCGGGCGTTGTCTGAAAGAAGTGGTGGAAGATATTTACCATTTGAACTGTGTGGAATGGGAAAAAGCCTGTTCACTGGATAGCAGCTCTGACCTATTGATATGAGCAGATCTCTTCTAAAAACAAATCCAACGAGCCTCTGCGACTCCTGGGAGACAACCACAGGGAAGCCGCTGTAGCGTGTGCTCTCCACCAACGTCTGGGAACATGAGAAAACATGATGTTGCAAGTGAACAGACCCACAGAAAGACATTCCCTCTACTCAGCACGTGTGTCTTTACCTCCACCTCCCCGACAGTCATGCCATCCTGCGTGAGCACAGCCAGCGCGGGGTCCGACCGCCTCGGCCTCATCACGTCCTCAGCCAGGCTGTTGTGCTCAAACTCTTCCTTTGGCTCCAGGAACGGGTACCCGTTCAACCTGATGTGAGCCTGCAGGACACGGATGAGCGTCGTTTGATACACACGTCGCAGCGCGTTAATAAGAACGTGTAGGTTTTTAACCGAAGAGGAAGCAGTTCGGTGAGCGCGGTTGGCCAAATACACATCAAGTCAAAAACTCCAAACAGACAAACGAAAAGGAAGAGAAGAAGGAAGATTAGATATTTATGCATACGTATGCACAGTGGCACATCTCACCTCATAGATTCCCTCTCTTCCAAAAGCGTCTGCCACCCATTTGCTGGTCATGGTTGCCGCCATGAGGGGGACGATGTACTCTAGACCGCCGGTCAGCTCAAACATGATGACTACCAGTGACACCGTCATGCGAGTCACTCCACCTGGAGGGAGACGAGGAATCGTGAATCAAAAACTCATCCTCAGATGACTCCACGTGATTCAAGGACGGCCTAATAACAGAACCCCGTGCATCTCAGTCTGTTGTCTAACGTTCAATGCGAGGTTTTCGTTACCATACCGATCTTGTTCTTACTCCCATACGTGCCTCACCCAAACAAGCTGCGGCTCCAACCATGGCGTAGAGCCCCGGCGTGATGCAGTCTGCTCCTTGTGAGCACCACCCTCTAAAGATTACCCAGTCGTGGTGGTAGTAGGCCAGCTGCTCCATGCCAACGCCCAGCAGTCTGCCAGCTATGGCTCCAACGGCCATGCTGGGGATGAAGAGGCCGGACGGAACCTGGAAGTAAAAACAACAAGATGGAGAGAATTAGAAATGCTTCGCAAGTCAAATGGTGTGATGCTGCGAGAGCTATTTCAGAGGTGCAGATGTGAATGATTCAAGATTCAAAGTGTTTTGAATCTGTTGTCTCACTGCCATGTTGTGTCAGGCTGCAGGTTAAATGACTTGCATTCATTACAAATATTCCCTCCTCCTCTTTGGCTCCACCCCAACTGGTGCCCTGTTCTGCCTGAAAATAATAACGATGTAAACCATAAAGCCATGTTCCCCAACAACTCGATCCTCTAGTGAGTCACAAGATAGTGAGTCATGTTGCTGTGACTCTGCAAACTGGGAAGAGGCAGTGGGTAAAAACAGGACAGTGACTTAAAGCAAAGTGGTGACAGTTCAACAGGATTTAAACATATATGGAGATAACCGTGACCGTGGAAACCACGTGTACTGTTTGTGTGTATGCAGGTGTGTCGACCAACCTTCATACCAAAGGTGATCACGGTGATCAGCATCTTAAAGATTAAGGCGAGGGCCAGCTGCCACAAGGCCGTGTAAAGACTTTCTCCTGCTGGCCGGTCTGCCAGGCTGTTACCCACGCCCGTGTCCGATGTGTTGGTTGGCTGGAAAGTTTGTGAGCGGCAGAACAGACGAGATAAACACGAAAGAAAACTACCAGCGGAGAGAGGAAAAGCGTTTACTATTTGACAGGGTAGATTAAAAGTTTCCACTTTAGATCGAATCATCTGCGAGTTCAACATTCCCACACACCCACGCTCAGTCTCTTCAGACACACACAGAATCAACAGCTGACCTGTTTGTAGCCACAGAGCTGAGAGGAGTCGAGCAGCGAGCAGTCATTGAACAGCTCGGAAATCAGCTCAGAGCCGCCCATCCTGGTATAACTGTTCGGGAAGGCGAGCAACGCCGTCAACGCAGCCACCACCAGCACCTCGGTGATGGGGTAGCGACCGAGACGAGTGGATTTTCCTGGGAGATTAATAGGAGAACTGAGGTTAGACACAAAGGTGGAGGTTAAAACGAAAATCCACAAAACCTTATGTACACATCTGTTTCTGGCAACGTCACTACTCACGTCTCCTGCACCAAGCAATATTGGCCCTGATGAACAGCGCCCCCCACAGGCCTCCAAATATCCCCAGCAGGACGAAGGGTGCCAGCTCCACCAGGTGCCACGGAGCATGAAACTCCACGTAGAACAGCACCAGTCGGCTGTTTCCAAACGGGTTGATGGAGCGCAGCGTGAAGGCCGCAACCAGAGCAGCGAAGAACGACCGCCACAGAGTCTTCAGAGGGAAGTAATAACTCACCTGGTTGGTAAAGAGGACGAGGTAAAGCGTACGTTATGTTAGGCGTACATGACAAATCACTGACTCGTTAATCAGCAGGAAAGGGCTTCTTTTAGTTGGGAAATTAATAACACTTCGTACCTCTTCAAGGCTGAACAGGACTCCGCCAATTGGAGCACCGAAAGCCACAGACACACCCACTGCTGCTGCTGCAGATAACACCTAACGAAGACAACACAGAGAGTCACTGGTGTAGGTTTACTTTACTCCTGAGCTCGGGGATGGACATACAGCGTACATGTGTGCTGCATTAAAGTAAAACATAGATGAACTGAAAACAGCTGCACACCAGGTAATTACAAGTTCTTATACCAACTTTTCCCCCTGTGACCAACCCTAAAAACGCACCTGAACTGCGTCGGGTCTTACCTCTCGCCGCTTGGCCTCATTCTTGCGGTATTTGGTGAACAGGTGACACAGTATGTTAGCGCAGCAGCAGGCTACATGAACTAGTGGGCCCTCCTTTCCCAAACTGAGCCCAGATGAGACGGCTAAAACCAGGGTGATGGTCTTGATGATGAGTGTCCACTTCCCCAGGTAGCCTCGGATGATGAAGCCGCTGAGGATGGTTTTAATCTGAGAGAAGACAAAGAGAAAAGGGGGAAGAGTGTGTGTGCGTTATGTTAAGGAGGGATCCCTTTAGACTAGCTTGTGCGGGAACGTAACCCAGAGAGAGTGTAAACAGAGATGCTAAGGAAGGAGAGATAATGGAGACCGTGTCCTCAATATTTTTTGTTTCACATAAGCGGATCAGCCCACTGACCACTGTCCGACCTCACAGTGATGAGTTCCACGAAATGTGGGGCGATGCTCGTTTGTTGGTGCGAGAGAGGAGGGGAAAGCTATTGTATATACAGGAAAGAGCTGTGTTTGCGTGGTTTGACTTGTGTATAAAGACTTGGGTGAATCCGTCTGGATACGTTCGCCCTCACTTAGCTCTTTCCCCTTGTATTTTCAGAAGGTAAGCAAATCTCCAGCTACTCGCTTCCTCCGAAACGGAGCAGAACACAAAGTAAATACTGGCAGCGTGATAGTAGCACAGTCGGTTGTTAATGAAAACAATGTGAACACACACACTTTCACACAAAACAAAGTAGCAAAACTAACTAAATGTTTTTAACCTGATATTAGACAATATTAGTTGTTTCCTAAAGCTGCGTAGAAACAATGTTACTGTCAAAACATTTCACTAACTACAAGCAAACATGGCAAAAAGGTTTATTCCTGCCGCAAAGCTCTGAGCTTTTATTTATAGATATTACCAGGGAAAAGAACAATAATAAATACTACTAATGATAATGTAGCGTCTCACCTCTGGTATTCCTGAGCCACAGGCGTATGGAGCGAAGGCCCTGACTAGAGTGACAGCCAGCAGGGCGAAGAGCAGAGCCCAGAAGATGTACATCATGTAGTTCATTATGTAGGCCAACGCACCCTGCAGGTGAAGTAAAATGACACACAGTGATTATATACATACAACCTTTCATTTAGAAGTTAGAAACATCAGCTCCGCGTTGTTCACTTTGCATCCCGAGCACCAATTCTGCGCCGTGACTGCTTGCAACCAGTAGATGGAAGCAAAGACGTATTATTATTGCTACTGTATCATCTGCTGCCGGTCGCACGGGACGTGTTAGCAAATGCTTAGCACGCGCGAGACACTCATGATGTCCCACACAGTTTGTCAATTCTGCAAAGTAGTAAGACACAGAGCAACAGCAAGTGGTTCACAGCCTTCACGCCACAGCGTTGATGGGGTTTCCATATTTCATTCACACATTTGGAGCCAAATCGTTTGCAGCAGTAGGCCATCAATGAATGTTCTAGTTTTGGGTTCTGTCAGAATGTCCTACCTCTGACTTGCCAGTTATCAGCTCTGCCCAACTCTGCCACTCTGGACAGCGTTCCCTTTCCATGAACGTCTCGTTGGACATCCAGCAGCAGTGCTCGTGGTTGAACCAGAAATCAGTGAGACACACGCCGCCCTTCAGGTCCGACAGCCAGTGGGCTGCAATGTCGATGCCACCAGCTAGAGCACCTGCCCGCCGGGAAAGAAGGAGAGTGTGAAGAAAGAAAAAAAAAGTGGTTTCACTCCATACAGACAAAATAGAAGCCTCGTGGGTAAGGAGAAAAACATATGCATAAAATACATGTCGTAACCTGAATTTGGGTTCTTTACATGTTACTGGGCATTTGGACAGAGACAGAAGTTTCTATCCAGCAACAAACTTTATGAGAGAGAGTTTACAAGCTGCAGCACTGGTGTTCAAGAAGCCAGTATTTCAACTTAGCATGGTTCCTTGTTCTCTGGTTACTCAGTAGAAGATCATTTTATTGTTTAGTAATGAGAATAGCTGTGAGAGTGTGTGCGCACCTCTCTGTGTGTGTGTGTGTACACTACCTGACATGAGTCCCACTAGCAGCATTAGCAGCCATCCAGAGAAGGCATCGCACAGGCTGCACAGCAGAGCCGCAGTCGACTGCCTGCTCTTATTGGTGATCTGGATGGACACAACCAGGATGTGATTCATGATAAATAAGATGACACATAAATACGTTCATTTCATTGTCATACCTGTAAACAGTATTTGAACGTATACATACCTCTCTGTGTCTGTCCCGGTCCTTGCTCTTCTCTCGGACCCAGTCGATGGTGTTGAAGTCTTCATAGGTGCCCACTCCGGGCACGGGGTCATCCAGTGGGTCCACCAGTTTACCAGGTCCATGGCCGTTCATGCCAGCTGCTCTGCTACTGCTGTACTCCGCATAGCCTCCTGACAGGGAGAGACACACATTTCATTTCCTTCCTTCATTGTCTCTCTCCTTCAGTCCTCCGTTAGTCAGCATTACAGTAAGAGGAAGACTGAACCGTGTGAGCCCCTCTCAAACACAGCAGGGTAGAACAACTCCTGCAGTGGTTCCCACACATACACAGTGTTCATTTCTATAAAAATATCAGACAGGCCTATTTCAAACAGGCTAAAATCTAGTTGTTTGCTGTAAAGGGAAAGTTAGTTAAAACACCTTCTACTTGAATATGAATGCCAAGAGTCTTTCACAGGAGTGGGCGTTCAAAAATGGATGTCAGCAACAAATGTGTTCTTTTTTCTAAGATATTCCCATCGTGCTGCACATATATCACGCTGGAGAACGTGATAGCAGCAGCAAACTCATTATTATTGCTGACTGTTGTTTTTGAGTAGAGCACATTGAGCAGTGTGTTTTCATTAAAGTGGAAATGAAATGTGTAATATAAATGTAAATATTGCTGGGGTTGGTGCCGAGAGCGTATCCACATGCAGATCACCCCGACGTGGAGCAAAACACTGACACGCGACTCCGTATTCCTCCACCTACTCCGTTCACTTCTGCCGCAACGTGACACCAAAGCAGGTGAAAGTTCCTGCACACCTCTGCCGACTAGTTTGACTTGTTTTAAACATCTGTTAGTTCCAAGAATGTTCTAGGTGTGTGAATGCAACGCTCGTCCTCCTTCTCGGTTACTGCCAACAAACACATCTGTCACACAGAGCGAGACTTCATCTATAACAGAACATTTATGTAAAGCATATTTAAAAAGACAAAATGATTTCATTTAATGAGGGAGCAACTGGGGGGTCTTTCTCACGGGTACGCTGGCAGGATCTCATTGGACTCACATCTTTACATCACGAAACAAAGAGACACAACCCAGGCAAGACCCTGTTCACAATGAGTGCATGGACACAAAAATGCTTGCGTTCTGTCTTCATGAGCACCGACGGCACAGAGACGTCTCTGAAGACTGTGCTGAAATCTGACTTCCAAAGGTCACAGTTCTCCTGTGCCTTCTTGTTTTCGGCTGTGACCGACCTTTGCACTGCATAAAAGCCTTGAGTAAATTGTACCACACAACCCAAAACATGCGTTCTTCATTCTCCTCCTAGCATGTATGCGGGCTACCACGTTATATAGGCCAACCTGCAAAGAGAAACCCTATCAATGCACACTGCTTTAGATTAACTTGGCTCTTTGTGAAACACAGTGACTGACACAGCTATAATGAACACACGCGCAGCACAGAAACACTAACCTCATGACTCAGTGCCTGATGGCTTTTAAATGGTTTTAATTATTAAACTCTGTAGCGTTAAACGCGTCAGCAAAAACATCACCAGCCCAGAAAGTCCTTCATACTTCATTTAATGCGATTTAAACACATGTAAAAACAGCAGCCAAACTTCCTAGGAGAAGCCACAGACACGGTCCTAAACTCACCGTTTTCAACCAGCTCCTCCTCATCGAGCTGCTTACTCCAGAACTCCCAGGCCATCTTTCATTTCTGGTCACAAAACACCCCAAAAACCCATCCACAGGCAGGCATACAACACAAACTGCAGATCTCTTCCCTGCTCCAACTCCTGCAGGAAGCGGGCTCCAACAGGCCACTCTCTCATTGGCCCCAAGGCTCTGGAAATGATTACGGATAGGCTAAAGTTCCTGGGATGTAGCAGATGATTCGCTGAGCTGGGGGACTGATTTAATAAGCCGATTGGCTGAGGTGGCTTACTGCGTAAAGCAAAGTCATGCGTGTTATGTAGTTGTGCATTTTTAACGTCCTGTGGGATCCTTGGAGTTGTCAGGAGTGGTTGTGTGACGCACAGTGTCGTAGGTCAATTCCAAGTAAGTCCGTTAGAGGAATGCAGTTCATTTAAAAATGGCTCATGCAGTTGGTAAGAACGTTTTAATCAGAGAGCAACAATGAAAACAACATTTTACTGAGAGTACAGTGACTCTAACCCTGCTCTGACCTCAGGGCGACTGTTACCTTACTTGCTCTCACACAAAAGGTCTCAGACATCGCTGAGATACAGTACTGTATATTTAAAGTAGATAGGGCGAGACCACAGTCAGATTCCTTTCACACTCTTGGCTGCTTCCATTGGATTTAGATTCTAGCCGGTTTAGAGAGACGTGTAATGTTCAACAGCACAAGTCACACGATCATGGCTATAACTTCAAATGCCAGAAGCACAACAATCCCTGCTAAATTTCAATGTGCACTGTGAGAACATATCCAGTGTTTGCAGTCCTCAGAAAATAGGTCAGCACCACACAGACCCAGCAGCAACAGAGACATGCTGAGCTCAGCACTCACACTGTGTGTCTGTGTCTGTGTGTGTGTGTGTGTGTGTGTGAGAGAGTCTGTGTCTTGAAAGAGTTTCTGATCTCACATTTATACAGAATAGAAGCCCACACCCAACCTTAAGCTTACAAAAATCAGACGCTCTGTATGGCTGCGGCGCTGTCTGCTTAAACATGACACAGTTGGTCATTTGCCGTGATAAGTGATACACACACGAAATACTGACACACAAACACACCGTCTCCAGTGTACGAACCTTGAACTCGTGAGGTCTGGTTGCCATGGGAATTTGAGTTTTATGTGACCTCTGTGACGCTTGGCCACTACAAACACGCATCTCTGGAACAAGTTAATGTTGTGAATTGTCTTTAGGTTTATAAATCATACTTACTGGGACACAGGAAATTGAGGAAAGAAAAAAAAGTTTTGATTCAATTACATTTCTCAACCACAAGATAAAGTTTTCCACATGTGGAAAGAACACTAGAGATTGTATGTAGAGAAACTTTACAGAGATCTGGCTTGGTTGTCACAGCAAAGGACACACAGGCCTTCTTTGCCTCGTCACTGTTGTTTTGTTAAACTAAACCTTTAACACAGCCTGAATTAATGTGAAAAAAACGTTACAGCAGATAAGAAAAGTGGAGCCTTCCTTAAATTTATAGTCAGCTCCTGCATGTGTCTGCAGCATCATGTACAGCCCGGAGCCAAATGTCTTATTTTTAATCTCTACATGACAGCTTTTAAACCCAACACAGCAGTGTACAAGTGAAATACTTCAGTAGTCACATATCATAAAGTGCTCATGTCAAATAGTATCAGAATTAATGGGACAAAATGTGCTATATTTTGATTATTGCCAGAAAAATCAACTGATATATTTTAAACAAGCATAATTTGTGCATCCAGAACTTGATACATCTGCACCTTAGAGCCCAACACACACACACCAGTGAGCTATTTTTCTACAGATTACCATGTTTCTTTATTGCACAAAGTTTGGGCTGAGACTAATAACGGCAATGACTTCCATCGGTCTCTGGAAAGGATTTCCTGCAAGACAGAGGCTGCGTCTCGTGCTCTGGGACATAAGTTTGTATTCTAAACAATGACTGTTGCTACACACACACACAAAATACTCATTAGCAGGAGTCAGTCATCATTTCGGTCTTTACTGTCAATAACATAAAAATACAGAAAATCACCTTTTAGATTTAGGGAAATTGTGAGCACCATTTCTCTGACTTTTTTGTGGTTTACAACCTTGTTTCAGATGATGTGGGTCAATGTACAATACGTAGTGAGTGAGCACCTGCTGCATGTTTTATCCCAAATAAAACTTCATAACCATAATGTAATTAAATTTAAAGTATCTTGTGATGACAACTGTGACTGACTCGGTATATGGTACTGTTATACAACAGTACCATTTGCCTTGGTACTTGGACTTAAATCATTATTTTTTCAGTAAGTGTAATCAATTCTTGCACGTTAAGAGCATTTAATCCCTGTAAGAGCATTAAGATCATTAATTAAAACTGTATGGCAAGCCCTTTTAACATTTAACAAGTATACAGGATCTACAATCAAGATATCTGCAGTGTTTTTCCTGCTAGTCAAAAGTGACGTCCTTTCAACTATTCAAAAGTCAAATTAAAGATGATGACCTTTGCTTTCTGCAGAAAGCAGTGTTATAAGACTTTATACATCACACTATAAAGAGAACATTCCCAGCGTCGAACAGCTGCTCCTCCTTTTGTTCATTTGATTAATCGCCTATGTTTTTCTATCATCTCTCCTGTTTCCACACAGTTGCCAAATGTGACCTTCTGAGGTAAACATTGCGATCTATTAACAAAGGGCTCCACATGCTCAAAATGGGCCTAAAGCAGAGCCTCACTCCCTGTAAATCATTATATCCTGTTGTTGCCACTGGTCACAGCGTTAACACCATAATTGAGAAAGTGCACTGCCTACACCAGCAGAAGCAGTGGAGGTAATGAACATATATAGCCAGCAATAAGCGCATGTTTGTGCAGTAGCAGTAAAATGGGAATATATTTGAACAAATCAAACACCCTGCAATTAAAAGAGCAATGTAAGCAATACGAGAACCGCAATAGCACCTCATAAACTGAAATAAAAAACTTCAACCATTACTGCTCTCCCAAAACACAAGTTAGGAAGTCTAGATGTTTTGTCATTAAAATATTACTACAATGACCGGGTCACATATTTTCAGAAACTAATGGGGTAATAATAACAATAGGGGAAATCTGCTTATATACATGTCTGTGTGGGTCTAGTTTCAAGTATTGTGTGTGTCCGATAGCCCCTCTACTGTTATCATCCCCTTTCTGCCTTTCAGTTCTTCAAAAACTAAAATAACACAGTGAGAAAAGTCAGACAAGGGAAAGCAGAAACATGCGTAAAGGAAGCTTTTTAAAATCCAAGAAATGTGATCTTTAAATCTCTACTAGATTGGAGGGATTATTAGTCTTATTTCAGTGTTCTTGGGTTAGGGTTACATAGGGCGACATTACACCCTGCTTCATATTAAAGATTCTCTGTCACTAGCAGTTAACAAAAGACGGTATTTGTACTAAGAACTCCTCCCCGGCCCAAACACCACTCTCTCAACTCTAACGAGCCCCTGAGCAACAGGTTACACAAAGGCAAAACAATTGCAGCTACACTACGAAAGGCTTTTATTGGGGCAACAAACACAACTTCACTCTAATGAGCAGCCGAGGAAGGACAACAACACTGGCCTCAAAAGAAAAGTGCGATTTAAAAATACTAAACAGGCAGAAAGTAAAATGCATGCAGAGAGAATAGTAACCTCAGTGTTCAAGACGTTTCGAGGCAAAGTGCCTCCATGAACCATTATCTGCCATCAGAGATAAAACTACCGTTGAGTATTTCTGCTGGGAGCTCAGACCATGGTGGAGCCAGAACACAAAAAAGGAAGCAGCACTTTCACTTCAAAAAAACGCACAACCCGCGTTTTGCTTCTACTTGTGTTATTCGTTGGGGCGGATCACTGCACACTCACTCACTTTCACAACCCACTGTGTCATTTTGACGGTTTGAAAACATGAGTGTGTTTTTGTGTACTCCCAAAACGCTGACACAGCGAGATGTTGTGGTTCACCCCAACAGCAGCGGCTACACATCCACTGAGAGATCTGTCCCCAGACTTCCTTCCTGTTGGCACCGTCTAGTCTAGTGGCGAGAACAGGGCGTCTGTGATGTCAGGGTGACATCAGCAGTAACCAGGCAGGTGATGTCACCGGCTCTTCTTTGAGACACATGCACTGCCAGTCAAAAATGTGGACACGCGAACGTTATTCTTTCGTTTTCTATGTGTGTTCAAACTTTTGAGTGGTAGTGGAAATCATTGCCTTTGTCAGCAATCCTGTACCAAACAAAAGGGATCTATTTTTAGCAAAGTAGTAATTACATTAGTTGTTCCTGGACAACATCCAAAATGATGCAGCTCAATCTAAGTGTCCTGAAGTTAGATTAAAAGAAAGACGCAGCAACATTCAAACAGCTAGGCTGTAGTTACAATCAACAAAGTGCTGAAGCTTTTTTTTTTACATCGTTAAAAAATAGAGACTTCCAGGGTTTGATGAGAGAGAGAAGAGAATTTTTCTTCAATCCTGCCTCTATAAAAGGAATGAGAATTACCTTCTTGGGAACTAAATTAGTCGCTAATCAATACTTCTGATGGTGGTTTAAAAACAAAAGCTAAAAACCTTTTCTCAAGCGCCAAATGTAAATAACTGTCTCTATCTCACTACTTTTATGTGTCTGTTGGATCTTTGCTCCAATACGTGACCTAAACAAGTTTATTAATAGTGTTTTGAATCTCGAATCTTCCTGTGGATGTGTCGTTTGTCTAGTGACTTGCTGGGGTCTTGCAATGACATCAAGGTGTCAGCAGAGCACTCATCAATGCCATTTCATTTCAGACATTTTAATGGAAAGTTGTATTTGGCCTGTAGGAGTTTGGTGTGTGTGTGTGTGTGTGTGAAAGAGTGTGTGAAACTGGCGACTTCATCTTTAACCGGGTACCAGATACAGTAGGTTTATGAGTGCTTAACTGTAGAGAGCATGTAGTAACTGATTGCTCGGACATATGACTAAAAGCATGTGATGGACACACATACACAGCACGCTGCAGATATATCTTATCAGTAGAAAACTACTTCAAGGCCACTAACACACACACAAAATAGATCTTCTCACATAATGTCACAACTCTGTGTCACCAATAGGAAATAGGATTAATGTAGTGTGAGTGGTTTTGGTGCAGCAGCTAGAACTGGAGGTCACGCAGCTCAGGGGTTAGTGTACCTGACTGAATATGTGGTCATATTCAGGTCCCCGTTTATCAGGTGAGTGCTGGGTTACCTGTGCTGAGAGGAGGCACGTCGTCCGTGGAGGAGAAATCCAGCGTGGCTCCCGCGATGTCCACCATCTCGTCATCATCATCGTCACTCGGGTGATGAAGGCCGTCGAAGCTCCCGGCTCGGTAGCCGGGGTTTTCCATCCCTTCAAATCCTGCGGGCAGCGCAGTGGATGTGGATTATAGCCTAAAGCTGCGGGGTGCTAGCTAAGATCTGAGTTTTCTCTTTTAAGTTCGCCTGAAGTGAAGCGCTGGCAGCGGAGGACGGGGAAAGCTAGACTAGTGTCTATAACCTCCGACCCTCGCCGTGTGGGAGTCTTAGGCTCGGGGGCTCCTGAGAGACGAGGACGGGACAGTTGAGTTTATCTCCCCTCAGAGTTTCGCAACCGTTTCCGCTCGCGCTTCTGCACTTCTACACCTCCTAAAAAAACTCGACGAGAGGAGCTGAAAACAGGCCGAACAGGCGCCTCTCGGTGAAAAAACATGTATATATACAGCTGCTGCTGACGAAAAATCCCATTAGCCCAACGCTAGCATCGACGTTTAGCTGTTACCCAGCCTGTCAAACACGGCCGCCGCGCTGACCCGCAGTAGTTAACGCCAAAGCTGACAACACGCTCACCCCACCGATATTCGCCTGGTTTTATGCATGTAGACGGGTAGAAAGCGGTAACCGAGCCCCTGGTTTACCTGTGAGGGGGGAAAGCAGCCGTCCAGCTCAGTGAAGAAGTCTTGTGACTCGGATTTGCCCCGCCGCCGCCGTCCCCCCCTGTAGGCTGGTTATCATGTGAACAGTAGTTCATGTAAACCAAAGGCTTACAGAATAATCCTGTGTCTGCTAAAACGCAGTGGAGAACATTTGATTTCAGCAATAACCCTGCTTGGATATCCAAAGCGGTAAAAAAAAACAGCTAAATTCTTCGCAGATGCTGATGTTTTTACACTTACACAGCAAACGTCAAGGTAGCGTGGTGGTAGATAAAACTAGCTGCCACTTCCGCTGCATTTTTACGCAATGTGTATCAGATATTTGCCAGAGGGTGTATATTTTACAGTTTTATAGTCAGAGATTGGTCGCATCTTGACCTATTCGTATTTTTCACGTGTAGTTGGTGAAATAACTTCTCTCTTCCCATACATTTAGTTTTACTTTGAAGCCCCAGTCATATCATTTCCGGTTTAACTGTCCAATCATTTGTGTCTTGACGAACCAGGAATATCAGTCGAGTGCCGATGTGCCGCTCGCCAGCTGGGTCAGTGGAGCAGTTCGACTAATCGATTAACGGCGTTAAACACGGAGCTGTGAAAATGAAAACACCACATTATGTAAATTGTTATAAACAAGTGGGTATTTTTACCTGTAAATGCCTGTGAAGTGTAAACTGTGGTCAAAACATTGCTCTGACGTTATGTTTTATTATTAGTGTAGTGTTATTAGTGTATTAGTGTAAAATGTTTTTGCGGTGGATTGGACAGTTTCAGGGTACATATGAAATGTGCGACACCTTGTGGCTGCACCTGTAATAGAACACTACATAACCTAATTATGGCTGCAGCTCTTTTCCTCACCATTACTTCACTTGATATCTTGTTTCTCTCTGCACACCTCCCACCCATTCATCTTCTTTCTTACTCCACTCCCCACACTCTGCTGCACTCTGAGGACCAACCGAAACCTTTTTTCTAGTCTGCGTCCCTGTGCTTTTTGTTTTAGTGGTTCTGTTTCCCATCACCTCCCTTTCTACCCTAACAGAGTGCAACTAGTCATAAAAGTTAATGATGTTATTATTATCTATAATGATAATGAAGTTTTCATTATCTTTTCTCTGCTTAGTTGCTGTACCTTTCTCTGTGTTCTTAGATATAGATCCCTTCACCCTCCCAATCAACTGCTTATGTTTCCTGTTCAGTCCTTCTCGCTTACAGCTCTCCCTACATTTCCAGCTTTCGTGTTCTTCAATCTGGGTCAAACAGAAAAATGAATTCCCTCAGTCCCCCAAAACTGCAGATTCTTCACTTCTACAGCAGCTGTTTTCTCTATTATTTCCACAGGCCAGCAACCCTCCTGTCCACCAGCACTACTTCTGTTGCTGCGAGGCCAAACAAAACTACTCCAACACATTTCTGTGTTTATGAATCACCTCGGCGCTAAAACAGCTATAACAGCACCTCTCAGCTGAAAGATCCATATCTTATCCTGTAAAATAACATTTCACAGATGCACTCTCCGACCGCTTGAGGACTATGGGAAATGAAGTCAGGGTGGGACGGGACAAAAAACACAGTTCTCATACACAGAAAGGATTTTATCATGTCACTGTTTCTTGCTGTGTAATACATATGTGGACTTTGTAGGTTCCTCCCGATTATTAGATCACCACGTTTTTCTTGAATCACATGCTGTGGACGCCTGTTCTACTAAAGTACCCATACACATTACATACTATATCTACTCTAGCGTTCTTAATTTTGGTTTTGTAGGAACCTTTAATTGGACAAAAGTGGAAACAAATATGTTTCTGTTACAAGTAATTATACAAGAGTCAGTTTATAGTTTTAATAGAAGCAGTACCATGTTACACTTTGTCTGCTAAGAGGGTGCTGGCTCCCTCTCACTGACTGATTTCCATATATTGTAATCTCTGTATTAAAAGAATGTTGTTTCACTTCTGCACTTGTGTCCTTTGGGCCCAATAGTTTTCATTTCTAAATGCTCTTTTTTCAATGCTTCTGGGGCTGACTTTTACAGAGGCACTTCAATAAAGTCATCCTTAATCCACCTCTATAGTTTTATATTGTCAACTGGTTGGTTTTAGTCTAGAAATGGTTCTATACTTTTCCTCTGACAGTCCACACACCACAAGAACATCAATATACTTTAGCGCTCCCTGCTGTGACAGCTCAGCTGAACTGATTTAAAGAGCCTCCACTCAACAGGACATCATCTGTATTAATGCCATAAACACTAACTTCCCTTAGATTCATTTCCTGACCAGCTCCTTGAGAGGCGCTGAATGAGTCTCAGCTCTGCACTCATCATCTGTCAACCTCCATTTAACCTCAGCCGTATTTACTTAATCTTCCCTCCACATTCGAACAACAGCGCCCCCCCCCCCTAAAGGAAATACATTTCGGCACTGGACGCTGAGGCAGCATTAAGACACTATCCACCCAGGAGGGCATAAATCACAACAGTACACGCAAAGCTAGTTTAAAATACTATTATTATTATTTATGGTACATTTTCCTCACACAGGTATTTTTGCAGTTACAAAAAATGCTTTCATACTGCATTTTACAGAAAAGGCTTTGAGATAAAGCTGAATTGCACGGTAACAAATGAACAGATGAACTCGCTCTTACTGGTCCTACAAGCAACTTCCTTTCTTGCTTATCACATCAATACGTTTCCAGTCAGTTTAGGAAAGTTTTGGCTGCTATAAGACAAGAAGGCAATGTAATGAACGAAAAATGAACACGCATTTATAGGACGTTTGGTATGAAAACAGCAGGAATCATCAACGAAAGCAGAAATTAGGAAAACAAAACCAAGTGTAAAACTTTTAATATGCTTTAAGCTGGAAATGTGCTGCTTCTTACCAGAAGAGCTGCTGCATTAACACATGAACCCACTTCAACACATCACCTTTCAGCAGCCAAAATATACAGTTCTTCTCACAAATCACTCATATCTTTCTAAGAAGCGATTACTTTTGCTTTTATATTTATACCCCATTTATCCTCTCGCTGCTGAACCCGATAAAATGGCACCTGTCCAGATAGAGGACAGTGGTTAAAGCACAGGAGACATTGGCAAGATCACAAATCTCAAGACACTGATTTCTGCATTTGACAAAAATAATTTACAATTTGGGAAAACATATCTATATCTGGACATGTCTTTATAGCAATTCACACTGCTAAAACAGCTTCTGGCATTTTGGGTATTTGTTGAAGGTGGATTCACTAGATTGATACTACTCTCATATTAAGTATGAAGTTAAATCCATCAGCTGGTTAACTTTAGTATAAAGACCGGCAACATGAGCAAAGGCAACTTTATCATTGTTGTTTACACCACTGTTTTAGAATATAAGTTGTATAGTTCCATGTTCTTAAATGTGAGAAACTCCAGTGTTTGGGTCCTTGGACTCTTGGACAAGTGACTTCACTGACTGGTACAAATCAATTAAGATTAATTAAAGGTTAATCAACTAGTTAGTTGCCTTTGGAGAGAAGCTTTTCACCAGTTTTCAGTCTTTATGCCAAGTCTTTCTTAGCATAGCTTAAGGGTTTCCCCGGGTGCGATTTCATATTCCACATACATATTTAGGAGAGATGTCAAATTCTCAGCAAGAAAGTAAATAAATACATTACCAAAAGGTCTCCTGTTAATACTAACTGGTACTGAAATATAAATTGGGAGCAGCAGAAATCGGTGATATGGGTAAATAAATGGCAGTTCTAACTCTCTCTTTAAAAACAACCAGGGCTTAATTCCCATCAAAATATACAGTAAACCTCGACTCTTATCTGTCTTTTCATTTCCAGTCATTTCTAAAAAATCAAAATCAGTATATACACACATGGTATACATTATAAACACAAGAGTCTTCTGTACATAACAGTCCTGACGTGACAGTATAACACGTTGGTGGCGTCTCAAACTCCACAAAGTAAAACACGTTACATCCATGTAACAGTAACTAGGAATACAAAGTGATATTACGCTAGATAATACAGTTTATATGTTGCTGATTGCAAGTGTCACCCAGAGAAATTCTGTTTCTCAATGGTAATAATGCTGCAAATGGCATTTCAGGATGTTAACGGAAGCAGTTTCTTAGTGTTGAGCACCAAACCAAACAAAGGTCTCCTTGGATTCTCTGAATCGGGAGATTTCAATACAACAGAAAACACAAAAAATAGTCTCAGTGACACATTCAACAAGCAAAATCATCTTTGGCAACTTAGTGTGATGCTGTGCTGTAGAATAGTAGTGTTGTGTCATGAGGACAGTTTTACAGTACACAAAGTGTGAAGCAGAAGGTGATCAGTATTTATCTCTACTTCAGTCTCTTTAGTTTTCCTAAGTCTTTGACTTAGTTAAAAAAAAACATTGTAATATTTGTGGGTTTTTCGCCCGCAGCAAAGACTTCAGTAATGAAATTGTTCCCTTTACCTGTCAACATGCTCGCTGCTCTCAAAGCTCAGGTCCAGAGACTAGCTGTTGATGTTTCTGTGTCCCGCTCTACAAAACAGAGCAAACTTCTTCTCTCAGCAGTCCCGTCTTATTTCTTTTTGACACACTGGTGTAATTTGGTCTCCATCATCCAGTGCCTGAGTCCGATTTAGGCGTTTTTTCCAGCTGTTTCCAGCTGTTTCCAGAATTAGCTAATTGTCAGTGAAATGGTTTGGGACAATATGGGATGCTACACATAAAGCCACAGCCAGGACATAACTAAAGAGTATCATACAGCCTGTAGGAAATCCCTACACCCAGTGAACGTCGTCTTGTCCATAACTCCCTGTGAATTTATATATAATGTTCTAAGAGGTCCTGGAAAATGGATTCCACGCCGTTCCCATACTTGAAGCCAAGCTGGTTAGCTGCTGGTGACACTGGTGTCCACCTTTTTAGTTGACCCTCAGCGAGAAAGTGAATTTGTCTTTACCGAACTAGTCCTTAAACAAAATGACATGCGTGCTTCCTATTGTTGGTTGTGTTTTAATATTGTCCATATCCCATCAACATTCCCATGCCTATTCCTAGGCCCAGTCCCAGACTCTCTCTCAGCCCCCTCAGCTGCTCCTCTCCTAGCCGGATCTTGTCCTCCAGCTGCCTCTGCTCCACCAGCAGAGCGGCCTTCATCTTCACAAAGTGGCTGTGGAGAGATAAACATTTTTAACATGTATGTAAATAAAATATGTATTATTAGAGGCTAAAATATAAGCATTAATTGCTGTTGGATGTAACATACAACATTGAAAATATGTTAGTTGCATCCATCAAAGAGCCAGGACGTGCACATCTTTTTAAATATATGTTAACATACACTAGAACCAATCATAAGGTTTGTAATGTATTGCACCTGTAGTCTCTGTGCTGGTCGGGAGTGAGGCAGCGGGCCAGCACGCGGCTTACTGCCTGCTCTCTGCGGTCAACGTGATCCTTCAGGTCCTGAGCCTCGGAAAGCTGCCTCATGAGCTGACGTTTCTTCTCCTGCAGGGGGAGCTAGAGGGCAACGAGAGAGTCACAGGCACGATTAGAGGGGTTTCTTTTAAAAAGCCTCTTTATGTGAAGACTTTTTCACCTCAGTTCCTCTAATTATGTTCCCACCACCCGGCTCCCTGCTTCCTGCCTCAGCTCATCTAAACATGATATTAATATGAAATATTTTTATCCTTAAGACTTCTGTCCTAGTGGCTTCTGCTTAAATGCTGCTCGTGAATCGTAAAATATTTTCCCACTCAACGTCCGCTGCTCCTTTGCTTTCACCCACCCTCTCGTCGTGCTCGGTCTCAGGGTCCAGCGTGTCCAGCGTGGCCTCCACTCTGAGCAGCCTTCCAGACAGCGACAGCAGCAGGCTCACCACCTTGTCTAGATCGCCGATGAACATTCGGAACTTGTCCACCTCGTTGGGCTTACACACAGATACCACCATCCTCTCCACCTGAGGACAGACAGCTTGGTGTGACTCAATTCAAGATAAAGACTAAAGTAAGAGGGGTAAGACTGAGCGCCGGAGCTGTAAACATATTGTTAAAGTTGGATTTAATAAGATTTTCTGAGACGAACCTCTCATAGTGGCAATCATTTCATTCTTTGTCAAAGTAGGCAAATCAGTTTATACAACCCCTAATCACATCTTTGCTTTAAAGATCTTCACAATTTGTAAATCATACATCGTGCTGTATTCTCACTCCTCAACAAAGGAGGTGAAATGTCTCCTTAATATGTGGAAATAGGAAAGTGTGGACAATTAATCAATTAGTTTAATGGCAAAATATCAGCAACATGCAGCAGTGTGCAGGTGAGCCGTCTCCGCACCTCCTCTCCCAGCTGTGCATTGGCTCTGATGTCCTCCTGCAGCCCCCTCTGAGCTTCTCTCAGCACTCCCAGCTTCTTGCGGAGGCTCTCCATCAGCTGCTTCTGCACGACAGAAGAACAACTGTTTGAACAAAACGTGAAAATACCAGGCAACGCGTGTCTAAAAAGTACAGCAAACACAAAACACTGATTGCCCAGAACGTCTAGTTAAACAGCGAGACAGTAGCTGCCGGTGTTACCTTGTAAGTCAGCTCATCATCCTTGTCCTTCTCTCTGTTATCGGCGAAGTCCTTCATCTGCGACAGAAGCTGAGCCTTGGCTGCTGACGTGCTGTAATAGGACGAACAGCTGGAGCTCGCACCGGACCGCCTGAGAGCGAAAGAGGCACAGCGAGGAGAGTTTATTTTACTTAGCCAGAGATAAAACACTCAAGCAGAGCGATAAAGTAGACACACAGGCATAAAACACAGTGAATACTGGAGTATATACTTTAAGGTAGAAACCCAATCAATTATCTGGGCTTAGTGAGAGGGGCAGAGGCACTGGGAGCAGATGGGAAACATCTGAACTCGAAACAAGCAAATGGAACAAACAAAAAAACATTCAACAATTTCAGCTTTTAGCATGTGGACAAAAAACAATCTGACCAAACTGAAGAGAAGAGAAGGTGATTAAAGGTCGCTCCACAGCTGAAGAAAATGTCTACTACATAGGTAGAAGCTTAGAGTATGACTACAATGCAGTTTTTGTAGGTTTAACCGAAGTAGAACATGATCTGTGGGGCAACAGATGCTCGACTGGCACCTGCGATGGTAGAAACACTATTTTTAAACTTAACGGAGAAAAGAAGCACAGGCTGCACTCCAGGCTGTGGGAAGAGACAATGAGCTAAGTGACAGTTAGGTCTTGTACAAATCAAATGGTCTGTGTAACTCATGGACAACACACACACACACGTGCGCGCGCGCCACTCTGACTCTGTTACCTATCCAAGCTGTCGGTGTTGGGCTCCATGGTTTGGTAGGCTCCTCTCCAGCTCTCCATGCTCGACTCTCCCTCACTGCTCTGCGGGAAGAGCTCCTCCCTGGCCTCCAGCTCCTCCTCCACAGAGCTACTGTCTGCCCTTGTCCTGCCTGACGGTGAGGCCTCAGAATCCGGTAAGGTGTCGATGTCCGTCTCCAGCACAGTAACCGGCAGTGCGAAGCACGGGAGCTCGCTGGTGATTGGTTCATCCACCACTGACAACTCTTCCTCCTGGAAATCGTCGATGTCTGTTTCCATGGGGACATCGAGGTCCACCTCCAGGCTGTGTGCAGGACTCGGGCTAAGGGTCGTCTCAGATTCTGTTCCTGGCTCCTCAGTCTTCTGCTGCTCGACACTCTGGAAACCTCGGGTCATACTGTGCAGTGGAGGCTGCTCCATAGCAAGGTAAGACGCAGAAGGCGCAACCCCACCAACGTCTCCATTCTCTGCAGCTGGGGGTCGAGTTGTGTCGCCATGGGCTTTGGGAGACAGAGATCTCTCCCACTCCACTCCAGGCCTCACACTGTGCTGTTGTTTGTGGTGTCTTTCTGTTAATCCGGCCTGGTCAGGACGTCCACTGAAGTCATTTTCAGGCAAACTGCAACCACACAAATAACCAAATTAAATAAACAAATTTCAAATGTTTTAATAAAAGCAAATGATCTTCCTGCATGATTCACCTGTTCACACTGTTCTCTGGTGCTGGAGGCAAAACCTCCGCTCTCTCCTGCTGGTCTACATACATGCCCTGCAGGTTGTGTTTGTCCTCTCTCTGGGGTGGAGTAACTGGTCTGAAGGACCTCCCGGAGAGCACAGGACTGTGTGGAGCAGCAGTAAACGGCTGTTCCTGACACCGAGCCTGATTCAGATCAGAGTGAGAAGGCAGATGGTGCTCCTGCATTTGACGCTGGTTCTGAGTGGGCGGGCCAGGGGAATACGGGTGATGCTGTTGATTCTGGGCAAATGTATGTTCCTGGGTTTGGTTGCAGCTACAGCGATGGCAGCCCTCTGCCACTTCCTGCCTCTCTGGAGGAAGACTGTAGGACCTTTGCCTGGACATTTCAGATGACTGGGAGTATGATAAGGCCTGAGTCATATAGTGCCCCTGTGGGGGTGAGGCAGGGTGTGAAACAGCAGCAGCAGCAGAAGAAGAGGACGTAGTGGAGAACAGGGCGTGGTGAGATGCACGCCTGCGATGGAATTGTTCCCACTTCGGAGGAGGTGGCCGTGGTGGGGGCGGCATCCTCTTCTTGTTTTGCCTGGCAGTGCTTGCCGGTTCTCCACCCCTGACACCGCCCGCACCTTCCTCCACCTCACTCAGCATCTGACTGGCCGCCATAGAAACGGACAGGGACCAGTGGTGGCTGCTGTCAAAGCGCAGGTCATTTTCAGACATGGCTCGTCCTCGGTGTAAGAGAGGAGCTGGAGGGGGGGTAGAGGCGTATCCGTTGCGGTCATTGCTGCTGCTGCTGCCATCGAATTGTCCATGACCCTGTCGACCCTGGTTGGGGTGATGTTGGTACTGACCAACAACCTGTGGTGGCCTGTGCTCCTGCCTCCAGTTCGGGTAGTCCCTGTGATGCAAAGACAGTAAAATCATATAAGATTTAATTAATAGTTTAAGAACAACAGTTCAAACACAAATAGACCGAGACGATGGTTGAATGATAGTGTTACAGTAAGTTTCCCTTTTACTCTTTCAGTCCCAGGTCAAAAATGAGCAGAGGCCAGTTTGCATGTTAAAACACAGGAATCACCATTAAGCCACATACTGCTACGGTTACATTTTAAGCATGGATGATTGCCCTGCACAGTTAGAGCTCATTACACTCAAATCACAGTCAGGCATGAGTGAATTCCTGTCTGTGCACCATGAGACGAGTCCCACATAAAGTCTCCAGGGGACTCACTTAGAGATAATCAGACAGAGATGAGCAAGTGTGTGTGCCTGCACCGCAAGAGATGTACATGAGATAATCAAGTCAGACAGGGAAATATGACTTCATACGGCTGCATGTGTCTGCGTTTGTAGTCTGTGGTTCCTTAAGGAAGTGGCTCACCTCTCCGTCAGGCTGTACTTCCTGTTGAGCTTGGTTGTGTCCTGTTGCCGGGCGGGATATGTCTGTGGAAGAGATTTAAAGCCGGTTAATGACACCAAAGGAATGAAGGAAGGTTTCAGTCTAGTGCAAAGTGTTGGTCAGCACACGTTCCAGCAGATGGGAAGTGGGTCTGCCACTCCACCCTGCCATATGCTTCAATGGTGATAAGATTCGTGGGGTGGAGGTGATTTCTGCGGAATGTCACCATTTTTACCAGAAAAGCTTTTTGGTTTTCACATCAGGCAAACTAGTAAAGTACTAGTACAGCTAAAACTGTTTATTTTTTGTATTGCAAAGACAGAATTTTATTGTGCTCTTACGCTGTACTCTGTACATACGATAAGAATAAACCTGAATCCTGAATCTAGTACCATTTATAGCTGACATATTGCTATGGTATACAGGTTTCTCTTTGACCGACTACTCTCACTCATACAGCAGCTGAAAACGTACATTTAATCCAGCGATTCTTGCCCGAGTTCATACTAAAGTTATCAGAATCTAAAATCTAATCTTGCAATCAAACGTTTTCACAAAAACATTGTGAATGCATTTTATTTAGATTTTAATGAGGATTATGCATCTTTCATCCCTGTGTATATAGAATGTAATGTAAAAATATAATGTAAAAGATAATCTAATCTAATTTTCTCAAAAACATTTCAGTTAAAATATTTCCTAACATTTCTACACAGCAAGACTCACTCACACAAGGGGCTTCCCCCCTGCAGAGTAACTCAAATCTATTTGTGGTACAGATGTAACCCAACCCTGCCATTATCGCTGACACTGTGTCCACTGATGTTGCCTAATCTCCTTCAGCTCTATTAACTACGTCAATGATCTGCTGAATTTCCAAAGAGATTTTTAGACCTTAACCACATGCAGCATGCTAGATTCAACTTAAAACCAACAGTTTAGCCATAGAGTACTTGGACCGAGTTGCCACTTTGCTCTGACATCCAAGTGTGGCCACTCGATCTTTTTCTGGTAGAACCAAGATAGTTTCGAGTCTCCAGTTTACATTTCAGTTCAGCCAAAAACCACAGTCTGCTTTCAGTGAGCTGCAAAGTTTAGATTGTATTGTAAACATAACTGTCAGTAAATGCAATCACAACTAGTACTGGGAGGTATACCTGTTCATACCAAAAACCTGTTTTGTTTTTATGATACTGAGTTTTATATACTACTTTCAATAGCCTGAACACTGTTCGGAACAAAGTGCAGCGTTTAGACAACGCTAAACACACATGTAATGGACATCGACTACAACAAGTCAGCAAAGCTGAATAAACAAACCTAAATAGAGGCTCCAGTCACAAAGAAACGGTTTTCATAACTGCAATATACTAGATAAAGGACTGGGGACCGTACTGTTTATTACAGGGGTGTGTTCCACATGAAATATAGTAAATGATATATATCGTGACTATCGAGTATAAATTGTAATGTCAAATTGACAGGATCATTCCCGATGTTATGCTGCCGGAGACCAACTGCAGCACCTTGCTCCAAGATCTTCAGTCCTTGATCTCACAAGGTTAATGCCATGATGAAAGGGTAGGTTCAAGCCAATCTTTTATTGGATACATGGAAGGTGTCAGATGTTGTTGACCAGTCAATCAATTTACATGCTAGTGACTACATTTTCACTAAGATCACAGTTTAAACATTTTAAAAAGCAAAACTTTGTCAGGATAATTGTTTGAATTTGGTCTACTAAGCAGTCTAACAACAGATACTTTGGGAGTATGTCCTGTTTAGCCCTCTACTCTTTCTGACCATATTTTGCTGTCTGTCTCTCCACACTAGATTTGAAAGTCAATTTCAGAGGTGTCAAACATACTCACATTCTCTACTTAAGTAGAAGTACAGATATTACCAGCAAAACCTGCACTTTTACTGGTAAAAGTAAAAGTGCAGGTTGAAATCCTTTACTTAAGTAAAAGGTAAAAAGTACAGGTTTTGAAATGTACTTAAGTATAAAACGAAAAAAAACAATTTTCACCTTTAATGATACAAAATGCCTTTTGATGATAAAAAAAGTTCTAGTCATACAAAATACATGACATTTCTTCTTTTGTTCACAACCTGCACTGTGTTGGTTCAGAAAGATGATTCAGAAATTCTGATATTGTCTAGTCTTTCAAACAAGATAACATAGATTGAACTGATGTTTTGATTAGGTTTTTTGCTGCCGATTCCGATACGATCACCAATGAGTGCAGATCACTGATATGTCATTTGGATTGTACATTTTCTAAATTATTATAGGTATAGATTGGTAAGTTATGTGTGGTATTACATTATAATGCTCCAGAATGATACCTTAAAATCATATCTATGTTTATTGCTTATAACTACCAGTGTTTCCCCTTCTATACAAGGGGGGCGCCCCACCCCCCCACGCTTCTGCGTATTCATTGTGTGACTTCCCAGGAAGTCAGGTAAATTTTATTAAATTACACTTTTTGTAGAGGCCAGATCACATGAGACGGCATTTCAGGTTCCCTTTTCCATAGAACAGGTCTGTAGTTTGTAGTGTTTTACAGTGTGAAGGAAAGGGGGAGGGGGACGCTACACTGCACTATTATGCGCTTTCGGTCCGCGCTGTAAATTTATCCCATTTTGTTACAGCGTTTTTGTTGCATTGTCTTCATAATGGAAGTAACGAGTAAGAAGTAAAAAGTACAGATATTTCTCTTGAAATGTAGGGAATAAAGGAGAAAAGGAATGCTTAAGTAAAGTACAGATACCTGAAAAATATACTTAGGAACAGTAATGAAGTAAAAGTGCTTCGTTACTTGACCCCTCTGGTCAATTTTATAATCTAGATCCCAGGACAACAGACTCTTACTGAGAGCTTACCAGGAAAAACCCTGACTCTTTTGGAGTCAACCTTTGACGCCAAATAAACCCTTCATCAGGATAACAGCATATCTTTCATTAGGGATGCCTGTGAGTGTTTGAGTTTGTGTTACTGAAAGTGAATCTTAGATTTTTTATTGAGTAAGAGCAGTCTTACCTCTGTAGGTGTGTAGCTCCTCACTGTGTATCCCTGATGCAAAGGTTGTTGGTTCTCTGGAAAGCAGGAGGCCATGCTGACTGGGCGAAAAGCTGATCGTTGGACCTGGGTTTGGGTTTGGCTATAGGAGAACACCTGAAGTTGGGGCTGGAAGTTGTCCTTGAGTTGGAAGTCTTGTCTTTCTTTGGTGCCAGAATTGCAGTAAAACTCCTGCTGTGAGATGAGCTGATTATCTTCTTCCCTTTCTCTCTCAAGCTCTTTTTCTCTCATGATTTTGAGTCTTTCCTTCTCTCTGGTTATCTCCATCTCTTTTTCTTTCTCCAACTCCCTCTCTCTCTCCATTTCCCACAGTATCACCTGCTCCTCACGTTCTCTCCCCTGTTCAATCTCCCTTAGCCTCGCCCTCTCCATTTCCATTTCTCTCTCTTGTCTTTCATTTTCCTTCTGCCTCTCCCTTTCTCTCAATCTTTCTTCCCACTCCTCCTTTTCCCTCATTTGCTCCATCGCCCTCTCTTTTTGCCTCTCTCTGCTTGTACTCACAGACTGCCTCCTAGCCTCCATTGTATTTGAAAACAGGGAGCTTTCCTGCTGAGTTCCGCCCTGGTAGGAATATCTTCTCTGGGTTGGATACAGACCAGGTTCCCCTCCCTGTTCAGGATGGACGGGGGGTTTCTTCTGTCTGTAATTGGACAGACTAGTGTTTGATCCAGACAGGCCCCTGCTTGTCTGCTCAAAAAACTTCATTCTGTCTGCAAACGGAAGGATATCAGACTCCTCCTTCCGAGAACATGAAGTAGAGCGAATATAGGAGGAGGAGGTGGATGAGGAAGTAAAGGCACAAACCCCATGTCGTGACCCTGTGACGCCTAACCCCCTGTCAGCCAAGGCTCCACACCTTCTGTCTGGTTCAGGTTCTGGTTGGAGTTTATGCTCAGGAGTCCAACGCCAGCGGCGTGCTTTACCAGCAGGAGCTGGTTCTTCAACCACTCGAATGCCAACACCAAAACTAGGCACACCTGGGTCCAAAATCTGAACAGAATTGGAAGGGTTATTATTTTGAGGGTAGGTTGTTGTTGACTGAGACTGGATCTGCATAACGCTGTGGTTAGATTCACATGAGGTGTCTCTTGATTTCTCAACCCGTGCTGTGGTCCTGAGATCTTGGGCACATGCAGGTGAGGCAAATGCAACTTTGGTTTGCCTATTCTGGGCAGGCAGGTCTGGTTCTGCTTCCTCCTCATTGAGGTCTGGGCCTTCCTCCTCCTGAACAGTTTCCCCACTACAGAGCAAGCCCCCTGGGCCACGGCTACTCTGAAGCTGGGCCTTTTTCCTCTGGATCTCATTGCGGAGGTTTGTAGCAAAACGTTCACTTCGGCGACGGTTACGTCGATGGTTCCTGAATGCTTTTGAATTCTTAATTGTTGGCTCTCTTACATCTTCCTCCATTTTGCCTTTACTTGTTACTCTGTCCACTGATCTCTGCTCTTCCAGTAACGTGTCGATACTGGAAGCAGAACTGAGAGGCTCAAATTCTTTGTCCAATATCTGGTCAGATCTCAACCTTCCCTGACTTGATGGTTCACTGGGTTCCCCTGGTACACTTATAGAGCGACCCCAATTTTGGAGATGCTGAACTGGGGAATGGGACTCACTGTTTACGCCCATTCCTTTGAGATTCTCATTTGAATGTTCATCATCACCATCTCTTTCCAAGAACACAGATCCTGGGGTCGAGCAATGGCTGCCTCCCCATTTGTTTGATTGAGTATAGAGAAGGTCCTGGGAAGCTTGCTGGTATTCTCTTGCTGGCTGAAGTGATGAAAGGGATTGCTGGCTGCTACAAGGAGACAAGGAGGGACCAGGAGAGTTTAATGGATTGTAAGGCTCCTGTGAAGTGCTGTCATTGTCAAACTGTAACAACTGCAGTTGTGTAGCGAGGAGTTTCTCAGGGGCACTGTGCCGGTGCAGTGACATAGAGGAGTGCTTGGTCTTGGAGTGCATATGAGACTGCCCTTGAACTTCTATGGAGGGTTCTGCAGAAATAGAGCCAGGACGACAGGAGGTGATGGAGTCTAAGGCTGTGACTTGGTCAGAGGGATGATCTAAGGGGGTCTCTAAGGTGTGGTCTGTTTTAAAACTAGTGTTACATGTAAGGTGACTAATGTCTTCACTCTGTCTTTGGATACAGTGCGTGTTTAAGGTGTCTTCTTTTAAATTCCCAATTTTGTCACTGTCTTGTGGTGTATCAAAGCCATTGTGAATTCCTGATTCAACATTCAGAGAGGACTTGCTACAGTAAGAAGGTACACTGGAAATTTCAACAGGAGCAGAAGAGCAACGTTTGTTTGCAACGTTAGAGCGACCTCGAGTTGCCCTAAAACTGTCCTTTCTGGTGGGAGGCTGTGGAGGGTTCATCTTCCTCTGTGGCCTTCCTTCTCCATTTCTTAAAATCTCAAAGTCTCCTGATCTTTGCTCTTTCTCATAACAACAAGAGGAAGGCCTCTCTTTTACTTCAACATGCTTTGGTCGCAGCCTGGTCAGTGATCTGGATTTGTGTACAGTAGCCTGTGCTTCATCCATGGCCTCACCTGATGAGCGGACATGGGTTGATGCATCACCACTAGGGTAGCCTTGACAAGCTGGCCCCAGGCTCCGCAGGAGGTTATCCATGGAGCAGGACTCGCCAGGCCTAAGTGGCACTGTTGCGTAGTCAGATGTGTTTGAGCTGGCAGAGAAAGAGCTGTATGCAGAGTCTCTTTTGTTGTTAAAGAGGATGGGGTCGACGGGTGAGTTATGGGAGTCAGAGTATGCCTGCGAGGTGGGTGTCAATGTTTCCAAGCTCTCCATGGAGCCAAGAGAACTGCTTCGGTCAGTGGAGGAGTAAGGTCTGGACAGCTGACTCCACCGCATGGACAAATCACTACAGAGAGAAAGAGACACAGAAGATCAGAGGCAGATTTCAGAGGCAGACATGAATGATCCCTTTGGGGATTTTTTTGTCAGACAAAATCAAGAAACTGATGTCTTTTTGTTTCTGGGAACTCGCACTGGGTATTTGTCATTGTTCTCTTTAATTTTATGGTCTATTTATTTATACAATCACAGCTATTGTGACATCAGTAGAAAATTGCGAAAAAAGTCTACTTTGTCCTGTGCTTTTGTTATAGGCAGTACGTTACTTTTTGAGTGACAAAGTCATTAACACTTTCAGAAACTATACGTTGTACAAAACACAAGTTAGGTTTCATTTTCAAGTGGCAGTCTGACATTTCCCTTAAAAGCAGTATACAAACTATACAGCTTGGGAATATGTTTTCTATCAGCCATAATTTGAAGCTCCACAGCAGCCATGTGTTTTTAAATACCAAATGAGGAAGCCTCTTTAGGGGGCAAGGGATTTCCTCCTCATCAAGTCCCACTGGAGTCAAGATCTCAGGTCAAGTCATCCCTTGATTCTTGTGATTTCCCGTTTTCCTTTCTTATGTCTGTAGATTCCTCCTGGCCAATCTTCTTTACATACTCTTCCCCTATTTAAGTCAAAACTAAAAACTCATCCGTTTGAGATGGCTTACTCTCTGGATACTGATTTTAATCCTTGGTGTGTACACACAGACACACACACGCACACACACTCCGCTTTTATGCTTATACATTTTCACATTTTATCCTGTGTAAGGTGTCCTTGGTTTCTAGAGAGCTACGCACAAATAACATGTGATATTATTATTATCAAATTTAGGTTTACGCTAAAAAGATTCTTCTTTTAGTAAAGCAGTTGAATCCCTCAGTTTCACTGATATTGAGTTTCGACACAAAATAGTAAAATATTGCATGAATTCTCAAGAAAGGTCAGCTACTTAAAATCATTTAACAGATTTATGGATACACATGTAATACATTTCACAAATATTGTGGGGTTACTCAGTGGGATGTTGGTCACAGAAAGCATCAGAACTCTCGGTTTGTATTTGCTCTCTGGCCTCTATTGCAAAGAAATGCCCCCAAAAAGCATAAACAGGAGGGGCGTGGTGTTCTTTCAGGAAAAGCACAGCTCGGGCAGCAACATATTGATTATGAATAATAGCTTCAAGGGGGTATGGGAACTGGGGACTCTTGTGCTTGATATAATTTTGATCCATAAGATCCCTAATAAAAAACTGCAGACATTTTACTGTGGTTTCTCTTTTTCCTATAAAGAAGAAAGAGTGGTCACTCACCCTTTGTATGTCTTTGCTACCTCATTCAAACAACAGGGAAAGTTGCCAAAGAGACAGAGGAGGGGTTTTACAGATGATATACATTTCTAAAGAGCTTTGATCTCAGACAAGCACAGGGAAACAATCAGCAGACTATCTCCAGGGCGTTTTCTGTGGCATTTATGATTTACAATTCAAAAGCTCTGAAAGACGATGGATTTTGTTCCTGTGCTGTGGTAAATATATTACCACAGTTTACTCTTATCAAAATACGATTTTCTGTCAAATCTCTATGTGGTCTGCAGGATTTATGTAGGTCATTTACATTTTCATGCTCTAAACAGATAAAATGAATGAAGTGACTAGATTTTAAACTTTTTCCTATTTTAGTTTATTTTGTCCTCACATGTGCCCACAAAAACTATACACTACTAACTATACTAACTAACTATTCTGTTTAGTACAGAATGCTGCAACCTCGTGTATATATTTAGTGTATATCATTGTTTGATCATTGTTTGAACTACTTTCCACTCTATCATTGTATTTTTTCTACGCATTCGCGTCTTGTGCACCAAAGGAGTAGCAATCCAATCTTACACTGTACGATGACAATAAAGGCCATTCTGTTCTATTCTATTCACTGCTTCG
The DNA here is from genome assembly GCA_032270685.1 of Microctenopoma stevenorrisi. Taxonomy (NCBI): domain Eukaryota; kingdom Metazoa; phylum Chordata; class Actinopteri; order Anabantiformes; family Anabantidae; genus Microctenopoma; species Microctenopoma stevenorrisi. Next base: position 8,896,969 of record JAUMTR010000010.1, read on the forward strand.
CCAACAACAAGCCCTGGGTCACCAAGGATATCACAACTATCCTGAACGAGAAGAAAAATATGCCTTCAGATCTGGTGACTGGGAGGCAATGAAGAGGATTCAGAAGGTACTGTCTGTCGGGATCAGGGAGGGAAAGAAGGCCTACAGGAGGAAACTGAAGCCTGAGCCTCCAGCAGCAGACCAGGGAGGTGTGAAGGGGCATGAGGACCATCACTGTCTGTGAAACCAATGGACAGGGGACAGGCATATGTTGGATTGGGCCAATCAAGTTAATGATTTTTTTAACAGATTCTGGATTGAGCCTCAGAGCCAGCTCACCTCAGCTCCACAATAGAAGCCTCTGCCCTTCCCCCACACGACTCAGCCACCACGCACAGAAGGAGAGAGCTGAACAGACTTCACCTCACAAAAACTACAGGACCTGATGGAGTCAGTCCCAGGGTGCTGAAAGCCTATGCTCCCCAGCTATGTGTGAACCCTTTTCAACCTGAGCCTGCATCTGGAGAGAGTTCCTCTTGGATGGAAAAAGTCGCTTGATCCATGTGAATAAGAACTCCCCTGTCTACCAGCCCCAACTTGGCGTGAAAAAGAATCCGCTTTATAGAATTGTGTTTTTATATATCTTCAGTGCATTTAACACAATCCAGTCTGCACTGCTGAAAGAGAAAATAAAAAAACATGCTGGTCAATACTCCCTTGATTTCTTGGATTATGGACTACCTCACTAGCCGCCCCCCACTAAGTCTGCACGCAGAACTGTTTGTCTTTGGCAGCACAGGAGCGCCACATTCCTCTTCACCCTCTACACCCCAGACATCAGATACAAGTCAGAGCTTTGCCACCTTCAGAAGTTCTCTGATTACTCAGTGGTTGTAGGATGTATATTGTAGGAAAGCTTTGTGGATTAAAACTTAATTAAGAGGGATGGCTCTGTTCTTGGTGTGGACCCTCTGCAGGTTGTAGTTGAGAGTAGAATGATGTCCAGTTTTTAATTTTTTGCCTATTGTTCTGTAAAATATGTGTTTATGTAGGTGTTAATCTTTTCTAGTTATAGTCACTTTCTTTCTTTCTTTCTTTCTGATTGAATAGAGAGCTGCTGTAACATGCCAAAAATAATTTCCCTCTAGGATTAATCTTGAATCCAAGACAATAAAACTACCATTTGTAGACCACCAGGAGTACACTGAGGAGGAACTTAAAAGTTAGTCATTTAAATCACTTCATGAACAGTATTAACCCTACTCATTTTCAGGATGAACCCAGTGTGACTGACAAAATTTTCATTATCTGTCTCTGAGAAAATCCTGTTCAGAGGAAGTGAGCCGTGAATGAGAAAGGAGATGCTGTTGTATAGATTTGACCTAGGTGACAGAAAGAGGAAGAGAGGAAATGAGACGGGAGCTGGACAGGAAATGATAGTCACTCCTGTTCAATCAAATGGCAATGTGGAACATGTGAGAGTGAGGGCTGACACAGATAAAACAGCACACATACACAAATCCTGCACACGACGGCTGTGTTTGATGAGTGCTCAGCGTCAGTGTATAAACACATGCGCCTATATAATCAGCCAACAGCTACTATGCTCGCAGTTCAGTAAATTTCAAAACTGCTGTATTCTCATCCGCACATTTGCTTAGTGTGAATTAATCACACACAGACAGAGACTGTACAAAATGTCCCTCTCCTTCACACAAACACAGTTTATTGAATGTCTTCCTCTCTTTGTCCACATGTTCTGGGAGTCACATGCCATTGTCCAGAGTTATGCCGGGAGCTGCCTCCTCATCAGATGGTTTGTGTGTTTGTGTATGATGAGATCAGGCAGAAGAAACTGTGGGAATAACACATTGCGCATGCACACACACACACACACACACACACACATATGCATCGATCTAATACACGTGTGACTATTAAATCTAAGAGTAGTACATTATATCACTGATTCCTATCAAAAAGTGACCAGTACCAGGAGGCTGACAAACAAAGGCATAAAGGCTATTTTTGTTGTGAGTCAACATACAGATTGTGGTAACTTCCTCTTCCCCTTGAAAGGATTACAGTTTAGCTCGGTGAGATCATACTGTAATACAAAGACTTCTGTATCTACATGTCTTCCTTTTATTTAACCTGACCCGCTCCCAATTGTACTGCAGTTATATCAAAATACCTAATGTTTTGTTGTAGTTGGTCAGCTGTGGGGAATTTTCTACTATGTTTTATTTGATGGTAAATTGAATATTTGTGCGCCAGACAAAGCATCCTGACTTAACATTATAATTTACTATATTATAGTTACATTATGTTGTAGCATTTGCTAATGTGTTGTTCACCAAAATATTTACCAGTCAAAACAAAACAATACAAAAACGGAACACTCCTTTAAATGAATAAATCCAGTGCACAAAGGGCATGACATGAATAGCATCTTAAGCCAATAGAACACCTTTGGGATAAGTTTAAGCAGAGACTGTGAGCCAAGCTTTCTCATTAAACATTACTACCAGATTTTGCAAATGCTCTCCTGGGAGAATGGTCAAATGCTGCCTAAACACACTTCTAAACCTTGTGGGCTGCCTTCTAAGAAGAGTTGAAGCCATTAAAGTTCATGTGTGTGTGTGTACAACATAGTGTACTTTAACAGCTACATTAGTGGGCAAACGCTCCATAGCAACTTACCTGTGCCTCTTCCCTCGCGAAGACATCAATAAATGTATTAATGTCGTAGTTTTCATAATAAACAAAAAACCCAACAATTTGGTCACCAAAGACGAACAAAGAAGAAGTCACCAGGGGATCTGATTGGTTATCATTTTAAAATGTTTAAATAGAATCCAGAAATAGACCAATGGGCTTCCTGCGTGGGTGGTGTTGACATAAGAACATGATGTCACCTGCTTCCGGCTTAATGTTGGCGATTAGACACCAAAATCCCCAGCTGAAACAGGAACTGCTAGTCTCCTTCAGAGTTGTAGGATCATAGTGCATGACTCAGACCTACTGTATGAGACACTCTAGTAAGATTGAATTGTAAGGATTTAACAACTTCATAGCATGGAGATCTTTGCCTTTTTCTTTCCAATTTATTTCTTCTTCTTGAGAAAGGACTTAGTGAGACACCAGTTACTTGTTGGGCCAATTCAAACACGACGTGAGGTGATACTGTTAACGATCCCTCCATTAAATAAGTAGGCTTTGCAATGAGATATAGTGAAAATATGAATGAAAATATGAAGTCGAATGCTGGATAAAAATACAATCATCTCTTTGGGTGTTATTGCAACAGACATTTTTCAATTGATAAGTTACAATAATATGCTCCAGATATATGTATAAACATTACTGGATGTAAAAGACAAAAAAAACCACCCCAGAAAGGTTGCTGTTTCACAGAGCAAGATACGTGCTCACTGGGGGGTACATGACACAACTGAATGACACAAAGGCTAGTCAAGCTGGAAAATACTGAACAAATTAAGTAAAGGATAGCATATAATTTAGTTTGCTCATGCTGTCCTACCTGTTGTCAGTAGTGTGCCAGTCTAGGGTGTAGGGGCTGGGGTGGAGCTGCATGGCAGGTGGAGGTGGAGGAGGGGGAAAAGAAGGGGAGTCTGCGGGCGCCGGACAGGGCACAGGAGGAGGAGACGGAGGTGGGGGAGGGGGAGGGAGGGGCGGCTCCGATAACTTTGCTAGGTGCCAGGAGTGAGGTCTGATGAGAGGAACGCTGCGTCTGTGGAGACAAGAGGAAGAAACACAGGTGAGAGTCAGCAACAGTAGATAATGAAGATGGTGCAAACTGAGTTGGGCTGACACAAAGGTCATCAAAACATATTCACCATGTGGGGTATACATATAACATGTAACAATTTTCCTAACACTCATGCTAAAGCCTATAGTCCCTACTTAGATTAACAGTATCTTGAAAATGTTAAAGTTTGGTTTACCACCAATAACAAATACAATTTGCTTTTATGTGTACCGCCCAACGACAGCTGGGATAGGCTCCAGCACTAACCAGCGACCTGACTGCAGATAAGCGGACGATAATGGATGGATGGTCATGGCTCGTTTTGAAAAATGCTCTTGTTTGAACTCAAATTCTAAAAAAACATGTCCACTTTTACTTTTAAACATTTACCTACATAAGATTTAGGTTTAAAAGGCATCCTTATTTGTAAGTGTCTTGGAGGATGAGAGTTCACATAAACCTACTACGAAGGTACCTTGCCAACCCAAATTAAATTCTGTGGAAACAGCTTCCTAAAGTTATTTGGACTTCGATCGGGCTGCCATTAAAAACTAATCTAACATGTTCAGTAAGTTTGCCAGTCTGATCTAAAGCCAGACATTCCAGCGTATCCTAAGACATTTACTAATTCCCTTAAACAGACTTCCGATTCCACATGCTAGCCAGATTCAACTCGACCTCCTGCAAAGAGAGAGCGAGAGAGAGAGAGAGAGAAAGACAAGGAGTGTTTAAGAGAAAAAATCACAGCAAAAAACAAGGACAGACGGAGGAGAACGAACAGACGGATATAAATGTAACATTCCGGGAGTATGAATGAACCTCTATGTGGGTAATCATATCTCTCAGACACTCAGCTGGGAATACTGCTGCTCGATGGAAATAACTCTGTACTAGGCATGAAAACCACCAGAGCTGTTGACTACAGTCCTCACTTGAAGCAGACCTAAGGCACAAAAGTGGGAGCTTGAGATTTATTATAAACCTGGCTTCTGTTGGACTTGTTGATGTAAAACTTTGACTTGACGGAAGACTTGAAAGCCAAAAACAAAGAGTCAAGTAGTAAAATCGAAGAACAATTTGCACTTTATTAACTCTGAGAATTATCCCAGAACTTGAGTATCGTAAGATTTGCTTTTGACTTGTCATAGAAAGGACTTTAACCTTGATTTCATGTTGTTTCTTGTTGAAAATGAACTTGCACTTCACATAAATGACTTGAGACGGGAACTTGAGACTGATCCCTAAAACTAAAAATTTGCACCTGATCAGTGCTCACTGACTCTCACCTTTATTTGAACTAATCTTAAATGATTTGAGCCTTAACAAAAACCTAACTGTTATATAGAATAAATAAATTGCTGAATGATACTTTACAAATTAGCAGTGTTCAGCTCGCAAGCCTTGACTTAATAGTTCCTGGACCGTTAGAAAGTACTATCCTCCAATCAGGGATGTTTGTTTAGATTTGGGTTCATATGGTAGGTACAGGCACCGAGTTCTGCTAAATGGTCCCTGGGACCAATCTGGTGGAAAAGGGAAAACCTAATCTGGGCTGACTACAGATTTGAAAGACCTGAAGTTGACTCTATCTTGAGTCAACAGGCTCCTGATTTCATGTGATATTTGTAACAGCTGGGTGGCCATTATAAGGAAAGGTTTGATTCCCTGCATTCCCTGACGTTCATCAAACTAAAAGTACGAAAGGTAAAATTCTGATGTACACAGTTTGGAGTGGTATGCAGATCTCGGGATGTTGAGGGAAAGAAAGGGCAATTTCTGAGTATTATTGTTTGTGATAAAGCAGGATCAGGAGACCCATTTCCAAAATAAACACTCTTGTTTCCTGGTTCTAGCTCCTTAAGAGGGATTGACTGATTGATTGTTCGAGTCTGCTGACAATGTCCTTAAATTATCTCCTGAGAAAGTTTATGTAGAGCATGTCTAAGTCCGTATGTGTATGAAAATGTGTGGGAACTATACAAACTCAACCAGACAAAATACCATTATTGAGCCCAGCACAAACATGTATGGACCCCCCCTCACTACCATCTCCTCTTTTTCACAAAGTTTAGTTTAGTTAAGCTGTCAAAGATTGATGATGGTAAAAATCAAAACAAACTTTGTGATGCCAAAGTTAGGCAGAGACGAAACATCAGATAAGGAAAGAAAAATCCCCCAACATGATGATGACCAAAAATGTTTTATACAAAGGGCTAATGTCAGCCACGAAACCAATTCCTGTTTCATCAAAAAGTTCTTTAAAAAAAGTTCAATCCAGTTCTTAAAATACACCCTCAGTGAAACGTCACTGAAGGTTTTACAGTTTATATTAGTAACACTGCAAAAAAAAGTTCTGATTCTATATATATTATTTATTCTTTACAAACAAATGTATGTATTTTCATTACTGCTTAATCTTATCTTTATTACTTATCAACTTGTAGTTAAGTCTGTGAATTATCAATTGTTTTAATGGTGTTGTTCAAATAGCTTTTTATGGGCTGCTAAAGGCAAAAAAATATTAAATATTAAAATATTTACACATTAACGTACTGTGTATGCTCTGCAGAAAATTTTCAACCGACCAAATTTAGTTTTTACTGAGATGCCCAACAACATGGTTACCAAAGTGGGGAATTACGTGGTTTAAAATACTCAATATCAATGTTGGCTAAGACGTGTAGTTGATGTTTTTTATTTATACTTATGCTACCTCAATGATAAAACATAAAAAATAAATAAAAAAAACAGAAAACTGTTCTTGGACAGCAAAGTGTTAAAAAGGCCATTTAAACTTTTGTCAGGGCTGCATTCATCAACATCCAAAGAGGCTCCATAAAGTCTGTGTCTCTCTCATTTATAGGGCACAGGAAACACAGAGCCCTGACTAAAACTCCTTCCACCACAGTGACTAAACCAGGACCTGTCAAGGCCACTGTCAAATGTACCAGCTGATAATACTATTGGCCAAAGAACTCCCCATTTCTCTAACACTGTAAGCCAATTGGCTACCTGTCTCAGCTGATAGCACACAGATGTCACATGAAACATGTCTTTTGACTTACGTGAATGTATGAATAGTCTGTTTTAGACATGGAAACCAAGCTATGTTGTGGAGTTGCTATGAGGAACAGACATTGCCTACTCAAGATGTGAAATGGCGGTTAACACACTGAAAAGTAGATGAACAAAACGTAAAAGACGAGACTTTGATGAGACTCAACAGTCAAAGGCCGAGACTTTATGAATTCTATTTCTTGCAGCTCTGAAAGCGTCTCAATGAAAGGATCCAGCGGAATGTCCTACTTAATGGTCAGAAACTGCTGACTGATACCGCAAAGGTCAACACACATAATCAGAGTCACACACACACAGGGGGTGTACAGTACAGAATGAACACTAGACGAGCAGCCTGATAAACACATTTGGACTCCTCACAATCTTGCAGATAAGGACTTATTCGTGATTCTGAGGGGACAGGGAGACTATTCAAAATAAAAACAATGAGCATATTAAATGGATCAAGGTGAGAGGGCATCATGGAAGTTGTTGCTTCTACGAGGTGGCAAACGTTGAACGTGAGTAGGGGAAAGAAGTTCTACAAATGTATTAAGTGGACAATGTTATATGTTAGTAATCGTGGAGGTCAAATAAGGTACCTAGTAGTAGTAGTAGTAGTGAAGATGCAAGATTTTCAGACCTACCAGACTCCACAAGCTGGAGCACTGTCAACCTGATCCCAGTTCAGCTCCCAGCATCCCTCACAGTCAGTGTTCAGGTTCAAAGAGTTAAGTATCCACTCCAGTTTGCACGGGCAACAATTCAAACTTCTCTAAATCTCCATCACATGTTTTCGTAGAAGAAGAAGAATCAACGCCTTAAAAGAATCCAACAACCCTTTTCTTATGTCCTCAATCTGGCAGAGGTCTTATGAGACAGTCGGGTCGTGTACGTATGTTGTGAGACAAGAAAAACTATCCAAAGGCCGATGTCCATCTGAAGAAGCTCACATGTTCTGACCAAGAGGGAAAAACCAACTAATGATCCTCACATCCCCTCTTCCTCCTCCCTCACTACTCCGGCTGGAAGACAAAACATGGCTATTTCTCCCTCCTGCATTTCTTTCTTTCTCTCTCTCTCTCTCTCTCTCTCCCTCCCACCCCTCTCTCCCATTCTCCTTATGTCTTTCTTTCCCTGCCTCTCTCGCCCCGTCCCCAGCAGGATGTGTGAGTCAGTGAGCGAGGAAGTATTGCGGAGAGCAGATAAAGTAGTGGACGGCTACTAAAATAATACTCAGAGTTCCACTCTGTTATTGTTTGACGGGAGGAAAAAATGCAGAGGTACTTCCTCTTTCTGTGTGTGTGTGTGTGTGTGTGTGTGGGTGTGTGCGCGCGCACCTGTGTTTGCAGACCATGAAAAAGAAATTGAAAGAGCAATGAAAGCAGACTGTTATACTGACAAGTAGTTGTTTTTCACTTTGGCAAAGATAGGAGCAAAACAAGATGTGGTGAAAGAAAGAGAATGTAAAAGAGGATGGGAGGCTGGCAGGAGGAAAGAGTCTGAGGAATAAGTATAGACAAAAACAAGGAGAAGAGGTGATGGATGAACAGACTTACACGCTTCTGTTAAAGGTATATTAAAGGACGGTAGCTTTGAGAATTGCTGTTCATTAGTGTTACTTAATGATATTTACTTGATGTAAATATAACCAATTCCCTGTGAAATAACAGGTCTACTTCAAAATGCTACTCTCTCTTTGGTGCAATTTTCAGACGGACACTGTTTGATTATCAACATCAGGCAGAAAAAGTTGCTTTAGCATCAATGTGTTATCGCCGTGTGGAAACACGCAGCTTTGCTTAACTTCCAGTCTAGTTAATATGCAACAAAATGTATAACTAAAAGACATAAAAGACTGTGAGGCACAGAGAGGCATTGTCTCCCATTATATCCACACAACTACAACATTTTTCAGTGGATACGAACTTAAGAGAAAGGTAATAACCACACATGCTAGTATAAACTAGCTGACAACACAACACATCCAGCTGTGCGCTCCTGCTGACCACCTAACGGGACGGTAAGTGATGCATTCTGCCCAGTTGTTTCATTATACAACAAAACAACACACTTCAGTTCACACAATCTTGTAGATGAGTCCTTGCCTGGTGTTTTCTCCCATTCAGAAAGAAAAATCTGTCTGTAAGAGTCTGTATCAGTGTCTTTATTTCCCTCATTACTCTGACTAGACTTGAAACTCTCAAAACAAACATCAAGTTTCACGAATGTCCAACATCACCCGTGTTGAAGTTTAACTAAGCAAACAACAGCAGGCACTTAACTAGAAAGTTCCTGGGGAAACTTTGAAGGTGCCTGCCACCTTTCGCCGCTGAACCTTAGACCCATCTCCCCGAC